>RXID01014359.1:0-600000 GCA_005019695.1 Trichopus zeylanicus subsp. travancoricus
CAAAAGGATAGCTAATTTTTACAGGTTTGTTTGGCAAAGTAGTGTTACATACAGGGTTAGGACTTAGAAGGAGGTGTTAAATGGACGGAAAAAAGTCAACAAACTTTTGAAGGCTATGGGAATTTAAGTGGAAGTAAAGGTAAAATATATTATGGTGCTGTTATGATGTTATTTTGGGGTTAAAAGGGGTCAGCCATTGGCATTTCTGAGGAGGTAGTTCTTCCACCTTAAGTGTGGAATAAACCCTGACCTGGTCAATCCCTCTTAACCCAATGTTCCTGGTTATGGGGTAGCCCAGTTTTTACCCCTATTCGGCTGCTATGCAGAGCAAACTCAACAACAGCCCAAACCACTAGCACTACACCAATTTTCTCATGTACTTTGGAAAATTGCCAATGTCAATCATTAGATATTGCAAAAGAAAGGAAACTGCAACATGAAACGATTTCATGTGATCGTGACAGAAGGAGGCCATCTAGTTGAGTTAATTTTTGAAAGAAAAAAGTGCCCATTCAAAATATCACAGAGTATAGAGTAAAGAAGAGATAGAACATAAAATGTTCCATATTCTCAATGAGAAGTGATCATATTTCTGTCATGTAAGTTCTATATATTTTCCCTCTCCACCAGTGTTAGAAACAACCATAGCTGAGTCAGGTAATCTAATATCATATTAATATCTTGGCCAGCAGGGAGCATGATATGCAATTGAAGATGAGAAAATAATACAAGTAAATTATACAATAAACAAAAGTCCAATTACTTGTCTCATTGGACATTAGAATCAGAAAACAAAAATCAAAACTTGGAACCTCATACTTCAAAAGCATAAAATCAAGTTGAGTTCACAAAAAGACATTAGGTATTCAACTTATCCAAAAAACGTTGATCCGATTGCGGAATCTGCAGATGCTCAACATCTACATACCTTTATCAAAGCATATCTCAATCCCCTAAAAAGGGATGCCACAGAAGTTGCACTAGAACATAGAAATTGCAGTCCAGATGTTAATCCCTGCATCTTTGCGACATGCTCCAAGACAACTTTATCAACTTGCCTCATACTCTGCAAATGAGTGGAAGAATAGACATCGCAAATTGATAAGGAAAAGGTCTAAGATATAATACATATTGTTACTCCAATTCAAACAACAAAGAAGATGGCTGATTCTTATCTACCATGATACAGACAACATAAACAAAAGTATTTTTCAAACTATCAGGATAGACAAGGACTCTCCCATCCCAAGTCCCAATAAATTTCCAAAGACATTAACTGCCACCACACTCACTTCATTAGGATCTATAAGCAAAAGTATCAAACTTTCTGCCATTTCTGGTTCCCAGGTCCATTGCTTCTGAAGTTCACATTTCTGCATCCGCATGATAAATTCAGCAGCAAACCTAAATCCAAGATCCTAGATATCATCTTAATTTGTGTAGAAAAATAAATAAACTTGTCACAACCATTGGAAAGAAGATGTTGTATTCTAACATTAATGTAGCATCAATCATCGAATATGGATAAGGAATTACAACAGACAAACCTCTTCAATGTTCTCATCAATGCATTCCACATTAATGGCATCTTGACAGCATTTCTGGACTCCTTCCCATCCCCACCGTCATTATTGCCAGTTGGAACTTCCCATCCGAAAGATGATAAGATGTCAGGAGCAAAGAGTGACAGCCATTCTCTCATTGGGATTGATGAATCCATATTTAAGTTAGTCTCCATCATAGAAATATGAGATAAAGCCCAGAAAACAGCCTTCGAAAATGATATTGGCAAAATTGCAGGATCCAACTCAATAAGAACCTCAAACCATAACATCGGAAAGCACATCCATTCTTTGCATTCATGAGAGCTGAGCTTGCTCTGGATTCCAAATTCCCTCCAAGAGTTGTTCTCCACATCATCTGAGAAAGGGATTTCCTCCTCCCCATCAACAAAATTGGCATAAATATCAGTGTCAACAACAGAACTTGCATATGACTTTGGTTTTAAGTATACAATAGCACAAGCATCCAAAATTATGATAGTGTTGATCATCCAAAATTATGATAGTGTTGATAAGATCAAATGCAGGCTGACGCAAAGAGGTATGAAGAGATGAATCCTTCAAAGATGACACCAAAGATGGACACCTATGGAACAAAATCAAAGTCAGAATGTTGTCCAACTCAAAAGGAAAGATGTTATCAACCAGGCAATAGTGACAATAATGGCTTATTTACATGCAGATATAAACAGAAAGATGGTAATGTACCAAAGGTATGTATATTAGAAAAAGGTAAAGACTAAAGAGATTCAAAGAGCTCACCACATATGTGCACATTCTAAAGGAGGGCAGGGCGGATTCATCGTATAGCCACGTTGTATGATAAGAAGAGCGATCTGGGAAAAAACAGATACAAAAGAATAAGCACGAAGTCCAAGTTGAGCATAAAATCATTGGCTGATACCAATAATTCTCATTTATATAAGATGTGGCAAACCAGGGATTGGATTTCCTAGAGAACAAAACTACTCAGCTTGATGACACAACCAAAAAATTGATAAATAAACCAGCCTTGAGCCTGACCCCAGCTTGCTTTGAAAAAGCTAAGAAAGTTTCAAACCAAAGCAGGCACAAACCTAGATATGTGTTTGATAAGACTTGCTATCAAGGAACAGAATGTTCATACACCACCAAATCTAAATAAATACCAGCAAAAATTATTTGTCTATATATATTTCACTGACCCATTTATATATCTAATAAAAGCAGTAGGGCAAACCTTGCGAGCAGTTCTCCTCATTAGCATACTGAAGTTATTACTCTGTGTTACTTGATGGAGAAGAAAATAGAGAAAATGCCTCCTTTGCTTTTCATGTTCACCATCCTGTAAAGCTTCAAGTGACTATACAGAAAGTACAAAGACATTAGAAACTTCATATTATATAATACAGTCAGTACATTCCACATGGAGTACAAAGACATAAGAATTTACACTGCGTGACAAATTCATGAACATGCCTGTAAAAACGGCAGAAAAAGATCGAATATTTCTTTATGGCTTTTCTCATTTCGAGTATAAAAACACTGACCCAGTAAAGTGTTGCGCATCATGCCTGGTGATAAAGAGGTTTTGAACCAAAGTTTACATCCTGTCAGTACACCAAAGATTTGGAGATATCAGCTTCTTACTTGACAACAATCTGGACACCAATAGTTCTTAAAAAGAGAAAAAACAAAAAACTCACCAAGCATTTCAAAAGAGGACCTTAGGCAAGTGACAGCATGTGAAAATTCAGGTGTATCATCGCTCACATGGTTGAGTACAATGCTTAGAAAAATTGGGTACTTCTCCAATATCCCTTCTTCATAGGCCAGAGGCTCAAGAAACCCAAGTCTACAGAATACAAGCACAATTGTTGAAGGAAAAAAATAAGCACAGTTGAAAAAAGGGCATGTCACAATGGAACAATAAAGATAACATTGGCAATGGAGATTGTAGTCTACATACAATGTTTTGATACCAGACCACACGGTTATTCGCTCAAGCTGCACTCTTGGCCTTGAGATGTCATTGGTAGATAGCAAAACTTCTGTTTCCAAAACCCCAATGTATTTCCTCAGCAGGGCTTGCAAGGGTTCCAAATCTGTTGCTCTCCTAAAAAATACTTGCATTAACACAGAAATCCATCAAAAGAGTTTTCCCCAATATTCAGCGTAATAAATCACGCAAATGAAGTAAAAGAATTGACCATTCCTAGCTGAACACATAATGCAATCATCCATAATAATGCAGATAGAAAGCACAAACCATTAGAAGAAAAATCCAGGGTCCATTGTCTCTGAAATATCAAGATGACTGAGGAAGTTGTTGTCGCGCATCATATATTGTTGACAAAAGTAGACCAGGTTTTGTTTGGAAATTGTGGTATAGATTGAAAATAATCAGATACCAAAAACAACACGAACAGATCATAACACATGCACATAGTTAAGCCTTTTTATATCTTTGGAATGTGTTTCGATTTCAATCCAGCGTGTCAAGCTTTCAAGCCTTTGAGGCTGCCATAGCAGCATGTCATTTCATGACAACAAGAGGAAAAAAAATCCAAGTTCTGCTAAAAATTAGGAACTGGAAATAATCACATATTCTACATAGATAAAAAAGGCAAAACCTACCAAGCAAAGAAATCAACATAGCTTTGAAGTTGATACTGATCCAGGGATGCCAGATATACTATTCCATATAGATTACACCTTCTAATAGCCTTCATCATCCATATGTATTGCAGAATTACCTATAAATGAGCACTGAATACAAACTACCACTGATCCATGCAGTAGAACATGGAGAATGCCTAGCACTAATCACATATTATCCTGTTAACTTGTGTGCGTGAATTTGCCTTCCTCATAACAGCTTGACCATGGCCATCATGTTCAAAAGCAGCAAATATTAGTAAAAGATCATGCCACACTTTTCGGTGACCAGTCAGTCCTTTAGGAAATGATGAATGGATTGTGGATCTATCTGAACTAGATATAAACATCAAATTCCAAGAAGAGAAGAATTTGGGAATCCCAATATGGATAATGTGCAATATAGACAGAATTCATCTAGATTTATGGGGAGTGGCTTTATATATGGAATTTAGGAGAACAGTAGAACAATGCAAATGGAATTAGAAAAATAGTAATCAATTATCTTTAATTGAGAAACTTGACGCTCCCAATCTCCTAACTTTAAAAGATTATAATTGCAGAAGGAAAAATAGCGATCTGAAAGGATGTAGGGTTATCATAATCAAATTTATCTGGCATGAAGTATCATAGGTAGACCAGACATGAACCCAAATAGTTGGTTACTATCTTCCATTTTTGTAATACACAAAATAAGAGGGTTTCTAAAGAGCGAATCTAGTCAACTTGCCAAAAGTGACTGTGTTCCATATATACAAATTAAGCATCAGATAATATACTGAAAATAAATGCAATCAATGATTCGCAAATGATAATGAACAAAAGAGTTCACGTGAACACTACCTAAGCTTTCCCAAGCATCCAGCAAGACGAAGCCCAATTGCCCGAGCTTTTCCACCTTTGAGGAAAAACAGTGCATACACACCCTGAAAAAATAAGAGTATTCAATGAAGGTGGTTACCTTACCAACAGATATTCAATAAGGGTGGTTATAGAAACTCAAGCCCCAAAACTTATGCAAAAGGATATTACAGGATATTGTTGGCGCCCAGCAAGAGTGACTTCATGAGAGTTATCAACTGCTTCAATGAAGATTTGGAACTCATTGACTAATGACAGGTCATCCAATAAAACAGGAAACATTAACACCTGAAATGGATAAAAAAAGGATGCTCAAGGGGAGAAGGAGCTAAAAAATACAAGCAACAATAATGAAGAAGTCACCTGGTTAAAAACACATACACACATAATGCTGAACCAAATTCACATTGCTGAATAACAAATAAAAATGACCCAAACAAGAGGTCCTAGAATAACGAAATGATAGAGAAAAAAGAAATCTATCTGATTGTGGAATGAAGATTGAAGACATATCCAATGGCTGGTCATCTTATGTAATCAGAGAATACAAGTGAAATGCAAGAGAACAGATTCTAGACAAGTAAATTGATTAGGGATGTATTTTCAATAGAACAGGTTTTATGTGGAGCAAAATTGAGACAATGAATAATCAAATCAACACACGGAATTCAACACTAAAATGCGGAGAATAATGTGGGAAAAAACTATCATTCTGTACACTCCAAATGAGATAAAATTCATAACCATAATGTTGTTTGGAATTTGTACAAAAATACAAGATCAAATTAAGGATTGGATCCATGAAGCATGTGAAAGAGGCAAAAGGAAATTTTGGCAGGTCAAAAAAGTTACATAATCCTACAGAGAGAGTTACAAAACAAGTGCAAGCAAAAGGAAAAGAGAAGAAAACATACTTCAAACATCAAGCTGATAACTTCTGCACCATGGAACTCAGAATCATATTCTTTTTGACCAATCTTTGCATTGATCTCGTTCAGATGCTCAGAGACCCTTTCTTCATCAAGAGACTTTAACACTTTGAGAAGTGGTTCGACAGTATCTGATTCAAACTCAGTGCCATAGGCTTCCTGGGCTTGATGGTGCTGGCATATACACTGTGTGCATCGTCTCATTTCTGCAGACATTCTCTTCCAAACAAGCTTGAGTGATGAGTCCTGAGATTTTTCATTGAAGCAATTGTGGAATGTCTCTAAAAGAGGCCCCATCAAATCAGCATAGCCACACCAAATATGGATATCATTTGGCAAGTTAACCAAAAAATTAAAGGTGTCTGAAAACCTGCATCAAAAGAATCACACTAGCACAAACAAACCAGAAATGCAAAGATTGGACAATAATGGACATGGAATTTCGTGAGGCAGAGAAGAATCAAAATCAAATATAAGCATCATATTCCTACACAAAATTGGGACTCTACAATGCAAATATACATTCCAAATGATGACAGAACAAGCACTGTGCAAATATAGATCCCTTTTCCCATATCCTTGAACAAACAAATCATAATAATTCACCGCTACTGTTTATTCATTTTATGCTTTCTGACACAATTATTCCACTTACTTTGATATCCAATGTATTTCATTGTTAAACTAGCTATCAGTACTCAATAAACTACAGCTTTTCGACAAAAATTAACGTACTTGAAGGCACTACTCCAAGGAGGAAGATTCCTAAGCTCAAATCAAATACATTACATGCGCCAATCCTTTACTCGTGTTTCCATCCCAAAACAACCATCAGACGCTCACATGGAGCCAACGCATTCATACGAAACATCACATATCACAATCTCCAAAGCATATAGCCCCGCCATTCTCATAACAAAATAAAAGCATTTCCAATGAAAGCGAGACCAAATTTTAGAAAAAAACTAAAAGGAAAGCGAAAGGAGATTGATTCCAAACCACTCCTCCTTCAATAGCTGGATGTGGCGCTGCTTGGCGGGAGAGGGATCGTTGTAGTCCTGCTCCTCCTGGATCGATTTCCATCGCTCCAACAGCTCCCTCCGGCCGGAAGGCCGCCGCCCCATTGGAGATCCGCGAATCGACCTCTAGGAATGGAGAAATCGGGAGGCTTCTCTGCTACCGCGGGGCCATTAGGGTTTTTGCTTGCTCGCGCTTCACCGAGGGGATCGACAGGAAAAAAAGGACCAAGCAAAGAAGAGGGAGACAGCGGGGGATCGCGCCAGGAGATGTGGATTGACGAAACTGCCCTCTCAGGTGTTCACTTTTATTTTTTGCACTGGAGGCCACTCGATTAATTTCGAGGCCCACTAGGCCTCTGGGCCGCGTCCGAGAGTTTCTTGGTTTTTTCTCATGTGCAAAATTAATATTCACATGCATGGGTAGAGGTGAGCAAAAAAACCGAAAAACTACCGATTCACAATCGTACTGAAAAACTGGTTTTCAAATCAAATCGGTACGATTTCGGTTCTTAAATTTAACAGAATCAGAAAATCGGTTCCGGTTCCAGTTCTGCATTATCTGAAAAATCGGTGAACCGGAATCATACCGATTTTACCCTATATATATATATATATTTAATCTGTTAAAACCCTAATCGCTGCGCCGTCTCGCCCTCACCTCGCTTGGTCGCCCCTGTGCTCGTGGCAACACGCCGACGCCGCCTCGGCCTCGCCCTCGCCCTCGCCCCCAAGCTCGCAACGACGCCGTCTCGCCCTCGCACTCACCCCCGCGCTCACAGCGACGCCACCTCGCCCTCGTCCTCGCCGGTCGTCGCCAGGCCCATCACTTCCTCCGATTTCTCCTCCGTCCATCGCCAAAACAGCGATGCCGGAGCTCCGGTATACTGGTTTTAGAACTGATTTAAAATCGAAACCGAAAAATCGGTTCTTTACCTAAACCTGTACGGCTCCGATTCTCAATTTTTTGAGAACCGAAATCCGATTCCGATTCTAAAATGTTAATCAATTTTGCTCACCCCGCATGGGTCTCAACTTGCCGTCGTTGGTGCAGCTGCTGGGATAATGAGCACACTTGTGCACCATCCTCTTGAAGTAAGATAACAAGTGACTGTTGCTATAAGTTTGAACAAAAATTTTTCTGCATGTAGGAAAATATTGCATGGTATTTTTCTACTCTGTGTATCATCTATTATGCAGCAATACATAGATTCACTAGGTCTTGTTTTCTGTTGTTTAATTTTTTTCCTAATCTCTCGAATCGTTTAACCTTAACGATAAATATTGTACGGCTGTATTAAGTCTCTACACTAGGTTATAGGTTATTCAACTTTTATATTTGAGTTGTAGTTTTCTTATGAAATCAAGTTCTTTTAGGATATGTTCAGTTGCAGAATAATTTTTTTTTGTTTTTCATCTCCAAATTTTATCTCTGTTTCTATATTTTCACATTTACAAAAAACTCTAAAAAAAAATAAAGGATATATTTATTTTAGTAAAATAAGAAATTAATTTTCAGTAAAACTTATAAATATTATCTACAAGTTTCTTTTTAAGATCTCTTTTTATCCCAACCGGTGAAGATAGATAACAATTAAAAGACGCGAACTCTGGTGATTACAAAAAAATACTTAAAAAAAGATAGTTACATATATCAATAACGACAATAAAAATGCTCAAGATAAGAAAAAGACATGCTATTAGAGAAAAAAAAGAAGTCAAATGTGAATAATATACCAAAGAACAATAAATGGATAATAGCAATATTCAAATTGTGAAAAAAATGAAAAACACAGAGAAATGCATATTTTTTGGAGATAAGTTACAAGAAAATTTTGAGAAAATAACTTTAAAGTGTTTTATAAAATCAAGTATAATTTTAAAAAATAGAAAGTTGGTTTTTAATTTTTCAAATTGAAATCTTTGAACATCTCTGATTTTTTTTTTTTGTAAATATATTTTTTAAAAAACTAAGGTAATTTTCTATAACCGAATAGGTCTTCCAAGAGAAACGTCATATATTATGACAAAATGATGTATCTTCTTATTATAATTAACATCAATACTCGATGAACTACATGGTACTTTGACATAGTACTTCCATCAAATATGAAGCAACACTAAGTGATTTTTATTTTTATTTATAAATATTTGTTCTGCTTTATACTACGAGTTGTTTTATTGTAAAAATAATTAAAAATGAATACCAACAAAATTTAAAGTCCAAGCTTAGTTGCTTACAAAACAGGTTTTTCAATTTTAGGCATTTATGGCTTTGACATAACTTATACTACATTATTGTATAAACATATTTTCCATACACCAAAATTAGATATTTATGAAATATTTGGATCAATTTCAGAATTATAAAATTGAAAAAATTAGAGAATTTAAAGATCTAATTTTCTCAATTTTTAATTCGATTTCGAAATTCGAAATTTTAAAAATTAGTTAATTTCAAATTCCAGAGATTTGAATTTTTTTTTTTAAATCGAATTGAGGGGGTCCACCGGTATTACGTTTATCAATGAATTGGTGAATCCTCAAGCTCGTCCCCAATCTTCTATTCTCAGCGATCGTTCCCGGACCTCTCCCATGCTTGTCGCCGACGAGCTCGCCGTCGTGCCGGTTCGACCTTGGAGGAGCTCTGTCCTCCATCTCCGTCCGCCCACGAGATCCGGCCGTGCAGTCATCGGCTTTCGTCGCCTTTGACAACCAAAAAGAAAGAAAAGAAAGGAGAAAGAAAAGAAAGAAATCAGAGAGCCAACCTTGGTTCCGTCGCCTTTCCTCTTTTCTCTTCCAATTTCCTTCTTCTCCTCTCTAGTCTTCTTTATCCTTTTTTATCCCATTTCGTCAGCCGCCTAGAGCTCTACAGCCACATCTCAAAAGTCCGCCGAAAGCACGCAATTTTCTGCTTCAAAACCTTCGATCTAGGAGAGGAATTTTTCAAGCTTGCTTTTCCTTTTTTTTTTCTGACTTCCATTTGGTAGTTCTGGTCGTTTCGAGGTGTGTTTGATGAAAAAGTTTCGATCTTTAGTTGATTCTATGGAGTGGTTTTGATCCATTTTGCGAAAAAGTTTCGATCTTTGCTTCTTCTCTGGAGCGGGTTTGATCCATTTTATGGAAAATCTATGCTAGCTTTCAACCAGTGGTTTAGAGGGGGAAATATTGGATTTTGATTGGTTAGATCTTGATTTTGTCCCTCTTTTGTTCCAGTTTCTAGGAGTGTAATGGGTTTTGGAGTGAGAATTATGATCTTTTTTAGATTTTGTCTTGGCTGAATTTTTTTGCTTTCCAGTTTGATCTTAGATTTAGCTAGCTGTTTAAACTTTCAATTAATGATGTTGAGTGTGGCTATCTGAGATCCTTTTCATCCTTTTCTACATTGATGTTAGTGGTTGTAGAGAAAGTATTTTATAAAAACTGTTTTTAGATCAAGAGGCAGGCTGCTTCACTTTCTTCCAATAAATAGAAATTTTCTGATCTGTAGAAACTGGATGAACAGAACATGAGGACGCATACCGGTCTGGGATCTAGACCATTAGACGAGCATGATCTTTTAGTTCCTTTGGATGTTTAGTTCGGATTAATTTAGGTTTCTTGGTTCTCATGGGGTTGGAATTTATCTTTGTATTTTGTTTTGTTGCGGACTGGTGCTCTGGTTGTGGTTTAACATTGGAACAAGGACTTGTTGCAGAATTTGTGGAATAGGTGAATTATTTTTGAATTGTACAAGAATGATCAAAAACCATATTGTATAATTTTATTATTTTTTAAATAAATTCCTGATAAATTAATATATATTTGTATAACTCTCCAATATTAGTCATTTTTGTATAATTTTATTTATTTTAAAATTAAATTTTCTTTTTAATTAAATGTATTATATTTTTCTATTTGGTTATAAATAAGCTATTAATTTTTTTAAAAAGTACGTAATTTATGTTTGGAAAAAATATTTCATAATCATATAAATAATATTATATTAAATAAATTCTCAATTAATTAAATTATATTTTTATAATTATTTATCGTTCGGGTTATTTTATAATATTCTATTATTTTCTACATATTAATTTAACTAATTTTAATATCAAATTTATTTATTTTTATTTATTTATAAATAAACCATTAATTTTAGTAATTTTTACTTTAACTAAATATTGAATTTTGAAAAATTGATAAAAATATTAACTATATTTGTTAATCAAACAAACCGGGTCCGCATTTCCCTTTTCTTACTTTTTTCAGCAATCTCGATCTCTCATTTCTCTCTCCGATGGGGACGACAACTATGCCGATCTCCGGTGGCGGCGATACAGTCATCCGCCTCTCCGTCCTCTCCCGAATCCTCGTGTTATCCCTAATCCTCCTCTTCCGCCTGCTCTTTAATCCGTACGACACCTCCGCCTCCATCAATCCCCCGTGCCTCCCCGCCCGCGTCGACGTGGCCGCTGTCGCTAAGGGATCAGGTTCTCTTTCCCCGACTCGCGGCGGCGATCGAGCGCAGCGTGGTATGGGACGGCGTCTACTTCGTCTGAATCGCCGAGTGCGGCTACGAGCACAAGCAGTCCTTCGCCTTCCTCCCTCTCCTTCCTGCCGTCCTCTCCCTCCTCTCCCGCTCCGGTACTAATCTTAATCTTGCATGTTTGTTTCTTAAAATTTGTAAATTGCATGTTAACTCTGAGCTCTAAGTGATCATTAGCTGTGTATAAAAGATGACTGATTATTAGTTTAATGGAAGTAGAATCCTTCAATATGTGATATATGTATATCTAGAATATTACAAAAAAAATATATATATTACTTCGAGGTAAGCAATGCAATGTTAAATTCCTAGTGGTAATAATGGAACTTGTTTATGGGGTATAGTTTTAAGGATATTAGTAAAATTTTTGCTTTTTTGACTAGAATGGTGGAAATGAACGATTAGAATATATGCAAATTATGTGGTTCAGTAGAGGCATACAAGTGAATAATATTTTTCAAACTTAATTGTGGAATGTTGCATATCCACAGGGGTTTACATGCAAAAAAAACCCCCTCAAAAAACATTTTGGAGTGAGTGAGATGGATGGAGTAGTTGGATTGAGGCTTTATTGGGATTGCTTTTCTCAAAATAGGTTTCTGGATGCAGTTTTGTCTCCATTGGTGCCACTGGTGGGGTACAGAGCTGTGCTTGCATTGTCAGGATATGTGATTAACAACATTGCATTTGTATTTGCAGCAATTTACTTTTACATGTGAGTTCGTTGTTTGGTTGTATCATTTTGCTTTGTCGTTGGCATGATTACTGTATTGTAGTACTTCTTAAACTATCTGTTGTGAGTTGTTGTATTTTGTGCGATTGATATACTTGTTAAAACTTAAAACCCTGATTTGATTGTGGACTAATAGTATCTTCCAGAAGTATGTCAGGTGAATGTTTGGTAATACTAATAAGAATAAGGACTTAATTGTCTTTGAAGAAAATGCAGGATTGACAAAAATTTCATTTACAATAATCCCGTAAATTAAAACCTTTGGTGATTCAATGTATTTCAGTGCAATTTGTGCTTGTGCATGTTTTAGTGTTAGCTTCTGGTACCTGGACCTTTTTTTTGATGTTGTGTTCTCTTTGAAGTTAAGTCAAGGGTCTTTTCGATAGTGTAGTCTAGACATTGATGTTGTTTCCATGCCTTTGATATAGTTATGGGTAAAGGACTGTTTATTATACAATGGAAATAGTAATGCATGTTCTAATTACAAGCGAAGAAACCAGATATTTTTTTTTGGTAGTTGATGAAATGAGAAGTTAAGTAAAACATTCTGTTGTGTTCTGCCGTCAGAATCTATTGACTGTCTTTTAACTTTATTTCATGCAGTCATATGTTTTCACTTTGTATAAATTTTGCTGTTTATTGACTTTGTAGTTTACCTGATATTTTCAACTTTTTGACAATTTAATTTTTTTAATTCTCCAGTTTGGAAATAATTGAGTGACTCTTTTCTTCTCTTCCTTAAGACTTTCAGTTCTGATATTGAAGGACTCAAAAGCAGCTCTACTAGCCTCCGTTTTGTTCTGCTTCAATCCTACATCCATATTTTATTCATCAGTGTAACTTATCTGCTCCCGGGCTTTTTTTCAAACCTTAGGACATTTTTTTTGAATTAAGAATGAATAAGATACAAATATCTCTTGGCAGATATTCGGAGAGTCTGTATGCCTTGTTTTCACTTGGAGGAATATTCTACTTATTTACTGGTGCTAATACTCTAGCCATGCTCCTGCTTGCTGTGTCTGGTTCAGCTAGGTCGAATGGAGCTGTTAATGCTGGCTATTTCATGTTTCTAGCATTGGTTCAAGCCTATGAAGCCATTCTCCAGAAGAGGAAGGCCAAAGTATTACTAAATCCCATGTCATTTTCGACTGGCCTGTATTTTGATTCTCTGTTTTAGGAGGATTGCTTTTCATATATGAAACCTTGCTATCTTACTACTTCCTAGAGTCTTCTTTTCCATACTTGGGAAGTTTACAGGGTTTTCTGGGTTGTATTTCCAGTGGAGGAGCCAATACTTAAGATATGGCCTACTATCAACTGGTCTGTAGGTTTTTGGTATACTTTTATTTTCATAATTACCTTGGAGAGCATATCAAACACCAACTCTATGTGGTGATGTTTGGCTGACAACCCCAAAATTCTATTCAACTCATGGTCCTTTTGGGATCACAATCCCACAACTAAATCAAACAAATTTGCAGAAACATGAGCTTTATCCTTCTAACTTTATGCTATATATTTATGATAGAAGAACACAAACTATAAGTTGATTTCATTTGCTCTGAAGTATGCAGTGAAGGCTATTATTGCTGGAGTCTGGTATTCAGTTTGTATATTCATTCCATACTTGGCTTTTCAAGCATATGGATACGTCAACCTCTGTACAGGTTCTCCAGATGAGCTGAGGCCTTGGTGCAAAGCAAAAATCCCTCAGTTATATGCTTTCCTGCAAAGCCATTACTGGTACTTTCCTCAAGTCATCCACTATTTTTTCTTAATTACATCTCAATGCTCTGAATCGTAAGATATGCAGTTTTGACTATTTTGTGGTATAGTTTGCTCTTTTGGTAAGAGAATTTTAATTCTAGGAGAGGACAACTTCCCTATCTCAGTAGATCCATTGTTCTGTTGTCAGGGGCGCTGGATTTTTGAGATATTTTCAAGTGAAGCAGATCCCAAATTTTCTTCTTGCATTTCCAATTTTAGCACTAGGAGTTTTCTCAATTGCCAAGTATGCAAGATCACTGCCTCAAGTCATTCAATTATTGAGCGAGGCACAAGGAGATAAGTTGTCTTCTGTACTGTACCTGCAGGAATATAATCCAAGTACAGATGCTATTTATACTTCTGAGAGCAATCGTCCTTTCAAAAGCTGTGAAGGTAACTATCTCAACCTAAGCAAATTGCTAACATTTTTTAGTACTTTAATTGTTGTGTTTTATTATATAAACATTGAGACACTTACTTGGAATTAGGAGAAAGAGCCTTTCAACTTGGTATGGTGCATGTATGAGCTTTTCTCCACACAGTAGTAGAAATTGCTTTTCCATCACTCCTTTTTTATTCTTCTACTTCTAATGGATCCCTCTTTCCATGGCTCATTACAACTTGTTTGAAAAAATGTCATAGGGACTGATATAAATATCTGCTGTTGTGATTGGGGTAAAATGATTTGCGAAAATTTAGCGAAATATGGCAAGCAACTTTATTCACTGAACCTTCACTGAACCTCTATTCTTTAAGAGCCATTGTTTGTTGTGATGTTAAATCTAGACTCTAGTTGCTATGTAATAATACCACTGTAATGTAGTTTGCAAACTTTTTTTTTGATAATGTAATATCTTGCTATTCTTCACTATTCTACTCAGTCAACTCTTGTTTTGCGCTTGAAATAGGAATGTCAGCAGTTGGACTGAGAAAACTAGAGAAGAAAGAAGGTGCTGCTGGTTCTTCCAAACAAAAAGAGCCAAGAAGTGGAGAGCTCTTTCAAACAATGCAAGGATACAACTCTGTCTTTGTCCTCCCTTTTATCCTCCACCTTGGATTCTTGACATTCACAGCATTGTTTGTGATACATGTTCAGGTCAATCTTCTAGATTTCTTGTTTATTCCTTTTCTTGCAATTTTTAAGCTTGTAATTATTATGCTAAATCATTTTGGGATCATCTTCTAGTCGAACCATCAGAACTTCCTTGGCCATCTTCTTGCTAGTCATGTTTCAGATATGCCTCAATTTGTCTACAAACTTCAGAATGCATCATATGTAGATCTGAACTTGCTCCATCTTAACTTGATTGATTTCATACTAGAATTCAACTATTGACTTCTTCTAATGAAATTTTAACTTTGAAAATTGAATATTATGTTTTATCGTTATGAACTACTTTGTTTAAGGTTGCTTGGGAAATTGAACAGGTTTTGACCCGGTTTTTGTCGGCCAGCCCTCCAATCTATTGGTTTGCTGCATTTGTAATGCTCTCACCCAACACAACTTTGAAAGCATGGGGCTACTTGATCTTGGTTTATTTTACTGGTTACATTCTTATTGGAAGTCTGCTCTTCTCAAACTTCTATCCTTTCACCTGAGGAATCGAATCAGATCTCTTGTGGAGGTTTCTCTTTTATGGGTAGATAATTTTCTCTAAGTTGGATTGTGGTGCACTCACACTGACAGTTTTATAACATGATATTAATGGTTTTGTAGATCCACTATCAGCGATTATTTATTTTGGTTGTAAAAATCATTAATGTTTTGGTGTTCATGTAAAATTTGTTTTCTCTTGTGAAGTACTCCTCTCTTGGCAAAGGATACAATATTGGTTTAGATTTAGAACCTTTGTGATATAAATATATGCTTTCTTGGACAATCTGCATTTGTTTGGTTTATATCTTTCGTTTCTGAAAGTGTTTGTTGTGGAAGTTAAATGAATTGGTTTGTTCTATGACATTGACATTGGAAGTGCCAAATAATGTATGTGCAAGCTAACTAATTTGGACTTGGGTTCAGTTGCAACCAGAGCAATTGTTATAGTAAATTTAGGTCGTAGATTCCATGTCTACGATCAAGGTCTACCGCAACGATGGCTACGGTAGCAGCGGAATCCAACTCCACCAAATTGAAATAAATAAATAAATAAGGAGCGACAAAATTTAAAATCCAAGTTTTTCAATTCTAGGTACCTATAGCGTTGACATAGCTTATAACTACATTGTTACATAAATGTACACCAAAACAATATTGGTTTAGTTTGGTGAAATGGTAAAGTTGATTAAAAAGTGTGTACAGATCATTATATTAATTGAAATTCAATAAAAATAAAGTGATTGCACTTGTGCTCATTATTAACTAAAATTATCATTTTATCGAATTAGTTTAATAAAATGTTAAAGTTGGCTAATTAGCACAAATTAATATAACCAATGCATTTTCATTCAATCTCAATCAAAAAATATATATATAATGATTTAATTTTAACATTTTACGAAAATAAGTCCTCGGAGAGACTCCAAATCCTTGGATATAAAATTATAAATGTAATACATTCTTCGAGGTACGGGTATTTTCGTCAAATAAGAAATCCGAGGACTCCATATAAATGTCGATCCGAGAAGTAGGATTACTCCCTATCGCTTCCCTTCGATTTCGAGCGCCGGCGAAGAGAGAAGAGGCAGGAGAGGAGCCATGGGCGTATTCACCTTCGTGTGCAGGAAGTCCGGCTCCGGCTGGTCCGCCAACCAGCTCTCCGGCGATCTTGAGGCATCTGCGGAGTCCACCTTCGAGCTCCAGCGGAAGCTGGTCAGTTCCGCATGCTCTGTCGACTCCTCCGGCGGCGTCCAGTCGTCCTTCTCCGTGATCACCCCCTCCTCCGCTGTATTCCAGGTTTCTTTCCTCTCTCTTCTGTTTCTATTGGAATTAATCCTTAGATCTTCTGAGAAATCGAATATAATATGTTCAGTGGTTTGCGGATGCTTTTCTCATGAGCAGTCGAGTATAGCTTGAAATGGTGCGTATGGAAACGTAGTTGTGATGGATCTGAAGGTTCTGGTTCTGATAGATTGTAGTTGAGATGGAAATTATTTGCAGGAAAACATCTGATCTCTAATGAAACTCACGGGCGCTGATTTACCAGGCATCATCATGTTCAATATTTGAATTACTAATTTGAATCAAAGGATCAAAGATGTTTGATTTAATTCCTCAAAAAGAAAGTGATTTTGGTTTAAATGTATCTTTGCTCTTGAAACCCAAATAATGGAGAACTGATAAGAGTAAGTGTACATGTATACTTTTTTAGAAGCTCAAAATTAATAGTCTTACTTTGATCTGTCCCGAAGTGCGATTGTGTATGCAATGGGGGTGTGCATGATATTGACATTTTAGATGTTTCTTGTGATCAATGAATTTTAGATGTTTCATTTATGCTCAAGATGTATGCCGTGTTGGTATCCAGATTTTGTATTGGATATCCGTAGATCTTCATGCTGTTTGGTCATTTTCAGTTTGATCCTGCTTTTCTTTCTCAAAGGGGTTGCCGTGTACGCTGTTCTTCTGGTAATATGTACGCTGTATAACGCCAATTTGTGATGCAGGCGATTATTGGCGGAGGTGGTGGTGGTGGGTTCATTGGTGGTGGTGCTGGTGCTACGGCAGCTGCAGGTTCTGGCGGTGGTGGTGCTGCCGCTGAGGCGCCTCCTGCGGAAGAGAAGAAAGAAGAGAAGGAAGAAAGCGATGAAGACATGGGATTTTCGCTCTTCGACTAGTTTACTTATTATTATGGTCGTACAATTCTAGCGAGCTTGTTATGGTTTTGCAAATTTTGGTTTGTATTAAATTTTCGGGTTTTGTGGACGCTTGTGGTATTGGATTTAGTGCAGTTTCGATAATTTCGGATTTTGAAATAGAAGGAATTGTCAATTTAGTTAATTACGAAAAATTGAGGAAATTAATTGAATTAATAATTTCGGTGTTTGAATATATTTTTTGAGTAAAGAAAATAAATTGTGAATTTAGTTAATTTCGTAAATTTAGTTGTTTAGAATGTAAATTGAAATTAATGAATTTTAATAATTTTTTTAATTTCGGTGTTTGATTGGACTTAGAATTAAAAATATGATTTTAATAATTTAATAAGTGAAATTATTCTCATTTTTAGATATTTTCTGTATTTAATTTTAAAATAAATATAATTAATAAATTAATAAATTAATTAAATATAAACTTTGAGGATCTGATTCAAAATTATAATGAAATACAATTGCAACTATTTAAGGGGGCTAATATGCAAATGTCAAAATTAACAAAAATACCAGCGGCGTAAGATAAGGAGAGAGAAAGTGATGGCGGGGAAGCTGGTGCTTCCTCTGATCGATCTCTCTTCCCGTGATCGCGCTCTCATCTCCCAATCCATCTGCTAGGTCCAAAACCCTAATTTCTCATTTCCTAATCCTAGAATTTGTTGCCATTTTCTCTGTTTGTTTTGAAAGCCTAGCATTTTTTATTATCGTAGTTCATGGTTTTTAGCAGGCGTGTTTGGATCACGGCTTCTTCTACCTGGTAAACCATGGGATCGAGGAGGAGCTTCTGCGGCGCATGTTTCGGGAGAGCAGGAGGTTCTTCTTGCTGCCTTTGGACCAGAAGATGAAGCTTGAGCGGAACAAGGATTACAGAGGATATACTCCGTTGTTCTCCGAGACTCTTGATCCGTCATCCAAATTCAAATGTTAAACCTTTTGTGGAAATCATCAAATAAACATTCTGATTAGCTGTGTTTTTGGGCAAATCGCTCGGTGCTCGGGATGGGGAAGGAGACCGGCGCTCGGGACGGTGACCGAGACCCGTGCTTGGGACGGGGACGGAGACGGGCATTCGAGACGGAGACGGAGACGGAGACTCGTGCTCGGGACGGGGACGGAGACCCGTGCTCGGGAGGGGGACGGAGACGGAGACCGGCGCTCGGGACGGAGACGGAGACCGGCGCTCGGGACGGTGACGGAGATCGGCGCTCGGGATGGGGACGACCGACGCTCGGGACGGGGACGACCGGCGTCAGGCTCGGGTGACGGGAACGAAGGCCGAATTCGGCCGATTCCGGCGCAATTTAAAGCGGTGAATTAGGGTTTCGGTAATGGTCGGGTCCCTATGAATTCATCCTTTTTTTTTATTCCGAATTCAAATTCAAAATTAAAAAATATTGAAATTAAAAATTTACCTAATTCCGAATTTACAATCAAATAGCTGAATTAAGGAAATTCAATCTCCAATTTTTCCAATTTAAATAATTCGTCCAATTCGGACGGTTACCAAGTAGAATCTTAGTGAAACGAATTCAAGCCTGGTATTAATGTATATTTTTTTGCTTTTGAGAGAAATTATGCGCCCTAACGTCCAGTCAATCTGGTTCGAGTCATGTGTGTGAAATTACCAATTTAATAAATAAATAATTAAGATGAGTATTTATATTTAAACGTATAAGAATAATTAATTTCAAATGATTTCGTAATGACTTGTCATACAAGATAAAATTAACGTTTCAATCATTTAAAATATATAAAAAAAATTTATAATAATTTAATTTAAAAATAATTTAAAATAAAGACTATTAATTTTATAAAAAAAATTAATTCTGAAAATGATTCCTGATCCCAAAATAAACGGGCCTATAGGTCTTTTAACCTCAACTTATCATCTTTTGTTATACTTCCCGCTGTCTTTTACTTTGCATCTCGGCCATCGTCTGCTTCAAGCCATCGATCACCTGCTACATCCACCATGCCTCATTCCTGAGTACAGCCGATTTCTCATAAACTAAAAGAGAGTGCAATTCCAAATAAGAATTCTTGAGCACTTTGGCATCTGCAAGGAGACCATGCTTCCTCGGTCATTGCACTATCTGCCTCCCAAGGCGAGTTTAGACGATTCCTGGGTGGAGTCCGAGTAAGTCAGCTTCTCTTGCATCAACGAGCTCTTCCAAAAAACTGGCTTGCATCCGAATGACATTGACATGCTTGTTGTCAACTGCAATAGCTTCTCGCCAACGTCGTCCCTAACTTCAGTGATTATCAACAAATACAAGCTCTGAAATGATATCCTTAGCTTCAACCTTGCACGACATGGGTTGCAGCACGAGCCCCATCGCCGTCGGGCTCGCCAAGGACCAACTCCATCTCCACCTGGGCTCCAACGTGGTCATCGTTAGTGGCTTGTCGAAGAGCCTCTGTGAGCCTCTGTGGATGGTAGAAAGACACCATCCGAGACCTACGAAGAACTCCTCACATACCCTAAAAGATAAATTCCTTGCAAATCCTAAAAGATGAAATCGGATACAGGCTGAAATCAAAACGTTTTGGCCAAGATTTCAAACCTTGGCCCAAACAAGCTTAACTTTGGAGTTCTTGTGGAATATGTTGCTTTACTACTCTTATGATACTCTAGTCTACTTGAGATGGTGGCTCAATGTCACCGATAAAATTAAAATCCCACAGAGACTGACTACCATAGGTCACATATCTTCATGCAAACCATAATCAAAATATGGATGGGCATAATCGGAACTCATCTGAAGTTAGTTCAATCCAAAGACTGGCGGTAGTGATGAGTTGTATATAATCTTATAGTTTTCCTTCCCTTCATCCCATTCGCTGCTCTTGCTAGGCTATTTCTGAAACTCCCGATATCGAAATCCTAGCTCACAAGGTATTCTCAAATCTCTCCATGAAATCCTAATTTTTACATGTATTTCTCAACCTAGACTTTCTCTACTTTGGGGGAGTCTAAATAATGTCAAATCGGATTAATATAATCATAAAAAATTAATTTTTCAAGAATTTTAGACCAAATTTTCAATAAACTCATATTTTTAGCCAATCCAACCATAACTCTTTGATATATTTCTCGCTGAAAGTATCCTTGATCCCATTGATAATAAGTGGGCCCAAATAATTCGATTGAGATAGTTGCTAAATCATACCACATAGTTCCAGCAACTAAAAAAGCTACAAAAAAAATAGCAACAAAATTACTAAAAATATGGTTTCAATGTTGCCCATACGTAATCCTTTGTATAGACGTTGAGGCGGATAAACACTAAAATGGAATAGACCTGCCAATATGCCCAATGTACCCATTGTAATATGATGAAAGGTTATTCCTCTTGGAACAAAAGGATCAAAACTTTCTGCACCTCACGTTGGATTTACATAATGTATTTTTCCAGTTAGTCCATAAGGATCAGACACCCATGTTCTAGCATTGTACAAGTCTATCACATGAAATGTGCTAAAACCGAAGCAAATCAACCCTAAGAGAAATAAATGAATTTCAAAGATTTTTGGCAAATCCAAAGAGGGTTTTCTCATATATTCATCACAGAATATTTTTAGGTCCCAATTCACCAAATGCCAAACAATTGCTAAAAAGCACAAGCCAAAAAATACAATATGTGCCTCTGTCAGACCTACATAACTCCAAATACTCGAAATCATTATAGTTCCTCTTGAAATACTCCAACTACCCCATGAATTGGTTATTCCTAAATGAGTCATGACGGATATAACAAACATACTGTATCTCCACATTGGATCAAGAACAGAATTAGAGGGATAAAAAACTACTAATTCGTATAGAGCCACCGAACCGGCCCAACCAAAAACTAGAGTTATATGCAATATGTGAACAGAAAGTAATCAATTGGGATCATTCAATACGATAGTATGAACATGGTACCAAGGTAAACCTATAAAAATACCTCTCTTATCAAAGATAAGTAGACATTATGTAACTTTATCACATTAAAAAACACTATACTATGATGTACCCTTTAGTAGATTTTGCGTGAGAAAGGATTACTATTTATTTTGTTTTATTGGAAATAAGAGAACAAGTTTGTTCATACGAACAAAGAGAAGCAAAATAAAAAAATTCAAATCAAATCCTAATAGGGTCAAATCAAGTTTGAATTAAATCCTAATTGGATTAAGTAAGGTCCAATTTTAATCTGAATCGGATTCAAATCGAGTCAATCCAAAATTCAATCAAGTTTCAGCTGAACCCTAATTGGGCAAAACTAAGTTTAAACTGAATTCTAATTAAGTTGAATCAAGTTCAAATCACTTCTGCCACATGATACCTATCAAATCTATATGGTGTGCCTAATTAGGTTACTTTTTGTACAAAGTTTCTATGAATTATTTGTTATGCCCTAATGTTGCTTTATTTTTGCTAATCCTACGAAATCTGTGCCACCTTTTCTTTAAGAGGATTAAATCCTTTAATAATAATTATGCAACATGTGTTTGGTCATCCATTTGTTGTAGCATATTAATACCTAAGTGAAATTCTGACTATCTCTCAGAAAAAAAAGAACGAGTTGTAGGATTCCCAAGTTCAATTTCTTCCAAAAGTAGAAAATTATTCATATGCTTTTATTATTTATCTTGATTTAATTATATCAATTTTTAACACTTTTATTTAATTTTTTTTTTATTTGATCAGTTTCACTATATAACCCATGCTAACAGATTTTTCTAAATTTTTGATTTTTTAAGAAAGATTAATGTATGCAACTTAATTTAGTCATATCATCACGGTAATTTTCATTTTAAGAGTATACATAATTTCGAACCTAAAGTTTTAATACAATTTATTAGAAGAGTAAAATGTATTAAACTCAATCAATATAGTAGATTAAATATACGACTTGATTTAGTTGTATCATCACGATAATTTTGGACTTAAAAGTGTATACAGTTTCAAATCTAAAACTCTGTTATCATTTATTAGAATAGCTTAAAAAGTATTAAAGTGGACCAATATAGTATATCAAATAAAAAATCCAAAGAGTATTAAATTGGATCAATATAGCAAGTGTTAAACTGGATCAATATAGTAATCAGATACTAAATTATCTCAAAAGCGAAATTAATAAAATATATGACTTTTCATTATATATATTGGACTCTATTTTTTCAATTATCCAATGTGTGACTAATTTATTATACATGATACCAATTATTATGGTATCAAAGTGAGATTATTGTGATGATGCAATAATCTCTCCCCTTAAGGGCTCAGCATCCTCATTGAGCTAGCCCACACCGATCAAAAGGTACGGAGTGGCTCTGATACCATTATGTAACACCCCCGACCTATTACGATATTGTTTCATGGTGTTTGCGACCTGCAGTTCACTCAATCCCAAGATTTTTTTTTTCTAGTTTTAAAAAAAGGGGACCTCTTTATTGGATCTATAACAGTCATCATATTAAGTTCAGTCTCAAATCTAACACTTTGTCGATGTAGGACTAAAGACGACTGCTGTCAGTTACAAGTCCACTGTATGTTTACTAGCCTAATGGCCCATCGAGCCTAACAATCTCTCTTTCTCAAGGGTTCAGTGTCCTCGCTAAGTTAGCCCACACCAATCAAAAGGTGCGGAGTAGCTCTAATACCATTATGTGATGCCCCCGACCTATCATGATATTGTTCCAAGGCGTTTGCGGCCCGCAGTCCACCCACCCCTAGGGTTTTATTTTTTCCATTTTTGCTAAAAAAGGCTTCTTTGTTGAGTCTATGATAGTCATTATATTTAGTCCAATTTTAACTCCAACACTTTGTTGATGTGGAATTAAAAATAATTGCTGTCAGTTACATACTCACTTTTGTAGCACCACTCCTTCATCTTCACTTATCTCACGAGGCTCATAGTATCGAGCTGGATGTAAAACCCCACAAAGTAACTAATCAATTTGGACTAGATTGTAATAATGGAAAAATAAATAAATAATAGTTTCAAATTGTCCAGTCAGTCAATGCAAGCAAAATAGAAAAATCAAGGAGATTATTGTTTTATTTATACTCAATATAAACTAAGATTTTGATTATAAAAGGCACGACAGTAGTTTCAAATCCTTGTGTCTTATATACACCTTGAAAGGCAATACTTTGTCTTATATACACCTTGAAAGGCAATACTTATTTAAGCATAGTAAAACCAACTCTTTCAAAGGTAAAGGGTTTGGAATCATATTTTTATCCACCTGTCTTCTTAAGTAGAATTGAAAAGATCTTAGTGAATCACTCCATACTTAATTGCAATAAATATAAGCCTCCTACTTCTATGACTATCTCACAATGTAAATCATAAGTGACAAAGCTCTATGTTGCAGATACAAATATGTCATTCTACTCAACAAGGCTTCTAGAAAGCAGGTCTTGGGAGGGAAGCAGTTCTCCAAAGCCTTGCAACTTCAGCTCTCTCTCTCTCTCTCTCTATATATGATTGTTAAATCCTAGATTGACATTTTAAAAGATCCAGCATAATTCTCTTAATGTAACATTTTTTATTAAATAGAATGCCTTTTATTTCTAAAACCCTCCTCTATTTAGTAATTCATTATAAATATTTGTTCAGATTCTCACTATAGATGCTGGGTTTTGAAGAATCATGCGCAAGAACACATAATACACTCATCATAAAGAAAAACTCTCTTTTTCTCTCTCTCTCTCTCTCTCTCTAAATGATTGATTAGATCCTAGATTGACATTTTCAAGAATCCATTTTAATTCTCTTAGTGTAAAATTTTTTATTAAACAAAATGTCTCTCATATCTGAAGCCCTCCTCTACTTAGTAATTTATTAAAATATTTATCCAAACTATCTGAAGAATCATGTCCAAGAACACAGGATAAACTCACTACAAAAAAAAGAACAGACACTAATAAAAGGTATAAAGAATTTGTTCAATTCACCACAAGAGATTAGAGAAAGATGACTCATAGAATCACATCAACCGTAATCAAACAATAAAAATAAAATAAAATGCAAAGATCCATAGAAACCCTAATAAAAGAATATAGTAAATGAAGATGCAAAAATACAAAAAAACTCTAATAAAAGAATATAGTAGATGAAAACGCAAAGATCTACAGAAACCCTGATTAAAGAATAAAGTAGATGAAGATGCAAAGATCGATAGAAACCCTAATCAAAGAATAAAGGTGGAGATAAAACCCTAATCTAAAACCAAAATAAGGATCACATCATTATCATAGACATT
This sequence comes from Trichopus zeylanicus subsp. travancoricus, assembly GCA_005019695.1. NCBI lineage: Eukaryota > Viridiplantae > Streptophyta > Magnoliopsida > Dioscoreales > Dioscoreaceae > Trichopus > Trichopus zeylanicus. The sequence continues at coordinate 25,101 of RXID01014359.1, forward strand.
AAAGAAACCTCATCTGATGTTGAAATAGGCCTCATGATGGCCTTTTTCATCGCATCCACCTTGGCCTCGATGTCACTGCACTCAAGGGTTTCCTTGATCTCATTCACCAGTGTCGACGCGGCCTTGTCGAAGTGGATGAGAAAACATGAGGACTTCTCCATGGCCAAGATCTCGATAGAACAGCCCTGGATCTTATTAAATATGAGTCGATCTAAGCGAGAGTAGAGAAGATCTGTGGAGATCGAGGACGATGGGAGGGGAGTAATTGGGATCTTTGGTCTTAGCCTTCTTGTGTTGTGCACCTGGTAACTGTATTTGGACTACAAGGATCAAGCATCTATCGAAAGATTGGTGATGAACAGTTGTGACTCTGCTTTCTAACCTTGGGCTTTTTGTTAAAAGGATCGGTTGTGTTTTGGTTTCTCGTACCAAAGAAGTTGAGGTTGTGCAGCTAATGGGCTGTTTTCAGGGTGCTGAAGCTTATATGGTTGGTTTTGGTGTTGCCCCAGCTTAATCTGCAGTTTTGGAGGTGCCAAAGCTTGTCTGATTGGTTTTAGTGGTGCTGAAGCTTAATCAGTTGTTCTGGATTTTTGTTTCTCCTTCTGTTTTCTTTTTATATTCCTGAGTCTAATGCTGTTATATACTTGAATTTTGCCTAAAGAATGATAGGGGTCTTTGAATCCCACTAAAATTAAAAAAATATGCAAATAATTTATGGTGCTTTACTGGAATGAATTTCAAAGTTTATCCACTTTGCAGGTGCATGCATGAAAAAAATTCCCAATTTCTTGATTCCTCCATCTGCAACACTTCTATTTTTTACACTTTGCATTAGAAATATCCATATTTTTACTGACTGTTCATGATTTTTGTACAGGTACATTTTTACTGTTGGACAACTGGTGAAAGTACAGTTTTCCACAGGCTGGTTAAGGCTTATTTCTATGATGGACCTGCTACAGGTTATGGCATGTTGTCGTTTTTGTTTTTTGCATATATATATATATATAATGTGTATTCTCTTCTCTATGCAGTGGTAATTATTGTGCATATTGAATAACATCTCAATAAAACTTCTTACTTATACCACTTCTATTTTGTAGACATTGTCATGTTTCAACTCTAGAAAGTTGATTTCCTTTAGACATCCACCCGATCATCAACTATGAGTAACTCGAGAAAAACTAACAAAATAGAGACAAAAGGGTTGGTTATCCCTTAAGAAGTGGTTACAAAATCACATTGATATCGCTAAATAAATTAGAGATTAGTTTGTAGTTTCTAATATTGTTGTCAAACATGAACCCTACTAGAAATCAATATTGTTTGATTTGGAACGTTAGATACTTCTACCATGATTTGCGGATTAGATGAATTTATAATTTGTTAGGGGGCCTTTTTTCAACTCTTTTTTTTTAGAAAATCTTAGAAATTTGCTCATTTAAGTCCATATAGTGCTATATGTTTCCAATTCAAATTTATTGGGAGACTCAGAGTCAAATAAAAAAGTTCTGAAATTATTTGTGATGCAACTTTTTCAATGCTTCCATAAGTTATATGAAATCTATCATGTTGCATATTGTCGACATAAAAGGCAGGTAAGCAACAAATTCTTGTACATTATGATTGTGTTTAAGAAAGCAGACATCTAAAATAAGGTAAAGAGAACATATGAGTTCATTATTTTTTAAAAAAGATATTGAGCATTTCAATAATATTTGCTCAACATTTATGAAATAAGTTATTTTATTAAAATTTTGTTTATTTACTTAAGATCAAGATCTTTTGACATTATTTAATTTTTTTAATTATATGTATATTTTTTTGTTGAAACCTATGCCCCAAATAGGAGTGTCAAAATTCTGACTCAACCTAGCCCAACCCAATAATTATATGGGTGACGCTTTTTAGAACTTGGGTCGGGTATGGGTTAGGTTTTTTGCTCTCGATTTTAAATGGGTTGGGTACAAATCGGTATCTTGATTTGCCAAAAGTCATGGTGCTTCTATTTTGAATAAATTAAATCACTTTATTAAATATTATAAAGTTGATACATGTGATCTAAATGGCGAGAAAATAAACTTTAAAATGTGTTAATTATTTTTTACGAAACTCACAAGTAAATATGATGTGTCACTACAAATCAATTTAATTGAATATATGCTAAAATTTTTATATTACTATTTATTTATTTATTCTGTTTATTGCATTGAGGTTTCCTAGAGAAATGGTACTAAACATGAAGTGAAGTGAATAGCATATGGAGCAAAAACTTTGATTATTTATAATCATAATTAGACCTTTGCAATATTCAATTTAATCGTGAACCGAACCAAAATTGATAGCCAATTCAATTTGGACTACTCGATGTTTGCTTTGGTTCTATTTTGAAAGTAAACTTTTTATTTTTTATTTTTTTTTATTTTTTATTTTGAGTTTGGATTTTAAAAAATCATTAAAATCGAAGTGAACCCAATATTTATTTTATATATATATATATATATATATTATAAACAAATCAATATTTATATTTATATTTTTATAAAAACATACTATTGATTTGAATTTGGTTTTTAGTTACAATCAAACCAAATCCAACAATTTTGGTTCAATTCTGATTCGGTTTTTGAATCAATTTAATTCGGTTTGTTTTGAAATTTAGAGAATTGAATTTATTCAATTTGGTTCGATAATCGAATAAATTGAATACACACTCTTGATCCTAATGAATGAATTCTTAAGGCATTATTCAAACTTAATGTCTTCTATAAAATTAGTTCTATATTTTTTTAAGTTTATATTTTTTGTTAGTCTACATATATATTTGAGTTTTGTGTGTCAAAAACAATTATTTATTTTAATACAATATTTTTATCTAGTAAACATCATATTTATTTCAGGAAAAATGTGGGTCTTTAACCAAATGAGTCATGTGGGACAGATAGGATCAATTCGCTAGTGAATTGGATCAGCTATGGTCAAGCCTTCCAAGATTTCAATGCAATTTGATCTGATCCAAACCTAGCAAACATGACCGTGAGAAAGTCCAAAATTGTGTACGAAGACAAAGCCTCTTTTATCTTTTTACAAACATTCCCAACAAGATCAATTGTTGAATATACATTTACCTCCATAAAGTCATAAAAATTAACCCTACGAATGAGATTACACCATAATTGGATACATTAACCCTGGCACATAATTTAACAATAGCACATACTAAAATATGTAGGCGGATAAATATGGCTAAAATTTACTATAATTGCATATATAATAGTCCTATAGAACAACATAGATTACAGAGCTACCAATATTCCATGATCAAGCAACCAGTTCTAATCAAGAGCTTTCAGCATCCAGTTCAAATATTGGTCAAAACATAAGGGTCCAAAGCACAGGAAAAGAATTGACACATTGTCATCACTCCCAAATGAGTTCCAATTCTGCCTGAAGTCATTTTTCTGTTTCGTAGGGGCATCAATCTTCATCTTAGACAACATTAAAACCCTAGGAACCACAAATAATGGAACTGAAGTGCGAGCCGGACCTTGGCTTTTTTCCCTTTATATCCTCACAAACCTAGCTACTTCTGCAAGCCCTTTTAGCATTTCTTCTCGGAACAACTGCATTCCTTTTCTTGGAAGCCCTGGTGGTTCTGCAACAGGCTGCAACGTGACCTTTCTCACCATCTTCAGTTCCAGAATTTCCAGCATTAAGCTCAGAAGCAACAGCTGCATTCCTCTTCTTGGAAGACCTGGTGATCCTGCTACTGGCTGCAACCTGGTCTTCTTTTTCACCATCTTCTGTTCCAGTACCTCCAAGGTTGACCCCCGAAACAACTTCTGGATTTGTCTTCTTGGAAGCCCTGGTGGCTCTACCACTGGCTGCTACCTTGTTTTCTTTTTCACCAACTTCTGATCCAGAACTTCCCGCATTCACATCCCAAACTTCTGCATTCCTCTTCCTGGAAACCCTGGTGATTCTGCCTCCTGCAACTTGATATTTTTCACCATCTTCTGTTCCAGAACTTCCAGCATTGACTTCAGAATCTCCATCAATTGACTCAAGCTTCTTGGCACCATCATCACTCGATGCTTTATTCTCCATTACATATCCATCTTCAGACTTCTCCACTATATCACTTTCTTCCTCGTTTGATTCAAAATTTTCCTCTTCAGCCTTCTTCTGTATAGATTCTATCAAGTCCATTAGCTCTCTGTTAACCTGCAACAACCGTGAATTTTATTGGATTTCAATAGGTTCATTCATAGCATCCACATTTGGTGATTCGAGTGAGATCTATGTGATGCTTACTTGTGGGTTCTGCAAGAAGTCTGAGATGTCATTAGGACATGAAGGACACTTCTTGACAATTTTCTGTGCTCTTAGGGCCCGTCCTCCCTCCCAGATTCTCTCCCGCACAAATGACTGATCAGTGTAAGCCCCCAGCAAACATGACTTGCAGAAATTATGGGCACAAGGTGTGGTGAGAGGGAAGCTCATCAGTTTCCAGCATATTTCGCAGCCAAGTTCTGCAGGATAGTGACAAGAGTGCTTAGAAAAGAAATAAGGGTTTTGGCACGTCCACCCATGTGAAAATGTGGAATTGCACCTGTAAGATATTTCATGTATATTGTTTGGCTTGCATTTTCAACTCCAGCCCAACTGGCAGACTCATGAAAACTAAAAGAACATTGGGAACATACTCCAGTTTAGGGATTCCTTTTGCAAATATACCACCACCCAAACATGTAGAATGTATCCAGGGAAAATGGTCATTTTAAGGTTATAAAATTGAGTTAGTGTGCAACATTTTAACACATCAACCATGGCAAATGCGACCTTAACAGCAGGTATATATATGCAATTAATTTCAATACGTAAGCATAGAGGGAATTCCTTCATAGGTGAACATAAACAGTTAAGAGATTGTTACATAGAGTGTTAAGAGAATGTTTGATTGTCCAAAATGAACAAATATGCAGACAGAAATTATTTTTTTACTTCCGATTTATTTTTAAAAATGACAAAAAATGATCAATGTTTAGTTATTTGGTTGAATAAAAGTATATTTAAAAAGTATAAATGTTAATATTTAAAACATTATTTACCTAAAACTTTCACAGATATTTTTTTAAATTACATTACAATTATAATTTAAAATATCATTAGATTTATATTCAGAAGACACTTCAGATAAAAAATATGTAAGTAAAAAATTCACTTTTAAGTCAAAAGTAATCAAAAGTGAATTGGCTTCTGAAAAATCACTTCCATACAATTAAATAATAAAAGTAAACGAAAATGATTTTATTTACTATCACTTCCAACCGACCAAACAAACGATAATTAAAACTAGAAAAATCAATAAGCAAAACAAAAGAAAGAAAAAGTGGCACAAGGCTTCCTTTCTAATTTTTATTATTTAAAATTTTCTCAAAAAGTTCTCTTATGTGAGTAAATTATGACAGAAAAAACCAAACCTTTTGGGACTCTCTTCCTCATGGAGGTGCCATGAGTCAAAGGCCTTCCTTTCTTTCTCTCTCCTGAATTTTCACTGATGATGGACTTCCTGCTTTGTGGAGGAGACCTGGTCCACCTCCAACCATCCTTTTCCTGAGGAACAAAAGGATTCAGCACACAAGGGTCATGTAAAGAAACTGCAGTGAGCTAAAAACATAAAGATTAGGCAAGCACAAATGCTTCTTTTGATGAACACATCCAAGCAATTATGCCTTCAGTTCAAAACTGAGTGCAGAATTAAATCAGTAATCTTAATCATTCCATCTGTTGTCATCAATTTGAAAGTATGTACGCACATCATAATCCCATGCAGGGTTTTCCTTCCTAACAGTGATGTCAGTTGCTTGCTTCAATTCCTTGATGTTAGGCAGTGGTCTTGGACGATCTCCTCGTTCATCACTGCAACAGAAAGGTAAATGGAAAATGTCATGATTAGTCTTTAGTCAATTTGGAAATCAAGCAAATGTTGGATTGACAGATGAATGGGTGAACAGGCCGAAATGCCATTCATTGTCATGTAGTGGAATGTATTTTTCTTTAATACATAGCAATCCACACCCAAGTTTACCTAACTATTGGTAAATTGCCTTTCAGATATTTTAACTTGGTGCATTAACCATGCCTATAGATGTTTATTTGATACTGATATATTTGTCAAATAAGAATGCATATTTTTTAACATGTGTGTACAAGAGAAAGAAACAGAGGGAAACCTTGTCCATGGAGCCGGTTCATTGTCACATCGAACAAATAAGTACCTACAGACTTGGAAACCCTGCAATTTGTAATTCAATGTTCATGATCTCTATAAAATGAATGAGGCAAAGTGTAACAACACCAGGAACAATACAAGTCTTCTTGTTATATACACAAGACAACATACTTGGCTTCCCACTTTGCGCCAGCATTTCTCAATTCTGTAAATTCCATCATACCGAACACCAGTTTCAGGAGCATATGAAGAACGCTTCTCTTTATGGGATCTGCTCAGCAGATGTGGAGTAAACAAACATCAGTTACTAGAACTGGATTAAAGGCTTGAAGCTAATTTACAGGAAACATTGAATGCAGCACCTTAAAACAAGAGATAACTAATATCCAAAAGAAGTATGATTTGTCCAGATTCAGTGTAGAGAAACTAATTATGATACGGACCCTAGTAAAATTTAATGCACAAAAGAACTCTTAAATGCACATTTTGGATCTCTTGCTTCAAGTGAAAAAGACACAAGTTGATTAATAAATAAGATTTTTTTTTTGAAATAATCAGATGTTTGGAGCTAGGAATTGATTTTTCTGAAAGAGTTAACCAAACAGCACAAATTCAGAGTTAGTTATATGAATTCCCATAAACTCAAAGCTTAACGGAGTCCCTCAATTTTGGCAATTCAGAGATCACACTAATGATTTTCCTTTCAAATTAGACACTGGTATTCGCATATGCAACTGAGGCCTAAGTGCAATTGAAAGCTTTAAAATCAAAGAAAGAACAATAAATGCCAGACTTGATTGATGTTCTGACAACAATCGAGAACAAAAACCTTTAGAAACATATGTCATTCCTTCCTGAATTGGATCTCCTACCTGACCACACGAACAGGGAAGCCTTTTTTACAGCTTACTCGTAATGCCTCATTATACTTCTCGAATTTCTGGTCAAAGGACTGCTCCTTGTTTGTTCGCTTATTTCCACTCAAGTCCCTTCCACCACTGCACTCATAAATCAAAATGAACCAATCTCAAATGTCCACTTGATAAATTTAAAACAAGATTATGATGTAAAACTACATGCCGATTCAGACAGGAACACTGGATTACAAACATTGGTTAATATGAACAGTGAACAGGATGTTGCCTAGTCCGTGTGTTTTTTATAGAAATAAACCTCAGAGAATAAATTCTAAAATTAGAATAAACAGAGATAAATATATCAGAAAGCTAAAGAATACCATAAAGGCAAAACCAGCCAGAGTTATTCTGCTTGTATAAGTCAGGGAACAACTGGAAGCCAATCAAAATTCATTTAGCTGCTGATTGATGGTGGACATAAATCCAAAAGAAAAGAAAACAAATATACATATCAGCTTACCTTCCTGTGTACAAGAACCAATCTCCATGATCTTCATCATCTTCATATCCCCCTGAAAGTGCAACTGATTGAGCACCATAATCAGATTGTCCAGCAATCCCTGCAATATGAGGTAAGTGTGCACCCCACTGCCGGCATTCCAACCGATCCTCCCACAACTCACCCACTAACACACCCTTTTTCCTTTTCGGGTCATGCTCAGCAAGAATCGGACCAAAGTGGTCAGGTGGCACAGTGACAAAGATTTGGCCACTGCAAGCATTGGCTTTTCCAGCCTTTTTAGCCCTCTCTGTGGTAAATGCCTTCTCTGGTCGGTTCTCATTTCTAATGAAATGGTATAACTTAGGTTGGCAGCCTGATGTTGCAGAATTTTCTGTCTTTGCCATGCGAATTGCAACAACAAGAGCTGAATTGATTCTTGGTTGGGATGCCATTTTTGGCGGAATAGGGGCTCGACACTTGGCACATGTGCGTCCACCTTGTCCAATCCATTTCTGGAAGCATTTTAGACAGAAGTTGTGCCCACAGGGTGTCTGCAATGGCAAAAAGATGGATGACATTGAAATTATGTTTTTGCAATATTAACTAAGAACCAAAGTGCAAACAAAATGAAAACGGTATAGCTCAATCAGAGCAGAGGTTTGTGCAGTACGAGCAGAGAGAATATGGTGAGCTGCCAGGTAACCAATAAGCAAAAGGCATGATTCTAAATGGCTATGCATTAAATTGAAGAGGTGTGCTAACTGGAAGTAAAATATAAACCTAGTGCTTTTACCATGGTAATGAAGCAACGTCAGTAACCATTGTCACTTTCCATATTTTATGATTTTTACTTCTTACATGGTAACCAGAAGCCATCAGCGTTGTCATTCTTAGAAGTCCAATAGAAAACCTATTTTCCTAAGTAATGGGATTTAGATTCACTAGTGCTTCCATAATTCATGGAACTGTGTAAGTACTACTGTACCCATAATGCATGCATCCAAATTAATTATAAAATTCATAATATAAAATACAAGATCAACCTTTTCAGAGCAATGAAACTATCAAATGCTAGGGAAAACCCATGTTCAACCCAAGATCTTTGGGCATGTATACTTCGTTCAGAATTATAGCATTAACAAGGATAAGTTACAATCAAAAATTATAAAATGTGTATTTTTAGGATATTCTAAAATTCATAAAGAATACAAGTTTATAATCTTGTAAAACAAAAAAAGGTATATATCCAAGGATGTTACTTTGAAACATGTGCTCTATTTTAGGAAAGATCCAAAAACATATTTTTTTTAATAATGATGTTACCCATGAATTTGAACCAATTCTGCCCATTCCTATCAATAATCAACCAATATTAATAAATCAAAAAGAGAAAAAAGAGAGATTTGGTATTGTTTACTCCAATAGAAAAAAGAAAAAAATAGATCAAGAGATTAATCCACCAATAACAATAACAATACACGAACAACAAATTGAAAACATTGGTATACCTACTGCACAAGTAGAATATAATGTCTATGGCTCCGAGGAAAAAAAAAAAAGAGCATGTGTGAGATATCTTATAAGTTATTTTATTTTATATGAGAAATTATCTCTAAGATTTAAACACTTCACTCTAACAATTTCCACTATATAACCACCAAAGACAGTGATAGAAGATCGAAAAACTCAAAATAGAAGCAAGTAATAGAGACAAAAATAAAAACACTATGTCACAATTGTCAAAGGAATTAGCTAGTTATTCAAAGATAGCAGATTTTATGGCTGATTGCAAACCAAAATTAGCAGATTCTATGGCTGATTTTATACCAAAGTTAGCAGATTCTATGGCTGATTTTATACCAAAGTTAGCAGATTCTATGGCTGATTTTATACCTGTAATAATTGTAAATATTTTTCTTATTTAGGATATGCCTTATTTTCTTCAACTTGTATTCATTATATAAGGGGCATTCTTCTCCAAGGAGGACACCAGTTTTTTTGATCAAGTTATCATGGTATCAGAACTTGAGTTCTGAATTCTTCTGTGTCTCTTTCTCTCAGTCCTAGTTCAGTTCATTATTCTTAGTTATTCTGATGAAGTTATCTCAGTCTCATGTCTTCAGACAAGCATGAATTCTTGATTCGTTTCAATGACAAAAACTACTCAGCCTGGGCATTTCACTTCAAGATATTTGTCAAACGCAAAGATCTATCTGATCATACTGATGGCAGCAAACCTGCACCTGACAAAGACAAGGATGAGCACTCCAAGTGGGAAGTCAAGAATGCTCAAATCATGACATGGATTCTAGGATCTGTAGAATCCAACATCATCTTGAATCTTCGACCCTTCAAAACTGCAGCTGAAATGTGGAATTATCTGAAAAAACTCTATAGTCAACACAACACTGCTCGTCGGTTTCAACTTGAATACGAGCTAGCAAGTCTTCAACAGGGCAGTCTCTCAATCTCAGATTTTTATTCTATCTTCATGAATCTTTGGGCTGAATATACTGATATTGTCTATGCTACCTTACCTCCCGAAGGTCTTATTTCTGTTCAATCTGTACATGAAACTACTAACAGGGATCAATTTCTTATGAAATTGAGATCTGAACTTGAAAGCACCAGATCTAATCTTATGAATCGGGAAACTGTTCCATCCTTGGATGCGTGTCTCAATGATTTATTTCGTGCGGAACAACGACTTCTCACTCAAGCCACCATGAAACCAATTAAATCCATTCCTATTCTTATGGCTTATGTAGCCCAAAGCAAGTCAAAAAGTAAGGACATTAGTACTATTCAGTGTTATTGCTGCAAAGAATTTGGCCATTATGCTTCAAGTTGTTCAAAAAAATTCTGCAACTATTGCAAAAAGGATGGACATATTATCAAGGAATGTCCTATTCGACCTCCCAAGAGATCTGGAACGGCATACACTGTCTCAGTTGGTTCTTCTAATGCTGGTAGTTCTGAGGATAAAGCTCATCTGACACAAAGTGCTCCTGCTTCTATTCAATCTGTGACACCTGAAATGATTCAGCAAATGATCATTTCTACATTTTCCGCATTAGGACTCTTAGGTAAACCTTTCTCTAAACCTTCACCGTGGTACTTTGATTCTGGAGCTTCCCATCACATGACAAACAATGTTAAATTCCTCACCAATGTAAATAAATATCCTGGAAATCTCAAGATTTATACAGCTGATGGAAACTCCTTACCTATCACTGCCACTGGTGATGTTTCTTCATCCATAACCAATGTCTTTGTCTCTCCTAACCTTACCACTAATATTATTTCTGTTGGACAATTAGTTGAAAATGATTGTAAAGTGGAATTTTCTAAATCTGGTTGTGTGGTGATCAGCAATCGGGGAAGATGATCGCAAGGGGACCTAAAATTGAACGTCTTTTTCCTCTTCAGTTTCTTATGTCTTCATGTTCCTCTTCATCTGTTATCACTTGCAATTCTGCTTATGTTGATTACCGAGCATGGCATAAACGCCTTGGACATTCAAACTCTAATGTGCTTTATACTTTGCTAAATTCTAGTTTACTTGACAATAAAGGGTCACCATCTCTTAGTACTGTTCAATTTGATTGCAATTCTTGTAGGCTTGGAAAAAGTAAAGTTCTGTCATTTCCCACTCACACACCTAAAGTAGCTCAGCCTTTTGATTTGATACATAGTGATGTGTGGGGAATGGCGCCAGTTACTTCCCATGCTAACTACAAGTATTTTGTCACTTTTATTGATGACTATAATCGCTTCACATAGATTTATTTTCTGCATTCTAAAGATGAATTGTTTTCTGTCTTTAAGCTTTTTCATGCACATATTCAGACCCAATTTTCTGCTAGTATCAAAATTCTTCGTTCTGATAATGGGGGAGAATACATGTCTCATTTATTTCAAGAATTTTTACAAACCAATGGTATAATTTCTCAAAGGTCTTGTCCTTCAACCTCTCAACAAAATGGGGTGGCCGAAAGAAAGAATCGACACCTTCTAGATGTTGTTCGCACCCTCTTATTAGAGTCATTTGTGCCCTCTCGTTTTTGGTGTGAAGCTCTCTCAACTGCTATCTATCTCATCAATAGGTTACCTTCTCCTTCCTTGAATCATGTTTCCCCTTTCTTTCGGTTATTTGGTCATACCCCAAATTACTCTAATCTTCGTACTTTTGGTTGTGTGTGTTATGTTCATCTTCCTACACACGAACGGACAAAACTAACAGCTCAAGCTGTTCAATGTGCTTTTCTAGGCTATTCAGTGCACCAAAAAGGTTTTCTTTGTTATGATCCCAACCTACGACGTATTCGGGTTTCTCGAAATGTGATTTTTTTTTAAAATCAGTATTTTTTTTTACACACAAGGATGACATTTCTCCTTCATTCTCTGTTTTGCCAATGTTTACTAATCATTCTGAAGATTCCATGCCTTCAAAGCCTCTCATAGTCTACCAACGACGCAAGATTCCAGCACCTCTCGGGCCCCCTCCAGCTCATTCCCTTAATATTGATCCTGTTCCAACAACTGAACCAGCATCTCTCAGACAAAGTACTCGAGTTCGTAAACCACCAGATAGGTATGGTTTCACCTCTCCTTTATCTTTGACAGCTACCTTGTCCTCTATTCCTATTCCATCATCCTATAAGCAGGCTATGGAGCATGAATGTTGGCGGAGAGCTATTGAAACAGAACTTCTTGCACTTGAAGAAAACCAAACATGGGATATTGTACCGTGTCCACCATCTGTGAAACCTCTTGGTAGTAAGTTGGTATTTTCTATCAAGCTCCGTTCTGATGGATCCATAGAACGTTATAAGGCTAAATTGGTGGTTATTGGCAACAAGCAAGAGTATGGCCTAAATTATGAAGAGACTTTCGCACCAGTAGCCAAAATGACCACTGTACGAACAATACTCGCCCTATCAGCATCACAATCATGGTCTTTACATCAAATGGATGTAAAGAATGCTTTCTTGCATGGTGATCTCAAGGAGGAAGTTTACATGAAACTTCCCTACGGTATGCCCACTTCTTCCCCTAATGAAGTTTGCAAACTAAAACGCTCTTTGTATGGATTGAAGCAGGCACCACGAGTATGGTTTGAAAAGTTTCGATCGACCCTCCTTAGTTTTTCATTTACACAAAGCCAGTATGACTCCTCACTTTTTCTCCAACGGACATCCAAGGGCATAGTTGTTCTTCTTGTTTATGTGGATGACATTGTCATCACTGGTTCTGATAGGGAGGCTATATCTAAACTTCAGAATTTGTTGCACTTTACTTTCCACATGAAAGATCTCGGCCCACTCACCTATTTTTTTGGGGTTAGAAGTGCATCATCAGCCTCAAGGTATCTTCTTGAATCAACACAAGTATATTATGGATTTGGTTCAGCTAGCAGGACTCACAAACACTAATTCTGTTGACACCCCAATGGAAATTAATGTAAAATATCGACGGGGTGAAGGGAACTTCTTGAGGATCCCACTTTATATCGCAAGCTGGTTGGAAGTCTTATCTATCTAACTATCACCCGCCCGGACATCTCTTATGCTGTCCATATTGTCAGCAAGTTCATGCAAGCCCCTCGGCATCTCCACCTATCTGCAGTCCGCCGCATCATCAGATATATCCTGGGCACACAAAGTCATGGCTTATTCTTCCCTACTGGTTCTTCCCTCAAACTACAGGCCTATAGTGATGCAGATTGGGCTGGTTGTCCGGACACAAGAAAATCAACTACCGGATGGTGTATGTTTCTTGGTGATGCTCTTATCTCTTGGAAATGCAAGAAGCAAGACTCGGTCTCCAAATCATCCACTGAGGCGGAGTACCGTGCCATGTCTACTGCATGCTCAGAAATCATTTGGTTACGTGGTCTTTTAACAGAGCTTGGTTTCACCCAAGATCAACCTACTCCCTTACATGCTGACAACACTAGTGCCATCCAAATTGCAGCCAATCCTGTCTACCATGAACGCACAAAGCACAAAGAGGTTGACTGTCACTCTATCCGGGAGCCTATGATAGCCAAGTTATCACTCTCCCACATATCTCCACTACTCTATAGATTGCGGATATTTTCACCAAACCAATGACACGACAGCGACATAACTTTCTTGTTAGCAAATTGATGCTTGTTGACTTACCCGCATCAATTTGAGGGAGGATGTTAACGGAATTAGCTAGTCATTCAAAGATAGCAGATTCTATGGCTAATTTTATACCAAAGTTAGCAGATTCTATAGCTGATTTTATACCAAAGTTAGCAGATTCTATGGCTGATTTTATATCTGTAATAATTGTAAATATTTTCCTTATTTAGGATATGCCTTATTTTCTTCAACTTGTATTCATTATATAAGGGGCATTCTTCTCAAAGGAGGACACCAGTTTTTTTGATCAAGTTATCAACAATAAACCCTACAAACTAGTCAAACATTATACATATATAACAACCTTGTGTTTCATGAAAGAAAAAAGCGTAGTGAATTAGATTTATATTTTATCAAGGAGAAAGCACAAGTTAATGCATTCACTAAACCCATAGAGAACTGAAAACATGACTAAGAAAACCTTTAAGCTAGACATCGTTGACATCTATGCACCAACCTGAGAGGATATTAAAAGTATTAAAAAATATTCACATAGAATTCAAAATGTACAACTATAGTTTTACATCAAAGTATCCTCCAATATTTGAGAATCCGGAATCATCATATCACATTAAAAGAAAAATCAAAACTAATTCAAAATCTAATTTGAAAAAAGAAAAATTTATGATGATATAAATAGATTATTAGCAAAATCCTAGTTTGTGTAGAATATAGATAAATATACTCTGTATATAAAGAAAAGAGAAACTAGGGTTTTATAAGTATCTTTTTTTTTCTTCTCTCAGAATGGAGCTTCTTTTCCTAGTCTCTATTATCAATTAAAAAACATAAATACTCCACTTTAATATCTAGAATTTTTTATAGTCCTTATAGCTTTCACTAAATTATAATTTTTTAGGACACCAAGTTTGAAATTATAAACTAGTAAACATTCTTTATCTCAATCAAGCCTTCAGATATTTCTCACATTAGATATTTGTTTAGATCCCTTACTTTCTAATTGCTCAACTAATAGCACTTATCTTTGTCATAGCTTTGATCCAACAACAACAATCTACAAATTTTGAAGTAAATGTATAGTGAAGAAATACATAAGGAAAATGAAAAGACTAAGAAAAAAGAGATGTGATAAAACTAAATCGAAATAGATTTGTTATTTTTGCATATTTATGAAACCATGTCAGTGTTAACATTTCATTACTCATATCAATAGAATTCACAAAATAAGATATTGGATAGACCATTCGATAGCAAGCGAATCTCAAATGCTAGATGAAACCCATTATGTGTCAAGTTCTACAATCATACCCGAGTCAAATTTACAAGGGGATTAACATCAAGCTAGTGGTAGGAATAAGATGATATTAATGTCAAAGTGTTTTATTTATAAGCATGTGCGATATGCAATTCCACAATTTGGTAATTGTCATAATGTTATTCATCAAAACATCTCTTAAAACAATCATATAAACCAAATGTTGTTGAAGTAATTTGTATTAGCAACTCTATTTTTCCACTAGCTATTCTATTTTTGCTTTGTACTTTTCCCAGTTTGACTAGGAATTCATGTACATTAAGGGGCCCAAGATCTCTTATTGGACTTGTAAACTAAGTGTAGTTAGTAACCAAGTAGGAATAGGACTTCTACACTCTAGGTCAGATCTATGGTACTCAATTCTTTTTCTCCATGTATGCTTAATGAAGCTTTTGACATCTTATTTCTTTTTGTTGGTTTCCTATAAAACCCCTAGCTCCTGCGATACCTCCTTGTCAAACTCCAAAAAACTTAACATAGCATCAAAGCTTTGAAGCCTCACTAGTGCAAACCCTAAGCCACAATATACACCTAGTTCATAGAGGCAAACAACGTGAGAGAGAGAACTCGAGAGAACATGGAAACTTAGTCTCATGGAAATCCCGATGGTGTCCTGATGACCTTAGCTAGACCAGTTAGATCCAAAAAATTATCAATGGGCAAAAGTTGTCCATGTCTTTCTAAAAGCCAAAGGAAAATGCTCCTATAATGAAGATTCTTCATCAACAAAGCCAACTAAGGATTAATATAAAAAAAATGGTGAGGTAACGATCCTACTTTAAAACAATATGAATTCTAAAATGAGCACAAAAATAATTTCTTGTGACACTACAAAAAATGTTTTGGATGAAATTACAAAATTATATTCAAGGAAGAATAATATGTCTAAGGCTTTAAAGATTTTTGAATGACTTATCAAAACAAAAAATCATGAACACCACTCGAAGAAAACTTTCCTAACTTTAAATATCTATGGAATAAACTAGATGTATCAACCCTCAACAATCAAATTTGCAAAAATAAAAAAAAAAAAAAAGAAAACTTCAAAACGTGAAGCTCAGAATGGCTTTATTTTTGTCAAGCTTACTAAGGAGCATGGACTTGTGACAGTTCAATTTTTATCTAATAAGAATGTCTTCCTTATTTGTACTGTTTATTTGATGTTGTGAAAGCCAAACATCCAACATACTAGTCAAGTGGCAAACTAAGAAGTGGCAGTCACAGCTTCTGATGGCAACAAAGGAGAAGATGGTCATGGTTCTCATGGAGGTTCTGCTAGAAAAAGAGAAAAAAGCCATGGTCAACTAAAGTGCTCTCATTGTGGAAAAACAAACAACATGATGGACAAATGTTAGTTCCCGCATGAAAAACCTGTCTTTCCTAACACTTCACAAGCAACTAATGGGTATATCTATCAAGGTGAGACTATCAACACTACAAGCTCCTCAAGCTCTATCAAAACAAACCTCAGTAAAGAGGAATATAATCAAGTTGTGAAGGCAATGAAAGCTTAATAGCCCCAACTTCAAAAGCCTTACGACCCTCAACTACAACTAGTTTTCTTTAGTATATGGATGCAAGTATCACATATCAAAGTATGTAGGAGTATCTAGTACAAAAATTTCAAGGGAGGTTAGGAGATGGGTACAACTCCACATATAAATATGTACAAACCTAACCACACATAAAGATAGGGATGAAAAGGGGCTATTGCAACTTTTCTAAATTCATTTCAAAGAAAATTAGGTTTGCAATGGCCCTTCTATCACTAGAGTAGAAATGTAGATAGCAACCAATTCATCTTAACAAATAAAAAAATATTGATGGTTATTGAGGATTGCATAAATCTTATCAACTTGGAAGATCAAACTCCAGGCTTGAATTTACGTAGATAATATTAATAAAATCCTGAATTATTGTCCAAGTTACTAAGATCCTCGCAATCTTTAATTATCTCCAATAAAAGAAAATTGATTTGCATATGCCATATCCACACATATCTCCCATATCATGCACCTACTCAAACATGACTACATGAAAAATCTTGAGATACACATATATCTCAAAGCAACTTAAAACGAAAATAAATCTAGCTCTTTGTGATCATTTCCACAACTCCGCCAATTTTTCTAAGGTACACTGGGGTTTCTCCAAGCTTTGGCCCAACCTCCATATGACCAACAATTTGAACCGACCCAAGCTCTTACACCTTGACCTCTATGCAATTTGTGGCATTGCCTCAACCTAAAGTCCTCTACCCTTATTAAGATTCACAACGGAAGATTCACGAATCATTTTATTCTCACATAATGCAAAAAATAAGAAATAATGCAAAATAAAATAAAATAATAAAAATAAACATAATGATATAAGTATTTTACTCAAAATCGAATTACAATCACGGAGAAAACAAAAAATCTACTATCAAAAAATTTTATAAGAGTCTATAAGAAAAATTATACTTTTTCTTATTCAACTAAATTCTTTTATCAAATTTCGACAACACCTACATTTTTAGAAAGAATTACCAAAAAAACAAAAGACTACCAAAAAGCGCTAAAATAACCCATACACGAGAACCAACACTATTTCTTTTTCTCCTTTCTATTTTTCTCTAATTCAACCTCAACACTACATTACCTAAACTTTATGTAATACAAAAATTTTAAAAAAAATTTATTGAGTCTAAATTTATTCTAATTACAATTTTTAATATTGCAAATCGATTATAAATTTAAATCCAATTTTATATTTTTATTTTAATTTAAACTCTAATTCAAATTCGAGACACCCAAAATTTAATAATTTTCACCTTAGCTTGAACTCGAGTTTATTACCATCGCAAACCTTCAATCATCATCTCTCATTCAGCCCTTCCCCCTCGGCTAATAGTTTATTTTGCTAATCGCAAGACGTGAGTTCAAACCAACCTTAAATCGCACCTAAGTGTAACCTGCTTAGGTCACACCGCCACCACCAGCCTTAAAGCAACTGAGAAAAGCAACATCGCCACTTACAAGTCAATAGAAAGAGGAGATTTTACCACTTCCACCATCTCCAAGTTGTGCACTCTCAGAGCTCCATCTTCCTCGACCAAACCGCTCTGACCTCTGTTTCCTCTTCGCGGAAGCACCATCACGGTCAACATCACCTCTCCTTCTCTTTCGCTTGCGAGCTCACCAACACTGCTACCCAATTGGAGCCAACCACTACCACCTACAATCAGATCGGAGCCATCCTCACCCATGCGCCATTGCTTGGGCCAGATCTGGCCAAATCCGATTGGACTTGAAGGAAAAGGGATCAGCCTCTTGCTAGAATTTTGCCCATATCGTGCACAGCCAGTTCCGGCTAAAATTGCTAATTTTGACCAAATCCCTCCATATCTTGATCAGAACTCCACCAATTCTAACAGGACCTCTCCATATCATGTGCAGAACCCTACTAAACAACCAAGTGTTGGCGATGCATTGCGCTGCCATGATTTCAGTACTTCGATCGCTAGTTCGCCTCAAAATATAATTGTTGCCAAGTATAAACTCTATCGAATCCATACACAATTGTCTTATTTTATTAGCTACTCTCTCATCGAATTTTGTCCGCAATTTACTTGCATGCCTACTCTTGCACTTGCGCAAGACCTCCACCGTCGTAGCGCTATGCAAACCCCCTATGAAACCATCATCACATCACATTTCGGTCGTTACCCCACCTACAAACGACTCTCCGTCGTTATCACACAATTTTAGCCACCTCACGGTCTTGCTATACCCCCTCTCTACTGCAAAATTAACTCCAATTACAATCGTGTTACTTCCCAGCTCACTGACCTGAGCTTTACCTTTTGCAGACGCACGCATTATATTCCTGCACTCGCTAGCTTTTATCTTGCAGTTGCTTAGGTCATATTAAACCCTATTTGAGACACCCTGTTGTACCTAATCAAAGGCCACCCGCCATTGATTTGAACCTCAATCACCATTGATTGAATGCCCTACATGGCCCTTCATCAGCCTCTACTACTCTGATCGACCCACGCACTGCATGGCCCTTTCCTAACCTGCTTTCACACTCCCTCCTGTGAGCGCCACTGGCATGTTCCTGTACCTCACCTAACCTCCCCTCTTGCTCGCTGATCGAAGCTATCGCCACCGATCAAAGCTGCTCGCGCAATCTCTAACTCAAATAAAAATTTTGTCATTTTAATTGTTTACTTTTGAGCTTTGATACCAATTATGAAGATTCACAGTTGTAGGTTCACGAATCACTTTATTTGCAAAAAAAAAAAAACGAAAAATAATGTAAGATAAAAAACATAAGAAGGAAAAACACAACGATATATGTAATTCACCGAAAATCAAGTTACGTCTATAGAGAAAACGAGATATCTATTATCAAAAAATTTTATAAGAGTTTATAAGGAAAAATACATTTTTTTTTTCAATTAAACACTTTCACTAAATCTCGACAATGCATCTATCTTCAAAAAAAATCTTTAAGAGAATACCACGAGAGACCACCAAGAAATACTTAAAAAACTCACATAAAAATCGATACTCTTTTTTTTTTTTTCTTTTTTTTTTTTTTATTCATCTCTCTCTATTTCTCTCTAATTCAACCTCAGTACTACACCACCTAAATTATATGTATTACTAGAATATTTATAAGTTTTTATTGAGTCTGAATTTTACACTAATTACAAATCAATTATAAATTTAAATCCAACTTTACATTCCTACTTGAACTCAAACTCTAATCCAAGTTTGAGACACCCAAAATTCAACATATTATAACCTTCAATTGATCAACAATCATCCCATCCCAAGCTTCTCCATCCTTAACTCCACATGATTAGAGGCTCTACTTCAACAAAAGTTCTTTAACCTCGACCTTTGCCTGAGCTTGTAGCTCATCCAAACTAACTTGAATCGAGCTCAAGCAACTCAAGCTAGCTCTTTCGAAATCGACATAGGGTCAGCTCGCTCAAGCTTGGCTAGTTTACAACCTTATAGATAAGTCTAGGTCAAAGAGGATATTACACCAAATTTTCTTTCTTTGCCTCCATTAAATAAAGCTCTCAACTTCTCTTCCTACTTTTTCTTGTTCGCTTTTGATAAAAATCCTAGCTATTCTTGAATCCCTAGCTCCTAGAATACTTCCTTATTAACCTCCACAAAAATTAACAAAATATTATGAACATGTAGGTTAGAATTTGGCAAGTGCTTGATCTTTCAATAAATGCTATCTTTCTTTGTGCTCAATTTCTCCTCCAAAATTTGAGTAAGAACTACCTTCTAATCCTCAATCTCCTTGAAAATATTTATCCACAATAACTTAAAAGTAACCAATCTTCATCAAATATATTTTTCCACTTTGGAAAAGTAATTCACATTTTAGAAAACTATCAACCTTAACTACAAGATCAAGAAATGGGGACTAACATATAAATTTGTTTAGAGAATCACATTACACTTGTAACCATAATAAATCATCTTTAGGGCTCTAGAAGTCACTCTCATACCATACACTTCTTGCTTAGGTTTTTGCAATGCTCATTTTAAGGTCTTCATTCATGGTAACATAGTGTTAGATAAAGTATCAAAAGGAAAGATCTATAATGCAAGTTTTGAACATCACAACTTATTCTGGAGAGATATAGGTTGATTAGAAATGGACTTTTTGGATTAGAACATTTAAAGCCAACTGATTAGCTTTATAAAGATTATTTTCATAAGAAACACGCTTCACACAACCTTCATGCTATTATAGTTTTTGCCACTTAGGCGTGTGCTTTCCTATCTAATCACCCAATAATACCTACCTTTGTCATCTTTTAGATACAACACTAACAATCTAAAAATTTAGAGTTAAATTGAGTTGTCATTAAACAACATTTCAATGAAACTAAAATTAAATTTCAGATACAATAAACTAAATTTGGCTTATATAGCAAAACATATAAATTAAAATAGAAATGAGGAGTTTCATTCACATTAAAGATAGAAACAGCCCCTAATAGACAACCTGAAGTTAACAGATTCTATAATAGCAAGAACAAATCGCACAAAATCTTAGTATTGCCAAAGAACAGCTTCCAGCAAAGCCATCAACGCCAAAAGCAATGACAACAAAGACATAAAAAGAAGAAAATTCATAAAATTCATTCTATAATGCAGTTCCATTCTGCAATGGAACCATTTTTTTTTTATATTTCCAATTTTGAAATATTAAGTAACATATCTGTTTTAATCATTTCAATTGTGATTACAATTCATTTGACTACCTTATTAATCGTTGCAAGATTATTTTACAACATGATTACTAATTACTCAAAAAGGCTTTCGCCAAATCTATCAACACCCAAAAACAATGATATCGAAGATGAGAAAAGATGAAAAATCACAAAAATTTTTTAGCATTTTCAAGAAATGATCTCATGAAAACACAAATTTTTTAGCATTTTCAAGGAGTGATCTCATGAATAAAAAAAAAAGATACAAAGATAAAGTCAAGGATTGAATCACTACTCACAGTGACGGGTCTCTCCGGCAACCGCATACAGAACGAGCAGCTAAACCTCTCATCCGTCAAATCCCCCCTACGATATTCATCCCCCTCGTTTTCCTCCTCCTCCTCCCTCTCCATCTTCCTTCCACCGACAAGTTCCTGCCTTCTTCGTGCCTTCTCCCTCTCGGATATCGTCTTATCGGCTTCGATCTCCCTAATCCTTGCCACCAGATCCGCAACGGGAGCCCCGACGCCCCCGCCGGTGAGGCTCTCCGGCGGCAGCGGTGCGCAATCGGGGCACTGCCAGGCGGAGAGATCGGAGAAGGCAGCCGGGGGGCTGGAGAGGCAGGGGAAGTGCCAGGGCGTGGTGCAGGTGAAGCAGGCGACAATATCGGGTTCGGATGGGGCTTGCTTGCAGCGCATGCAAATCCCGTCGCCATCGCAGGGAAGGTCGGCGGACGCCATCGGGGAAGATCGGATAGAGAATTAGGGTTCGGAGGAGAGAAATGGGGAAAAGAAGGCGGGGTTGTCTAGGAAAAAGGGCGGGAATAATCGGGATTGGATGATTTTTGAATTTTTTAAAGACGATTTTTTTGGCGCGGGAAATAATAAAACTGTGTCCATTTCAGGGTGTCGATATGTCAGGTGGGCCGGTTTGGGACGCGTCAAATCGGGTGGACATCATCAAGCGGCTTGAGTGACATACGATTTACTCGTCCCGGCCTGCTGACAACTCTTATTAATGGATATCCGTCCTGATGCGTCATGACCAAGCATTAAATTGAATCGAGGTCTACGTCTAATCTGAACTATTTAAATAGGAGGTCAAATTTATTCGAGAATACCACACCTTCATAGTCAAATTCAATTCGTCCAACATAACCCATTTAATTAGAAATCTACATGTTTTTTCTGAATAAATATTATATACAATTAGGGGGTGAGCATTTAATGGTTCAAACCAAATCGGCAGATCGACCGAATAAATCAAAATATTAAATTTGGTCTAATTTACCGATTAATTTGGTTCAACTCAATTTTTAAATTTTAAAAGTTTAATTCTTTGATTTCGGTTCGATTTTAAATTTTTTTATTCGAACTAATCAAACTAAACGAATTATAAGTGATAAACTGAAACTAAATCACTTCCCTCTTCCGTGACTTTTAATGCGATATTTTAAATTTTGAGTTATTCATTTTAATTTATTAAAAAATGAGTAAAATTATAAAAAAAAATTTCAACATTTCACTATTTCTAACGTTTTGAGATTGCAGAGTGAAAGTCCACTTAGTTCCAATAAAATTTCACTATAAATTTTTTTTAGCCAAAAATGTTCGTAATGAAATTTCGTTCCACTTAGAACATAAAATTATGTACCGCGATTTAATATCAAGTGATTCATCTTTATTGGACATATGCTACAAATAATTAGATAATTTAAAATATTTTTATGTCAAACAGAGATTCTAAATCTCTGACAATCATATTTTTATTTTAGAACTAAAATAAATGAAAATTACAATCAAGAAAAAGATCTTGACTTGAATTTTCATATTGAACTCTCAAATTTATTTTCAAACTATTGTGAATTTTATCTTTAAATTATCTGTTTCAAATCATTGTGAGTTTTAACTTCAAATCATCGCTACAAGATATATGAGCTTTATTTTCGTATTATTATTTTAACTTATAGTTAATTTATCTTCCTCGAACAATTATTTTTGAGACTTTAGTATTTACATGGTTGGTTAATCTTTGATAACTCTATAAATTTATTAAATTCTATTTTAATCATCATCAAATTTTTAAATATCAATATTTATAATTCAATAGAACGTTACATCATGAGAAACATAATTTAAACTGAATACATACGTGCTTTTAAGAAAATCATTAATTATAAAAGTTCAAATCACATTACAAAAGTTTTATACTCCAACGGGACATAAAATCTACACCAATTCTCCAAATCTCCCAAAAATTTTGAAACTTTCAATAGCTCCGTCCGTTAACCACCATTAGCATTAAAAAATTATATAATGGGTCTCATCCCATACGGCTCAGCTATGAAATTATTGTAATAATATCATAGCAATATTATATACTTAAAAACTAAATATTATTGCAAAACATATAAATACATATATAGATTAATGATATGTGATTAGTTTGACTTAATTTTTAGTTATATGTACTTGGTTTTTAAGTATTTTATATTTTTTAAAATTTGTATTTGTTTGATTTTAATCACTAATATATATTTTACTCGAAATATTCAGTTTTTATGTATACACTACTATTACAATACTAGTATAGTAATTTAAAATTGTGTTAATAATGATATAAATTTATTTATAATATTTATTGTATCGAAAGAGCTAAATAAAAATTTCAAAAGTTAAAAGAAATTTTAAAAAAATTTGGAGAGGAATAGAAAGCTTTTTCTTATAAATAATCAAAATATTACTCTATATTTGCTCTTTGCTTCACGTCAGTTTTTCGTCTCCATGAAGAAGCCTATGCAAAAAAAAAAAGATAAATAAATATTTACATTTATATCCATTTAAAATCAATTTGTAATTGCATTACCCCGTTCACTTGTTTTTGTAAAAATTAACATGCATATTTATGGTTATATTTTTTTTTATTTACAAGCCTTCGTTAATTTTGTAATATTTGACTTAGCCTGAATATGCCCTCGGAAGATAAGATTCTGTCATCTTAGACAAGGCTAAGACTGCTTGAGCCCTCGACATTGATAACCTCCAGGATGCATTCAAGGTGTTTGACACGGAAAAAGATGACCGAATATCTGCCTAGGCGCTGTTGAACATGTTCCTCTTCCTCGGTAACCATACCTTCACTCTTAACCAATCCACAGAATGATCGACAACCATCAGGCCCCCACCCCCCACCCCACTCTCGCCCACCAATACATTCAAACAATTGGTTCTACCCGAGGGATTAATAAAAAAATTTAAAAATTTTGTTTGATTGAAAAAAATTGAGGGGTGAAAAGAAATCTTCCCACTGTATGACTGCTATTGCTTTATTTCTTAACTCATGGGTAGGTGGGAAGATACACGAAAGACTTTCGCACCAAAAGGAAAAGAAATGAACGACTTTTTTATTTTTTCGATTAATTTTTAATCTCTTTGTTTGTTTGTTTGATTCAAAATTAGGATCAGAATTTTTATATATATTTTAAATAAATTAATATTAATTTATTTTATACTATTATTTAATTAAATTATTAAAAAAATTATTTTAAAATTTTAAATTATTATAAGATTAATTTTGATTAAAAACTATAAATTTATAAAATAATTTAGTAGTCTTAAACTTAATATTGATCCTAATTCGTTATCAAACGGACCCGTGAGACCCTATATCAAAACAAACTAGGAAGAGTTGGAGGAGTTCGGTGCATGGCGCTTGAGGTTGAGATGGAGTGAGCATGACCAGATAGACTATGGTTTTTTGCAGGCATTGACGGTGGACTATCATTTATGTGACCGATGGATCAATCGGATCATGGGTTGCATAACTCATACTTCTATTGTCATTCTTGTGAATAATCGCCCGATAAAGTGGTTTTCCGCTAAGCTTGGGTTGGGACAGGCCTATCCATTGTCACCTATCTTTTCCTTTTGGGCTCGGAGGTGCTTGTCAAGATCTTAAATGGAGTTGATGGGAGGGGAGATTGTTAGGGTTTCAGGCATTAGGGGGATGATCCTCTGACTTCTCTTTATGTTCACCAATGACTGCGGAGCTTGAGAAGAAAAAAGAGGGCAGAAGAATGAAGAAGAGAAAAAAAAAATCACCATTTCCTTGCCCTATCACAACCACCATCTACTTTCTCATTGTACGCGTCATCTTCTTTTGTGCTCAAATATCGGAGAAGGGAAAAAACAAACACAAAAAATAGAGAATTTTCTCAACTTTCATTTTTCATTTGAAGCAGACAAAAGCAATCAGATATACAGAGGTTTCTCATTCTCACATCATCCAGAAGAGCTCAAAAAAAATCAATGAGATGTACAGAGGTTTCAGATTCTTCAAAAGTTTGTTCAATGACTTTATTGGTTTGCACAAAGGATAAAAGGATCAGAATTTCTGAATGAAGTTATAGATGTGCTCAGTGACTTCTTGAGCCTTTTCCTGATTGATGAAGTGGCTTACTCCTTCCATTACTACCACTTCTTCAAGAAGTGGAACATCCTTCTTGAAATCACCCTTATGTAGGTAGTCCTGGATTCCTGGATAGTGGTATGTAAGGTCCCGATCTCCTACAATAAACTTCGTCGGTACTTTGATCTTTGATCCATTCCATGGTTTCAAATGCTCCCAGTTCCTGCACTTCGAACCACACCTATATAAAGAATCCGAACATACTCATATCAATCATGTTATTATAAGGATCCATTGAATTTTACCAGTCCAAACATCGGTAATAGTTTATCCCTCCAGTAAACCCAGATTTCTCAAATTTTCTGGCGAAATAGTTGATGTCATCTTCAGAAAGCCAAGAAGGTAAAGGAATTTGGTGATTAGGTAAAGCTGGACTGTTCTTGGATAAAAGCAAACCATCCAGTTTTCGATATGTTAGGAATATCTTGAATAGGAGCTTCATATCAATGCGAGCAAGTTCTGCTTCAGTTCTTCCAGGTTCCTACGCCAATTTATATAATCCGTATCAATAGTCATAACAGTGTCTTTCGAGAACAACATCGAATCAATGAAGAACAAGCATCAAAACCTTAATGTCATGGCATCCAGTAAGCACTAGTTCATGCCTACAACAATATGGACTTCAACAAACAACCAAGAAAAGAAGTTCATAACCAATTGGTTCAGCTAGAAAGCTCAAAACAACGGCTTTTTCTCCTCTGTCTTGAAGAAATAAGACCTGGTTTCTCCACTTGACACTTAGAATGCAATTCATCAAGCTAGAAGAAAGTGTCGTACTCGGTTGAAATGTTCTATAATAGAGAAATATCAGTGAAAATAAAACTCAACCTGAAACCTGCAGATGTAGTAGTCATCTCCATAGAGCGACCTGCAGTAGTCAACCGGCTTGATCGCCGGATCACGAGGCATGAAAGGCAGTGCCACGCTGAGGTTCACCAACGCCTTCACCTTGTCTGGACGGAACATGCACAGATGCCACGCGACTAGTGCACCCCAATCATGACCCACCACAAACACCTGTTGCACAATTAAGAAGGCAACTCGAGAATCACAGACCATCGTACAAATTCGCTGTTTCGGGGCAGTTTGTATGAATTCCAATTTGAAATCGAGGAACTGTGAATTCGATTGATCAGGGAAAATTAAAGAAATTGAGCGAATTTATAATTTTGATATTTAAATATACTTTGAAATAAAATTAAAAAATTATTAATTCTATCAATTTCGTGAATTTCAGCATTTCAATTGAAAATGAAAATCAATTATTTTCAAATAAATAAAATTTTTTTTTTATTTTATTTATATTTATTTTTAAAAAATTATAAATATTTAATAAATAAATTAATAAAACATATTTTGGTGATTAAAAATATATAAAAATATTAAAAAATATTTACGCTAATTTTTTTAAATATTTATTCAATCAATATATTTTAAATTAAAAATTGATAATATATAAGTATTAATATTTAAAAAATATGTAAAAAAATTAATGAGTAAAGAAAAAAATTTCATATGATTTTAAATAAAAAATTTAGTTTATTATTTAAAAAATAATATTAATGGTTGAATTAAAAAAATATATAAGAATTTCTTATTAACCTACCCAAATAAATATGAACCCACCTAATTCCCAACCGCAATTGCAAATTCCACTTTTTTAATTCAAAAATGATAGTTCCAAATTATTGAAAATAAAAATATCAATTTTTCAATTCCGAACAATGTCATCCTAACCAAAGATTAAAATCGGGGGAATTGAATCCTAAACCCTAAATCCTCAATTCCAGAGGAAGGTGTTTGAAGAAATGCCTGAAAGACATTAATGCAAGCCTTGGAGGCTTTTGTTTGGTTGGTCAAAAGAGATGGAAAGGGGCAACCCTGTACAGAATTTGAGATTTTGCAAATATAATGTCACAATGTGCTTAATTGCACAACTAATTAGTCTTTTTTGCAATGATTTCTTGAATAAAAACCTAAAAAATTTGGTCAAATAAAGGAATTTGTGACTTGTTAATATGCATGTTACTTGTTCTTGGCCGAGGACGTTGATGAGGGCGACGAGGTCGCCGACAAGATGAAAGATGGTGTAGGCGGAGGGGTCGGACGGGGAGTCGGAATCACCGTAGCCGCGGAGGTCGGGGGCAACGGTGTGGTAGCCACGGGCTGCGAGGGCGATGATCTGGTGGCGCCACGAGTACCAGAGCTCCGGGTAGCCGTGGAGGAGGAGAACGATAGGGCCGGCGTCACCCTTCTCTGCGATGTGCATGCCGATGCCGTTGACTTCCACTCGCCGGTGACATACTCCTTCCATCTTCTTCTTTGACGTTGTGCTTTCGATCAATTCATTTTCCAAGGCTGTTTGGTTCGCCATAGTAGAGAGAATGGTTGGAAGAGGTCACTTTTTCCAAATTTTATTGTTTAATTATTTAGAAATTAGTCTGCCCTTGGGATCTGTTTGATTGATAAAAAATAAAATAAAGTAATTGAAAGTGATATTATTTTGGGATAATTACGCATAACCTCGGTAATTAACCTTAATTATGTATAATCCCCGTAATTTCCGGAATTACCTACCCCTCATTTTCGAAAATATTTATCCACACCCCTATTGTTATTTAATCAAAATTTTTATAAAAAATTCCGATTTTACCCTCGGTTATTTTACACATACACCCCTAAAAATTTATTTTTTTATATTTAACGCCCCGAAATTCGATTTTTTGCAAATAACACCCCGAAATAACTCAGATTTACAAAAAAGTCCTCGAAATTCGAATTTTTGAAAATAAACCCCCGAAATTATTCTGATTTACAGAAAAGTCCCCGAAATTTGGATTTTTGCAAATAACACCCCGGCGCGGGCGGGAGTGGAGGAGGAGGCCGGCGGCGAGAGTGGAGGCGAAGGCCGAGCGAGCGTGAGCGGAGGCAGAGGCCAGGGCGCCGACGCGCCGAAACCCGGGCGCGGACGGCCACGGCCGAGGCCGTTCCGCCCCCGCGTGTTGGCGCGCTGGCCTCGGCCTCCGTCCCTGGCACGCGGGGGCGGAACGGCCTCGGCCTCGGCCTCCGCGTGCGTGCCGGTGCGCCGGCCTCAGTCTCTATCCCGCGTGCGGAGGCCATCCGCGGCCGCGTGCCGGCGGGCCGTCCAGCGCGCCCCCGGGCCTCGGCCTCCATCCCGGCGTGCGGGCGCGGACGCCGGCCGGCGATGGTCCGGCGAGGGGTGTATTTGTAAAAATTAGTTTTAAAAAAAATTTAGACTTATTTTATAAAAAAAATTTAAGGGTCTATTTTTTAATGTATAAATATTAAATTTGTAATTATAAATTTTAAAATTACTAATGTTCTTTTTTGTAAATTTTTACTTAAAATATGATAAAAAATATAGACTTATTTATAAATAAAAATATTGAAGGGGTCTATTTGTAAATGTACAACATGAAACTTGTAATTTTAAATTTTAAGTTTTGAAACCTTCGATAACTTATTTGTAAAATTTACTTATAAAATAAATAAAATTTGGACGTATTTATAAAGAAAAAATATTAAAGGTGGTCTATTTTTAAATGTAAAAATAGTAAACTTGTAATTTGAAATTTGAAATTTTAAAATTTTCACAGTATTTTCTGTGAAATTTAATATTAAAAATGATTAAAATATTGATTTATTTTTAAAAAAATCAAGGGATCTATTTGTAAATGTACACTATGAAACTTGTAATTTTAAATTTTAAGTTTTGAAACTTTCGATGATTTATTTGTAAAATTTAGTTATAAAATAAATAAAATTTGGACTTATTTATAAAGAAAGCCACTTCCTAATGAATGACAATTATTTTTGAGATTTAGGGCTACAGGATGCGTTTAGGGCTACAGGAAGAAGAGAGTTTTATAAGAAAATTTTGAACCTTTTTGTAATTCGGAATAATTTCGAGGTGTTATTTGCAAAAATCCGAATTTCGGGGACTTTTCTGTAAATTGAATAATTTTCGGGGTGTTATTTACAAAAATCCGCGCCCGCGTGCCGGGGACGAAGGCGGAGGCCGAGACCGTTCTGCCCCCGCGTGCCGGGGACGGAGGGCGAGGCCGGTGCGCCGGCATGCGGGCGCGGACGACCCAGGCCAAGGTCGTCCGTCCCCGGCACGCGGGCGCACCGGCCTCGGCCTCCGTCCTCGGCACGCAGGGGTGAAACGGTCTCGGCCTCCACCTCCGCTCTCGCCGCCGGCTCGCCGGCGCTCCGGCCTCCGCCTCCGCTCCCGCCGCCGGCCTCTTCCTCCGCTCCCGCCCGCACCGGGGTGTTATTTGCAAAAATCCAAATTTCGGGGACTTTTCTGTAAATCGAAATAATTTCCGTGGGTTTATTTGCAAAAATTCAAATTTTGAGGACTTTTGTTGTAAATCTGAGTTATTTCGGGGTGTTATTTGCAAAAAATCGAATTTCGGGGCGTTAAATATTAAAAAATAAATTTTTAGGGGTGTATGTGTAAAATAACCGAGGGTAAAATCGAAATTTTTTGGAAAAATTTTGATTAAATAACAATAGGAGGTGTGGGTAAATATTTTTGAAAAATAGGGGTGTAGGTAATTCCGGAAATTACGGGGGTTATGCGTAATTATCCCTATTATTTTTTGCTAATTTTATTATTCAGTTATTCACAAGTAATTTGTTGAAAGTCAATTTGCTTTTTAAGTATTTTTAATCTAAAAATGAAAAATAAATTAATTTTTACTTCATATATTTTAGTTTGAATTGATTTTTAAAAATGAGTTATTTTAGTACTATAAACTATATTTATAGTAGTAAATAATTCATCAATTCATACTATAATAAAAATAAGAATTGCATGTAAAAATTATTCGTAAATATACTTACTTTTTCATAATTTTAAAAATTTAAATTATTAATTTTTTTGGTGCATTAATGATTCATAATTTTGTCAAAAATAGTGATTAAGATATATTATTTTTCAAAAAATTGTGTATTTGCATGTGTACGCTATCTTACTAAAAATATTTACAAATTTTGTTATCCTCAAGACAAGAAAAAAGTATTTTTTGACCATAAAGAATTATGCACGCATTATGCTAATTTAAAGAGTGAAAAATGATCAACAACTCTTCATTATTATTTCTAACATTTTATTATGAATTGATATGGTGCAAATTAAGTAAGTTAATAATATATATTTAATAATATATAGTTTTAGTAAAAAATGACATAAAAAATTGTAATATTCCACAACACAAGAAAGTAAACAACATAAAAGTAACATTAACAAATAACAATATTAGAGAGGGATGAAATTCAATTTGAATTTCAATTCAAGTCAGTTTGTTTTATGAAATTTAAAATTTTGAGTATTATAATGTTCGGTATTTGTTCGGTATCTGTTATATAGAAATTTAAAATTTTTAAAATTTAATAACGGTATAATTTATTGATTCTTTAAAATTGATTGAAATTTAAAATTTTTAATTTTAGAATTCTGTATGTGAGATCATATATTAAATTTTATAATAAAATAAAATACAAAATTTATAATTTGAACATTTATAGATCAAATAAAAAAATATAAAATATTAAAATTTTAGATTTACATATGTTACAAAATAAATATAATATTAAAACTTTCAAATTCAAGATTTTAAAACTTCAGAATATTAAATTTTTTGAAATAAATATATCCTTTATTCCTTTTAACTGCCACTTCAATTGGTAGGTTAGTCACATGAACTAATTTTCCCATTAAAAGTGCAAAAAAAATTTAAAAACAGGTAAAAACGGTAAACATCTGTTAATAACTGATTTTTTTTTTTCTGTAAATTCTCCTTTTTTAAAATTAATTTTCAGCGATTTTCATTTTTTTCCAGGGCCCATGTGGTTGCGTGGTCCACGCGTAGCACGGGAAAAAATATCGGCGTGATTCACATACGTGGTCCCAATCCGGAGGCAATTCGATCCAATACCTAGCGTGGGAAGGACGCAAATTTTTTTTGGTTTTTTTCACGAATACACCTCAAAAAATGTCAATATTTGCGCTTTAATATATTATGAAGACGAAGTTAATCAAAGTACTGTTTTGCAAAAAACACCTATAACTCGTATATTTATAAATTCATCCGAATGATTATACATTGTTTCAAATTAAATCTTCAATTGTTGACAATTCACTCCAAGGTATTTCCTCAACTAATGGGAACGCACGAATCACTGAATTTTGCAAATATCCCCCAAATCTTATGAAATGGCGCACAAGTTTGAAAATACGCAATTTCGTGAATTAATCCCTTGTTCCTTTGCAAATCAAAATCAAAACCTTTCTCAAGTAATTAAAATATGAGAAATCATATGAAATATTATAACAAATAAAAAAATGGTAACCTTGTGAATAGACCCCCAAATTTCAACAATTCGCATAATGGATGAAAGCGTGGATTTTCCAAATTAAACATGGTCAATCGAGTTAGTTAAGCGATAATCTGAGAGTAAATTTGGGTATCTACAATTAATCATGACGACGCAAAAACTCTCAACCATCACCGCTGCTCGTTTATGAACTTTCAATGTCACCTTTATAATTTTTTTTTTATCTGACAAAAATAAGGGCTATTTGCAATACTTGAATAAAAGCAATTACTATATACAATCATTCCATATTTATCACATCCATTAGCAATTTCTTGTGATTTTAACAATTTTCTACAACCCCTAATTTAAAAATAAATTAACAAGAATCCCTTAATCCATTGAGTCCCTTCGATCCTAAGTTATTTAGTGTGCTGTGTTTTAATTAAATACAAAAAGACTTCTATGTTCTATTCCTTATTTTTTATTCAATGAATTTAGGCGCGACAAACATAATTCTAATTTTGCAAATACTTTTTAATCGTACGATTTATTTTCTCTAAATTTGTTTGTTATGCTCAATTTCATTAAATAGAAAAATAATCGTTTTATATATTAATTTGAGTAGATTTCCTAAATAACTCGAGGTCAAATGGGTCTAATAGGCTAAGGGGTTCTCAATAATTTATTTTAAAATTAAGATATTACATGTAATTATTGAAATCATAGAAATTATTGACGAAGTTGCTAAATTCTTGGGATTGTACGTAATAATCCCTTAATAAAATATAAAGACTTTTTAATGTTAAGAAAAAACATTTTTTGCAAATATTTCAATTTGTAAGTTTTTTGTTGTCCCAACGTAAAAAAAAAAAAAACTCTTTTCTTTGGAAGATCTTAGTAAGGATGTAAACAAGCCAAACTCGAATGAGTTGATCTCGATTCGAGCTCGACTCAACTACAAAACTGCTGCCTTGAGTTTGGGCAGTACAACTCGAGTTTAACTAGACTAAAGCCATGTTTGAGCTCAAGCTCAAACTTAATATTAATTTTAGAAATTTAATTTTTAAAATAATTATTTTTAGTTAATTAATATCAAAAAAATTTTAAAAAATAACTTAATATTAATACAATGAATTAACATCCAAATATGACGATGGATAAATATTTTATTGTGCTGATGTGAAATTTTTCATGATGAGCAGAATTCTATTATAATTTTTTATGATTAAAAAGCTAAGAGATTATTTCAATTTGGTTTAGAGTGAACTTTCAATTTATAATTCTAATCTATACATATTAGATGTAAAAAAATTAAATATAAATTTGAATTGAACTCTCAATTTTGAATCAAGGGAGCAAGTCCTAACTCGAGCTTTGTTTGTTAAAAAAAATGAGTTAGATTTTGAGCTCAATTTTGACTCACTTTATAGACAAGCAAGGTGAGCTTGAGTTTGAAGCTAAATTTATATTCCTAACTTTAACATGACTATTTTGTTACCATTAAAAAAATTTATTTTCATTCTATTTATGTGGCTGTCAAATATAATATAAGAGGACTATTTGCAATACTTCAATAAAATACAGAGGCTTTTCTAATTTTAAAAACACAAATATTTTTCTTCAAATACTCAAAATTCCAAGGTTTTTTATTGTCCCAGTAGAAAAAGACTATTTCTTGGTAAAAACTCCCGCAGAGCATCTTCTTGAAAGAAAAACACTAAATAAAATACATAATATAAATGAGCATGGAATATTGAAATAGTAGAAGAGACAACGAAAGCAAGGGATTAAAGTCTCCGAAAGTTAAATGTCTTTTTTCTATGCTGCCAAAATATTCATACATCTCCAACACTCAACCATTTGTAGGCTCCATTTAAAAAGAAGTCAACGTGAGGACTAGCATTTATTTAATTATTTTAAAAAATAAAATTAATTATTATATATTATTATTGAATTAAATTATTATAAAAATGTAATTAAAATTTCAAATTTAAAATTATTATAATATCAATTTTAATAAAAAATATTAATTTATAATTTTAAACTTAAAATTGATATTAATTTATTACTAAACGGATCCTAATATAGAAGAAACACGACAACTACAAGCTCTCTTGTACTGTGCTAGCAATGTTTTTTTGTTCTTTAGTTCAGATATTTTTTTATCATTTAGGGACTTATATGTACTTTGTGATAAATCAAATTATTTACAAGGGTCTGTTTGTGAAAAGTCCAAGGTCTTGTGTACAAATATGATTACTATATGGGGTTTCTATGTAAATAAACAAAACTCGTAGGGGCGCAAATATCGATCATACGATACAGACGATGGATACAAAAAAATCCTGAGATTTTACAGGAGCATTGTGTGCAAAAAAATATCCCCCCAATATCCACCGCAAGTTCATCTCGAGATCAGGCAGACAATCCAATATCGAGGCAAATCGACGGCGGTTCAGTTCCTGCTTCACCCAAGTCGACAGCAGATCCATTCGTAAACCTCTTTTTCCTCGCTCTTCTTCGTCCCCCATCCAAAACCGTACTCCGCTGGTTCCCCTTTGCTCCGATGGCGTCCTCCAACCCCGCCGTCCGCGAGGAAGACCTCCGGCGAGTCCTGGCCGAGAAAAAAGCCGCCGTGGACTCGCAGGCGGAGACAGTGCGCTCATTGAAGTCCCAGTCCGCTGGAAAGGCGGAGATCGACGCGGCCGTTGAGTCCCTCAAGGCCCTGAAGCTCGAGTTCGCCGCAGTGGACAGGCAGATCCAGGCCGTGGTCGGGAGGAACGGGGATGGCGCCGCCTGCAGCGGGCTAAGCAAGGAGGCGTTCCGCCAGGCCGTGACAAATACTCTGGAGAGGAGGCTGTTCTATATCCCTTCGTTCAAGATCTATGGCGGGGTTGCCGGGTTTTATGACTACGGCCCTCCCGGGTGCGCGGTCAAGTCTAATGTTCTCGCTTTCTGGCGGCAGGTGAAGAATTTCCCAACTCTAGATTATCGAATTAGCAGCTTTTTGTGGTATTAATGATTGCGTTCGCATTGTTTTTTGGGGTTCTGTTAGGATTTTGCAATGCATATTGCTTGAAGAAAAAAGATCTATTTTTGATCCAATTTTTGTTTGGCAAGCGATTAAGAAATCGCGATCGATAATGATATTGCTATTTTTCCTGGTTGCTAATCTGGAAAACTGCATGCCTTGGTCCAATAAATGGAGTTCCTGATTGTTCTTGATATGTTTATCAGCACTTTGTTTTGGAGGAGAACATGCTTGAGGTGGACTGCCCCAGCGTCACCCCAGAGGTGGTCTTGAAGGCATCAGGTCATGTGGATAAGTTTACAGATCTGATGGTGAAGGATGAGAAGACGGGGACCTGTTACCGTGCTGACCACCTTCTGAAGGACTTCTGTAAGGAGAAGCTTGAGAAGGACCGTACTTTATCACCTGAGAAGGCTGCTGAGTTCAAACATGTCCTTGCTGTTCTGGACGATCTGTCTGCTGAGGAATTGGGGGCAAAGCTTAAGGATTATGGGATTACAGCTCCTGATACGAAGAACCCACTATCCGATCCATATCCTTTTAACCTCATGTTCCAAACATCGATTGGTCCAACAGGCTTGAGCATTGGGTGAGATATCAAGATTTAATTTGTGTAATATATTTGGTGGCTTGTAAATCTTATCCGTACAGTAACTTTGTGATTATGCGGAGGTTAGGTATATGAGGCCAGAAACAGCACAGGGTATTTTTGTCAACTTCAAGGACTTGTATTATTACAATGGGAACAGGCTTCCGTTTGCAGCAGCTCAGATTGGTCAGGCGTTCAGAAATGAGGTTTGGCTCATTTAGTATTCTTCTTTTTACCATGAGTGCTGCTTGCATAGACTTCTTTTAATACTTTATTATTAATAATCCTTTTTTTTTCTCTCCTAATAACACTCAGGGTTGCCTATTGCATGTGCATGACGTTGAATTTAATGGTATCAATTCTTGGAAATCTTGCTGTAATCTATGTCCATTAATTGACTGACAGGATGTTGTTTTACTTTCCAAACTGTAACTGAGTTTTTCTTTGTAGCACAATGATGAATTATCTCTTCTTACCATGGTGGGCTCCCTATGTTCTTCTGACACTTGCTAGTCTGCATATGTCTACACTCTGCTTTTTGTTATGATTCTTGTGTGCTGGCAAATAGACATTGCCACACTCATACTTCTGTTGAAATCCATGAGCCAATAATAAGAGAAAAATGCTATTGATCGATGGATTTTAGACTATTGGATGCCAGTTGTTGGGTAATGGTGCTTCTCCAACTGATTGATTAATTGATTTCAAGATGGTTGATGTGATTGATAGCTTGCAATGATGTTCTTGACATCTTGTGTTTGATTGGTTTAGAGATGTTTGATGTGCAGAATGTTTCACTGGGACAATTTCCTTTCAACTAGTATAGTGGTTTAGGATGGCATTGTGGGTTTACTCGCTCTATTTTTTTCACATTCTTGTCTATAGAAATTAATGTCTGTTTTTTGACGTTTGGTGGGGATATGAAAAGCAGTAATCATGGTTGACACTGATTATGTTTTGTTTCATATACCATCACTTTTGTGTGTGGGTTTTCTTTCTCAACCTTGATTATTTTGATAAAGTTTATCTAATTGTTTAAGTGTATTCCCACCAGTTTTGTAGCTCTTCCTGTATACATGATGATACTATCATTATTGTTCTCCTGCTGTTTATGTTTCTGGCATGGTGCTTCTCTTCATATTTTCCTCCCATTCTAAGGTATCCACTCTCAGAGCTTATGCTGAAAAATCTCAGTATGAACCTGCTCGTCTTTAAAATGATAGATGTCTTATTAATAGGCCAACTCCAATAACTGCCTTGTGAACTGAAGAAATTTTTCTAGGTCATCTAACTGCCATGTGGTGAAAGTAACTATTTCCTTATTACAAACTTTGCCTTAATGCAGCATTCTGATCATTCAGTATGAAGCTTTACTAAGTAGAAGATAATTTGCTAGAAACATTATTAAACTAAAAAGTCTAATTTTTTAGTTGCAAAAAGGCAAAGCTCACAAACATATTTTACTTTTTCTTCAGAAAAAGTAGTGTTATATTGTTTAATAACATTCTTATTGAAGTACAATGCTGCTTGTTAATATGTGTTTCTGTAGAAGACCTGATAGCTTTAGTTTCTTATGCTCAATGTTCGTTCTGTAGAGCTGTTTGGACTATCTTATCTTTCCAAACCAAACATTCTCACAAAGCGTATGCATGCCTGATGCATGATTTTCTGTAAAAATTGATTTCAATTAATTTTCATAATTTATTCTAGTTGACATCCTTCTACCAATTGCCACATAAGCATCTATGATTTTTGTTTTAAATAGAGCAAGGAAAATTCAATGCATGAATTTTTTTCAATATTTCATATGATATTTAGCTGCATTGGTGGAAGCTAATAGCACATCCATCAACCTGAGTCACTAGTCCACTAAATTTTCTTTGTAATGGTCAGATATCACCTCGGCAAGGTTTGCTAAGAGTGCGTGAGTTCACACTAGCAGAAATTGAGCATTTTGTGGATCCAGATGACAAAAGCCACCCTAAGTTCGCTGATGTTGCTGACTTGGAATTTTTGATGTTCCCGAGGGAGGATCAATTGGGTGGGGAGTCAGCAAGGAAAATTGTCCTCGGTGAAGCAGTTTCAAAGGTTGGCAGCATTAGAATAATTTGATTATTCAATTATTGACAGACACATAGTTTCTTCATATGTGTTGTTTCATTGTTCTGTCATGCTTTTCTTTGTCATGTAATCCTTGTTTGTACAATCACTTGTATTAGGGAACCATCAATAATCAGACTCTAGGTTATTTCATTGGGAGAGTGTACCTTTTCCTGACACGCCTTGGAATAGACAAAGACAGGTTGCGTTTCCGGCAACATCTGCCAAATGAGATGGCTCACTATGCTGCTGATTGCTGGGATGCCGAGATAGAGTGCTCCTTTGGCTGGATTGAATGTGTTGGCATTGCAGATAGATCTGCTTACGATCTTCGTGCTCATACAGTGAGTACTTTTTATTGGATAATGGTGTAAGCATCTCTTGTTTTACATCTAGCCCTATACTCCCATTTTTGTATATAGTTTGGTCGTAAACAGAATTTATCTCAATCAACAATCTCTGGCCCAAGGCCAATGGTTGATCTTTTTCTTCGGGGAATTATGGCTAATGTCACAAGGAAGGCTGATTCTACAAATCTGAAACAAGTGTTTCCTCTCTACAGTGCACTGTGTTGATTCAATAGTTTCAGCTTATCTACATAGTCTTCATAAGGGATTTTCACAGGATATTTATTTTGATGTGTATTATCTATGTTAGATACTTTGTGAGCTATGCTTGATATTCTTGTTGCTTGAAGTCCCTCAAGTCGTTGCAAACTTCTAATGATATGTTTTCGCATTCCCAATCTTGAAATTTATTTTTCCTTTCTGAATCTTTGTTTTCCATTCTCAAACCATCTGTTACAGCACACTGTTGATTAAATTATTCCCAACTCACAACATCATGGCTTTAGATACTTATGAAGCTTTCATTTCTTGCAGGATAAAAGTGGTCAGCTTTTGGTCGCGCATGAAAAATTTTCAGAACCTAGAGAGGCGGAGGTAATTGCTGGCAGCTTAACTTTGTAATCATTAATTTCTCTCATTTATTTCTGATTGAGATATGCCATCATATTTTCATTTTTAAATTTCTGTTAATATGAATTTCATTTTGGATTTCATTCCAGAAACTTATCATAACCCCATCAAAGAAGGAGCTAGGTCTTGCATTCAAGGGTAGCCAAAAGATGGTGGTTGAAGCGCTGGAGGTAAGCAATATGTTCTTTTATCTTGCAGCTTTTAGAGCTTTAGGGCGCGTTTGGAACGGGGTCAGGGTTAGGGTCAGCTCGCCCTGACCAGACTATCTTTTAAACAGCAAAAATTGACTGCACTAATATTATTTAATTCATTTAAATTATAATAAAAAATTGACTAAAATGCTCTCGGTTCATCTGAACCGTCGGATCTCGATCCAACGGCTCAGATCACCTTAGATCGCCTCAGATCGTCTCCCTCGGCGAGTTCGGCGCCCGAGCTGCCCGCGCGAGCTTGGCTGGCGAGCTCCCCGCGTGAGCTCGCCGCCTGAGCTGCCCGGCAAGCTCGCCGGCGCGCCAGACCTCGTCGGAGAAGACGAAATAGGCAGCGGCGCTACTGAGGGTAAATTTGTCCAGAAAAAATTTAAAACACCCGTTAGCCAAATCAGTAATCAAACAAGATTTACTTGACCGCATTATCATTTTACATTTTACCCCTTCCTTTGACCTTGACCTTGACCTTGACCTTGACCTTGACCCCGACCTTGACCTTGACCCCGTTCCAAACGGGCTCTTATAGTCTTTGGAAAAGATCTGTTTAATTCTTCTAAAAACCATTTTTTTTGGACAGGCAATGACTGAGAAGGAAGCTTTGGAAATGAAAGCTACTTTGGAATCCAAAGGAGAGGCAGACTTCCTCATCTGCACTCTGGGGAAAAATGTTGTCATAAAGAGCAATATGGTTTCAATCAGCATGGAGAAAAAGAAAGAGCACCAGAGGGTCTTTACACCTTCAGTCATTGAGCCATCTTTCGGGATTGGCAGGATCATTTACTGCCTGTATGAGCATTCCTTCTATACAAGGCCAAGCAAAACTGAGGATGAGCAACTAAATGTATTCCGCTTCCCACCTCTTGTTGCGCCCATCAAGTGCACTGTGTTTCCGCTGATCAAGAATCAAAAGTTTGATGATGTAGCCAGAATCATTGCCAAGTCATTGACAGCTGCTGGGATCTCTAATCTTATTGATGTCACAGGTATCAGCCCAACTATGAAGTATACACCTGTTTTGATGTGCAAATCTGTTCTCTAACCTGATTTTCTGTGCCAATGATATCAACTAAAGAATCCTTTATATTGAAACTGCTGGCATACATTTTATATACACCATACAAATAAGACATGTTTGTAATTGATGTATAAGACGGGACATATTGATGGTACCAATTGGACATTTCATCAAACTTAAAAGAGAACCTAACATGTCATACCCATTCAATTCTTAGTTACTAGCAATTAAGCCTCTCATTCTCTGTACTCTACTTCTACTAAATCATTGCTGTTACTCCAGAAAGAAGCTTACTGCTATGTTTGGTGCACTCAGGTTAGGTTTGCTGTTGGGAGTTAGCCTGGGATAAGTTGGTGCAAGTAGAGAGAATAAAGTAGAGAGAATGAGGTTAAGTTGGTTTTGAAGGTTAATGGAAGGTCAAGGGGAAGTGATGTTTAAAAATTTGTTCTTGGCAAGAGGGGGTCGGTAGTGGTAATATCTTGTTATGCAAGGGGAGACCAGATTAGCCTGGGCCGGATTAAGGGTAACCCTAGAGATAACCCCAAATAATCAGCACACATATGATTCCAGAATCCTTCTTAGGTGATGTTAGATTAGATCCATGTGATTTTGATGCTTTGTAAATCCTTGAAGAATTGTTTGGACTGTCTGACATAAAAGAATCCAAGATTTTCATACCGTGCCTATCATCTCATTACATACATGAATAGCTTTTTCTTATGTGGTGTGTGATTTTCAGTAAAACTGAAAATATTTCTCGGGATTTGCTGCAGGTACTTCTATAGGAAAACGGTATGCAAGAACTGACGAAATCGGTGTTCCATTCGCTGTTACCGTGGACTCCACCTCAACTGTGACCATCAGGGAGAGGGACAGCAAAGAACAGATTCGTGTTAGTATTGAAGAGGTTGCTACCGTGATTAAAGAAGTCACAGATGGGCAGAGCACATGGGCAGACATTATGTGGAGGTATCCAACCCATGCTGCATCGACTGCTGATGATGAATGAAGTATCCCAGCCCCATTAGATGTAAGCTTTCATATAGTTGCCAAGTAAACATAAGATTAGTTCCTTGAAGAAACTGCATTTCTCATTTTCAAAAAGATGGCTAAACAATTAACATGATGCAAGGATGAAAGTTTTGTGTTAAGATTCAATCTCAACGTTGATGGTTTGTACTGATTTCAGTCATTGTTGTGTGGCGCTTTTTGATGGAAATTGTCAATGAATGGTTTATTTTAAAAGATCGGTTATTCGAACTATTTTGGTTTTCTCTGGGAAACTTTCTTTACAATGCTCCGTTTGAGTCCAGGATGGTTTATTTTAATATTTTAATACAAGATTTTAAATTTCAGAATTTAAAAATATTTTTAAATAAATATAGCATTCGAATTTCTAAATTTATGCCATTTTAAAATTTTAAAATTCTGAGAAATTCAAAATCTAACAAAACAAAAATCTTAGTTGACTATCTAAATATTAGATTTCACTTATTGGGTTAAATTCAAATTTTATAGGACACAAATTGTGGAACCATCTTGTCAGGATGCCATGGTGCGAACGAAGTTGAGCCCATCCTTATACAATTACTCCGAGAAGTTTTTGAGCTGATATTTGTCGGAAAACTCGCAAATATCAACCGCAGATTCATCGCGAGATCAGATAGAGAAGCAATCCTTAGGCAGATCGACGGCGGTTCTTCCTCTTCCCAACCATTATCCCGCCTAGAATTTTTTCCGTTTCTCTCAGTTTATTATGCGTTTCCCCGCTCTACTCCGCCCACGAACCAAAACCCTGCACCGCGGCTCTCCCATGCTCCGGTGGCGTTCGCCGCCGCCGCCACGGCCGAGGGCGAGGAAGCTCTCCGGCGAGCTCTGCCCGAAGGGAAAGCCGCAGTGAAGTCCCAGTCTGGCCCCGGAAAAGCCGAGATCGACGCCGCCGGTGGGCTTAGCAAGGAGGCGTTCCGGCAGGCCGTGCTAAATACGCTGGAGAGGAGGCTGTTCCATATACCATCATTCAAGATGTATGGTGGGGCTGCGGGGTTTTACGACTACGGCCCGCCGGGGCGCGCGGTGGAATCCAATGTTCTTGCGCTCTGGCGCCAGGTGAACGATTCCTCGAACTCTATATTGCGAATGATTTCATTTACGATTTTTTGAGAAGTCGCAGGAGTGTCAAACGAGATTCCTACAGTGAGTCGGATACCATCCCAAAATATGAAGTTGATATAATGAATTTTTTCTTATATATATTAGATTTTATATGTGCGCTGGAGGGCTAATTCATCGTATTTTATATTATAATAATCTTTTCTTTTCTATGTGATTTAATCACATTAATTTTAATACTCTTATCAAGAATTCTTTTATTTGATCAATTTTATCGTGTAATTCATGTCCTCACATTGGCCTCTGGTGTCCGTGCCATTGCCGGTCTCGTACTGGTTTCTGATGCTCGCATTTGCGCACTCACCAGCCTGACGTTCGTGCACGCGCCCTCTCTCCGACCTCACGCCGACCTTGCGTCAGCGTCCGAGCCCTCGTGCTAGCCTCTGGTGCCCGTGCCCTTGCTGGCCTTGCGCCTGCACCCTCTCGTTGGTCTTTGCTATAGGACTAACATGCGACTCAATTTAGTTGCATCATCACGGTAATTTCGGTTTTAAGAGTTTACAGAGTTTCGAACCTAGACCTCTGATACCACTTGTTGGGGAGTCGCAAGAGTATCAAACCAGATTCATATAATGAACCGGATACCAAATCATCCTAAAAAGTTAAGTTCATGGGATATGAGTTATTTTCATTATATATAGTGGACTCTATTTATCCAATATTGAATGTGAGACTAATTTATCACACCTGACATTATAATATTGTGCTTCCATTTTTTAGGGAAATGCTGTGTAACGTATTGTTATCCATTTCTCCTGCTGACTTTGTGAATTGAAGAAAGATTTGTGTTTGGCCCAAATTTTGTTTGGTAAAAGTAGTTTGGAGCTACCAATTTAATAACTTAGTGTAATTAATGGTTGTGTTGTGTTTTTGGGATTTGTTTTTAAATTTGATCATGGGAAAGGACAAAGATTATGTTATGTATTGCTACCAATTTTTCGTTTAGAGTCTGTGGGTTGAAAAAAGATCTGTTTTGGTCCTAAATCTGTTCGGTATAGATTTGAAACTGTGGGATTAATTATTTCATTTGCATTGCTAGTACTTCAATCGTGTTGTTGTATTTTGAGATTTGTTATTCAAAAAGGTTAGCAGAAAATGGCTACGATTATGGAATATATTGCTACCCATCTTTCATATCGACTCTCTAAGTTGGAAGATCTATTTTTTGGTCCAAATTTTGTTTGATTTGTACTTTGAAGCTGTGTTTTTAACAATTTTGGCATTCATTTCATAGGCTTTTAGTATTTGACTTTCTCTAATCTAGAAAATTGCATCTCTCAATAAAAAATGCTGAATTTTTCTGCATTTGGATGATGGATTGCAAGTTTCCCTTGGGTGAGTTCAATATGATATTGTATTTTGGAGAAAACATTAGGATTGAATTAATTTGTCATTTCCTGATCACTTTGTACTAATTCTTACTCCTCTTTCTTTATTGTTTGTGTTTATTCCATCATTGCAAGATTTTCTGAATTTTTTGATATTGTTAGCAGCATTTTGTTCTGGAGGAGAACATGCTTGAGGTGAAATGCCCCTGTCACACAGGAGGTGGTCTTGAAGGCTT
This sequence comes from Trichopus zeylanicus subsp. travancoricus, assembly GCA_005019695.1. Taxonomy (NCBI): domain Eukaryota; kingdom Viridiplantae; phylum Streptophyta; class Magnoliopsida; order Dioscoreales; family Dioscoreaceae; genus Trichopus; species Trichopus zeylanicus. The sequence continues at coordinate 68,842 of RXID01014359.1, forward strand.
CAGGTCACATGGATAAGTTCACAGACCTAATGGTGGGGATGAGAAGACTAGGAAATGTTACTGGGCTGATCACCTCCTCAAGAACTTTTGTGAGGAGAAGCTTGAGAAGGACCTCACTTTGTCAGTAGAGAAGGCTGCGGAGTTGAAACATGTCCTTGCTGTTCTAGATGATCTATCGGCTGAGGAATTAGGACTGAAGCTCAAGGGATATGAAATTACATCTCCTGATACAAAGAACCCACTATTAGATCCATATCCATTCAATCTCATGTTTCAGACTTCAATTGCTCCAACAGGCTTGAGCACTGGGTGAGAAATCTAAACTTGATTAACAGATTGTTCAAATTGGAGGCTTGTGAAGTTTATCCATAAACTGATTTGTGTAATTATATGGAATATAGGTACTTGAGGCCAGAAACAGCACAAGGAATCTTCATCAACTTCAAGGACTTGTATCACTACAATGGGAACAAGCTTCCATTTGCAGCAGCTCAGATTGGTCAGGCATTTAGAAATGAGGTTTGCAAGGAACTTTTAGTTTTCGTTTTCCTTGGACAAGACAAAACTCAAGGTTAACTATTCTATATATATTTTTACTCAGAAAAAGGAAAAAATTTCTACATGTACTTATTGCTAATTAATTCATCACAGTCTTGTCATATCCACTAAACATGCTGATTTACTTGTTTATATGGCAACTGAGATATTCTCTGGCACATTGATATCTTCTTGCAGTGATGGCTGGTTCCTTGCATTTCATCTAATGCTCTATTGGTCCACACATGTCTGTGGTCTGTTTTTGTGGTGATTCTGGCATAGGAACAAATACTCAAAACATTGCCACACTTACTCTATAATTGAGGCCATGCGACAGTAATAGGAGAAAAAATGTGATTGAAGCTGGATTTCTAATAAATAGATATTCAAACACTAATTGTTAGGTAATGGTAATTTGTATGATGTTCTTGTGGTTGATTGATTTCAAGAAATTTGATGACATTGATGTGGATAATTATCTAACTGGATGACACCTCATCTAGTGAACTTCCAGTCAGTTTTATGGTGGTTTAGGATTGCATCACAAGTTACTCATTATGTTTTTTCGTTTCTATAGAGCTAATATTGATTCTGTGGTTCAGTGTGGATACAGAAATCAATAATCGAGGAGCTTATTGAAAATGTTCTTCTTTTGTTTGGATATATAGTTGTCTCTTAATATGTAGTTCTTCTTTGTTGACCTCCTTGATATGAAACATTCTCTGGTGAGCTTTTAAACACTTATTCCGCAAGTTGTCCAACTATTTCGGTGTAGGTACTAAAACTCTCTCAGATGAACTTTTAACCACTTATTCCTCAAGTTCTCCACTTCTTGGCTGAATTTTTAACCACTTATTCATCAAGTTCTCCAAATGTTATGTGAACTTTCTTTTTATTTTGTGTAGCATCCTTTTGTTTACCAATTGTAGGATCTCCTGCTTGTAGTTTTGTAAAGAGCAGTCTGCATGCATGGTGTTTATCTTTTTTGGTTGAATATATACATGGCTGGTTGGTGTTGTTGGTGATAGCTTGTAGCATAAACCATCCATCAAGCACATTCTCCATTAACTTTTCTCTCTGATGGCCAGATATCACCTTGGCAAGGTTTGCTAAGAGTATGTGTGTTTACATTGGCAGAAATTGAGCATTTTGTGGATCCAGATGACGAATCCCACCCAAAGTTTGTTGATGTTGCTAACTTGGAGTTTTTGATGTTTCCGAAAGAGGATCAATTGGCTGGGAATTGCCCAGGAAAATTGTCCTCAGTGAAGCAGTTTCAAAGGTTTTTAGTTTTTTAGCTTCAGTTGTTTAATCAAATACAATGACTCTATACATATTTATTTTTGGTCTGAAATGCTTTTCTTTGTTGTATAATCTTGTTTTATAACCACTTATATCAGGGAATTATCAATAATGAGACTCTTGGCTATTTCATTGGGAGAGTATACCTTTTCCTCACATGCCTTGGGATTGAAAAAGACAGGCTGCACTTCCAACAACATTTGCCAAATGAGATGGCCCACTATGCTGCTGATTGCTGGGATGCTGAGATCGGGTGTTTCTTTGGCTGGATTGAGTGTGTCGGGATAGCAGATAGATCTGCCTTTGACTTGCATGCTCATACAGTATGTACTTGTCCTATTTTTTTTATTAGGAAAAGTTGGTTGTAAAAAGTAGTTATCTCAATCAATAATCTCCAGCACAAGGTCGTTTAGGCCCTCTTTTCCTTTGGGGAATTGTAGCTGATGTGCATACTAAGCCTTGATGTTGGAAGCCCTTTGGCTGTCTCTTTTGACTACGGATTTAGCAGCAAGTGACAGCAAGCTTTCTTCTTTACCCCATGCTTTATTGAATAAATAGCTCTCGGCTGATCTATATAGTTTATGTATCATTTATTGGGATTTTGTGTAGGGTGTTATTGTTTATGTACTTCACATGAGATGCTTTATCAGCCATGGCAGACAATCTTCTTGATCAAAGTGCCTTGCATCTTTGTGAGCTTCTAAATAAAATGTTTCTTTGTTTTCCCAACTTAAAAATTTTGTTTTGTTTTTTTAATCCTTGTTTCACAATGGCTAACCATGCTTTATAGTACACTATCAATTAGCAGTCATCCTCATCCCAACTCACAGCACCATGGTTCTAAGTTCTAATGAAGAGTGGTGTACCTTTGGTTGCATATGAAAAATTCTCAGAACCTAGAGAGGTGGAGGTAAGCTTCTCTTAGTTATTTGGTAGTATAAATTTGTAGTTACCAATTGCTTTGGACCTAGATGGTTTTTCCCACTATTTCTTGCAGGTGTTCCTTTTTTATTTCCGTTAATACAAGTTTTATTCATTGGATATGATTTCAGAAAGTTGTCATAACCCATCAAAGAAGGAGCTGGGTCTTGCATTCAAGGGGAGCCAAAAGGTGATGGTTGAAGCATTGGATGTAAGTGACATGTTCTTGCATCTTGCAGGTTTTAGATCTTTGTATTCTTTGCAAAACCCTGTGTTCAATGCTGCTTAAAACCCTTTCAACAGGCAATGACTGAAAAAGAAGCTTTGGAAATGAAAGCTACTTTGGAATCCAAAGGAGAGGCTGAATTCCTTGTTTGCACCCTTGGAAAACCAATTGTCATAAAGAACATGGTTTCAATTAGAATGGAGAAAAAGAAAGAACACCAGAGGGTATTTACACCTTCGGTCATTGAGCCATCTTTTGGGATTGGAAGGATCATTTACTGCCTGTATGAGCATTCCTTCTATACCAGGCCAAGCAAAACCAAGGATGAACAACTATTTGTATTCCGCTTCCTCCCCCTTGTTGCTCCCATCAAGTGCACTGTGTTTTCATTGATCAAGAATCGGAAGTTTGATGATGTAGCCAGAATCATTGCCATGCCATTGACGGCTTCTGGAATATCTAATCATATTGATGTCACAGGTATGATCCTGAATCATGGTATTAGTAATACCTGTTATCCAACTGTTTTCATGTGCAAATTTACTGGTTTCTCCTTAAAAGTTCTAAGCATCTGTATCCACTATCCACCTTTCAGCTTGATTTTTGAAGGTCAAGGGAGGTCAAGTGCAAATAATTATTAAAATTTACTCTAGGCCTAGGTTTAGAGTTTAATAGATTGCTTGGTATTTGAGGAAGAATAGTTATTATAGCTTCTCCCATTGGTGGAATAACTATTGCCGAAGTTAACCTCCTTATACCAGATATTCTGGATTTAGGGTTAAGCTTGGGTTATCCACCATTTCCCTTGAGTTAATATGTGATTACACTGGGGATAACCCCAAACATTTGCCTTGAGAGTTTGATGTGGAGAATACCTTATATAATGCTTGTCATATAGTATTCATGAATGGTTTAGGGACATATTTTTCTGGATTTGTTGCAGGTACTTCCATAGGAAAATGATATGCAAGAACCGATGAAATCAGTGTACCATTTACTGTTACTGTGGATTCCACCTCAACTGTGACAATCAGGGAGAGGGATAGCAAAGAGCAGATTCGTGTAACAATTGAAGAGAACACATCCGTGGTTAAAGAGGTCACAGATGGGCAAAGCACCTGGACAGATATTATGTCAAGGTATCCAAGTATCCAACCCATGCTGCATCAGCAGCCGATGATGAATAAGGGTGTCTGAAAAATATGGAATCTGAAGTGTCATATAATTGCAAACATAACAGGTTAGTTCCTCCAAGGATCTAATGTCAAAAACTATTATGTTGCATGGATACAAGTTTAGTTTATAGGGATTCTTGTGATGGAAATTTTGACCTAATAAGCACTATGCACTTGTGGAAAGCTTATGTTTTTCTAAAGAACTTAATTGTTATTGAAATTATTTTATTTTTTGAGAAGTCCCTAGCTTGAAACTCAACAAGTAAGGCTATGTTTGTTAAAATGTTAAAATTGGTTAAGGGTATGTATAAAATTTAATCATTACAGTCTATGTGATGGACAATCAATAAAAGTGTACTGATTTGGTTTAAACCAAATAAGAGACAAAAATGTCATTTTATATATGAGATTAAAATTTAATTTGAGATAAATTCTTCGACTAGATGAGAGAAATTTTAATAACGATAATATTGCAAAAGCCTTCTTCAAGTATATTAGAAATATTTTCGTCTTTTCACTTTAATTTTAATGACATTAAATAATATATATATTTTTGAATATTTGTGATTATAGTAAGAGTTTTTCAATATATTCAGCATTCAAAAGACAAAAATGTATTTTTTAAATTTATAAAAAATTTTTGATAAAACTTTAAAAAATTATATATAATTTTAAAAAATTAAAGAAGAAATATATAATCTAATAAAAAAAATTTTAAAAAATATAATTTGACAAAATTTTAAAATATTATATGTAATTTTTAAAATTTAAAAAAGAAATATATAATCTAATAAAAATTTAAAGAGTTAGAATGATTTTTTTTCCCGCTGGACTATCGAGAATATTAGTCAAATAAATGTGCATACCATAATGAACAATTACTGGTTCGACGACCACGTGGTTAAAAGCCATGCTCTCCACCGGCTGAGCTAAGACGGCGGGTATTTAAACGTTTTAAGAGTATTTAATAATCCTAAGTTAGCCCCGTAAGCTCATCCAACCGCAAAAGCGTGCAGCGCTATTTCCGTTTTGAGACCAAGCAGCAGCCGTCGACCACGACGCGGAGTATCATCCGTCCAGATCCGCATCTCCCGCGGAGCAACATACCTCCTAAAATGCTCCGCGAGACACGGCACCGTTCAACTCCACGATTTTCCAGAGAACTCGCTCCCGAATGAACCCTAGAAGAAGTCCCCCCGGAGAAGGACGTGAAGATGCTTAGGGTTTCCGGGAGAAGGCTCGCGCCCTTCTCGTGGCGCTCGGCCCCCTCCGCTGGCTCCGTCCTATCGTCCCGCAACCCCCTTGAGGGCGCCGCCGGCTCCTCCCGTGACGATTCCGTGCCAATCGCCTCTCGATTGGGCTTTCTCGCCTCTATCCGAGGTTGGGGCTCGTCTTGCCGTATCTAGATCCGCAACTTCTCTTAGTTTTATTTTTTCAAAAAAGTTGAATCTTGCTACCTTCTTGTGATGGGTTGATGGTGAAATGCCGAGGCTTTCCTGATCTCTTTTCTTATTGATTTGTCAACGATGATCTATATCTTAAAATTTAGTTTTTTTTCCTGTCTTATCTCTGTGACTGGTGCTTGGTGAAATGATTTTGTGAGCAGAATTCCCTCTATGGTGTATAGTTGTTATTTATTTGATCAATCGGCTTCTCTACTGAAATGATGTTGAAGGAGTGAGGAAGTTGCTTTACATGTAGTTAGATTGAAAAACATAGATTATTGTTAGCTCTTTCTTCACCTCTATCTTCACGAGATACTATTGGTGTATGACAAAGAATCTGTTTTGAAGAAACAATCTTTGTTGAACATAAAGGCAAAGGTAACTTGTATGGTTATGTTGATCCACAAACATCAGGAAATTTTTTTACATGCCTGGCCAATAGTGGTGTGGGAGTGAGGGGTTTGAGTTAAATACTTTTGACTTGAAAGGTCTTTGCGTATTATTATTGGTTTCATTATTGATGGGTTTGGGCATCAGTGGTCGATTTTCACATTTCATAATATAAATTTGTGGTGCTCTTCTATATCTTTATCTGTCAAGATTTTTTGGATTGTTTTGGGGAATGGAATTTTTGCTTTTGCCAGAATTTTCCGCTTGACTAATGGAAACTCAGAAAGGCTTAGAAATATGTTACTAGTGGCTAATTTGTAGATTTTTATCCAGCAAGAAAAGGGTAATTTGAGACCAATATCTTGTTTATTGGTTCTGTGAAGCATACAATTGTTTGATTTTCACCCACATGATTATCGCCAACCATAGTTGTTTGTTTGGATGTTTTATTTGAGCTGTTCAGTCTTTTCCTTTGTAGCATTAATGTTTTTCTGAAGAACTTTTTCATTCGGCTTTAATACAGTTGTGCTTCTTCATACGTAATATTACCTGTAAAAGTTAAATCTTACTTGAACTCATTTCAACAACCAAACTTTGGCCTTAGCAGCACGCTCGCATAATAGTTACAATATAAAGTTGAAAGCCATGTTTTTTCAGACTATTTTGGATGTTTTACATCATGGATGACATTTGGCACAAAATATACGTCGTGCATATGTGGATTAATATTGGGGTCCATATTTTTATTTTCCTCGAACACTTCATTAAGTTCCGCATGTTCATTTGCACTGTTCTAATTCTACATTTTGTTGGTTTTTTGTTCGCATTTTCTTGATCCGATCAGGGATTAATGGGTATCATTTTTTGTATCTGCATTATAAACTAGTAGCTGTACACTGAGCCACAACTTTTGGAGTGGAAGTTATCCTTGAGGACAAAACTCAAAAATGAAAATAAAAATAAGAAAGTGAAGTAGTTCAAAAGAAAATTTGGGTTGTTCAATCAATGCAACTCTACCTCTTTTTGATAGAAAGTTTCTGAATCTCTGTCATCTCGTTATGCTGGTTTATTTTCCCACTTTTCTAGCATTTCTGCTTGTGATCAGTCCCTTGGTGCCCTTGAGGGGTTCTAAATTTTTTGAATATGTTAGTTTGATAGTATCCATATGTGGATATGAAAGCCATATTATACATTCGTCCATATATTTCTCGAGTTGTTTGATTTTCTCTATAGGCCTGGCAAAATACAGATAGGACTTATTTTACATGTCAACAAAGGCAGTGTTTTGTGTTTGTCAAATCTACAACTTGGTGTGACAAAAAATAAGTATTTCCAAATTTTGTGTAAATTGAAAAGTGTATAGGCATCCACTGATTTAAGAAACCATGGACAAGTGGTTTCTATGTGTCAATAGCTTTTATTCTGAATCAGTAGGATAGAGAAAAACAATTGTTTTGGTTGGGTGGGGGGTTGCTAAGGATGTACCTTTTGACGTTAATTTTTCACAATGAAGATTCTTAAAGCGATGCCATGCGATATAAATTGATCTGGTTACCATGATAACCTTAGAATACACATTCATTTGCCGCATTCAAATGTGTTGATCTTTTTTTCTTTGTCATTCCTTTTCATTTGGTATGTTGCATTTCATTATAGTTACTTCCATCAAGCTTTTCACTGTAGCCCTTGATTCTTATCTGTTTCTTATTGATACTTAAATCTCAGGGAACTCTCTGTCACCGGGTTTTGTTAATCTAGCAAGTAAAGTTAATTATGATTTAACTACTGGTTGGCTACAGGCCTTGCTTCTGAACCCCTTGCTCCAAGACATCAAGACTTGGGCTTGGCCGACCTACCTGCAACTGTAGCTGCTGTGAAGAATCCTAGCTCCAAGATTGTCTATGATGAATACAACCATGATCGGTATCCCCCAGGTGATCCCAGCAAGCGAGCATTTGCTTACTTTGTCTTGACTGGTGGGAGATTTGTGTATGCTTCTCTGCTTCGCCTTCTGATCCTCAAGTTTGTCTTGAGCATGTCTGCTAGCAAAGATGTGCTTGCCCTTGCTTCTCTGGAGGTTGATCTCTCCAGCATTGAGCCTGGAACCACTGTGACTGTCAAGTGGCGTGGGAAACCAGTGTTCATTAGGCGCCGAACTGAAGATGATATTAAGCTTGCAAACAGTGTTGATGTGGCATCTCTTCGTGATCCCCAAGATGATGCTGCTAGGGTGAAGAACCCGGAGTGGCTAGTGGTCGTTGGTGTCTGTACTCATCTGGGTTGCATTCCTCTGCCCAATGCTGGGGACTTTGGAGGCTGGTTTTGCCCATGTCACGGTTCTCACTATGACATCTCTGGTAGGATTCGCAAGGGCCCAGCCCCCTTCAACCTCGAGGTGCCAACATACACCTTTTTGGATGAGAATAAGCTACTGATTGGCTGATATATCTGCCAACTCAACAATGTCATTGTTCAAGACATGTTTTTCACTTTTCAATATTTTTTCTTATTTGCATCTTCCAGGAATTTCTGGCTTCTAACCAAATAATTCTATTCGTACGAGGGTGGAGTATCACAGTTTTATCATATTTATAAAATTGGTGGAGGCAAGGGTGTGCCTTGTGTATTGCTATTTTTAGGGTTAAGAGCAGCATATTTCTTGGTAATAATGCTCTTCTGCAGACTGATGGAACAGTCATGGTCTAAGCCCAATAGGATATGTTTGTGCATTAGCAATATTTTTGGTGGCAATAATGCTTGCTCTTCTTGAGTTCAGGTTTTCTGTTTTCATATGTCCAGAATATAATTGTCTTGATTAGACATGTGATTTTGTCAGGTCATGAAAGTGGAATTGTCCCTAGGCTGAGTTTTTGGGGATAGAAATAAGAGAAAATTACTAGAAAATTTTGAAATTTTGGATCAGCCTTTCATATTTTTGAATTTTTTTATCAGCCCCGAGAAATTTTTTAATTTAGGATTCACATACGACGCAATTCATAAAGGGTGAGTTTATTATTATATATAAATAATTTATTTTATATATACATATTTTATTTTGTATATTATTTTAAAATATTTATATATAAATTAAATTGTTTATATATAATATAAAATACTTTTATAGATAGTGATATTTTTTTTATGAAAGTGATACATTTTTTATATTTGGTACGAAATAAGTGAAATTGAAGAAGTATTTGTTTAATTTTCACTTTTTCGCTTTTGCTGAGATAGCAAAAACAGAAAAGCTTGGAGTCCGTCTCCAATGTGGAAGGCGCCTTTTCCTTCGTGCAATTTTTCACCAGAAAAGGTGTTCAGGAGGTGACGTGTCACTTTCGCAAAGTATTCACCATAGCCAAATGACTCGGAGGAAGCGGGGGCACTTTCCTTACTTTCCAACTCTTCATCGCTGTCAGATAGAAACTTAGGATCCGGTTTCGTAATCAAAATTAAGGTCAAAATTAATAAATCACTTTTATAAATTAATATTTTTTTATTAAAATTAGCTATATAATAATTTAAAATTCAAAAAATTATTTATTTTTTTATAATAATTTAATTTTATAAGATAAAAAAAATAATTTTAAAAAATACTGATCATGCTTCTGATCCTAAATCAAACGGTGCCTTCCTAACAAATGAATTACCAAAGCTTGAACATATGTATTGGTTCAATTGAGCTTTGCTCAATAGGTCAAATTTGTTTATTTTCTTTTACATTTTTGTATGTATGTCTGGGCATTGTCTCTAAATTATACAAAAGTGTAATTCCAAGCTGGTAAACATCAACTCCGCGGTTAAGCTTTCAATAAAATGTGTTTCATAGCAGATGATCCTATTATGAAGTGTAATCTTTCTTTCAGCTCTGTTAGAAATCTCTTTGAAGCTATGACTAATCTTGTGTGTAGCTCTCTGTTCGACATCAGTCAAAACCACAACGCATATTCAGTCAATGCAACTGCACCTTAAGCATTTGGTGCCACTCCTGCCATTTTTAGCACGGAACTATTCCTCAAAATCTGGAACCTGTAACTCAAATCCTAGTTGGGTTCTCATCTCTGGCAGATTTTGGTGCATTCACAAAGAGATTAATTGTAAATTCAGAATATTGACAAATGAAATTCTGGAATCTGATCCAAGATGGGAGAAGCATCCTTCATAAAATATCAGAATATCTGTCTAAACACACATGAACACAACAAAACTGTTTTCTCTGCCTATGCCAATGATCGATCAAATGTAAGCTTTGAGTATTTGCAATAAAATTGATCATCATTGACTTACTGAAATAAAAAAGATTTTATTTATTTAGGATAGCAAGTGAGTCTGCAGCACAGTAAAATGCTTTCTTTGGTAATTTACATGGATTTAAGTGTAGCTAAGTAAAACACCTTTTTGCCTCAGCTACATGGCAATTTTATTCAGAATTCAGTGGACACCTGAATAGGTTAATGTTTAGAGTCGTCGATTGAAACCAAGGGCAGCTTTCCACCATAAATTTCTGGTAACTGGTCCACGTTGATCTCTTCCAGCAGCGCTGCTTTCAAGTCATTGTCCTCAACAAACACTATCTGCATTTGATACCAACACAAGACTAAACATAAAGATTGTGTTTGATAACACAATAAACTTTCAACTGTGGTCATCACTGTCTACTCCACATGTTTTTTTCTTTTCATTTTTTGCTTTATGAAAACTGAAATAATATGACTAAAATAAACCTCAAAAGCTGAGAAGAGGCTATAATTAAATTTTCTTGAAAAAAAGTTATTTTATTATAAGATATTTATAGTTAACAATATATTAATGGACTGTATTTGTACACACAAGTATGGATATGCAAGGGGTTATCCATAAACACGATGAAATTTAATTGGATATTTGAGATGATGACAAGCAAGAATAAACCATTTTATCAAGGTCTTATTTTGTTACAGAAAAGATGGATATGATGATACCTTCTTCCTGGTATTTTTGTCGATGAATGGGTAGATAATCTTCCATGCCTTCATGAAAAGGAAGGGGACATGAATAAGGAAAACCTTGCCAAGCCTCTCTGGGTAGTTGTTCTGCAATGGATTTAATGTTAGTTTCATCATATTTGATATTTAATAATTTCTTTAGTTAGCCTCATTCACATTTAATTTAATGAATCATTCTAATCATTTTACCTATAATTTATTCTTTTTTTTTTCTATAACCCTGCCCAGTTTTTTTCCCCATCAGAGGTTTTTTGTAGACAACAAAGCTTATATCTGAAAAGAACAGCAAACCTAGACAGAAGGTTGCATTCAGAAATCCATTAAGAAAAAGTAACTTGCATGGGCACATGCAAAAGAGTGGTTCTCATAAAAAAAGAATACCCGAAAGCACATATCACATGACATGAACAAGAATTTATGGCTGGAAAGAACATGGCAGGAGACATAATATTCTCTCTTCACAAATGACTAGTTCACACTAGGCTTAATTTGCAGAACATCTTGATTGTAAGCAGGGTCACCGAGTACCGTGTATCCAGTGTGTTCTAGGATTGATACTCAGGATGCAATGCTACGCAAAACACATTGAACATCATGTTTGTCCAGAAGATATGTTTCATCTGTGCCTATTGTTTATGTAAAAAACATACTCGGGAACACATTTGTTCATTCCTGAATATTGTCATTTTATTATGGGAATCTTCCATCTTCTCTATATAAATGTATACATAATTTTTCAGAAAATGAGGTCTGTGATTCTTCTGGATACTTGAATACTTGGCACCTGAATCATTGTCTGGGTAACACTGATTCTAAGGGGTTTCATATAACAGTGTTAACGGAGGCTTCTAACTGTGATTTCGATTACTGAAGAGTACAACAACTAAGAAGAGAAAATAACACAATTCTATTAATTGCAGGAAAAGAAACCTAGAAACTTAATACCTGCAAGATATCTAAAGCTGCAAGATAAGCGCGAATATCACAGTTTGAGTATCCCCAACCTTGAAGATCTCCAATGCAAGTGAACTTCTCTTGACCTCCAGCCATCCTTTAATTGAGCAGTAGTGTCAAAGGGGCATATTTGCAAAAAAACAAATTCTAAATTGTACCAAAAAATTCATATTGGCAAAAAGTAGAAATCAAAACCATGAAAATCTTACTCTCAAAGAGAAAACAGACCTCAAACAATAACATTGAACATAAGTTTTAAACATATATTTGCAAGAGTAAATCTTTTTGCATAATATCGTGAGCCAAGTTTGGTAGAATACCTTGCACATAACTTCTCAAGATTATAAACAACATAACCTGAAAAAAATAAAAGGACAACCTTTTTACCAACAAGGTTCAGAGCACAAATCTTCGAACTTTAGATCCTTATACAAGAACTTACGCTTGAACTCCTCCAGATCACGTTTTGCAGAGTAATGCTTTGCCGCGAAAAGGACTTGTATGGGGCGGCCCTTCTTATCGAATCCTTGCCCGAACGACTTCTTTGCAGCAAGTTCATTCTTTATCTCTGCTTCTGAAATGAAACCATTTGGAATGGCCTCCTTCTTCCACTTGAGGTGCTTGAGAAAGAGAACCGAAGCCTTCTCCATGTCGTGGTCTCGGGCTCGAAGAAACCTTCTTAGCATGTGGTCATCTTCATCCTGTCCACAAGTTGATTTGCTTCACATTAAGTCCAGTTGCAAACTTTTGTGATTCTTTATGGTTTACCTATAAATGTATGTATATGTCAATTTGAGTAATTCTGGATGAACCGAGTACATTATGCACCAATCAAATACCAAAGTGTCAGACGGATTAAATAAACTTTAGGACATATAGGAATCAATGGGGATGAAATTTAAAAAAAACTTGAACATATTTCTTGGAATTTCGTTCCCTTGAGTTACATTTCCTCTTCTGATATTCATGAGTTATTTGAACCAAGTAACAAAAGGAACAAGAAATATCGGCATCAAATAAACCTAAAGAACCCATTGAAAAAATTCAGAGCAAATTGAGACAATTAGGATTTAACTGAGAATCTCGTTCCTTTCCCATTGTCCGCGAACAACAGGATTAAACTAAAATTGGGCATACAAAACATATTTGCAAATGGAATCAAAAGAAACTTTGTCAAAACTCTTCACTCCCTTGGCCCATAGAAACAAGACAAAATTTTTTTAAAAATGAAAAAGAGATCCACATAAGCAAGCAGATCGGTAAAAGATACATAAAGGAATTAAAGAAGAACGAAAAAGAGGACCTTGGAAGCAGGGTTTTGCTTCTCAACCAGGGCTCTCAACAGGGACACCTTCTTCCACTCAGAGTCCTCATCCCATGCATTACTTTCCACTTCTGGATCCATGGAGAGCTGCCACTGCTCTGGACTTCTGGCTCTATATAAACAATTTAAAAACAAGAAGACAAAAAAAAAAAAAAAGGAAAAAAAAGCTAAATTGTTAGTTAATAGTTTTGAGTATTTAGGTGGAAGAAGAGGGAGGCAGGTGGAGCACAAGATTTAATGCAGTTGCAGTTTTGAAGGTGGGAGGGTTGTGGACTGAAGACTTGGCAGCTTTGAATGAATGGGCTGTCTGTTTCCAAATTGACATGGCTTCTCGGGGGGCTTTTGGTTTGGGGGCTAGGTCAAGACTTAACCTTAACCCCATATTTCTCCAAACTTGTCTGGGCTAAAGATAATAGGGTTAAGCCAATTTTTTATTCAATATTAACAAAATTACCGAAATACCCTCAAAATTTTAATTGACAAGAAAAAAATATGAAAGGAAAATTTGAAAAAATAATCTTTTAGCTAGGCTAGTCATCAAATATTAGTCAGACTATTAATCAAATTAGTCGAGATTAACTCAAATCAAACACCTTTTAACAAGTTTTTCTACGAATATAAGAAACTTCTTTCGTACATATGAATATTTTGCATATATACCCATAAAAATTTTGATATTAATTGTAGATCCTTCAAAAAATTGTAATTACACCAGTTAGCCTCAGAACAAATTTATTGCATAAGTACTGTCGGGTTAATATCTGTTTATCGAGACAATGGATTGGGATAAAATATCCAAAATAGCCTTTTACATATATACCCCTCAAAATATCTTAGAAATAATTTTCTCAATCAAAATTAATTTAAAATAAAATAATGAAAATTTTGTTTATATAGCCCTCGAAAGTTCTGAGGGCAAATCTATTTTTCTACCACTTTGGTTGGCCGCTAATCAAGGTTAAAATCATGTAAGCGTAGATCTGGGTAATGTCGCGTCCCGACAGGGATATTTGTACAACTAACTTTTTAAGAGTATTAGTATAATTATAATTTTTGAAGAATATATGTAGAATTGTGCATTTGATTTATTTAATTATGGAATCCAATTAAACCAAAAATTTTAATTTTAAAAATTTAAAAACCAAAGTGAACTAAAATACCATAAAAATAAAAGTAAAATCGAACTGAAAAATTTTGGTTCAGTTTGAATTAAACCAAAAATCAAAATTTTAACCTGATTTTTCTATAAATATAAACAAAATATTTTTTTAGTTTGAATTCAAATAAAATTAAAATTAAAATAAAAAATAAAAAATTAAAAGTAATATTATGTATTCGATTTCGGTCTTATTTATTTGGTTCAAATTAAATAGCTTACATTTCTAAATATACATATAATATTAGAAATTTTTGAATGGTAAATATGTAAAAATCTCTTTTTCATTTATTTAATTTGTTATAAGGAGAGGAACGTGTTGGCATGTGTTAGATGCAACTAAGCTATCTTACCATAATTAATGTTTTCCCTCAGAATTTAGTTGCATAGTATGTGATTCGAGCTAACGCACGATCATCGTCGAACATATATACTTGTGCTCGAGCATTCAAATTACGGAATAAAAATCAGACAAAAATATGCCGTATTTACTAAGAAAATACAAGAGCAGAAATTAAGCCAGTGTTTCAATAACGTAACACAGCACAGTTGGATTGTGGCAGTCTGTAGGTTGGACAAGGGGAAAAATTCTGCTTGAGATGCCCAATGTGCACAGAACAGAGAAATGCAGACAGACCATATACGAAGGCGACCAAGTCAGTTCCAGATCGGCCTGTTTAGACTCATATCCACGACAGATGAACATACTCAATTGGATCTGTCTTACACATAATTAGAAACCAAGTAACAGAAATATAATTGTGATTTTTTTACTTTAACCTTCTTTTTTTATAATTTCTCTGTTAATAAAATCTCTCATAATTTATTTTCCGTCCAGTAGGCGGTAAATCGAAAGACGTAAATTTTTTTACATATTATTTTAAATATTTTTCTACTGTAAAGAGAAAGGCAGCACATGCACAACCCTATTAATTGGGAATTGGACGCGCCATGTGCGATATTTATGGAATATTTATTAGTTTGTCGAGTAGGATAAATAATTTTAGAGTACAAAGAGCATTTATAATTTCGGGTACAATAAATACATATCTAACGGAGGCGTTGGTTGAGTAGCTACGTGTGAACCTGCGAATCGCGCGGGGACCGAGACTCGCTTGGTTGTTCTGCTCTACAGACCGAAAGTTTGTATTTCGCGTTACTTAATTCGGATATCAACTTAGCAATTTTTGAGACAACGCAGCCAAACGGCCCCGAGTTTCTTTCAAAATAAAAAAAAAAATAAAAAAAATAAAAAATATGCGAGGACTAAAATTATGTGGACTCCGAGAGGGATACCCCCAACGGGAAACATGGGGAATTTGAGTGGTCCACTTTCCGACTTGTATCTCTCAATTAAAATATAATAAATTGATGATGAAATAATGAAAAGAAATCTTTCAAAATCAGGAAACAATAAAACTAATTAAAACATTAAAACGTTTGTCGTTATGAAAAAAATAAAATAAAAACTAATATATCTTCTAATCTACTAGAGTTTTGAGGATAAAATTGTCAATGTAAAATGAAAGATAATAAAAAAAATATTTTATCACCTCTCTTATACGAATAGTAAAATTAAATAAATAAAATATAATAAAAATAGTGAATATGTTTTTATTTTATTAGTTTAAGTTTTTGAAATACTTTAATTTGGAATGCACTGTGTATTGGTTCGATTCAATATTTTTGAATCCCTCCAACAAATTGAACTAACAAAACTTAAGAGTTAACATTTTTTTTAGTGATGAAATAGTTAGAGAAGTACTATCGATTGGTCATATAAGGCAATACTTGGTAACTAAGACCATCATAATTATAAACGAAAATTCATCAACCTTACAAATTTAACAAAATAATCAAATTTTGAATGAAAAATTACATATTATAATCAAATTATGTGTTGAATACATTTCACAATCTTGATCTCAGACTTTTGAATAATGATTTGTCCTTAAACAATATAAGGCAATGTGAAAAACTACATCATAAATTTATAAAAAACTACATCGATTAAAATATAAAAAAAGTTAATTTAATTTCATCAATTAAATTAATATGAAATATCAAATTATTTACATTCAATTTTATTTCCCACAATTAGTTTCTAATTATCAGACAATTAGTCTAACAAAATCAAAATTTTAATTTTATAAAATCTAATGGCCGATTTTGATAAAAATTGAAGTAAGATAACTTATTTTTATATTATTTAATAATTATTTTATTAAAATCAAATGGGAATAATTTACATTTTTATATTAATTTTAATTGATAAAAATGAATTAAAATAGAATATTTTTTGAACATTTTAATCGAAATGATTTTTTTATAAATTTATAGTATAAAATGAGTGATTTTTTGTTAATAGTGATAAGGTAGTTAATTTTCGTAAATGAGTAATAAAAGTGGTAGTTTTTTACTAAAAACTAAAAAAAAAAAAAAATTGATCCAGGCCGGACCCGCATGGACCCGCTAGAATTTCAAGTACCGGATCTGGCTCATTGGGCTGTCATTTAAGCCCACACCGGTAGCGGAATGGATTCTTTTGGATTCGGGCCGAACACGGATCCCTAAATAACTTGAAGAGGCATAGTGCCATGCAAAGATAGAGGCACTTTGGAGCCTATGAGACAATACGTATAGTTTCTCGGAGCAAAATGCAAAACAGCCAAGCACGAGAACTAGGGGGAACAAAACTCAATCGGACCAGATAACGCGATCCGACCCAATTGAATTTGGGCGCAGCATGAGTGACCATTTTTAAAATCGACTTTTGAATTGATTGACACCTTAACTCGCCACGATCACATTACCTTGTTATAAATGAATCAAATTTTTTTTTCTAATTATTAAAAATTGTAAAAATTGAGACAGAAGATATGAATTAATATAAAATAAATCTATGCTATTCTTTAAAAAACAATGAGTGAACACAGGTATGTATGACTACAAAATAATTATAAATAAATATAATTATTTTATTTTATTTTTATTATTGATGATATACTAAATCAACCGAGTCAAAATATCAATGAAAATCGAACCCTAAACCGAGTTGCGAACCAATGTATTTTAAGCAAAAAGTTATCTTGAAACTGAGTTATGAAGAACTTTCGACACACAGATGACAAGAAGCCTGACTTACCTTAACATTAAAAATATGAAAAATTTGGTTTTCTCAGCCGACAATGAACTTTTATGTAAACCAATGATCCTATAAGGACATTACATTGAGTTACTATTAAGTTTAAATACCTTGATGTGAGCAGAATAATGATAAGATAATTATGAGATTTTATTTATATTTATTTTTAGAAGAAGATCACAAAAGATCCGCAATTCATGCTTGTCCGTTGTGGGAAGTCCGATGAGATTATATAGCCAAAATTATAGAATTCTAGTATACTTAACACTCTACAAATAGTACAATCTCTGGAGAATTAATGATTAATGTCATTTTCCCTTCTCCACTATTATATTCTAAGGGATTTTTATTAATTTGAGTGTTAAAACAACTGCTGTTAGAGAATTTTCGACGGTTCTTTTCATGATTTTCTTCTTATTATATATCGGTAGGAGAGTGTCATATCGAATCAATTTTAAAGAGTCTTTCGAGTCGAAACTGGTGGTGAATCGAATTTTGTCTTTATGAAGATGAGAAGCTGACTAAAACAAATATTCATGGAGCAAAATCTTGGTTAGTTATAATTCTAATGAGACCAATTTTAAAGATATTATTTAGATCTAATGTATTTTTAAGAAATTAGGTTCTATACAATTTATAGTTTTCTAATTTTAAAAAAATACAATTTGTAAAAACTCACTTGTCTTATTAATATTAGTAAAAAATTACTCCTCTTATAATATAAATTTTAAAAAACTACCTTCTAATTTTATGATTAAATTATTTAAAAATATTTTATTTTTATTTGATATATTGAGTAAATTAATAGAAAAAACTAGATTACTTTCGATTTGATTTTTAATTTAAAAATTAAACCAATTTTTAAGAAAAGATACAATCGGAGTCACACAAGTCGAAAAAAATGTTTTTACATTAAGAGAGGAAAAAATAAAACGATATTTTGTAACAACTAATAATTTTTAAATATTTTAATTAAAAAATTAGGAGGTGATTTTCATAAAATTATAATATAAAATAAATAATTTTTTAATAATATTGATAAGATAGATAATTTCAGATAAACTCGTAATAATGTAAAAGTTCTTAATTAACTTTTTGCTAATCCATACATTTTTTTTCTCAAGTTAATATGAGATGTACTCCTTTCAAATTTTTTAATTCCTTTCCGCTGTGCAGTGGAGCTCGGGCATCAGTCTGGGAGAACTGCGAGGACAACCCCTTGCCCCACCCTACTACTTACTATGAAGACATGCAACGCGCCATTTTCTGCTTGTGCCTCCCGGGTTGAGCCCCATGGAGCCCAAGGTTGGTCGAAGGTGTGATCTTTGGCTGCATCCCAGTGATCATAGCAGACAACATTGTGCTTCCCTTTGCCCGATGCCATCCCATGGGAGGAGATCGGTGTGTTTATAGCAGAAAAAGATGTCCCAAACTTGGACACGATTCTGATAACGTTGATATCTCCAGAGGTCATCCTGAGGAAACAACGGCTACTTGCAAGCCCATCGATGAAGCGGGCAATGTTGTTCCCACAATCTGCCCAATCTGGCGATGCTTTTCATCAGATATTGAATGGGCTTGCAAGGAAGCTGGGGAGAGGGTCTTGAACTGAACTGCAGGTCCTGTGGGTGATCTGAAACCATGGTAGAATTTGCATATAAATATGATTTCATTCTAAGCTATAAAATTTCTGTGCTGTGTTAATGATTAAATTGCTGCGAATTTTGTTTTGTAGGATTAGATTATTCATGTCTTTTTATTGGTATTGAAACGTTGAGCGTGTATAAACTTTGTGAGTTCGGGCTAATGAAGGTTCACGGTAGATTTCAGTGTAATTTTTGATGCATGAAGTTGAGTATAATGTTTGGCTGAAGAAAAATATTGATCTACCAGTCAATGGGCCTGACCCGAAAATTGGGGTCCCTCATGTACATATTCTTGTCAATATGCAGAATCTCACATCTCACATTTGAAAAGAGGACATTAGCATATTTACTACCGGAAAATCATATTATTTCCATACATTCTCTTGCCATTAGCTTTTGTTTGTTGCTGTCTCTGTATTTTATTTATCATTTTGACTGAATCCTACAAAATTGGAGTGGCTATTGTTGCTGTAGACAGTGAAATTCTGGGGTAATGCTTGCAAAAAAGATGTCCTCTCAGTTATGGAACGCTAGCTTCTGTACAATTGTGAGACATTTTTCTCTTCTTGTATGTTCTCTATTGGCATCTACAATCACTCACAGGGGCATATGCATAATTTCGTATGTTTAAAGTGGTAAATGTGATGATTGGTTCACAATTGAGAATGAGATAAGAGAACAAGAGGCAGCGTGAAAGCCACACGTCCAACACTTTCCGCAACCTCCTTGAATCCACTGCAACTACCTCCTGCCGCTTCTACGTTTCATCTAATCTTTTTCTCTGCAACAACATAGCAGAAGAAGAAGAAGAGTAAGCAGCAATAGACATGGCTCTCCATGGATCAGCAGGGTTGAGAACTCCATTGCCACCCCGATCCGCATTCCAAACCGGTCGACCGGTATCCAATAGCTATTTTCTCCAGTCGGCTTTCTTGTCACCTTCCATTCAGCTCTTGCCACCTCTGGCCCGGCAAGGTCCCGGCGCCACCGCCCCCCGGTTCTCCATGAGAGTTGCATCCAAGCAGGCCTATGTTTGCCGGGATTGCGGGTTTATATCTGAACTGAACTCTATACTCATTTTTAGTACTCCAATCTTTGAACAGTAATCGATGTAATGTTTTTTGTTTACTGTGCAGTTATATTTACAATGACAGGACACCATTTGAGAAGCTGCCTGATAAGTATTTCTGTCCAGGTTTGTGCTTCTCTTCTTTGTTCTTTTGATGCATTGCATAATGGGATTATGAATTACCTCTTCCTTCAGAATTTATCTCTCCGATGTTTATAAAATTGTCAACAAAACTGGTGCTTGGATTGTGGATGCTTTTGAGTTGGATTCTAGAATGCTTGAGGTATTTTCCCACGGCAACATCTTCTAACAGGCAAAATGCTAGTCAGCGGCCACAATCAGTGCTCTCGTATTGTATGGTGATTAAATGTGACACTTTTCTAGTAAACAGAAGTTGAAATTGTCGAAAGCGGATTGAGCCGGAAAAAAAATACAAGCTCTTCCTTAATTAGTTCTATTGAAGAGATGATGGCATTTAGGTTATTTTTCTTATCCATGGTTAGTTTAACCATAAGTGAGTGAGGTTGGATTTACTGCAGTGAGGTTAAAAATCACCTCAACATCATCCTTCAAAGTCAATAATTTAGGTGTTTCGAGCATTGTTCTTACATTAGTTTTTCTAGCAAACAACTAGCATCATATTCTTGAAAGGCAATCCATCAAAAGAAAATATTGCCATCTTATGATGTCTTTCGATACATGGTACCAACTCTCAGCAAATTCTTCTTGCTTGGATGTCAAAGAATGCCATCATGATTGTGCTCTCCGACATTAGAATGACTTTGGCATGAAAAAAAAAAAAAGAGCAAATCACTTCATATCATCATCAAAAAAGAAATATTTCCTTGATTTGATTACTTTATTCCTTGCAGTTTGCGGTGCCCCAAAGAGAAGATTCAGGCCATATGAGCCTGCGGTGACAAAGAACGCGAACGATGCCGAGGTTCGCAAAGCAAGGAAGGCACAGATCAAGAGGGATGAAGCAATTGGGTAAACAAACCTTTCCATCATAATATTCTTTCTCCCAAACCTTTCCATCATAATATTCTTTCTTTCACGAGGAATCAATCTATTATTCTGACTTTCTTTTTCTTTCTTGTGGATTCAAAGGCGCGCATTGCCAATTGGAATAGTGATTGGTGTGGCAGGCTTGGCTGGTCTCTACTTCTACCTCAACAATGCCTACTAGTTCCAACAGCGCAGAATACGTTCAATGGGACTGCTAGGTTCTTTTTCTTCTGCTTTTGACGAAGATGGTTGATGTCAGCAGAGAATTCCTCTGTTCTAGCATTCCTCTTCAAGGGACGAATTATGTAGTCGAAGGCAATGAGTTTATGCCAAATGATTTTTAAATGAAAAAAAGGAAACCTTACAAAATAAATTCTTTGTGAGTTTGGTGTGAGAATAAGGTTTTTTATCTTGTTGGGTAAGCCAAAATATAAAAGATCAACAAGATACCGTTTGATTCGGAATCAAGATCAACCTCAAGTTCAAAATCAAGGTTCAAATATAAAAAAATAGTCTAGCCAAATTTTTGATATTTAAATACTAATTTAGTTATTGAATGATTTCAATTTTTTTTTAACTTTTATGCCATTGAATATATTATTTATTAAAATTTAAATGAATAAATATAAGGATAGTATCACAATTTATTTTTAAAAATAATGTAAAAATAATCTAATTTAACTATTTTTTTACTGTTTAAATGATAGACTGATCAAAATAAAATAATCTTGATTTTAAATCTGAACTAAACACACCCTAAAAACTTCATCAACATGAGATTAAAAGTCCAAGAAGGAAAAGTGCCTATCCTCTACCTAATTCATCGTTCTTCTATTGCTTGAGCATTATAGAAAAATTTTGTTTTTGTGATGGAACATGAATTTTCTCAAGATCTTCAACTACTTGTAAGTTGTAACGCCCAAAAAAGAGCAATATTCATGCCCATTACTGTAAATTTGAAAGTTTTATATCTTAAAACATTACCTCTGTAAATCTGGAAATTTTATATCTTAAACCATTACCTGACGCCTTCCTTGGTTTGGAATTACAGATAACTTGGGATAACAATTCCTACTTTAAAGCCTTTTTGTTGATTTGGATGTTAATATGGAGTTATTGATTAAAGTGGGCATGACATCTCAAGTACGCGTTTTGAACATCCTGCAGTACACATTTGAAACCTACTGATGAGGAGAATAATTAAAGATCAACAGAAAAATATCAAGTGATATATATTTTTCCATGAGGTTTGGAATTTTATTTACAGATTACCCTCTGCATTAGAAGCTTCATTTCAGTTCTCATCTGGATAGTGTGAAAATATAGATCATGGGCTCTCACAGAAGTCCATCTCCTAAGAAGCATCAGAGATTGGCAAATTAAAAGGATAGCAGGTTGGAAACAAGATGAGGAACATTAAAGCATGCATGCAAGAATGATCCGAGTGCTATAGTACAAAGTGAACTAAAGATTGGTAGAGGTACCTTGCCACAAATAGGACATGCTTCACTTCTTTCCATCCATTCATATATACAGCTCAGGTGAAAATGATGGGAGCAGTTTGTCACAATCTTGGGATTGTCAGGCATATATTCTGCAGATAGAATTAACAAGTCAATTTCCAATCTGTATAGAAAGAGTAGATTGAAAAGCAGTATACATGGATTTCCTCTTCAAAATTTTGAAAGGAATACTCTGCAGGAACCCAAGAAACACATATTATGTGCCTCTAACAGCAAAGAGAAAACAAAGTTTTACCTTCAAGACATATAGGGCATACATCTTCATCCTCTGAAGTTGTTGGTATATAACCTGTGCCAAAATCTTTCCCAGATAAACTTTTCTCAAGCTCTGCATGGTTAGGTTTACATTCATCTTCAGAATCTCCAATAATCCTTTTTTTGGTAGCAGGCAAATGTTCCATTCCAGAACTACTACCATTCCTTCGAAGCATCTGTGAATTATCTTGAATGTGGTTCATACCCTTCTCACATCTTGAGACTAAACCCTCCCGTTGTGAACGAGAATATCTAGCATCTGTATCGTATGGTGCAGGTCTGGGAACAAGGTGGAATGTCTCAGACATGACACTGTCTGCTAAAGTAATCCCTAGTCCTGCAGGCGTCAGTGGAGTTGCCTCCTGAGGAGGGGATATAGCTGTTCTCCCCTCGAGTCTTTGAGACATTGCAGTATACTACAAGGAAATTTATGGTAAAGGTAAAATGGTTAGCATAAAAAACAACAGCCAAGTCAAACTTCAAGAACTATTTTGGTCATGGAGTTGAGCAATTTTTATTAGTGAAATGATTTGGATTTTGGAACAATTCAGAACAGGAGTAAAGATGGGCCCTTGTAAATTTTTTGAACATAGCAGAGAAGAATATAAAATGGAGTGAAAAGCTCTTCCAGTTTCTGAAACCAAGAGCAAAACAACCAACTGAGAAAGGGTATAACAATGGAACCACATCCATCTAAAATAGCAGGAGAGCCAGAATAAGGTCCTCTTAGCTCTAAAACAAGAATGAGTTCTTGAAGTTTGAACTCTTAATACTCCATTACTGAAGATACAATACATATTAACCCAAAATAACAGATAATTTTTTTTTATTACAACATTAAACACTAAGCATTACAAGTTTAAAGAATAACTAAGGATAGCAACAAAAACATGCACAATACCAACATTTTTCAACTAGCTTCAGACAATTATTTATCATGTCGTTGTGATTTTTTGAACAGTTCACTCGCACATTTTGGTCTTCATGAACTGAAAGGCTAAGAAATGCAATGAGAGAAAAAAATGCATCATGCAATAGTATAGATGAACTTCCAAGACATATTTCAAATTGTACAGATTGACCATCAGCAAATGATTCTTCAACAGTTCATTACCACTTTTCAGAAGATATAAGACATGCTTTCCATAATTAAAATGCCTAATCACATCAGGCCAAAAGAACAACTAAATAAATGTTAAAGTAAACTAGCATTAAGCTTTTATAAATACTACTGCAGTTTCAAATGGCAAGAGGAAAGCATTTACCCCACTAAATAGTTGATGAAAGAAGTATCTTATGCATATGCAATTCCTGTATACTGGAGTATTTGGATGGGCAAATTCTTCAAAATCTTCTCCACATGGACAACAGCAAAATACTCCCATCCTGGCAATATTCTACAAAATTAAACACAAACACATCACATAAATCTGCTTGAATTTTCTAAAACTGATACTTCAAGAGAACTGGTCCAAACCTTGCAAAGAATCATAAAAATTGAACAAATAGATCCAATTGTTGAGTTTCCTTCCTAAAAACCTATCACCAAGCAAGGTTACAGAATACTGCAGGACATATAAAAGATAATCTTAATGCTATCCTTATCAATGCCCCAGCTAGCAATCCAATCCATTGGCAAGACAGAGATGCCATCAATTGGACCCAGATAACATCTGAAACCACAGTGCTTCTCTCTGCCAAAGAATTAAACGAAAATCAATATTGATAACCAGCAAAAAAAAAAGTAAGAATCCAAAAGGAAGAAGGAAAAATAGGCAAGCATTCAGTACTGCTAAAAGAAAAATACAAGAGGAAGATAAACACCAAGAAGTTAAGGTCAAGGTTATCATTCTTCTCAATGGTGGTAATAAACATTATAAATCTGAACAAGAATATAGGGCGTACAACTCCAGACAAGCATCATGACTAAAAACAAACCATAAAGAAATGAAGAGTTGAAGAATTGTACACTGAATATATTTATATACCACTTTTAGAAGATAAACTAGCCCTTAGTGACAACTGATTGACAAGGACACCAAACAATTTGCACAACACTACCAATTTATAGAGAGCATGTTCGAACATTCCAGTTGTCAAAATCGCCAGGAGGGTTACATCAGAGACAAATGATTAAAGATTCTTGGCATAAGAAAAAGACACCAGGATATTTATTGTCACACAAAAAAATAAAAAATGTTTGATCAATAATCTGGAATCTCTTAAGCATGCTTGATCAATAATCTGGCATCTCTTAAGCATGCTATTCTAACTTCCTACTTCCTATTATTTCAACTACCTCAAATCTCTTTCACTCTTTAATAAGTACTTCCAAATCCAGAAAGTTTCTACCTAAATTGTTGACAACCATGATCATTAGGCCTTATCTCAATAAGGATCACATTTTTGGCCACATGAGCTTTTGCCAAATCAACCATTTCCCACCATCTCCATTCAAAACCCTCCAAAAACTTCCCCAACTCTTGCTTCAGATTGTATCATACATGCAAAACTCTGTTCCTGCTCTTCTGGAAAGCCAATTCGGGCTCTCTTTTCTCCACCCCACGTGCCAATACAATTAAAACCACTCGAATTCTACACCCAAAAGCAAAAAGGCCCTTTTTCCCGCGCTCTAAAGTCCAAGACCATTTCATCGTAAAAACTCTTCAAACAAACTCCAAACCCATCAGATTTCACACCAAAATCGATGATTTCAACAGTAAAACAATCCAGAAAAGCATGAAAGCTTGCGCCTTTACCAACTTCGGATCATTTCATCAGAAAATCTTGTCACATAAACACCAACCACATTCAATTCCCATAAAAATCGACGATTTCCAGCAGTAAGACAATCCAAGAAGGAAATAACACATCAGAACCCCGAATCGCTCCCCAATCAACAGGAAACACCAAACAAATATTTCTAGCACGGAAAGGGGCCGGGATCGGTGGCGATACCTGGGAAGCCGAAGGCATTGGCGATTGCCTGCGAAGAGGACGAACAAGAGGAAGAGTAGCGGTCTCTGTTGGTCGCCTGCAGCCTCGTGCGACGAGGCCTCCGGAGAAGGGAGGCTTTCGAATTTGGTGACGCTGAGGCTTCTCTGGAGCCGTCCTGATTGCGGGCAGTGCCAAACACGGCCCACATAATAACGGATTGTGTGGGACAAAATACGTAGAAATATGATGTATTTCCAGATCTAAAATCTTAAACGGAAAATAGAAATAAAAAAATTTTAATGTACGAAAGAAGTTCTAATAAAATTAGATTCATAACATTTATGTCAACTTGTCGGTCTGAATTATGATTTACAGTTTTGGCCGGAACCGCAATCAAACTCGATATATCGTATCGGGTTTAGAGTTTCATGTATCAGCATGCAGGTGGTGGCGAGCTCTGGCAATTGCGGGCGAGCTCGGGTGCGTGCGGCGAGGGCGGCGGGCACAGGGAGGTCGGGGCGGCCGCAGGGGGCGCAGGGCTCTGGCGGCGAGTGCAGCACGCGCGGGGAGACCGCAGCGTGTGTGGGGCGAGCTCGGCGTGTGCGGGGCGACCACAGCGCGCGCAGGGCGAGTTGAGTGCGCTGGCGGCGAGCTCAGCACGTGTAGGGCGAGCGCAGCACGCTGGCAGCGAGCTTAGCGCGCTCGGGGCGACCGCAGCTCGCCCACGGCGAGCTCAGGGCTTCGGCGGCATCTCCGGCATGTCCAGCATTCCCGTGCGGCATCTCCGGCATCTCCGACGAGCTTAGCAGTCACGACATCTCCGCGCAGCATCTCTGCGGCTCAACTGGCAGCGAGCGCAGCTCAACCGGCTAGGGCAACTCGGCCGGCGAGCGCAAGTTGGCCGATGACCGACACTTGCCCCCGCTCTCAGTTTAGGGTTTACTGTGCTGGTTTGTTTTATTTAGTTAATCACGAATATAATCACTGTGAATTATTGAGGTTGCTTTACTTTTTTCCCCGGGAATCAGGGGTGGATGGCTGTCGGTTGGTCGGTTGGTGTTGATTGATTGATTAATTACTTTGTTTTTACCCGTGAATCACGGGTGGATGGGCTGTGGGTCTCGTGGCTTATATATACTTAGTATAAACAGCTAGATGTTTGCACTTTGCAAATGATTTCATTTGAGTGTTCTGCTATCTTAGTGAAAGAGTTTTGTGGATCGGCAATCTATTTCTGTTTCGGTTGCAGAGGTATAAACTTTTCAGTTTGATAATTGATGTATCATAATTTTCAGTTTCTGTTGGTGCTAATTGATGTATCATATATATTATGTATGTTGAGAATTGAATTGAAATAGGGAAGATCAAATTATTTGTTTTTATGGATCTACTCAATTTGCATTATGCGTATATGTCTTATGGATTTGCTAAATTGAAATAGTAATATGATCAATTACCTAAAATTAAGTTGGATTTGCTGCTACGTTTTAAATTATTAAATTATTTAAATTACATATTAAATTATTAAAATATTAAATTATTTAAATTACGTATTAAATTATGTATTTTGTATTAAAATATGTAACAAAATAGTAAATTATTAAATTATTTAAATTACATATTAAATTAGTTAAATTACGTATTGAATTATGTATTTTATATTAAAGTATGTATTAAAATATTAATTTATGGATTAAATTATGTATTGAATTTATAAATTATGCATTAAACTATGAAAAAAAATATGTATTACGGATTAAATTATGTATTAAATTACGTATTTTGTATTAAAATATGTATTAAATTATGTTGTAAATAATATATTATGTATTAAATTACGTATTGTGTATTAAATTATGTATTTCGTATTAAATTATATAATAAAATATGTATTAAATTATTAGTATGTATTATGTATTAAATTATATATTATGTATTACGTATTAAATTATATACTAAATTATGTATTATGTATTAATTTTGGTATTAAAATTATGTATTAAATTATGTCGTATCTATTATGTATTAAATTATGTATTGCGTATTAAATTATGTATTAAATAATAAATTATGTATTTTATATTAAATTCTGTATTACATTATGTATTATGTATTAAATTATGTATTACGTAGTACATTATGTATTAAATATTAAATTATGTATTACGTATTATGTATTAAATTGACGTGAAAATTAGCTAATAAATCAAGAAATAGGTTAGTAAATCCTAAACCCTAAAGCTTATATCCTAAATATAAAGTAATTTATTGCTGTGTACATTAGTTACTTTTTAATTATTTATTAAATTACATATTGTGAAAATAGAGTTTTTTCCTTAATCATAGATAAATTTTCTTCGGCCAACATTTGTTCTGTCACTGTTACTATTGTATTGTGTATGGCTCCAAGGCAAAATATGTCTTGTGATGACGATATTGCATGACAATACTGTGAATTAGTGGATGCAGAAAATCGTAAAATTCGTTGC
Source organism: Trichopus zeylanicus subsp. travancoricus (assembly GCA_005019695.1). Classification (NCBI taxonomy): domain Eukaryota; kingdom Viridiplantae; phylum Streptophyta; class Magnoliopsida; order Dioscoreales; family Dioscoreaceae; genus Trichopus; species Trichopus zeylanicus. Next base: position 97,326 of record RXID01014359.1, read on the forward strand.
AAATGGTGTGGTCGTGTGCTTAGTTCTGGAATTACAATATTAAAAGAGCATTTAGGAGGAGTCACCGGCTCAGTTCAGCCATGTGAGAAAGTCCCAAATGAAGTGAGACAAACATTTCGGGCAATAGTACAAACATTTTCATCTTCCTGACATTGGATCTATAAATATTTTTCTAATTGACCCATTTCTATTAAAGCCAAGAGATGATACTCAAATAAATTGGAGAACAGTATCAACTGATTTTCGAAAGGCAAAATAGTGGTTGGGTAAGACAGTATTGAAATTTTTTTCTACAACCATGTTCCATTTTATTTAGCAGATGACGGTTACTATTATGGAATGATACGTGCTGCTCAAGAAGTTGGCCCAGGAGTTCCTCCACCAAGTTCTCGTGAAATTTCTGAAAAGTATCTGAATCTTGAAATTGAAGAGCTGAATGCTTTTATCCAGACTTTCTACAAATATTGGGATGAATTTGGGTGTACCTTGATATGTGATAGATGAAAGACACAAAACAGTAAAGATTTGATAAATTTTTTAGTATGTTATCCTGAAGGGACCGTTTTTCTCAAGTCAGTTGACACAATAGGGGAGTCGAAGACTGGTAATTTCTTATATCATCTTATTGATAGTGTCACTGAGGAGATTGGAGAATCAAGAGTGGTACAAGTCGTAACTGATAATGCAGCTCCGTTGGTATATGCTGGGAAAAAGTTAATGCAAAAAAGAAAATATCTTTTCTGGACACCTTATGCAGCTCACTCTATTGACTTAATGAGTTTTTAAAATCTTGTTGCATCTGTTCTTCCAAATCATCCAAAGAATGTATACTATAGTAGTTCTTGATTTCTCATGAGTCAAATTGCCCTTATTATTGTTAAACAAATTGATTTCATAAAGTTATATTTCAAAAAAGTTGCTGACTAACAATATTGATTTTGTGACTGGCAATCCAAATTTATTTTCTAGCTATTTTTAACCATTTTAAAAATTAATTATTTGGCTGTTTCAAATGGTTATTAACTGGCCATTAAAGCTTGATTTCATAGTTGTTATCGCTTAGAGATTTTATGATTATTTTATGCTATTATTGTTTGATTAATGGCCAAATAACTAACCTTGTCTTGCATATAAATAGCATCCTTCACCTATTATTCTTCATTCCTCAACTTTTAGCTTCTAAGTTTACTTCCAAGTTTTCTCTCATCATTCTTTTGCTTTTCTTATCTATTTTCTTATTTGCAAGGTCATTGATTTAGTTGTTCTAGCATCCTTTAGTAGTTAGTACAAATTACTAGAAAAGATCTGTTGTATTTTGAGAGGATTGTCACTAACACCTACTGCATCGAGTATCCACTTCGAGAGATGAAATAATACTTAAGGATAGTGCTTACTCACACGCCTCAAACATTCAATCCTACCTATTTCGAAGTTATTTTCTAGCAATTATCTCTCATATGACCAAGGGCAGTCAAGTTCATGATATTGGTTTGGGGTTGTATTTACACCTATATCCTCATAAAAAGTAACTCTAGGCCCTAAAAGCACACAAGCATTCAAATATAATATGAATTATATTTTCTATAATCAACCACAAGTGTTATTAACCATTGTCATTGTAAGAATTGAAGTGACGAATGATGGACCTTCCACAGAAAACTTCCCATTTTTGGGTAGCCAAAGGTTCTCATAACTTCATCATTGCCCAAGGTGTTGGGGGCATGTTTCTGTACTTAAAAGAGAAAAAGCTTGTTTTGTTACTTATTTCACAGTACAAGAATTAGGATTAATTAGTAACAAAATTAAAGATAAGAAATTCTTTTGTACCAAATAGGGCTTTAAACAAAAGAAGTATTTCTTTTTGTCTATTTACAAATCAAGGATCATCATCCATAACATACTTATATTTCATATAATAGATCCATAAAGGAGAGAGGTCTTAAAAAATTGATTTAAATTAAGCACTATTCAATTATCATGAGCAATAAAAAGGTGTCTAACACCAAAAGCCCCTTATCTTCTTAGGCTTTGTGACCTCATCTAATATCAACAAATGCAAAACTTTCTTATTTTTATTCTTATTCCACAAAAATTGTCTCATTAGATCAATTTTATTAATGATGAAAGTTAGTAACTCAAAACATGCGATATGATAATTAAAAATGATACTGATTATAAATTTTAATAAGGTAATCTTGTCTCTCCTTTGGATAGTCCATTAATAAGTCTTTTGTTAACCCTATTCACTAGAAAAGAAAAGTGAGCATTCAACACTCACTTCTCCTATAGTAACTCCCACGGATCCAAGGTCCATTAGTACAACACAAGTCAAGAAGCTACTCAACTAGTTCCTTGATCTCCATAGGAGCCTTACGGAATAACATCATCTTAGATTTATCTTTATTAATAACTAATCTATCATTTTTGGAACCAATCAAGAATGTCAGAAATTTCAAAAAATATTATCAATGCTCATATGTAAAAAAGCACGAAATCATCTGCAAATGCAATATAAGCTATTTTAATATCATTGGAGAGCTTAATGCCACTCAATAAATTCTTATTCATAATATCATGAATAGTATTAACCAACAATCGTTTCTAAAAAAGAAAAAGATAAGGGAAATCAAATTCCCTTATCGAATACTTTTGGTTGACTTCAATATCTAAAAAAAAAAACCTTATTCACTAAAATATGCCTTTAGATGATTTAAATTTCTTTGACACATTGAACATATAAAGAGAAACACAAGTAATCGATTTAATATGAAAGCCCAAATGAAGCATAACATCCCAAGTCACCTTTGAAGAAAGTCTATTATAAGCTTTAGAGATGTCAAATCTCATAACTATCAAATACTTAATATGAGAAGCAAAGTAAAAAAAATGAAGAGTTTGTTGCATGATAATAATGTTATAAGAAAAAGTAATGAAATTCTATATTGAGAAAATATTTAATCTCATCTCAAAAATTGTGATAAAAAGCTCAAAAAAAAATCATTGGGACATGGGGCTTTATTTAACCTAACAATTGTATAATATTAAAAGAAATTATTCTCAAAACACATTTTCTTTTATAGCAACTTTTTTGAAATCAAGATTATTTTTTTAAGACGAAAGTAAATTTTAACAATTTTTTAATTAAAATTAATTTGTAATATTTGTAATAGTAGTTTTTTTTGAACAATCCTATTATGAAAAATCGTTTGTTATTCACTCTTTGCATTTCTTTTATAGAAGCCGGTACAAATTGTATCGTGCATGTTATATGACTCGAGGATGCAACTTTTTTTCTAGTAATTAATTTAGAAATGAAGTGGCCCGGTGGCTCTGCCTCCACCAACTCCAGCAACATCAGTGATGTCCATATTGGACAGTTAAAGTGCTCGCAAGAAATTAAAGGATCGTTTCATTTGTGATCATTCCGTTTTAGTTATGAGAAATTGATCACAATTTTAAATGAAAATAAATTACATGAAATTGTTATTATCACCTTTGCTGATCACAAATCAAACGGCCTAATCTATTACGGGTGCCTCAAGTCGGTCCACATTGGGAGAAATTGGGGCTCAAAGGTGGACCCACTATGTTATCAGAAAAAAAAAATTGATTAAAAAAGTAACAGGCCCACCTGTTGGACCCACTGCGGCAGCCACAAGACAAGCAACGCGCTACGCGAGCCGTAACGGCCCGCCGGCTCAGCCAAACCAACCTCGGTTCGCGTTTCCCTTGGGACGAAAAAAATCTCCTTCCCGAAAAGGTCCTCTTCTTCTTCCCGGAATGCCCCTCTGGTCACCATGGCCTCTCCTGTGCGACCTTTAAAAATCCCCAAATCCTCCAACCCTAATCCCCTCCCTCCCCCCTTCCTCTCCTCTCAATTCCTCCGCTCTCCAAAGGTATGAGTCCAGTTATCACTTGATTTCTTCTATTTTCGTTGTTTTTCTTGATATCTCGGATCGGTTTCCTTCTTTTGTGTGGCAATCGAATTCGGACTGAAGCCTGCTGCCTCTGCGAGGATTCGAGGACTTCACTGGTTTGCATCCAATCGGTTTTTTTTTTTTTTCAGATTTCTCGCGGTCCGAAAGAGGAGAATTTCATTGAAAAGTTAGCGACTTTGATGCAGTTCTTGGTTTTCTGGTGAAAAAGTAGTTCAGTGGCTTTGATTCAAGCTCTTTGGCTTTTATGCTATTTTTACTGAATTGATTAGTTGTTTTCAGGGTGTGTTGATTTGAACTGGAAAGGCTTGTTAGTATGGGGCTTTTTCGCTCTAAAATTTAGTAAATATCATGGCGCAATGTTAGCAGTGTAACTTTGTCTCTTTTTTTATTTTTTTGTTAGATCCACTTCGTTGCACTATTTCTTGCAGACATTTCTTATTTTGAAATGTGGTTATTGTTATGCGTGCTAAAAAATTTATCTTTTCTTGCGAATAAATAATTTGTTATTTTGCTCTAATATTTAGTCCAATAGCTCCGGTTCAATCTCTTTATACTGCTTCTATTGATTTGGATTAGTTATTCTGAGGGTGCATATTTAGTCAATGGAAGTAGAAAGGTTAGTCTGGGAAATTTTGGTCTTCCTTATTTTTTTCTTGGAAGCAGAGTTATCTGTTATTTTGTTCTGAAAAATTGAGTTATTATCATGTGGGGATGTTGGCTGTTTGACTCTGTTTTTTTTTGCCTTTAATTTTATTTTGGGCATTGGTTTTTACATTCTTTTCATTTCAATAATTCTTGCATATATTTCCTGTACTCGAATATGGTTATTGTTATCTGTTCTACATTATTTTTTTTGTCAGAAATTAATTGTATGTTATTTTACTCTAAAATGGAGTCATTCTTTTCTTTTTCCTTTCTTGATTTTAGTGGATTCGGTATTACGCCCTCTTTGTTTTGTAGAATAACTAAGTGATGGATTGTTTACTGAGAAATTGCTTAAAACTTGGACACACATTTTGATAGGCTTCTGGTTATCTTTTCTAATACTGGAATGGATCCCTGTGTTTCTTTATGCACTGTTTCTTGTTTTGAAGTGGGACTATTGTCATGTACTCTACATTCTAACATCAAACAAGAAATGTTGTGATATGCTAGGGATTGTGGAGTTATTTAAAGCCAAACAAAGTGCAGCTGTGAGTTTGTGACTTGGTGGCCTAAATGATGGCAGCTGGCCAGCAAAAGAAGCGATTGGCAGGTTCTAATCTGCAGGAACAATATAGAGGGAAGAAGAAGAAAAAATCTGAGTCTGCAGATTATGTTTTGAATCTCAGACCCCACATACAACTGGAGTGGGATGATAATGAGAAGAGAGCTATGGCAAAGAGGGAGCAAATCGGGGTGACATGGACGGACATGTCTCCTTTTGTTGATTCTGCTCCCCGAAGTTCAGGGCTAGCTGATGTCTTTTCTGTGCCTCAAGAAATCTTTGATCTGGATAATTTGATGGAGGTGCTCTCATATGAGGTGCACACTGTTCATTTGTTGTTCTAATAGTGTGGGATCTTTAGCTTCATTAGGTACTGTATTATTTGTTGTCACATTGATCTCTTCTCTTACATGCTGCCTTATGTCAGGTTTGGGCGAACAATCTGTCAGAATCAGAGAGAAAGCTTCTCACTCAATTTCTGCCCAGTGGGATTGGTGCAGAACAAGAACTGCAGTTATTGCTTACTGGGGAAAACCACCATTTCGGAAACCCCTTTCTTAAATGGCAAGTAATGTTTAGGTGTGCTGTTGTACATTCTATGTGCTAGCATCATGTGCTGAATCATTATCATCTTCAGGATTCTTTAGTTGCAGCATCATGATCATACTCATTTAAGTAACTGTGGGTCAGTTTAGTGATGTTCATCTTTGTGTTGTTTGACACTTAGAGCACAACAGATACTAGTGTTCTTCTCACCTGAAACATGGATGTAACCAAATGAAGATTACATAACATACAAATTATTATGCATTTTCTTTTCTCTAGAATAGAAATCTACAACAGAAGTGGATGATAGCAAGTTATAAAATTTATAAGGACAACTGGATAGTTCTGTTAGATTAGTCATAAAGAATCTCAATCTCTTAATCTTTAAGTTAGACGTATTAATATTTGCAACTGAATTATTATCGGATGAACTGTTCATTCTTTCTTGGAGTGAATTTATGACACAGTCTTCTTTTTTTTTATGCATATCTTGATGTCCTATGCTCTGTTTTTTGGCATATTATCCTTTGGATGCATCAGTTTGTTAAATACTGGGAGAAGGTTCATTTGGTATTTTTATTTCTAAATGCTTTCAACCCTTACCTTCTCCACTCAGTTTCTAACATCAGAACTAGAGAAGGTATCTTGATGGAAGGACATTTGTGTATCAGTACATTTGAACAATGTGTATCAGTACATTTGAACAATCACCTCTATCTATCTCTCTTCTTTCTCTATTTGATTTATTTTCTAATGCAGTTTATTGCATTTTTATGGTGATTATGAAGCAACACATTCCCTGAATTAAAAATCTGTGATGTGTTTTGACAGGTCTACTTCACTTTGTTCTGGTGGACTTCATCCTGACAATGTTCTTCAAATAGAGCGTCAATTTAAAGTTGACAAGAATGCATATTATACAGAGTTAAATAAATATCACAATGAGTATGTCCATTGTACAGTTCTATATTTCTATTTAATATTTTAATTCTTCAAATACGGGACCAATTAACAGTTGACAAAAACACATGTTATACAGTGTTAACTAAATAGCACAACTAGTATGCCCATTATATGGCAGTTCTATGTTTATATTTGTTTGTCTCTGATGCTACTTTTTTTTAAGTGGTTGATCTGTTGCTGTTGCAGAATGCTTGAGGTTCTTAACAAAATGAAGGAAAGATGGGCAAATTCTAAGGACCCAGAAAAGCTTTGGAGGTTAATTTTCTTTTCTATTTTTTATCATCATTTACTGGTTATTCCTTTTAATCACCAAGCAGAATAGTTTTAAAAAATTGTAGTTATAATGCATATTGGTAAATCTCAAGGTCAAATACCAATTATGTCCAATTTCTATGTATTACAAGTGATATGATGTGTCTTTCATTCTTTTCTGTATACTTGCTGTTCATGACTGATTATTTGCATTTCCCTACAAATTGATGTCAAAAACATGTGAACCAATATTTTCTGTGATTTAAAGCAATTGTCCACAAATTTCTTTGGTTGAAATGTCTATTGGGACTTTCATTGGCTACATGATTTGTTAAGTAGGGGAACTTTTTCATCTTTGTTGTTCTGTGGCACAGTTTTGAGTCTATTTTGGTAAGATAACTCTAGTCCTGCCTCTTAGTGCCAAAGTGTGACAAGCAAAATGTTTTCATCTAATTATGGCTTCATCTATTTTGGCTTCTAGAAGATCCTGCACTTAGATGTTGCATAATGTAGAGATGTTAACATTGCTAGAAAGTCTAGTGATGTATTGTTACATATGGAATTTGCCAAACTGACATGCTATGGACTAACCTGATTGACATCTACTGCCAGATATAAGTGTAAACTATTTTCAATAGGTTTGGTGTCATCTTGTGATTTTAGTATAGGCTCTCTTACTCCCTAATTTTCCTGCAATGTTTTTTCTTGTGGATGTGCTTTGTTTCTGAAAATCTCCTCTTTTTGTATAGAATCTAGACAGAGTTTATTCTTGCTATAGCATTTTCACTGAATTGCACCTTTAATTCTATAGGAAAGGGATGACCAAGAGCAAGCAAGAGAGTGAATCCGTTTCAACAGATAGATCGAAAATGGCTCTGATCTCCAAGAAAGAAATTCCACATGAAATTTGCATCCGTGAAGGCAATGGTTCTAAATATATGTCCTATATCAAGGTGGTACAGCCCTTTCTGCATCCTAGTTCTGCGTTCTTTTTTCCCCCTTTCTTTTGAAGTTTGTTTGCTTATCTTAATTTAGGGTAATATGTATATACCAACTTGGAGTAGTAAGAAATTATTTTACAGTTATACCTAATGTTTTTAGACAACCTGTTAAATGGTTTCTGAAATTCTGTCTATTCTATTGTCTGATATCCCACCGTGCTGTTCTTTGGGTAGAGGGAGAGCAGTTGATACTTCATGTCATTTCTGTAGAGTGTACATGCCAAATTGGTTGACCATTAAAATTTTTCTTTAACTAATATAAGATTATAACCTGAATGACTTTGATCATGTTTTTCTATTTATGAATGAAAAGTGGTTATGCGAAGGTAAGTGGAAATGTTGATACAGATGACCTTGGTTAAATGACCAGGATCTTATGCTCTATATTAGGCAAGGAGAAAATGGATCTGAGTCTTGATTATGAAAAAGGATTGAGTGAAAATGAATCATTAATATATTCCCCTTTGTTATTACATTTTTTTGTTTTTTTGAACATATCAGATCAACAAGAAGCAGCTACAGCTTCTCAAGAATTTGAAGCAATCTGGTGATGGCATTCCACCTAAGTCTCTTAACCGTGTGCTAGGTGATATAAAAGGCTATGTTGTAGAGCCATATGAATCTTTTGAGGAGGAAAAGAAGAGGTTTCATGATCACTGGTTCGTCTTTTCTCTTAAACCATCATAAGTCACTCTGTCAGATGTAGGTAATTACTTTGACTCATGAAAGTTCTATCATGTCTGTCCAGGTTAAGAGTGGCTAACCAAGATATTTCTGTAGCTTTTGATGATTGGAGAGACAGGAAACTGCTGAGAGAGAAATGGAACAAATCTTTAAAACAGGAACTTTCTGAGAAGAAGAAAATATTGATGGATGAGGTTTGCTATGCTCCTCTCATCTCACCATGTTAAATAATGCAAATATTCTAAGCTTGTTGTCGTTGGTGATATCTTTCACTCTATTTTTGGCATGTAGAGGTTATTCCATCTCTTCAAGTTATATCTTATCTACATGTGTGACACATGTGTCTTTGCGAATTTGTGATGGCCTTCATTGTGTTAGTGGGATAAGGGAACAGAAGGTGTGTTAGGAACTGAGATGTTAGAGACTGACAGGAATGATGATTTGTTGGTGGCATGGTGAAAGAGCTGGTGTAGTGGAGTGAGAGAAGGTCAAACAGGGTTGGGATAAAGGTAGTGGGAGACATAGAGGAAAGGGTGGAACTTCTAAAGGAGCAGAACACTTGAGAAAGGAATGTGATTACAATTATGGACTATTGAGGCACATCTACTGGCTAATAAACTGTGAATAGATTCCTTATTTGAAGAGGAGAAACCTAATGATAGAACTGAGGCATGCATCTGAAGATGATTATGTTAGTTTGAAAATTTTAGACCATTGAAACGAAATACCTAATCAAACTACAGCCATATGACCTTAGAGGGTCTTTCCTATTCCTTTATTGCTTAGAAGATTAAGTTTGACATCAAACAACTTAGAACAGCATAGAAGCATTGATAGCATGTGACTGTCAACTCATAATATTTACCAATTGTTAGTTAGGATTAATGCTGTGGACTTAGTTTTAGATGGTTGCATTCTGATTTTTATGTTCGTCATGCAGCATTCATTTAATGTCGTCAAGTGACTACTTTGATAGGAATAAACCCCTGAAATATATTACTCTGTTTAGACTTTTCAAGTAGCGTAGATAAAATTGAGTGGGTGCATTTTCTGACAGTGGCTGGTAAACTTCTGCTAAAATTGATTCAGAAGAGGGGCTTAGGTGTATTGTTTAACAGAGGATGAGTTATCTGTGTTGCATTTGAAGTAGGACTTGACTACTGATTGTGATACAGGTATTGTCAAAAATTCTTGAATAGAACCATCCTAACTATAAGGAAATTGTATTCATTCTCAGATCAGCTTCTTTGTTTTCAAAATGGGAAAGATGTCTTAATAATTGAAAAGTGTACAACTGAAACTGGATTAGATTGCAATACAACTTTATAATGTCCATGTTGGAGGAATTTACTAAATCAATAATAGTAAGTTCAATACCCCAAGCGTTTAATTTCTAGCATCTTGTCAAACTTGAGTGCTCTTCTCACTCCGTGCATGCATGCAACCTCTCTCTCTCTCTCTCTCTCTCTCTCTCTCTCTCTCTCTCTCTCTCTCTCTCTCTCTCTCTCTCTCTCTCTCTGTGTGTGTGTGTGTGTGTGCAATCCCAAGCTCTATTTGTTGTGTTACATCAACTCCCCATGACCTATGTCTATGTTACCATTGATCTGAGCTTCGATTCCTGTTTGTTGATGTCAAGGAGCAGGCAGAACAACATGATGATCAGGATTCAAGCCAGTGGTAGTACGGTCATGGAGAGCAGAGGATTTTGGTGGTGGTGGTGGTGGGTGGGGTGGAATGGTTTGCTTGTGTGCGTGAACCAGGGGGTGTAACATGTTTTGGTGCAGAGTGAGTCTGGGGAGTACTCTTGCTTTTTGCATACAGTTGCCATCTGAAATGCGAACAAGCTGAGAAAGTGATGCTTGTTGTTTCCTTCTATTTGATGAGAACAATTTAAAGTTAATTTACATATGTTGTCACATGAGGTTGTCCATTCTCTCTCAAATGTAGGGGCTCTGTTTTCAAATTCCAAGTTGGCTTTAAATCATTGAGTGCTAAATCAAAAAAAGAGGTTTGTGACACAGCTGGATGACAAATTAGTCAACTCAAAATCAGGTACTATCTTCAGAAATCTTTAATAGGATGGTGCTAGTCTTCAAACATGGCAGGGTGTGACTATTTCAATTGGTTTATATTTTGGTTGGTCTCTGAGTTGTCTGGCTGCTTCTCCTTTGGCAAGGGATTCGCTTATGTTACATTTTCTGCAGAAGCTGATTGTTCTTTCCACTTGTATATGTTTGATCTTGCTGAATATTGATCTGATAAATCAAATAAATGTTCCTAAGCAGTAACCACTTTCTTTTTCAGCCGGAGGAGACAAATAAACTGGGTGCCTTAGACAATGGTGTTTCTGGAAATCATTCCACTCTTGGCTTGATAAAGCAAGAAGAATCAGATTCCCAGCCGAGTTCCACACAAGACCATGACCTGAAGCTTATTCCATGTTCCACTAGGCATCAGGAACTCAGCTCTCTTGTTCTGGATCAAGAACTTGGTCAAGCTCCTGTGAGAGCAGCAGGAAGTCCTCAAGACCTTCCACAGCTGGTTGATAGAAGGAACCTGGAATGTGGCATTGAAATGGAGGGTCCAGAAGCATTGGGCCAAGACTTGTCAAAACCAGAACAGAGCTCTCCGCTCTTTTCACAGTTTGCTGGGAAAGCTACTGAGGATGCAGTTAAAAATGGTGGAGATCCACTACGTAAACACATGTTAAAACCACCAGAAGTCTGTCCAGTCTTTCCCCAGTTTGTTGAAAATAGGAACCCCACAGAGAATGCCATAGAACAGGTTCCTATTGTTCCATCTGGTAACATGTGGAAGTCTGTTGGAACTCGGGATTCATACTATCAGACCACTCAGGAGAATCATGGACATCCATCTGTTGGTGCAATCTCTCTGAGACAAACACGGCCTAGTGAGAAACACCTAGCTAAGGTTATAGATTTGGAAAACAATGTTGTTGAGCAAGAAACCAGAGCCAGTGATAGTTCATTGTTTTGTTCCTATGCCAACCAAAAGCGCAGCGAGCTTCTTTCACCCCTTTCTGGTGGACCTCATATGTTGCCCTTGTATCCGCAGGAGCACATTAATGGCTTGAAACAAACCGGATTGCAGCTTCTGATGGCAAACAATAGCTTATCTGACTCTGAACAATTTTCCCATCCATTTCAGGAACAACAGCGGTTGGTAGAGCAGAGACATGCCAGAGAAAAAGAGCTTTATTTGCAGCAGATAATGAACAAGAATGTGTACTCCAATGGTAGATATCCAGTGCAAAGGTCCTTCTCTTCTCATGGTCCACAAGGTTTGCCTATGTTGCCGTCTTCACTAAATGGCGGGTTAGGAGGCCACAACTGGTATACCGATGATCGTCGAGCTCCAAATGGCTGGCCTGGTATGGAGTCTTCAAGTCAAAGCCCGGGCGATGGCGGTGCTGCAGATGGGAGCCTCTTCAGTGTGCTTTCTGAGTGCAGAAAGTTGCCTTCCCGCTCTTATGATGAAGCCAAAAACTTGGAGCAGTTTGTGCAGGTAAGGCATCCTGTTAGCGATGGGATATCTGGGAATGAGAACAGCTATGGATATGCCACTCGGCAACTCAACAACTTGACCAGCCATGACACAACAATGAGCTCATCGACTTCTTCTTTGGATAACTTATCTTGGATGAGCTTTCCGCATCAGAATCAACGGTCATGGAACTAACAACATTAACATGAAGCTTTAGGGTTTATTTATGTTCAAATGCTCTGTGCGGAATGCACATGGAAATGGGGGATGGCTGGCCTCATTGATAGTGAAGTTGCAGGTATGAAATGGTGAATGGCTGGTCACAGATGTGAGCTGACAGACTAGAGGTGTAGGGCTTTGTACATAGTTGCTTGGTGCATTGTAATTATTTTGGGAGGCTTGAGATTGCATAGATATGAGATGTCTCTTGCTTGGAGGATAGTTTTGGTAGAATGTCTCCTCTCTCAGATGTGATGGCTAATTGGCTATACTGTAGTACATTCTAAATAGAAATATTTACAATGAACTGCTGGGGGAGCTTGAGTTCCATATGGAAATCTTGTGTTTATGAAAGGGTTCAAAGACTTCATGATGAATATTCTTGGATAATAAATTACTTACTGCTGATTTATTGAGACTGCAAGTACAAGTTATTCGAGATCTTTTGTGTTGGCTTTGTACATAATGGACTCTCCTTGCATAATTTCAACCGTTTTGGTTGCTTCACCATTTGCCAAGGGATTCAGGACTCCCCAAGCATGGTTTGTGTGGTGCTTTGAGTCAATCATGACTTATCATGTAAGCATAACAGATCTATGGAAACATGTTGATTTATTACATATGATTTTTTTAGATTTTGTAAGAATATTATATTTCTTTAGACTTCTTTGATATTCTCGTATTTCTTGATGTGAACTGATTTTTTTAAAAAAAGCTCCTTAGAGAAGTATATGTTAGAAAAACTTTTAAATCTTTCTACAATAAGGTTAATTGTAGTTGTAAAAATTCTTAATTATGACTAAATTTAGAGAGTAATGGACACAATGAGCTTTAACTAATCTATTTTGTTTTACTTAACAAACTTACGTTATTTTTTACCAGATATTTTGACAAGTTTTGACTATTAATTTTCAAGTTCTTTACTGTGGTTTTATGTAGCCAACAATCTATGAATATCATGAGCTTACGCACAATTATAAAATTGATACTTGGATAACCCCATAAAATTATAATCATTACGTTTATACTACATATTTTTCTAATATATTAATTTTATATTTTTGTCTCATAGTATTAGACAGTTGACATTTAAAGTGTTGATCTGATAATTATATTTATCTCTCTTTTGAAAGAGATAGCAAGTTTAATTTTAGGGATATTTTGAGAGTGGTATGTGGACTCACCCTTCTAATTCAAAGCAAGACTTTATCCACTTTCTTCTTGCAAATAGTTGGGATTATATTGGAATTGACTATAAAAAATGAAAAAATTATATAAGAAGATGAATATGCTTTTATTTTATTTTACTAGAGAAAAGTGAATAATATTAAGAAGATAATAATAGACACACTATAGTAGATAAGGAAGTCATGTTGAAATCTTTTCATTTTGTAGTGCATAATGGTTAACTTACTTGTCTATAATTGTTAATTTATTTGGGGGTATCAATTAGCATTCAAGCTCTATCTTTTGTTTTCCTCCTTTTGTTGTATTATTGTCTCTATATTCATAGCATTTCACTTTTAACACCACCAATGTACTCATCTTATCTTCCCCTATCTCTTTTATAATGGATTCTCTATCGTTGGTGATTTCGAAAGTTATTTGATCTATCCAATTATTTGCACTTGGAATATCTTCTTTTGAGGCTTGGTGTATTCCTTTTGTAGCTATCTTACTCATTTCTTTGCTATTTTCCTTTTTGTTTATGGTGATTTCTTTTTCTATTTTGGTGCTTTAGGTTGGAAGATTATGGGCCAATGTTGCTTGGCTAGACCTCAACCTTTGACTAGGAATCCTTCATGTCCCCTGAGCTGTTCATTAATGAAGGCATAACCCATTTTATGGCTCTTTATATAGATGATATGCATATTCTTACCTTTATTCTTCAAGCTAGTAGGGAAAGGCAAGGACATGCATTGATTGGAAAGATTTTGGAGGCAAGGATTAAGATTGATGCTCGTAGAGAAGTTCTAATTGAGATATGTTAGATTCAGAAATTATTTCAATTTAGTGATCTTTATAATTACTCTTATGTGTTTAATTTTTCTAATTCATGAGGGATCTAAAGACATATTTTGGTTGAGGTCCTTCGGTGATTCAAGTATAATTACTTCATCTTAGTTGGCGAAAGAACTTTTAGAACTTCTAATTTTTTTTTGTTGTAGTTATAACCACCACTTTATATTAGTGTTGATCAATTAAACTTTTGACATGAAATATTCTTGGCCTTTGTTGCTATTTAGAATTGGCAGTTTTGTAAGTTAATAGTACTAAATATGTTAGATCAATAGCAATATGCTTGCATTCATTTGTATTTCTTTTATGATAGGTATATGTGACCCAATTTGATAATGAGCGAAATTAAAATCATTTATTGAATCTTTCAATATGAGAAGACTTGCATGCTTTGTGCAAGGTATATAAGGGTTGATTATAACATCATGCTCTTAAGTTTTCATCTTTTGATTATAGGTTGCCTCCTCATTCTATTGCATCAACAACCAATTCTTTGCAAACGTTTTACTTAGGTTAATCAATTTATTTTTTTTTTGCAAGAGTACTCATCAATCTCCCCATTGAACTATTGTTCTATCTAGAATATAGATTAACATAAAAAAAAAAAATGTTGGCAATGGTGCTAAGTTAATTACTCCATTTTCTTCCACTAGATTTTCTTCTCCTACTCTTCTTTGTCTCCCAACTCTTCTACCATTGCATGTCCCTCTAATATTGCTATCAAACTTCTTTCACATCCTAAAATTATCTATGATCATGGTCTTGGAATTAGAAGACTATTAGGTTTGTTGGTTTTCATACTCCATTTTTGGTCAAATATAATCATCCTTTCATTTTTTTCTACTTTCATGTCTTCAATCCAAATTATAATGGATCTTTCATTAACTAACTTTGAGGGAGAAGGACCTTTCTTGTATCACTATTACTAGCTAGTGTTAATTGAGGAAGACATAACAAACTTCAAAACCATGTATGGAGATAAACTTTCTTCATCTCTTCTCTTGCTAGGTCCCTTAAGAGAGTCAAACATGTGCTATTGAGATTAGCAACATGATAAATAGACATTATTTATTCACCTTTCAAATTTAAAAATATTAGCAAGCTTAAATTGCTTGTGGATCATCTAGGACTAGCTTAATCTATAAAAATAGGGATCCAACTTTGAGTAGCAAATAGTGACTTTCAATGGCAACTAACATGGGTGCAATTAGTTGATCTCTTAGTAGATTATTGAGTTGAGTAATATCTAACTATAACTGTATCCAATATTAGTCAATTCATTAAATTTTCTCTACAATGGAGGATCTAAATATATGCCAATACACACAAATCTACTTTAAGGTCAAATTTCAAGAGCTACCGAGGCGGAATATCATTATAAAGAAAGTAGATGATAAAGTTGAAGGAGATTTTTTCCTAGATTTCAATATGAGAAAATACACTAAATTTATACTCTTCAATAGAGGATAGATCCTAAGGAAAAGTATAGTGCATATCATATTGTTAAATCGTGTTTTAATTCTCTGGTGGAGATTATTAACAATGTAAATTAGCAAAGTAATATGAACCATTTAAATATGACAAAAGTACCTATATGTTAGTTGTACTTATAGCTTTTTCCAAAATGTGGTGACTAAATATTACTAAGGGATTGAACCACCTTACTAGAATGTTGAGGAGAGATAATTGCGGTAGCTTTAATGCACTATATATGTAGAAAGGTGATCCTACTTGCAAGTAAGGACAATAACATATAGTTATTGGTGGCAAACAATCTCTAATCCATATGTAGTTGATACAAAAGAGGGATAATTGGAACTCCATGTCCAAATAAAAGAGTTGGTGGCTTAAAGGTAAATAGGAGGAAAAAGTGGTGACCAAAATCCCTTGCACACATCCGTCATAGCTATTTCAAAAAATACATATGACCTAAACATAACTAATATAGATAAGATCAAGATCGATGATTATAAGTTAGTTTTGACATGAGCTTACCATGCAATGTAATATATAAATCCATGAAATCATGACATGGATCAACACAAGTGGATAATATTTAGTCTAATCACATTATAATTGATCGAGCCATGTAGACTACCTTAAAATATGAAGAAGTAATGTCATGTTTAAATCAAGATATTATATCACTAGTAAAAAAATGATACATAATATCAAATTCTTAGTAGGGATCAATATTAACTCATGTTAGATGTATGCCTTAGTAGAGGTCTAAATATTAGCCACTATACAATTTTAACAAAAAATATTACACAATTTTTTAGTAATAAATTAAAATTTCATAATATATTACTTAATTTAAGAAAATATTTGACTATTATAAGTGATTTTTTCCTTTTACAATGTTAATGTTTATAGTTTCAAATAGTTTGTTAGAGTTGCTATTAACTTCTAATATATAAAAGCTAAAGAGGGACAGGTAGCTTAGAGGGCAATAAAACTTCTTCATTCCTCTATTAACGAAACTCATACTGATATGGAATTGTCGGAGACTCAAGGGTTGGATTCTTTTTCTTTTATAACTTTTTGTTGTATTACAAGCCAAGATTTATTTAACTTCTAGAGACACGCTCTCATAGTGCATATAATAATACTTTTGTAAATAATTTATTACGCCAATGATACCAATTGATAATACTAGCCTATGATAGATTAAGGGAAATGATCATGTTGTGCAATGAATAGGATACCTTTATAGATATGGTCTCTTTCTCATAAAAAGTTATCTATATTATCTTAACAAACTCATAAGACTACGTGGATTTTTCTAGATTTTTATGATGCTACCAATAACATACTTAAAGAGAGCTCTAGAAAAAAAATTATTGTTGTGAATAAGCTTAATGATCCCAATGTCATAGTTGAATACTTAAATATAATTAGAAGTTGTTGAAATTCACAGCTGAAGGTTCACGAATTACTTTGTTCTTAAATAATACAAGAAACGAGAAGTAATGCAAGATAAAAGAAAATAACAAGATAAAACAGTGAGAGATCCACTATTAAGAGACTTTATAAGAGCCTATAAGAAAAACTGTACTTTTTCTTACTTAATTAAACTCTTTACCAAGCCTCGATAACGCCTCCACCTTCAGAGAAAATCTTCAAGAGAACACCACGAGGAACTACCATAAGAGACCACCGAGAAACATTATAAAGACTCACACATGAGAGCCGACACACTCTTTCTTTCTCTTCTCTCTATTTCTCTTTTTCTATTTCTCTCTAGTTCAACCTCAATACTACACCACAACTGAACCCTATATATTATAGTATATTTATATACTTTTATTGAGTCAGAGTTTTACTCTAATTATAACTTTTAATATTACAAATAAATCATAAGTCTAAATCCAACTTTATATTTCTACTTTAATTCAAACTCTAATCCAAGTTCGAGACACCCAAAACTCAAAAAGAAATTTTAGATAAGAAACTTTTGTTATTACTATTACAATTAAAGAATTTAAATATTTTGTTAGCTAGGATTGGCAATCTTTGAGGGGCAAAAAGGGATTTTTAAATAATAATAAAAGTTTTCATTAGTTTAAAACCCAATATAATTCACCAAAAATGATATTCACAAAACTCATGTAAATCACAAGTGAAATTAAATGTAAAATAAGATAATGAAAGAATGACACCGTGATTTACGTGGTTCGGAGATCAATTGCTCCTACTCCATGATTTTTGTCTCACTTTTGAGAACTTCAATCACTCCACTAATGATGTCAATTCTTGAGACAAAACCAAGCCTTTACAAACTTGCAAACCACGAGTGATATTTTCTTTAGATGAAGTCATGTTTATATAAATATTCTTACTCCCATCGAGAAGATCTACTTCACATCGAAGATTTTATACATTCACACTCCTAATACCCAAGAATTTACAAGTGAAAAAGTGTAAAGAATGATATGATTTTAAGTTCACTAAAAATCCTCTCAAAAGGAGAGCAAGAACAAAAATATTTAATATGAATTGATAATTTAGAGCACTCTTAGGCTAGTAGGTTTGGTGGGCTTTGATCTCTATCTAAAATTGATATGAAGTTATAAAAACTTATTTAGAGAAGCCCAATTATATCTATTTATATCTTATGTCTCGATACTAACCATTGGGGTGAAATCTCGTGATTAGTCTTACTCCAATAGTTAAAATATAATTAGTCATTGAGCAGCTGTCATAGGTTTAGACATTCGGTCACCAGGTTTGGACATCCAAGTGAGGCAAGTTCGGACAATCGAAAACTGCACTGGACGATCGATTCCTAAAAACTAATAACCATAAAGTTACAACCTTTGATCTTCGAGTGTTTGAAGCTATCAGTTATCTCAATGGTATTTTTGTTAGAATTGGGCATTTGAACCCTGAAGTTTGGACATCTAAAGTTAATAGAAAAATCTAAGGTCGCTGCACTTTCAGTCTCCTAATTAACATCTTTTCATAACTTATCTTGGATAAAATAATATTCTGGTGAAGGTATTCCAAGATAAATTTAAGTACTAATTAAAAACTCTAAACTATTAATTTCAAGATAAATCCTTGACTTGACTAAAATAAATGAAAATCTAAACCTAGTCGATGTTAGGTTCTTGAGTTATTTTAACTCTATCCATATTATTCTCGAATTTTCAAATTATTATAGACACCTTCATGCCACTTTCAAACCCTCCTTTGATCTTTTCAGGTCATGTTTGCCAATCCACCATTGTATTTTATTTTTTTTTGAAGTTTTTAAATGTTCCCTTGAGAGCTTTAATGCATTTTGGCTGAAACACAATTCATATAAACATCAAATACAAAGTTTATTCATTATTAAAACTATAAAAAATAATAATCTCACCCTTTTAATGATGACAAACTCTACATAAAAATAAAATAAATAGACTAGTTGATAAAAAATTGTCAATTTAACAAATTTAACACATTAAACAAGTAGAGCAATATATCCAAAAAAATAATATGTTCTCCTTTACTCTAACAATTCTCTCTCTATTTAAAGCAAATATAATCATGTCATTTATTTTTCCCTTTTAATATCAATAAAAAGGGTAAATCCAACATGGAATTACCAAGAAAAATGCAAGAAAAATGCAAATAAAAGCCCTAATTTTGAAATTTTAACAAAATATTTTCTCTTTTTTTAAAAAATTTACTATATTACCAAAAGTTGTTGATTGAAGAAAAGATCAAAAACTCAATATTGTTAGATCAAAAGCATGAGTATAAAATTTTGATATCAATTATTAGCTCAGATTAGTAACCTTTGAGGGGGGAGAAAAGGGGTTTTGAAAACAAAATATAATTTTAAAAAAAATCAAATCCCCAAAAAAATTCGCCAAGATAGATACTTATGAAACTCAAGCAACATCACATAAATTTTAATCAAATCACAAGTGCAATAATGAAAATAAAGAAAAAAATGAATGTACCATAATTTTCATATGGTTTAGTGATCAACCGTGTCTATTTCACTATCCTTACATTGCTCTTGAGGACTTCGGTTACTCTACTAGTAATGTCACTTCTTGAGACGAACCCAAACCTTTATATCTACTTGTAATTTGTAAGTGTCACTTTCTTTGGGTGAAGTCATGCTCGTAGCTTTCTTAGGATAAAGTCACATTCGTACAACCGATCTTGCTCCAACCGAGCAATATCTGCTCCACACTGGAGCTATTATCTCACAATCCTAACACTTATGAGTTTCTATAAGTGAAAAAGGATAAAAACGATACAATTGAGGCTTACTACAAGATCTCTCAAAAAGAAGGACAAGGGATAGAAGATTTGATATTAAATTAAAAGTTTAGAGGATTTTTGGACTAGTAAGCTTAGAGGACTTTGATCTATTCTCTAAAATCTATATGAAGTTATGAAAAATTATTAAGAGAAATTCAACCATACCTATTTATATTTTATGGGTCAAAACTATCCATTGAGGGTGAAATTCTACAACTAACTTCACTCCAATGGACAAAAAAACTACTCATTAATCGTGCAGAAATTGTGAATCAGTTGACCGTTTGTGACAACCAGTTGACTACTTTGAGGGTGAGTCAAAATTGGTAGATCTGCTTAGTTGGTTGTTCAATTACTTAATATGTCATTTGATTTTATAGAAAATCTTTATTAAGGGCTTTCTAATGTGACAAATGCTCTAAATAATTAATCTTAAAGACAAATCTTTGTCTTGACTGAAATAAATGAGAATTTAAACCTATGAGTTTAGAGTCAATCTTACATCTTGAACATTTTGAGCTGCCAACTTGATCTTTAAGTTTCGTCTCCAAATTATCATTTTCTTTATCTTTGAGTCACCATCTTCAGCTTTAATATTGGAATTTAGTCCTTCGCAAACTTAGATGATTATGGCAAAATATAAAACTCATCATAATTTAAAAAACTTGTTAAATACTAATTTGATCATTATTAAAAATCAAAGGTCAACATATTGAGACACAAATGGCTTGCACTAACAAGGCAATAGGAAATGCACTAGAGATAATACACTTGTATTCAACGGCTTATGTAAGGAGATCTTCATACCTCATTTTACAATAAATTAGTCAATGATAGATGCCATAGAAACATATCTCATTAGTAACAACATATGATGCTTAATTATGGAGAGTGCAAAGCAAGCAATGCAATTCTTCTTCAACCACTATTAAGAATTGTGGGATGCTAGCCAAATTGATATTGAGACATGAGATGATATTTTACTACCACATGAAGCTATAACTTCGAAAAACTCTCAGCTCATCAAACTATTTGTAGATACTTATCTTTTGTGACATTTTGAGCAAAGCTAATCCATTCACTTCATTCTTGAGTTTTGGACTTATTTATAATTTCTTAATTTTTAATATTATAGCTTCTCATATGATTCAACACGTTCAAATTACATGGAATAAATATTTTTGTGTTTTAATAGAAAAAATTTACTTTTAGAAACTTATGCATAAAATTATCTTTGACAAGGATTTAATCATAAAATTTTCATTTTAAAGTATTGTTTGCAAAAAAAAATTGATCTCTTACCATTTTTCTCTAAGTTTGGAACCTTTATGGATCTGTTGATAAATTTCTAAAAAATAGGGACTTGTTTGCAAGATTATAGAGAAATTTATTTATCTAAATGTTTGATTTAGAGATTGATTAGCATAAAGCTCGACAATTTCGACAACAATTTATCTTTTGGATTAAAATATATTTTAGAAATTATTAGACTTTTTTGTAAAATATTTTGGAGTTTCTGATTTACTACGACAATAATTGACTTCTCATTTAGGCCTAGAAGCCCCACGTGGTTGGCACTCACAAGAGGGAAAATGCTATGCTCCTGGCTCTCAAGTAGCAGTTGTCAACTAGCTAGCACCTACTTGGGCACTTGACCCAAAAGCTAGTGCTTGCCGAAGGCTGGACCTACTGATCTACCAAGGTCCACTCCTTAGTGCATGTTAATTGGGTATAATTTTTCCCACACCTATAAATACCCCAAGTTTCTTAAGTTTTTACTGTGAAGCAAACAATAAATTTCATTAAATTTTTGACTAAAATTTCACTTAAAATGCTCATGATTTTTCAAGATAACTTGCAATGATTTTTTGCTCTAGCTTTTCATTTTCTTAGAGTTGAAAGTTTCAAATTTTCTTTGTTGTGTTTGGAGAATTACAAAAATCACAGAGTATCAACAAGATCCTTTTTTTTTTCTCCTTTTTTCTTCCTCAATGCATCGTCATCATTATGCTTTTTTCTTTGTCCAAAATCTAGATTAGAATTTTTGATATAAAAAACACTTAAAGATTATCTCATATAGTGCACTTAATCCTTAAACAAATCTAAAGATAATTAGGAAGGGAATACCAAGGTGGCAACTAAACTCTTGCCAATTTATTCTATTTTAAAATTATTTTGAATTATATTTTTACACACGGAAGCCTCACAAAATTTTGTGAATTTTTTTTGCAAGTATATATGAAGACAAGCGAGAGTCCACCAAAGCGAGTATACCTCATGTTTGATTTAATGGAATCTCACAACTCTCAGAAATATCGTGTGCTTTTAGGTTAAGTGAATGAATTTCAAAACATGTGCAAGCATTATATAACCCCTAATCAAACATGATCAATATCCAAGCATCATCACACCCTCACTACCAAAATTTTCGAGATCTACATCAATCTCACCAAATGAAATAGCATATGCAATTAAATAACTCGCTCAAGATAAAGAACTAGAAATAGATGGGCTACCACCAAAATTCTACCAAAGAGCTTGGCCTACACTCAATCCATAACTAATTTTAGAAGTAGATCAATTCTTTCTGACCAATCCCACGAGTACTAAAAAATTTTCACTATAATATAATAATACTTCAAATGGATTCCTACAGCCAAAACCACAAAAAAAAAACACAAAACACTAGCTAAAATAAAACAATAATTAGTTCAAAAGCAAAGCTGACCCCCATCCACAGTGAGCCTGCCACCTAATCACGACCACTCTAACCACCACGCTGAAGCCAGCAGTGCTTCCTTGGAGGAGCTTCCTATGTTCAAAAAGAAACCAAACTATTAATATGCTACAAAACCTCCCACAAAGGACTCTACATTTGACAAAAAATCTATCAATTCTTCTCAATCAAAATACACCACCAAATTGCCAATTCCATAATATCCTACAAGTCTCGTTGGAGGAACACAAGCCTTTCTCAATGACCTCCATAACTTTTTTATGCCCACTAGCCAACCAAATGCACCACAAATATATTTATAATGTCTTCATTTACTTCATATATATATACAATTTAAAAAGAGATGTTGTCTGTCTGTAGAGCAGAACCATATAAAACATAGTCTACATTTGCACTTTTTCACCACTTGTTCAACAAATTATCCCACATTAAAATCCTATTTTGCAAAATCAACTAGTCGAACACCGGAACCTTAAGAAGAACCTAACAGACTTCCCTTACTTGGATTGCTACTTCTCTGATGGGCTCTAAACCATGGGGGTTCTCCCTCTACAACATCTATCTCCATCTCCTCCCCCTATTCCTCCTCCAAATTTGCCGCCTATTCCTCTACCCTTCGTTGATTCTTCTGCTCTAGGAGTTGTTGAGGGGGCACCACCAAAGCCTTGTTGTTTGCTCCCCTCACAGAAGTATCGCGTTGTTGAGTCTCTAAAACAACTTCTAACACAAAAGAGCCCATAGATGTCACTGTAGGAGAAGTTGGTATAAAATATTACTGAAATTATTTTGGTCAATAAACTTAAAAATTTTGCTATCCAAATTAATCTCTTTGAGTCAACTAATATTCATAAGGTCAATGTCATTGCTTAACATATATTAGTAGCTCAAAAACTTACTTATTTTTCTTATATTGTCTCCTCAAAAAGACCACTTCTTCTGAAAAGATCCAACTTTGACATAACTTATTACTATATTTCATGGCAGGCAATTACCCAAGCTCATGAATATCATTGGATTTCACAAACAATGAAGGAAATAAATCGAAGCTTGTATTTCTATTATCTCTTTCACCATTAACTTAAACAAGAAGCACTCTAAACACTTAAAGTCATTTAAAGGCATTCAACAAGTTGATCTAAAATCCCCCCATTTATTCATCTTAGTGAAAGAAGTACAAACATTCTTATTTCACATGATAGTTTGTAGTCACAAGTTTATCCCTTATAAGTAGCATGGTACTCATTTAGTGTCTCGCATATATTCTATGTAAATGGTTTCATATTCATAGCGGAAGCTACCAGAAAGAACTCTCACATTATGCAGTACTATGGATGGCTATTGTTGGCTAGCTAGTGCAATAATAAACCTTCTTAAATTTTCTATCTATTTTTTACTAACTCTGTTTGATAAAGATGTATAGGAAATGACCAACATTCTTGAGGTAGGACCAAAATCTTTTCCATGTAAATACATGAGCATGCCTCTCTTTTCGAATATGCTAAAAAAAGGAAGATCTTGATGAGATCCAACAAAAGATCCTCAATCATATTTAAGGGTGGCAACCAAGCTTTCATCCATAGCTGGGTGAATCTTGTTGATCAAAATGATAATTTCTACAATGCTAATTCACATCCCATCAACCATTGTAATCCCAAATCCTTTTTGAATTGAGTAGCTACACATATGAGATCTTTTACATAGTCCTATACAAGTAAACACAATCTTCATGCTATTGCCTAGTGGAGAATTACTACACATACTTCAAAGGGAGGCCTTGGCATTTAAAAATTAAAGCTCAAGCACAAAACTTTTGTGATGAAGCAACCGACTAAACTCATATAGTGTCTTGATTTTTTAAGGTGCAAGTTTATTACAACCAAATAAATGTAAGCCCAAAATTAGGAACTTCAAATTTAAGATTATACATCCTCTCAACCAAAGAAAGTTAAATGGAAAATGCCCGAAATGCAGCAGTTTGTGATAAACACAGATGATCTCATGACCCTTTAAAAGACTTTGGTAAAACAACATGCTTACTAATAGATTGAAGATCTTGGTTACTTTTGATCAATTCACTTTTAATTGCCTTGACATAGCTAGTAAAGAGTCTCTTTTGTATTTTCTCGTTTAAATTATTATAGAGAAAATCAGTGGGAATACTATTTTTTTAATATATTACTGTCTAGGAGGGAGCCTCTTAGTTTTACTACCACCATGAAAAAGCTTCAATATATATATTATGTTTGGATTACTTTTAATTCAAACAACATGCTTACTAATAGATTGAAGATCTTGGTCACTTTTGATCAATTCACTTTTAATTGCCTTGACATAGCTGGTAAAGAGTCTCTTTTGTATTTTCTTGTTTGAATTATTATAGAGAAAATCAGTGGGAGTACTATTTTTTTAATATATTACTGTTTAGGAGGGAGCCTCTTAGTTTTACTACCACCATGAAAAAGCTTCAATATATATATTATGTTTGGATTACTTCTTCAAAATCAGCAAGGAAGTGTTGATCTAATCATAGTCTACTAAAATTTATATTTATTTATACCTGTGAGTTCAACAACAATTAAGGATAGGCTAATTTGATCATACTCGAATAGTGATTTAACTATTGTTGCCTCTTTATACAAGGTTTTTTTAACACCTAATTAGAGCCAATGATTAATTAGAGAGGCTTGTGGAGGTTTCACGTCTTTAGGCTTTTTTCAAAAGGCTCTCTATGACAAGTTGTCCATGGGCTTCTTTTTTTTTTTTTACTTTTTATTCGTCATGCAAAATGTGATTGACTTGTTAAAGACATAGTTCATATCTTTCTTTTTTTATCCAAAAGTGAAGACTTTCTGGTCTCATTATCTCATCTTACAATTGATGTTGTAATTAGTATCTTTACTATTTATGTTCTCTAATTCTTGCACCCCATGGTTCATCTTTTTTGTAATTTATTTATCAAAGAAGTTCTTCAATAATTCTCATGTTGTACACTCAAACGCTTGGGAAAAAAATTAATTTTTGTGTAAAGCAGACTTACCAATCAGGTATAAACAGTCGTGCTCAACACTTTATTCTTATGTTTGTTATTAAATAAAGTATTATGGTGTTTCGGATGCATCTTTTAATAGCAATATCGTGGCAGCCGACATTATGAGACCCTGCAGAAAATCATTAAAGTTGGTTATTATTTTGTACTGGGGCCCCGGTGCCACGTGGCACGTTGCCAATTCCGGTTCAAAATGTTCCGGCTTTGCAGGAGTCCAGATAAAATTTTGTGAATTTCTTGGGTATATCTGAAAAATTCCCCGACTTATTTTCGAGCAATATTTCTTTCCGTTTCTTTTGTCTTCTTCCCTTTCAATCGTTCTCGCGTGCAATGCCGGCAGAGATGGTCGGAGATGCGGCGAAGCAGAAGCCCAAGGACATGATCCGGCTTGAGCGCGAGTCAGTGATCCCCATCCTCAAGCCCAAGCTCATCATGAGGCTCGCCGACCTCATCGGTATCTGATTTCTCAACATTTCTTGCTTTCTCCACATTTTTTTCACTGTTAATTCTCAGTATTTCTTCGATTTCATGACGCAACCCACTTTTTAGCGATAATTAGGACATTTATTGGTGAAATTTCCATTTCTTTCACCATTCGAGCAATGGGTGCTGTTTACATCTCGATTTCGCTTTGGTGTTTTCCCACTTTTTTTTCTGTCAATTGTACTTTTTTTGTGAATTCATTGTTCCGATTTACTTCTTTGGCGATAAATAGATGTGTCTTTTTGTCAAAATCCGATTTTCTTCAATTTGCACCATGGTTGTTGTTTATCATCTCGTATCCGCATAATGCTTTTTTTTTTTGTTAACTTCCTATTTTTCTCTACTTCGAGAAATGCTATTCAAAGAGCTAAAATACGAGCAAAAAAGAAACTTTCTGTTTCTTTTTTTGTTTTTGCTGATTTGTTAATGCAATCTGTCTTACATTAGGAAATTGACTTTTGGGAGGACCAAGTTTGGTTGGTTTAGTTTGATGTATTGTCTCGTCAGGAATCCATAGACGTTTGTTTGTGTTGGCTCAAGGTGTAACGCTTAATATTTAATCTGGTGATCAATTTTTTCAACTTTTGCAGAACTTAGTTCTGACCGAATGGAGTTTCTGAAGCTCTGTAAGAGAGTTGAGTACACAGTTCGAGCATGGTATCATCTTCAATTTGAGGATCTCATGGTATGATACAGTGATGCAGTTGCTGCTTCTTTTTTTGCAAAATGTCTTTTAATTATGCATCAAGATGCATATACTTTATGGTACTACGGCTTAAACTCTACTTATTCACATTGTTACTTTGTTTTTCTCATAATGCGTTGAAATGGTTGCTCCAATTGCAGCAATTATATTCTCTTTTCGACCCTATTCATGGTGCCCAGAAATTGGAACAGCAGAAATTAACGTTAGATGAGATTGATGTTCTTGAGCAGAATTTTCTGACATATTTCTTTCAGGTTAGAAATTTTTTTTCTTTGATCAAAATATATCTAATTTGTACCTAGAGCTATTTGATTGTATGCAATCTAAACTGCACAAATTTAACTTACATTGATGAAAATAAAACCTAGTTTTCACACTAGGAGAATGACCAATAGCACCTCTAAGGTACCTCTCTTGGCCTATATGTCATACTCAGATGGCCTCTTAAGTGAGGAACCTAGTTTTCACATATAAATATATACTATGGACTAAGCATTCTAATGCCCTATGTGTCTACAATTGCTGAATGAGGAAAGTATCCATACCAAGACCTAAACTTGGGATGCCTTCTTACTAAATATAGTTATGCAACAAGTCTTAATAATGTGAAAATTTGTCATATTACATGCATCTGCAAAGCTAAATCTTTCAGGAGGTGGTCCAAATAGCCAACATAATATGAGCTACTCATGTTACATGTCTTCATAATAATTAAACAAGTAGATTACCTACCAGTGAGATTTGACATATATTTTAGAAACATTAGTTTTTGATGATAACTCTTTTGTGCATACTCATACATTTAACAGCACCAACACTTACACAAACTTGAGGTGATTGCAATGCTAGAATTTCTGGTTCCTTTTCTAAACTTATTTTCCTGATGCAGGTAATGGAAAAAAGCAACTTCAAAATAGTGACTGATGAGGAGATTGAAGTTGCACATTCAGGGCAATACCTACTAAATCTTCCTATCAAAGTTGATGAATCCAAGGTTCAGAGGCTGGTGTTACTCTTTTTATGCCTTCAATTTTAGTTCATTTTCTAAACCTATTTTTTCTTATTTTCTGGAGAAAATGTAGCTTGACAAGAGGCTTTTGTCAAGGTATTTTAAAGAGCACCCTAAACAAAACCTACCGGAGTTTTCAGATAAGGTAAGCATTCCTAGAGAAATGTTGCTTCCATTGTTACAATTGCTTGTTTGTTTTTTTTTTTTTTGAGCAGAATATGTATGCTTATTTTGAATTGCACATTTTGAACCATATCAAGAAGTAGCTTACAGATTCTTTTACTTGACTAGTAGAATTAACTTCTCAGCATAGATCTGTATGCAGTTGACATTTAGTGCCTCATTCTTTTGCATCATTATTGGCTTCTTTAGTACATGAAAAGGTTATAATGATGCCAGGTGCATGACTTGTGAGTTTTACTTAAGGCAGTGGCTCTCAACACCTTGTTTAATTTGGAACAACTATGCCCATTTTTCATGAGGGAATTCTACTCACATGCCATTCATGATTTCTCCTTTTTGACTTTTCTTGATCATAAGGTCTCACATTTATTAAAATGGTTCAAACTTTTGCACTTGCAATAAAGTAAAAGGCGCCATATTCTTAAATGCTTTGCAATTTTGGGGATGTCAAGATTTTGGACATATTTCATTTTCATCATATGATTGTTAGTTGCCTTTTCTTTGGTGCCCCTTGCTATTTTTCACAAATCAATTACTCAATTTTCTTCTCTTGCTTTTATTGAAGTACATTATTTTCCGCCGAGGAATTGGGATTGATTGTACAACTGATTACTTTATAATGGAGAAATTGGACATGATCATAGCTCGAATGTGGGCTTGGTTTCTTAGAGCATCGAGGTAACCTAGCATATAAAATCATGTAAACAATGCCATTCCATCTTGTTTTTTCTTGCATAAATCTATTTCAACTGAACTTTGGAATTCAATGACGGATGTAGGATTCAAAAGCTTTTGCCAAGAAGATCAAGAACAAGAAGCCAGAAAGATCCAAAGAAAACTGATGAAATTAATGTTGACACAGAAGATCAAGACTTATTTGTTGAACGTATTCGAATAGAAAACATGGAACTAAGGTTCTTTCTCTTAATTCTTTTTCTTTACTCTCAATTGTTATTTTCTTTAAAAACTTCCACAAATAAAACTGATATTTTGCATATTTTCTTCCAGCACAAGAAGTTTACTTGGCAAGTTAACTATTCAAGAACCAACTTTTGATAGGATGATTGTTTTGTACAGGTAAAATTCATTCTGCTTTTCATCCATTCTCAATTACCATTTTTTACATACATTGCATTATAAATACTTGAAAGAGACAAATTGAGGGAATAGTTTTTCCTTCTATTGAGATTGTCTTTATAGTAATTTACAGCATAATTACAGTACAATATCAGGAATAGAATATCAGCAAAGAGGAAACGAAATCAGCCTAAAATAAAACTTTCTAAAAAATAAACTTGACAACTAGCTGATACCTATTTACCATATTTACATGATTTACAGCTCAAAAACTTCCCTAAATAATCCTTATTCTTGACACTCCTCCTCAAGCTGGTTTAAAGATGTCTTC
This sequence comes from Trichopus zeylanicus subsp. travancoricus, assembly GCA_005019695.1. Classification (NCBI taxonomy): domain Eukaryota; kingdom Viridiplantae; phylum Streptophyta; class Magnoliopsida; order Dioscoreales; family Dioscoreaceae; genus Trichopus; species Trichopus zeylanicus. Next base: position 126,994 of record RXID01014359.1, read on the forward strand.
CATACCCAGCTTGCTTACTAACCATTGGAACTGTCTCTTGTATAGTCCCTTCGTAAGTAGATCAGCTACTTGTTCCTTGGTAGGGACATAGTCCACACAAATCACACTATTGTCTATTTTTTCTTTGATGAAGTGCTTGTCGACTTCCACATACTTTGTGCGATCATGAAGTATTGGATTGTGTGCAATTGAAATTGCTGCTCTGTTGTCACAGTGCATCTTCATTGGCACCGACTCTGAAATCTTCAACTCCAATAATAATCTCTTAATCCACAAAACCTCACAAATTCCCTGCGCTAAGGCTCTGAACTCAGCCTCTGCGCTGCTTCGAGCTACCACATTCTGTTTCTTGCTACGCCAGGTGACTAAATTACCACCCACAAATGAGCAATATCCCGAAGTAGACCTTCTATCAGTTAGACTTCCCGCCCAGTCTGCATCAGTATAGGCTTCAACTTGCAGATGTCCCCGACGTTTAAACAGAAGACCTTTACCGGGTGTTCCCTTCAGATGCCTTAGGATCCGGTACACTGCTTCGAAATGTTCAGACCCAGGCGAATGCATGAATTGACTGACTACACTCACCGGAAAGACTATATCAGGTCGAGTGTGTGATAAATAAATTAGCCTCCCGACAAGTCTCTGATAGCACTCCCTCTCCTTTACAGATTCTGTCCCCGCTGGTTGCAGTTTGATGTTGGGCTCCATAGGCGTCTCAGCTGGCTTACATCCTAGCATACCAGTTTCGGTCAACAAATTAAGGACATATTTGCGTTGATTGACAAATATACCTTCCTTGGATCTTGCAAACTCCATTCCAAGAAAGTATTTCAACACTCCCAAGTCCTTGATTTCGAATTCTTCTGCAAGCTTCCTTTTAAGCTCTCCAAGTTCCTCGTAGTCACTCCCTGTTAAGATGATATCATCAACATATACAATCAACACAGCAATTTTACCTTCCTTTGAGTGTCTGTAAAACATGGTGTGATCAGCTTGACTTTGAACATAACCAAGTCGCTTCACAGCCTTGCCAAAACGTTCAAACCATGCCCTTGGAGACTGCTTAAGACCATACAGGGACTTTTTCAGTCTACACACCTTTCCAGCTCCAAACTTTATTTCAAAACCCGGAGGGAGTCTCATAAACACCTCTTCATCTAGATCTCCATTTAGGAAGACATTTTTCACATCCAGCTGATACAAAGGCCAATTGAGATTAACTGCAAGTGACAGTAGTACTCGAATTGAGTTAATTTTTGCAACAGGAGCAAATGTTTCCTGGTAATCTATTCCATATGTTTGCGTAAAGCCTTTTGCTACAAGCCTCGCCTTATATCTCTCTACACTACCATCCGCCTTGCTCTTAATTGTGAAAACCCATTTGCATCCTACTATCTTCTGATCCTTAGGTGCTGCGTCAACAATTTCCCAAGTACCATTCTTTTTTAAGGCATTCATTTCTTCGAACACTGCTAATCTCCAATCCTGGTCTTCCAGTGCTTCCTGAATGTTTCTAGGCACAACATGTTTCGAAATATTAGTAGTAAATGCCTTATGTGTTTCGGATAAATGATCATAGGTTATATATCTGGCAATGGGGTATTTGGTACAGATTCGAGTACTTTTTCGAAAGGCAATGGGAAGGTCAAGATCATTTTCTTGTGGGACAATTGGGGTCGGACTCTCGAGACTGACACTTGAAGGCTCAGGAATAACAGGTAAAGGAATGTTTTTCTGTGAGTTAGGAAAAAAGGAGGTACCTGGAGTATCCATAATTCCTTCGCCCGGGGCTTCCAATGAAGCTTGTGCTGGAATGATTAATTCATCTCCACTCCTTTTGAGGACATTTCTTCTAGAATAAACCACAGGTTCAAGGATATTTCGGTTCTTCTCCATTCGTAGTATTTCCTTTTCCGACAGACCAATTTCACAGTCGACAATTGTGGATTCAGACTCCCCATTTTTTTCATTTTGAAAATCAAGAGGTTGGTCAATAACCAAATTTGGAAGAGGTTCGGATATTTCTCAAAAATTTGGTTCCCTTATATTCTCCCCCTGAATTAAATTTTTGGTAAAATATGGTTTTGTTTCCATGAAAGTGGCATCCATTGTTATGAAAAAACGTTTCGTGAGAGGGTTAAAAAATTTGTAACCTTTGCGATTTGCAGCATATCCTAAAAAGACACATTTTTCTGCCCTAGGATCTAATTTCGATCGGGATCTTTTAGGTATGTGTACATATGTGATGCAGCCAAATATTTTTAGTGGTAAATCCGAATTGATTCGAGATTCCGGAAAAATTTTTTTTAAACAGCCCAGCGGGGTGATATGTTTTAAAACTCGTGTAGGCATCCTATTAATTAAATATGCTGCAGTTAAAATTGTATCTCCCTACAAGTATTTTGGAACATTCATGTAAAACATTATGGCCCTAGCAACTTCAAGTAAGTGCTTATTTTTCCTTTCCGATACCCCATTTTGTTTTGAAATATCAGGGCAGGTTGATTGATGTAACACGCCCTTTTCTTTCAAAAAGGTTTCTACATATTGATTGAAATACTCTGTTCCATTATCGGTTCTCAAAATGCTTATTTTTGTTTGAAACTGGTTTTCAATCAAATTGTAAAATTCTTTAAAAATTTTTCCGACCTCAATTTTTTCTTTCATCAAAAATACCCAACACAGTCGAGTATGGTCATCTGTAAAAGTTACAAACCATTTTTTTCCAGATGATGTAGTTACCTTTGAGGGTCCCCACACATCACTGTGAAATAAGTAAAAAGGTTTTGATTCAAGATAAGGTCTAGGAACATATGTTCTACGTTGACTTTTTGCAAGAACACAGCATTCACATTGAAAATCTAAGGGATTCATTTTTTTTAAACAAATTAGGAAACAAATGTTTCATATAAGAAAAACTGGGGTGGCCTAAACGGCAATGCCAGACCATTATTTGATCACGAACAGAAAGGGAACTAATACTACTAAGCCCTTGAATAATTTTATTACCTGGTAAAATATTCTCAAAATAGTAAAGACCATTAATCATTCTAGCACTGCCAATCGTCTTCCCCGAGCTCCGGTCCTGAAAAATACAATGAGAGTCACAAAAAACCACACGACAGTTAGTCTTTGGATAATTTGTTAACTGACAAAAGATTGCAGGTAAGTTTAGGTACATAGAGAACAGACTTAAGGTCTATCTTTTCAGAAATTTGGACCAAACCTTTTCCGACAATAGGTGAAACACTTCCATCTGCAATCCTAACTTTTCTATTTTCAGGACAAGGTGAGTATAGTTTCAACAAGTTTAAGGAGTTGGTCATATGATTAGACGCTCCAGAATCAATTATCCATGGAGCAGAAATTCCGAAACCACAAGAGAAGGCATTTATTTCGTTACCTGTATGTGCCACGGAGACACTAGGAGTACTGGACGATGGATTAGGTTTTAACAATGCTAGAAGCTGCTCCAGCTGCTTTTTGGTGATGGTGCTGGCAGTAGTTTCGGCCTCATTGGCAGTGGGAAAGGCACGGTCAGTTTTCTCCCCTGTTCTGCCCTTGAAGTTGGCGGGTTTGCCATGAATCTTTCAACAGGTTTTTCGGGTGTGACGCGGCCTGTTGCAATAGTCGCACCACACACTTGGCTTCTCCTTTAGTTTACGTAGGTTGGCAACACCTCTGCGCATGTTTAGGCCTGTAGAAGCAAGGGCAAAACCTTCAACGGTAGCAGCAGGTCCCTTCTTGCCGAGCATAACATTCCTCCGGCTCTCCTCCCTCCTAACTTCAGAAAAGACTTCACCAAGGGATGGCAGCAGCCTCCTACCGATAATTCTCCCCCTCACCTCGTCGTACTCAACATTGAGGTCAGCCAAGAACTTGAAGATACGACCATCTTCCACTGTTTTCTTGTGGTGCTGTTCATCTTCAGCATTCTTCCACTCATAGGCATCAAAGAGATCAAGGTCCTGCCAGAGTCTCTTCAAGGAGTTGAAATACTTGGTGACCGTTTCTTCTCCTTGCCGCAATTTACCAAGTTTGAGAGTCAACTCAAAAATTTGGGACTGATTCCCTAAATCAGAATACATCTGATTTATATTTTCCCATAACTCATACGTTGTAGGAAAACACATATAATTTGCGCCAATCTCCTCTTCCATGGAGTTTACCAGCCACGTCATTACCATGGAATTTTCGGCATCCCATGTAACATACGTTGGGTCATCTTCCGACGGGGCTTTCTTGTCACCCGTTAAATCTCCCATCTTTCCTCGGCCCCGGATATACATTCTCACCGACTGGGACCATCGCGAGAAGTTGTCGCCGTTCAGCTTGATGGTGGTTACTGTGAGTTGTGAAGAGGACTGAGGAATGGTGGTGGATTCGATAGAATGTTTTGACATGGTTCTGGCTTAGGGTAAAGACGCAGAAAAAAAATTCTGGGCAGGAAAGAGTATTGCTCTGATACCAACTTGAAAGAGACAAATTTAGGGAATAGTTTTTCCTTCTATTGAGATTGTCTTTATAGTAATTTACAGCATAATTACAGTACAATATCAGGAATAGAATATCAGCAAAGAAGAAACGAAATTAGCCTAAAATAAAACTTTCTAAAAAATAAACTTGACAACTAGTTGATACCTATTTATCATATTTACATGATTTACAGCTCAAAAACTTCCCTAAACAATCCTTATTCTTGACATAAATGAACACCTCAGTTATGTTCTTGTAATTTTGCTGCTGTTTTGGTAGTTAAATATGGTGACTTGAAGAGATGATAAAATCCAAGTTATATGTGATGGCAATTTGAAGCAAAGATACTTTGCTTAGATGCTATAATGTTGAAACAATATTATGAACTGAAGTTTTTGTATATTCCAATTTTACCTTTTGATGCAAGACTTAGGAGTAAAAACAATATAAAAGTATATAAAATGAATTTACATATTTTAGGATCTAAAAACTCGATTGACGAAATTTTGAAACTCTTTTATGTAATTATTAGTTGATCCACTTTGTGTTTATGTCACTTTTTAATGAGGTAGAATTAAAAAAGAGGAAATTAATTTTCATATGGAATTTTAATTGTGCAATTTAGAGATAATGGATCATATTACTCTTTTTCAGTAATCCTCATATATACTCAATTATAAATGGATGTATATTGATGGTATACCAACCATTTTTATATTAAAATAAGTAAAGTACTACATCAGTTAAGGTAAATAATATCAAAGTACAATTATGGACAATGTATTGTAGAATAAGATATACAATAAAGTATAATAGTAATGAGAATTTTATGTCTTTTCTACTGATGGTCTATTTGATTTATTCTTTTTTAAAAATACGTCACTTAGATATACAAATTTTACTGAAAATATCTCACAGATGTTGATGCACATCATCTAAGTTAGAGATGTGAAACAAATATGATGTCCAATTATACCTTCAACTCAAACATTTCAGAAATTATTTACATATAATTATTAGATTTTCATGTAAGTGGTTATCATCAACCTACTTAGTGATCCACAATATTCTTAAGGATTCTATCTTCCAATCGAAAGACTAACAAAATAAAATACATCAATAAAATACTTTAAATGGAAAAATCAATATTTTACTAATAAATAAAATATAAACAAATACATTGTATGTACTAATTAAAATATGATGTCATCTATATAATTATGCTCATACGATTGACATGCTCATTAAATATTTTCATTGTAAGATTTTTAATTATTGAGTCAGCCAAATTATATGTAAAGGAGATATATAAAATAATAATATTTTTTTAAAAAAATCTTGTTATAAACATAATGAAATTACAATTCAATATATTTTATTTTGAAATGACATTTAATGTTTTTATTAAGAGATATAGTTACATTATTACCACAAATTATCTGCATTAGTTTGTTAACATAATCAATTATCTTAAAATCAGAACGAAAATATTTTAATTATGTAGCATGTTTATTGATCTCAAAATAAGTTATGTATTTTGTCTATATAGTTGATAAAATAGTGATAGTTTCTTTCATATTATTCCATGAAATGACTTTTTTTGTTAAAGTGAATATATAATTAGATATTGATTTCAAATTGCTTTTACATCCTTTTCAGTCAAAATCTGTTTATTCAAAAATATTTAATGATTTATAATGATTAAATAGGAGTATATAATTAAATTTTTTAAAATAGCGAAAAAGTATTTTAACTTTAACTACCCTTCAATAAGATATTCCTAAATTATTTTAATATTTGCTAATAGGTTTTACAATAAGTAATATCTAAACGAATACATATTATCAAATATATCAAATTGTCAATAACTGATGCATAAGAAATCTCTCGCTTTTGAAATTCATTTTGAGGATATTATGGAAATTTAAAGCTGTCATTTTTAACTATAGATGATTCTCCAAGGTTATAATTATTCATATTATATCTCTAAGAATTTCCGTAACATATGTCTTCTAAAAAAGTCCAAGTAATTGATGTTTTTTGTCTTTATATATTTTTGAGAGAATTTAATTTATTACTAATTAATAAAATATCATCAATATAGAGTATCAATATTTGAACTTTGTCCTTATTAATCTTCGATTATATATAGTTATCGATCACATTATCTTAAAATTCAAATTTTGTAATTTTCTCGTAAAATTTGAAATACCATTGTCGAAATGTTTGTTTTAAGACAAATAAATTTATGCAATCTACAGATGTTTGTTTTATCACTTTTTTTGATGAATTTTTTTTATTAAATCATATAAATTTTTTAAAACAAAAATTCATCTAAATAAGTTTATAATCATAATATGTAACTAATGTTATAAAAATTTTAAATGAATTTTTCCTGAATTATAGTCAATTCCTTCTATTTGAGTATAACTTTTAGGAATTAATTTTATTTAGTACTTGTTAACCTTACTATTGACATTCAATTTTATCTTATAAACTCATTTAGTTTATGGTTTTTAGAAACTTACATAAGAAATCAAATTTTATTTTTTTTGTATTGAGTTAATTTCTTTAATCATTGTATATATCCAGAATCTTACATTCTTACTATTTATAATTTCTTAAAAATTTAAAGGATCATCATTTTCTATAATTAATAGCATACGTATCTCCTTTGGATCAGTTAGACCCTGGATATGTAAATTTTTAATATTTTTAAATATATAATGTAATCATTTGATATAGTTGATTTATGAACTCCTTTAGGTCTTTCATTCAACTGAATTGGCACAATCATTGGTATTTCATTTTATTCAATATTATCTAACTTATCCTCAAATTTAATTTTTTTTCTCATGTTTCCTGTGACAGATATTCTTTATTCAATAAATTTGACATTTTTGTTTTTAAATATGAAATCTTAAATTGAATTGTATAACTTATAATCTTTAGACTTTTCAGGAAAATAAATAAATTTATAATTCAAATTACGGGTTGCAACTTTTGGTATGTCAAGTTTAGCAATTCTGGTTTTTATATTACAATCCTAAATTTTAAAATGATTAGGACTAAATTTTCAGTCAAAGCACAGTTCAAAAGGAATTTTAGAATTAGATTTGGATGGTATTTTATGTAAAATATATGTAGTTATTTTCAGTGCTTTACTCCATAAGAAATCTGATAATTCACTGTGAATTATCATACGACGTATTATATCTATTAAAGTTCTATTTATCCTTTTTGTTACTCCATTTTTTTCTACATTTTTTAAAATAATTGTATTTGCAACAATCCTATGTTCTTGAAAGAAATTTCAGAAAATATCTAAAGTATACTCATCTCCTTTGTTTGACCTCATGAATTTGATCTTTTTGTTCAGTTGATTTTCAAATTCGACCTTGCATACCTTAGATATTTCAAATACATCATATTTTCTATGCAGTAGATACATATACCCATAATGTGAATAATAATCGACAAATGTCACAAAATCATTTTGGCCATTTCAAGTAGCAACTTCATTCGAATTACAAATATCTATATAAATTAAGTCTAATAAATTATTAAATCTTGATACTTTTGAAAATGATGCTCCCATTATCTTACTATTTATACAACACTAAAATTATTAAAATTTATAATTTGCAGAATTTAATTATGACAGAATTTTTATAATCTATCTTTATTAGTATGACTTACATGACAGCGTTATAAACGAAAAGAATTTTTATCCAATTGTATAATCAAATCATAGGAAAATATATGTCTAGAATCAATATTATAATATTAAATTGTATAATCAAGTTCTAGTTTCACATATAATTTATATAGACCATCCGATACAACACTAGTGGCAACAATAATACTGTTATATATTAAAAAAAACATAATTTTTGCCCAAAACAAAAGAGTAGTCAGTCTTTGTAAGTTTGCGGATTGATAGATTACGCTGATAGTTAGTACAAAAATTGTATTAGATAATAAAACAGTATAGTTATCATAAAAAATCAAAGAGTACATTCTAATATCGATAATCTTAGCTTGGTTATTGTTTTCCATGAACACATACCTTCTATTGATCATTTGCTTTTGATCATTTGATTTTCTTAAATTCAAAAATTCCTATATGACAGTTGAAATATATACCGATCATTCCAACTCCATAATCCATATATTAGGAGAAATATTAATATAATTTAATCAAAACAAATCAAACATTTTAATTTATATATTTTTTTCTACAAAAAATTTAATCTATAACAGTTTTTTACAAAATATTTTTTCTTTATGTAATAAAAATAAAAATTTTCTTTTTACTAAGTAGGCATTTTTCTTTTTACATTATCTTTCTTTATATATTTTTTCTTGCAAGTTTGTTTTGACATTTTTCATTGTTACAAGCAAATTACTACAATATTTTATATTTTTTCTTCTATTCACCAATTCAACTTTTGGATTAAATTGATTGGAGTCAAAATAAATATAAAATAATAATGTTTATAAATTAAAATATTCTTAAAAAATTTTTAGAGAATATTTTACTATTTTAATTCTCATTAACATAAATAATCAAGATTAAATTTTGATTAACAAAATGTTTAGGGAATCGAAATTCAACACACTGCAATTTGCAAATGCAAATACAGTGCAATACAATTTGCATTATTGTGAATTAAATTTAATTTTACATAAAAGACTCTCGTAAAATTTCTAATTTGGAATTTTAGAAACTCAAATGCTTTATTAAAAAATCACAAGAAATTAAAATTTTAGAATTTAATCTTGAATTTCTCACCAACAATAGATCACAATACTAATAAATTACTCTAAACAATTTTGAGTTGAAACATAAGATAAAAATTCGATTTTTTTAAATTAGGAATATAAGAATTCAACTAAAATCAAATCATATTTCAATTTCTTGTAAACTAGGCATTAAAGATAAGATCTAATACTAATTGTTGATTTCAATTTTATCCTTTGATGTAAAACCCACGAATGAAAACGATATAAAATAATATAACATGAATTTACATATTTTAGAATTTGAAAACTCGATTGACAAAATTTTGAATTTCTTTTATGTGATTCTTAACTAATCCAACTTAAATTTATATGACTATTTGATGGGAAAGATTTGAAAAGGAAAAAAAAAATGAAATTAAAATTCACGGACTCTGTTTTGTTATTGGACGAGAAAAAAACAAAAAAAAATTTGTTCTCTGCTCTAACCAACTTTTTACAAAAAAAACCCCTCAATAAGATAATAACTTACCAATAAAGTCAAAATATTTACCAAAAAGTCCAATAACCAAATAATCTTAATAAATCAATTCAAATCTAATTTTTTTAATTAGTTCAAGCCCATAAATTTTTTTTTTAATCAAGCAATTTAAATTGGAGACGAAATGACGAGTATATAATAAAACGTTTCGATCCATCACGGAACACTTAATTGAGCACACAAATAAAATTTTGGATCTATCATACTATCATGTATTATTATTCAAATATTCAATTACACTATTAAATTTGAACAACTCGCTATATTTTCAAACTGTTTGATTTGAATTGTACAATTAAATTTATTTAAATTTAAATTAATAAATAATTTATAAAATTATAGAGTTAACAGTTTTCAGCCTCTTATTCTAATTTCTGATGGTGACAACTCTTCAGGCGAGCCAGTACCAAGACTGATGCAAATCGAGGAATATGTATAAAGCATTTTAAAAATATTCCTATGGCTGATATGGAGTTAGTTCTGGTGCGTATTTCTGCTGAAAGATATTTTAAAAGGGAACTTCCTTCAGGATCTTGCTTCATATATATTTATATCCAAATATCTTAGCCAAAAGCTATTGTGTTTGCAGCCAGAAAAGAAAAACCCAAGTTTGACGCCAATGGACTGGGTGCAATTCCTTATTTCTGCTGTGATTGGTCTTGTAAGTTTCTATTAAATTAGCTGATTGTAGCTTTCCTATCTCTTTAAACATAATGCCCTATTTTTTTCTGTTCAGGTCGCTCTTGTCAGTTCTCTAGAAATGCCTAAAGCTGACATCTGGGTTGTGATAGCTATTCTTTCTGGACTTATTGGCTATTGTGCTAAGATCTACTTCTCGTAAGTACTAATTATGAATCCAGTGTTCTTGAAGAGATATAAATGTATAAATGATTTTAGTTTCAGTGCATCAATTTAGTTCCTGCCAATCTTTGAGTTCTATGTTTGCGAACCTTCTGTCAATTAGTTTATGTAGCTAGCTCTTATCATGTATGATGAAGTGCCAGGTGACAATTGTTGGTGATTTTCTTTGTACCTTGGAAGGAGGCTTTGGGTTCATTTTCTTGTTATCATTCGGTTTATTATTATGTAGCATGTCTGATGTACTGTGGATTTGGTCAGTTTCCAATGACTGCAATAGAAATGTGCTCCCCAACTGTTGATGATTGGAGAATTAACAGCCACCTGGAGTATTTGTGGTAAAATCATTAAGAGTGAGAAAGAGTGAGTACCCATTTAAAAAAAATGGATATAAATTTAGTTCCCATACCATTTTTTTGATTAATTTCTGGTGACTAGCTGGATCAATACTATCTGCGTGCTAATAGATCAAGGTTTTCAACTGCTTCCTAGGTATTCTGCTATTTCCAATATTGACTAACAGTTTCATGATAAGACCCTAGGAAGAGTCCAACTTTCGATAACAAAAATGGTGATAATCACCTTGGCACAGGCGAGTGTCACATTTTCTTGAAACTTCTCCATAGTTACATGGTGTGTGGACTCTTGGTTTTTGAATAAATGGGAACATTAATTGTTCATAAGATTCACTATGGGAAAATTGTTACATGCATAATGATTCACTATGGGAAAATTGTCCTATTTTCACATTGCGAGACACTATTATTGTCACATTTGACACAACCAAAGCAACATCTTTACTGTATGATTGGAAATCTTTGTAAAATTCTGTTGATCTGTGTGTGTTTTATGTTGGCTATGGTGTTTGCAATGTCTTCATGGAGTTGAATTCCTTTGAAGCAACATGTGATTTCACTGTTAATTGTCAGCTTGCATGCATCCAATTCTTTTCAAGTGATAAACTTGTTGCAACAAGTTTTGCTTCTTTGATCTTTTAAAGTCTAGTTTTCCTACCTACATGGCTCCTGCTTTTCACATTGTCTATATTTGGCCGACTTAGAGAACAGTTAATACTAGGGTGCATTGTGAATTCATGGTCTCATGCATGCCATCTTCTTGTCATTCAGGTTTCAGGCAAACATGTCAGCTTACCAAAATCTAATCACGAAATCAATGTATGACAAACAACTGGATAGTGGAAGAGGCACACTTCTACACCTGTGTGATGATGTGATTCAGCAGGAAGTAGGTGCTGGTTAAAGATAATTTATTATGTTATTTCCACTGAAATCTTGTACAGCCTGCTTAAATTGTTGTAAGAAGTTATCTTCTAATAGTTCATAATTTGAACATGCAGGTCAAGGAAGTTATCATTTCTTATTTTATTCTAATGGAGCAAGGAAAGGCTACAATAGAAGTTGGTCTCCTCTTGATCTATCCATTTTCTTGCTCATAAATGTCATTTGAATTGGAGAAAGCATCATAAAAATCCTACTTGCTTCTTAGTTTCGATTTGTAAATATAGGACCTTGATATTCGTTGTGAAGAACTCATTCAAGAAGAATTTAGTGAGAAATGCAATTTCGATGTTGAGGATGCTGTTCAAAAGTTAGAGAAGCTTGGCATTGTTTCACGGGTGCGTTTTACATGGCTTGCTTGCCTTCATGAAACCAAGTTTGTTTCTGGATATTTACCATCTGGCACTCATGCTATGTATATATATTGGCCATATGGAGATATTATTTCTTGTTTACTAGAAATAGTCTGGTACCCTCACTCGAAAACAAACGGTAGCCTTCTTCTCCCATAAAATTTTCACATGGTTGTAGCTTTCTGATTTTAAGGTTAATAATTTCTCTTTGAATAAGTATCAATTAAGAAACTAAACCATTGTTTCAGGACTCAATTGGAAGAATATACTGCCATTCATTGAGACGCTCCAATGAGATCATCGGCACAACCACGGAAGAACTGGTGTTGAAAGCTGCACAAGGCGCCACCGACTTGATCATTTAAGGTGATCTCCATGACAAAATCACATACAGATTCTGATATATTGTGCTGAGGTTTTGCTTTTCTGATTGTTGTTTTCAGCTCATCAATAATCAAAGCTGCATATTGTTCCATTGTCCATTATATGCATTTCATGTATCCAAAGTGCACTTGTCTGCTGCATTTGTATGCTATGGTTTCCCCAAATTTAGTCACTAATATTTGCAGAAGGTGCACAAGCTGTGCGTGGTGATCTTGACAGCAGTACTCATGCGTCGCAGCAGCATATACTCTGTGAAATGCCTTCTGGACTACTCAGAACGCTTAAAAATATATTCAGAACTTGTTATCAAGACCCTGTGGTATCAATTGTATAATTTCTACAGCAAAATTTCGCCACAACTCTTCACCCTATTCAGCTTAATCTTGAAGTTGATCAAGAGCTAATCCACCGAACATTCTGTGTTTGTAGTTTTGCTTTAAAGGTAAATTATTTTGTTTTAACAACCGTGGTTACGTGTTTCTTAATTTTTTTTGAGAGGAAAAAGATCCATAAAGACTTCCATAATGGACTTAACATGCTCAATTGAACTCGACTCCAACATTAAACAAACAACCACAGAGTTGATGATTGGTGTATTTTTTTGAATCGAAGAAGCAAAATTGCTTTATTTCTTTTGTTAACAAATAAACTGATTTGGTAATTTTCAGTACTTGGATGGTTGGTCTTTCTAATCCTTGGAAAATTATGAAATTACATACGGGCCATCCTTTAATTTTGATTTGGCATATATTCCAAAAATCATATTATATGAGTTTGAACCCCTAGATTTTCCTATGTACATTTTGCTATATTTTTTTTCTTATTGAATTAGATGGCCAGGGAAACAAAATACAAAGAGTAACATGTCCTGCCTACTTTTTTGTTTAATATAACCTTAAAAAACGTGAGTTTTATTTAGGAATATGAGATTATGCGTTAATATTTACAATGCAAGAAATAATATATAGTTTTAGAAATTCAACTACAGTTCTATTAGCTAAAATCTCCATATAAATAGTGAATGTACCAATATCATAGTTTTGTAGTGGTTTTTTGTGCAATTTGGTGATTTTTTTGGTTTACATAGTCTGCTTGTTTTGCGGAATTTCAAATTTTTTGAAATTTTAAATTATAAGAATTATAAAATCCGTGTTCATTATACATTATTTTAAAGTCCTGCAACTTTTAAATTTTAATAACCGTAGAATTTATTAATTCTCTAAAATTAATTGAATTTTTAAATTTAACATATGAGATCACAAGCTGAACTTTTTAGTCAAATAAAATACAAATTCATAAATTTAAAATTTATAAATTTAACGAAACGCATGTAAAATTTTGAAATTTTGAATCTATATGGCTTACAAAATAAATATGTTATCAGAATTTTTAAATTCAGGATTTTAAAATTTTAAAAATTCTAAAACATTAAAATTTCTAGAACTTTTACATTTTCTAAAACAAATATACCCATAGAAAAATATCAATTTCGAGGAGATAGATATACAATGTTGACATTTATGGGTATGAAATTGCAAAAAAAATCCCTGCCCCCTTCCCTAAAATGTTGCGAACTGTATATTCCTAAGAAAATGTTCATAACTGCACATACCAACCTCTTATTTCCTCCATTAAGAAATAGCTATAATTGCTGTTCTATACTATGAAGTCAATTGTATGTAATTCATTTAAATGTTCATAAATTACATATTTCTCCTTCAAATCTTGAAAATTATATATATATTTTCTAATTGATAAATATATTACAAAAATTTACTCAAGTATATATTTAGTGTTAAAATTAAAAATATTTAGAGAATATTTTGTTTGATGTCGTTCGAGATGAATTTTAAAAAAATAAAAAATAACTTACTTTATTAGAGGCAATAAAATTTTTTGCAAAGACATAATTTTTTATGGAGTTATTTATAATTATAATGATTTCATAAATAATTTTTTGTTCAGAAAATATGGGTACTAAATTTGGTTCACAGTAGTCATAGATCTAGTTTAGATTAGCCCGCAAATCTAAAATAATTTTCTATCAAGTTATCATTACACATTTTTTTTAATTTCATCACAAAAAATAATAGGAGTTTTATGTCTTTAGGAACTCAACTTTATTTGTTTGTTTTACTAACTATTCTCGACCTAGTTACTGTTTATTTTTTGTGATGGGATTTGAAAGAATATATATAAATTGATTTTTTTTATTTGAATGATAAAAAATAATAGAATAATATATTGAGGTTTTTTTTTATGACAACTTAATAGAAGATTGTTGTGAATCTGGAGGTCAATCTAAACTAGATTTATGATGGATTTGAATCAGATTTAGGATTTATATTTTTTAAAAAAATAAAATTATAAAAAACTCCTTATAAAATCATCACAATTATAAATAACTTTAAAAAAAAACATATTATTGTAAAAAAAAAATATCGTCCTTAATAAACTAAGGGACATTTTCATCATTCACTTCACTCCAAACAGTATTAAACAAAATATTCTCTGAATTTTTTTACTTTTAATGATAAATATACACCTAAAGATATTTTTATAATATATCTAATGATCCAAAGAGAAATGTATAATTTTTAAAATTTGAAAGAGAAATATACAATTTATACGAATTTTAAGGAGTCATATATAACTGACTTAAAAAATAATACCCTATTTTCGTTAAAAAGAAAACTTTTTTTTTTTTTATCTTTTTCAACATTGAGACAAAGAGTGGTGCATTTTTTTAGGTTCGTTTTCAAAAAACTCCTTTACATTTAATTATTTTCATTGTAATCCACTTATTTTCAAATTTTAGTGGTGACACAAGGTTTTTTTGAGCGGGGGCGACAAAAAAAATTACTTGACTAAAAAGGTTTTTTTCGAAATTCACTAGAGGCAGTTGCCACGACTGACCAATAAGAAGATCAGCCGCAGTCTTTCGAAGGTCAAATTCTTATTCACCAAGTTAATCATTTAATAGTCGAAGTGATAGGCTTGTTTAGTATTTATTGTTGAGCATAGAAATACTGAAAAAATGGGACAACCGGCTTTTAAAGACAAGTTGTCAAATAATGGAAATCATTCCTATTTTTCTGAGAGCGACCGTCCGGCGGTCTGAGAAAGAATAGAATGGATTCTTATTATTTCTTAGGCCGGCAATCTGGACTTTAATTGTCTGATTTCTAACTAGTTTTGACTGTTAAGGTTGTCTGTCCGATTTGAACAGACAACTAGCATTCCTAGAAATCTCTCTAAAAAAAATGTCCAGTGATTGGATTTCCTTTCAAAACTACAAATATGACTCCAAAACACTTCTAAATAAACTTTTGCATTTTTTTTAACGAATCAATAGTCTAAATCTAGCATCCAAGTCTCTCAGAACTTATTCTAAGCAGTCTAATTTCAAATCTCTTTTGCCCTTAGCCTTCAATCTTATAGAATGGGAACTATACGATCAAAGGTTGTCCTGAAGTAGGTGCCATCATCATCAGGGGCTTAAGTATGTATTTTCTCAAGTCCATCAAATGTTTGCTGACATTCTGAGTCCATTTTAAACTAAGCTCCTCCATGTAACAACTTATAGAATAGCAAGCAATTATCAGAAGTAGGTTGACCAAAAAGTATTAAATTTGCAGCCAGAAAAGACAAACCCAAGTTTTGACTCCAATGGACTGGATCCAATTCCCTGTATCCGCTGTGATGGGACTTGTAAGTCTCCATTTAAGCTAACTGAATACTTAGCATTCCTTATTTCTGTAAATTTTTTACCTCCAAGAGTAAAGTTGTACTTCGTTTCCAGCGCGCTATGTTCTCAAGCTTCACTCACTTAGATTACAGAACTCATCTCCAACACGCTATGTTCTCAAGCTTCACTCACTGGGTTTTTTGTGAGACTTCTCTGATATGAGGTGGTGGCGCTTCAATTCTACACTTCAAATAATGGAAACATATAAGATATTGATAGGAATAAGCGTAATGATCTACTATAGGAAAATTGCCCTATTTACAGAACACAGCATCCAGTTCTTTCCATGCAATCAACTTGGTGTTACAGTTTGCACTTCTCTGTCACCTCTTTAACCCTCTGAAGTCAAATTTGCTTACCCAAAATCTCTCCTGCTTTTGTCATGGTCTACAAACGCCTGGTCTCTTACATGCTATATTATTGTCATTCAGGTTTCGGCAAAGCATGACCACTTACCAAAATCTGATCGCAAATCAATGTAGGACAAACAACTGGATAGTGGATGGGGCACACTTCTACACTTGTGCGACAATGTGATTCAGCAGGAAGTAAGTTCTAGTTAAAAAGGATTTATTATGTTACAATCATAGCAAAAAATCTGGGATGTTATCTTCTAACAGTTCATAATCTGGTTTGCTCCAAAAAAAAAAAAAAAAAGGAACAGTTCATGAGTTCAAAGTAGTTCCCAATGCTGTTTTCAGCTCTACAATGACTAAGGGTCTGTTGGTATACTTCAGAAAAAAAGCAAACAAGAACAAGAATCCAATTGGAGAACTCCATAGGAGTTGGGCTTGTGTGTATCCTGATAACTAACACAATTTCTAAGGTTGGTGGTAATGGTGATAGGCAATGACCATTGTTGGTGAGAGGGAACATATGCAACATATGATTGTGTGTGTCCAGAAAGACCTTGAACTTGATGAATGGAAAGGGGATTTGCTGCATGTTCCATTGTTGATTATACATTTCCTGTCCGGATTACCCTAGTCTCCCGCATTTGGATGCTATAGTTTCCATCAGTTTTGCCTCAAAAGTTCTGAAGAAGGCACACAGGTTGTCCACAGCAGGAGGACCAGCAGTGATACAAAAGGCATCTTAACGTAGCATTTTAAATCTGAGATGCAGATTTCCATGAAATATCTAGTGGATCATTCAGTTGTATCACTCAATACATTCACAATGTATTCAGAACTTATTGTTGAATGATTAGTAGTTAGTGGTATCAGTAGTATAATTTCTACTCCCTTCTCTTCTAAAGTTTGTTCTGCCTGATGGAATGTATTAACGGCTTGCATCAGTTCAAATTTGGTTGGTTCCAGCCAATGTCAGGTTAAAAAACTTTGTGGTCTCAATCAGATAATAGCTGTTGAAGCTAATTGATCAGGAAAATTTTCTGACACCCCTATGTAAACAAACCCAGGTTATTCTTCCAAAAGTCTTATTCATGAGTATTTTTATATGAAAAAGAGTACGTAAAGATGCATATAACAAGAGCAAACTCAGTTAACTCAGAAAAAGAGAGCATTCCTGCAATGAGATTACTTACACCAATATATAGCAGTTTCAAGACACCAATGGACCTCCCAGTGATCTCTTGAGCATCAAACTATCCTGGAAATCATTAGCGATGATGGACTTGGTCTTGTTCTCTTCAAAACTGTACACAGGGGTCTGCCATTTTTCATCCTCGAGCACGGCTCCCCCCTCATGTCATCACATATGCAGCTCTTCCTGCATTTTCACCCGATCAAGATCATTTAATTATGTATAATTTGACAGAAAATACAACAGATATGAAGTTGGAAACCGAAATAGTCCCCATTTATTGTAAGTTCTCTCAATTCCAGATTCGATATCCTATGCTTCTAGGCAATACACATTTCTCCCAATAAGGGGAATTTTTCCTTAGCCCTTTATATGGCAATACACAATTAATCTGCTTTCATTTTTTTTTTTTGGCAAATCCAATTCAGGATCCATCCCTTTGTTATTTTGCATAAAAAAACATAAAATGTGAAATTTTTTTATATATATATTTACATGCGGGCTATCTGATAAAAGGAAGATCTTAAGTATAAAAATAAACCTATCATTGTGTTTGGATAGGAAATGAGAAAATACCAAGGTTTGATCAAAGAAAACTATGAATTCCGGATCCCTCCTTATTTCAAGCATAACTAGGGTTTCTTTTTCTGCCAATTAACAGCAATTCTCTAGGACAAGCAAGTGTAATAATCTATTTTACCAAAAAGAATTACATGAATACAGCTCATTGATATTTCCTAATAGATATGACAACACAATGCCAACAAGTATTCCGCAAAAGTTGGGCTACACATTGAACCTTTAATAACATGCAAAGCATTCAACTTTTTAACACCATTGATTGTAAATCAAGATTAATGCAATGGTTGAAAAGTAATATAACAAGCATTAATTACAAGCACACTCTTGTGATTGCACAAGTCTTAAAAAGCACCAATGTTTGGTGAGTTGTTAAATGTTACATATTGCATTAAACGTTAAATCCCTAGTCTAGATCTTGTTGCATAGCTTCAATACATTTTTATTTGATTTAACACAATTAAGCATTCATACATAATTAAGTAGTTTAAAAATAAATAAATTTATCTCTCAAAAATAAAGAGCACTAGCATTTAAATTCTAACCAATCTTTATATTTCACATCATTCCTGGCAACCAACAAGCCCAAAATCTATCTAGGCATTTCAACAAACAGCAGATTAGCATTGTAACCAAAATCTATCTTTTTGACAAATGTCCAAACAACCATTATTTTCCTTTACCCTATTCAGCTTAATCTAGAAATTTTTACCGTAATTTCCGAAACGAAACCATCACATGGCCAATATTTCATCCCTACAATCATCAAAAAAAAGGGGGAAAAGGAGAAAACAATTTGACAATCAAGGGTTAACTAGGCATTTTCGCATTTTAACAAACACCAGATGATCATTGCAGCCAAAATCTAATCTTTCACTCGATTCCCAAGCAATCTATTCTTTTACCCTAATTTCCATAAAAGGCATCGACTTTTCATCACAATCACCATCAAAATAAACAAAAAAAAAGGAGAGAATTTTTTCCTCTTTTTTACCTATGTAGAAGACCCAATGCACAGGGCGCTTGGTCTCTACATCCTCATAGTACCAAATGAACTAAAACTTCTCCCACGCATCACAAAGGAACCCATCCACCGTTTCTCTCCCCAAATACCTCGCGCCGTCCAGCCAATTGGGCCGCAGAATCCCGACCTCGATCTGGTTGGTCCTGCATTGGCGAGTGGCATCGAGGGTGTAGAAGAAGGAGGTGCCGTTGTTCCAGTCGAGGTCGTAGAGGAGGCTTCCAGAGACTGCGAGCTGGTTTCGGATGATGTTGAAGGTGCGCCCGTTGGGCCAGTTGTACCAGAGGTCGACGAGGGAAAGTGTAGTTCATGAAGAGGAGCGCGTGCAATTGGAGCGGCCATGGAGATGGGATTTGAAGTGGAGGTGGCGACGAGAAGGACGAGGACGACGACGACGATAAGGGGAAGACGGCGATGATGGAGATGAAGAGTAGGAAAGGCGACAGTTTAGGGAAATCCCTCGTTTAAGTCCACTCGATTCAGAATCCACAGTAGATTACATCTCTCCCACTTTTGAAGGTGTCATGCCTGTATCAAGAAATAAACCAGTCCTCTGATTGGATTGTGAACCATGGAATCGGACAACCGAATGGTTTCCTTCTGTGGCATGAGAGATTTCTCGAAGAGCTAGTGTGTCTACAATCTATTGATGTAATGAATAAAAGCTTGCTTTCCATGCCAAAAAACCACGTAAAAACAGCAATCATGCCACATAATAATTGGGATAAAAATCTGCCAAAGGTAAATATCAATATCTTCACTATAAAAAGTTGATCTGATTACACACTGATGCCAATTATTCATATGATATAAGCACAACAAAAAAAATGTTTACAACATGAATTCCCATGAATTCACGGGAGAGAAAAACGGAAAACAAATATAGAAAAAATATTAATTGCTTCATTTTTACACTTATCTCACATTTGATGCTATAATTTACATAGCTGAACCGGAGGGACTTGTTCTCCTTTATCTTCTTGCAGTAAATAGCTGACTACCAAGAGTTACAGTAGGAGTTCCTTCGCCCATCACTGTGGTCAAGCTGATTTCCTTCTCATGAATTCTGTTGAGCTCCAACACCACAAAGCTCATAGGGGGTCGACGTTCACTGGATGGATTCAAGCACCAGAAGATTAAACGCAAAAATTCCTTCATGCTTTCGGTTGTGAAACTGGTCCCCATTCTCTGGTCGGCGAAGATACTAATGCCATTTGAGTCTTCATAATTTTGTGCCTACATGCATTCAAACGTGTTTGGAAAATTAGGTTGTAAGTTTACAGAAATGTAGTAACATAAATGTTCACAAATGGAGTGATTCATGAGCTGAACTTGCAGTTTGTTGCTGTATAAAAGCAACCAATTATTCAATACATGAATGTCATTTCCATACTATATCTAAAGCATGCGAAAGTAGGATTTGGATTAGTTCGCGAACTTGTCCAAATGACATTTTTGCGAAACCAATCTTAGCTTGACACGTGTCCTTTTTGTGTAGGTGAAATCCCAGACTTAAAAAAGAATCTAAATCCACTTCTCACCCCTTTTATTTATATTTTGACTACTTTCCTTGAGTTTCCAATATATAACTGTAAACATTTTTTTACTCGATTCCAAATTATAATTCCCATATTATGCATAAGGTTGCAGTGAAGCTAGTAACTTAGCAATTCCCAGATGGAGCAATTCATGAGGTAAAGATGAAATTTGCAGCTGTATATTAAATTCTGAATGTACATAAATGTCACTTCCATACCAAATAAATAAGAATGCGAAACACCACTGAATGACACATATAATTCTAAACTTTCCTATTTGGGAATTGCCCTTTAACCCATTTAAAGCAAAATCGCCATTTGTCAAAACATAATGTAGATGCATTTCTTTTTTAGGATTTGGCTGTTGATATTTGACTTACAAGTAATCATAGTAGTTGATTCTATCCTTCATTATTGCTATTATTCGTCTAATTCTTGGAAATGTTTGCATAACTTGCATATTTATTTTCATCAGTTGAAAAAAATATATATATTCACATGAGGAACTGCAATCAAACTAGGTTGACAGAGATACTACAAAGAAATTAACAATAAGTACCTTTATAATGAGGCTTTGATCAGATTTGAGATCCCGTCCGCTCACCAATTCAAGAAGAAAAACTCCAAAACTATAAACATCACTTTTTACATGGAATCTGCCTGAATTCTTGACCCTGCAGATGTTCAATGCAATATAATCAAATTTCAACATGACCGAATACCATCTTTGATGTGCTAGAAATCTATTTCTTAAACATTTTACCACAGAAATTAGATTTATTTTGTTTAAAAATTTTGCTAGCAAATTGGAGGTTTTAGAGAGATTGGTAAGAAATTACTCAGGGTCCAGAAAAACATCATCATTGACAGCTCGAGAAGTTGAAGCAGTGCCACCAATCCGGTCCATCAAGTTTCTGAGTCCAGCATCTGCAACTTTAGGTATGAAGTCTTCATCGACAAGCACATTTCCTGTCTTGAAGTTCTTATGCAGCAGGGGAGGATCAAAACCATGCAGGTGAGCTAACCCTACATAATAAAAGGAAAACAAGTTTCAGTTTCTCGACAAAGAATAGTTTCCAAATAACCTGGTAGAAATGCAGAATTCGATAAAATTACAAGAAGGAAGTGTCACAAAAGACGACCTTTGGCTGCCCCGTGGGCAATTGAGAGCCTGTGCTTGAACTCTAGCTTTTCTGTTGACATCTGACCTGTACCTACAGAATAAAACATCAGAAACCTAAGCTACAAATCCATCGATTCATCCAAATTGAAGCTCATCTTATGAGCGGAGAGATAGCAAACCATATAAGTGGCTGGAGACACTGCCATTTGGTATGTACTCATAGACCAGCATCTCCCAATCCTTCTCTTGGCAATAACCCAAAAGGCTCACTATATTGTGGTGGCGAATCGATGATAAATATCGTACCTTTGCATAAAATATAACCAAATTAGTCACAAAGCGGTTGAAATGCTTGAATTGGAAAGGATTGGGATGAGTTCACTGGTAAAAGCTATTAGCACCTCTTCAACAAATTCCCGACTAGGGGCAGCTTGACGTCGTTTGATAGCCACAATCCTTCCATCATGAAGCAAACCCTTGAACACTTCTCCGAATCTTCCGTGGCCAATAAGATTAATGATGCTGAAGTTCTTTGTAGCCAGATTCAATTCATCCAACACAAAGGATCTCGCTTCCTGAAAGCCAGAAGGGTACGAGCTGCCTCCAACCAAACTCAATTCAATGCTTCCGCCAGCTGAAATTTAATAAAAGCAATTGGACAAGCCGAACACGACCTTGTTCAAAGCACAAGCATGACAAGAATGGCAATCATTACCTTGCAGAGAGGGGTCCGATGAGTTGTTTTCTGATGCCCTTGAAGTGTTTCTATTGCGAAAAACGCAGCACCACAGAAGAAACACTACTATCCCTACCAATGCCAAGGCTCCTGCAGCAACTATCAGAGCCACTGCAAGAGTCCCTGACATTTGGTATGGGACTCACCTCAATGCACCGACCCAGTTGTTGAGAAATCTCTATCTGTTGACATTTGACCTGAAAGCAAAACAATCCAGCCATGAACCACCAATCAGCAGTCACAAAAGCGGTCGCAGAACAGAAATTCTCGAGCAACAATGCAAACCCGTCAACTTTGGTCTCAGAAGCACAAAACATTCTCACAATTTCCTAGAAACTCGCCAACAAGATTCACTCAAGCATTTCAACAAATACGCATCAAGCACAACTTTGGCATCCGCGAAATCTAGCATCAAAAGGATGCTAAAAGAGGCAGACTTGATACCTGCAAAACCCCCGAATCGAAGCACGAGAGCCACATTAGCAAACCATCCAACGAGATCAAATTCTCCGTTCGGAGACCAACATCAAAAGCAGTAGAAATCCAACACCCGCAACCGACAAACTGGCTGCTGCGCCGTCGGCCTCGCCCCTCAACTCCTTTAAAAAAAATAAAAGAATAAACTCAATAATGCAGTTGAAAAGAAAAGTAAAAACTCAGTCCAAGCCAGGAGGTCCTTCGAGACAGTGACCAAGCGCCGACAGATTTCTGCAGACAGAAACAGCAACAGCAGCAAAGAGAGGAGAAGGAGATAATCACAAGTTCAAGAATTGACAGCAATGAACACATCCATGTGTACATGTACGCGGTTATGTTTCCACGAAAGGGATGAGATAAAGAGGATTGAAAGAGTACTTGATTTTGTAGTCTACAAAGCAATCAGTGAGTGGCAGCGTTGTCTGCTATTGCAAGTTGAGGAGCACAGTCTGGGATGTATATCTCTTCTTCTTCTTCTTCTTGTCGTTGTTGGTTGTTGTATATATATCTTCCTCCTCTTTGTTTCTTTTCTTCTCTTTTGCCTTTCATCTCTCTTTTGACATGCCCATCTTCTTCAACATTGCCAACATCAGGAAAACGAGGGGATTCAGCAGAAGTGGAGGTTGGAGGATTTTTTTTTTATATATATATTTTTTAGAGTTTAAATTTGTTTTTTTTATTTTTATTTTCTATTGAGAGAGTGCTGTGTCTGTGTGGGGTTGTTGAGTTGGGCATGAGACAGCTAAGGGTCTGGCTGTTTGCTACCAGAAAAAGAGAGAAGCAACAAGTAACCGTTACCTTGGCCAAATTTTTTTTTTTTTTTTTTTTCTGTCATGCTTTCGTTCTCCATTTTTTTTTCGCTTTTTTTTTAAAATTTCTAGTTTTATTTGTTATTTTCTTTATTTGTCAGCATGATGGAGGATTGAATTGATCCATAGATGATTTTGTGGTCTATGGAGAACTGAAAGGCACCGTTTAATTTGAAATCAAAATCAGAATTAATATTTTTTTAAATTTTTTTATACAAAATTAATATTATTTATTTTATATTATTATTAAATTAAATTATTATAAAAAATTAAATAATTTTTCGAATTTAAATTTATTGTAGTATTAATTTTAATAAAAAATATTAATTATAAAAGTAGTTCACTAATTTTGATTTTGATATCGAACGAAAAGGATATTCAAAGTTTTTGTGAAAAACCAATAAAAATCAAAGTCCAATTTTTTAGTTAATTAATTAGTTTTTGTCTCATGTCTCGCGAGCAGTCTTCCAAATTCGAAATTCTTTTTTACCTGATTTCCTGAGATCTTTGAAACAAAAATGTAGATTTTGCGTATCGTATGCGTTGGCTTCTGAACAAAAGACTCCTCCACGACTAGAGAGCTTACACCGACCGTAGATTAGATGAAATCCCTTTTTGAGTTAGATTGGTAGGAACATGTTGTAACTCGACTCGGGTGAATTGGTCCAACTCGGTAGCAGATAATAATAGTATTCAGCTTGGATCCTATTTGGTCAAAGTTCGTTTACTACGATCATCCAATAAATTCCGATCGAACTCCAAATTGATTGAGTATAGATTTTTATTTATTTTTTGATGGAAGCATGGTTAGGTTGCTAATGATTGATGATAACAGGGTTGGGTTTGATTGGAGTCGAGGCTCATAAATAGGAATCTAGAAAGAAAGAGTTTGGTGGAATGCTTGGATTCTTTTTTCTCTTTTATAGTTTTGAAATTGTGTTTGCGCATTTTTCTTTTTATTTTTTATTTTTGGTTCATGGTTTAGATACGAGTGCAAGACAGCTGGATATGTGGGAAATTTAATGTCAGAACCATTGATTGGCCAAGATGTAGGTGACCAAACACCACTTTGGTCTAAGCACAATGGCAATCTTCTGCACTAACCAAAAATAATACACAAAAAAAAAAAAAAAAATCTTATTATTAATAAATAAAATATGTGATAAACAAATTTTATTAGTAATAAATAAAATGTATAATATACGTGACAAACAAACCTTCCTCCATTGCTAAAAGTAATTTTGGATGTTGAAGTCAATATATATTTGTTCTCATTTAGTTTATTTTTTGCATTGGTTTTTAACAAAATGGATAGAAATAATTTTACCTTTTATCACTTCTATTTATTTTTATCAATCAAGCATATTCTTAATGAATGAGATAAAATAATCCAACTAAGAGATAATCCAATATTTTTTTATAAACTAATTTTTAAAAATTGATTATATAATTAATATTTTATAATAATTAATTTTAATTGTTTAGCGAGAAATTAAATTTGTAGTCAAAATTATTTCTTTGACGTTTTATTATTGGTCGAAATAGTACTAGATCTTGAATCAAACGGATGCCCCGGAGATTCAAATATAGTCTATTATGGAGCTTAATCAATAAATTTATTGAGTACAAAATTAAAATCAATTATAGAAGTTGTCATAGATAAATTATCATAAATGATAAATAAATAATGAAAATCACTCGATCATTGTCCTCAATTGGAGATTATCCAAAATATCTTTCTCATAATAAATTTGTTTTATGTTTTGCAAGGTAAGATAACCTCGTTGTCATTTCATTCTGACATTCGAATCACCAATAATTATTAGGCATTCTGCTAACCAAAAACCAAAACCTTATTTCTAATTTTTCATTATATGTAGGGCACAATCACCACCAGTTCACTCGTGGAACCATGATTTCATGGCAAAATCTTCCATTACATATATGGATTATGAGTACCAAATTTAATAATCACAATTAGCAAAGTTAACAAAGAAAGTGATGGTCGGACTAATTGCCACGATGATCGCATTTGTTGCTCACTTGCTCACATCTACATATACACACCCCTCTAGAAATCTTTCACGGAATTTTAATCGTTTTGCATTGTTGTACATGCAAATTTAGCTTATTTGTACAGCTATAAACGTAAATTCAGCTTTTTAAGGGGCATTCGTACAAAAAATTACAAAGCAAATATATATTAAAGTATTTAAAGAAGAACTAGACATAATGGTGTGAAATATACTCTTAATTAAAATTTAAAAAATATCAATTTTGGTGGGGATTCCTTTGCATATTAAGAATGTGGGACGATAATGAGTCCACACACTAAAAAGCAATGAAGAGCTGTCCCTACACAAAAATCCTTGTTTATTTAACTGGGGCTTCCATTAGAAAAAGGATTATTACAATAATTGTCGGATTAAATTTCGATAATCCCTTTGAAAACACAATAAAACAGTTTGCTTTCGAGGTCGCTTTAGGAGGAAGTGGCATCCTGCTGTGCCGGGCTGCGCTCGGGCCGCAACCCGGGCCCATTATTGGCTCAGTGGACGAGCAGATGTTGGATAAAGCCAATTTGCAATGATTGGAAATTTGTTGAATAGCGAAGAGTAGCTGCTGCACTGGTCACTATCAAGTATCAACGAAACTTTTTTTTTATTATAATTATTATTGTTTTTATCTACTTCTTTACGATAGCGACAAATTTTAAGATATAAAATTTTTTTAAAAAATTAAAACTTAACAATCTGCCATTTGATTTATTACTTCTAGGAAAACATGTTAGGCTTCGTTTAAATTGAGATCGTCTTATTTTTAATGATTTTAATTTTATATTATAATATAATATTTTAGTATAAAATTTGTATAATTTTATATTAAGCATCGTGTGAGATATAAAATAATCTCACATCTGTTTTGAGCAGTGATCGAAAGAACGGAGATCGCAACCACTTCGAGGATCCCTGGTATCGTCACCTTAGTTATTCTCCGAGAACTCGTTTGGGTATATTCTTGAAAATTCACTTGGAGCGGGAGTGTGAAGCTTTAAACTGGAATTCGTAAAATTGATTTTTTTTTTTTTAAGTTATTTGTCATAATTATCTACTGATTTACTGTTGTGATCCACATGCAATGCCATATATCAACTTTTATGAAAATTAAATTCTAAAAACATCTTGTGTGATGGAATTCATTACACACAATATTTTTGGTTCGATTTAAAATATAAAAAATAAATTTCTATCACAACAAATGTGATAAATAATTTTTTATTTAACTATACTATTCTTTATTTTATTACTCCCGATATAATTATCAAACTAAAACAATTAATAAGATTTTAATTAAAATTATTTTAAAAAATAAAAAAAATTCAAAAGAAGTCGAACTGAATAGGTAAGGTAAATGAAATTTTATGGGCCTACTATACCTCCAAACATACTCCAATATTCTAAATCCTTTTTATACTAACATATGATATGGAGGGTTATTACCATATGAAATTCAAATCTCATCTTTAAAATACAAAATAGGTCCATTGTAACAAAAACATGTGAGTCTCTTCTTAATTAATTTGAATTATTAGATGAAAGATGATTAAGTATTTAGGGGTGTAAATAAGTTGAGTTAAACCCAGCGAGCTTAATCTTGGTTCAAATATAATTTTTCAAAAATTATTTTTTAAAAAATTAATTTAATCTGAAATAAATTTTAAAAATTACAAAAAAAACTATTAAAAAAATCAACCACAACATTACAAATAACAATTCATAAATTTATAATAAAAAAATATTAAATCTAAAAATTTATAAGTAATACTAATGATATATATAATTTTAAAAATATAAATATTTAAAAAATCATGTTAATAAAATAATATCTAAATATAAAATATTATATCAATTATAACATAATAATTAAATAATTAAAGATATTATATATTTAAAAAAATAAGTTTTCGAGTTAAAATTAAGTGAGCTGTGTCTAACTCGAGTTTAACTTGTTATCAAATGAGTCAAAAACGGGTTGAGTGAAATTCGAGTCGAACTTGAAATAAGCCGAGCCAAATTCGAGTTAAATTTAAGTTGATCGCAAGCTATGAGTAAAATCGACACTCTTGCGTACAACCAACTATGCACAAGTCTATCAATGTGACTAGCATGCTGCAGGGTCAAGTACAAGATTAAAAGACAAAGACAAACTGAAATTCAAGTAAGATAAACTTACAAAGATCTATCCTACTAATATATATCAATTGGCTAACTTTGACCGTGAGATACTCTGCGATTCTCAAAATAGAGATCTTTTTAAAAAAAATATATTTCAATAATCACATCAACAACCAGAAAGACTTCTCCCTCTCCCAAAAGGGAAATGCTCTCCGGGATTTTTAAATTCTTTTATTGAAAAATCATGGAACATAAACTCATAGCATGTCCATCATACACAATACACTTATTTAAGGAGTCATTTATTTTATATTTGAAATTTCTTAAGTAGCATTCTAGAAGTGTTAAATTTTTTATCACAAAAGAAAAATACTATTAAATAGAAGATTTTGTAGGAAAGATATATTTTTACGGAACATGAAAACTCATGGTCAGACAAGAAGCTGGATGAGTCATGTGGACATACAAGTCTTGGGCACACATTCATCTACATTTGATCACTAAATTAAAAGTAAGGACTAAAATAGAAGAGAATCGCAAGATAAACCACTGATCATTGAGGGCAATACGGGCATGGGCGCCAAGACTTTGACGCCAAAAGAGTTGGCACCATGGTTGATAGGAAAGCCAAGCGATAGGCATCCAAAAGAAGAAAAAAAGACAAAAAAATTAAAAATTAAAAATTAAAAAAATTAAAAATTTGAAAATTCAGAAATATTAGGAAAAAAAAACTCAAGGAGATATCTGATCTCTGGCATCTCCCGGCAGCCATCTGATCTCTATCAACTCCAGATCACTAACGACCTATGCTAGCCCCAACTCTTCGGCATCCACACAGACCCAGACGAACAAATCAGCTCGTGTCTCAATATGAAGAACCTTTAGAAACTGCTCGCTGTATCACCAGCTCTACAATCCCATGGTAATCAACCACGACAAGCTGATGGACATCAACGACAACAACATTAACCTCACACCACTAAGGAAGAAGGCTACTTACCATAATGAATGTGACATCAACCTCATTTTACCTAGTACATAATTTCAAAACCGACTAAGGAAAGCTAAGATAGTCTACAGCCCTCGGGAAGAACCTTTTGGCCCAATGAATAGTTTATATCCATGTTTTCTCTCGAAAATTTATATTCTAAGAGCTATCGTTAGATTGCATTTTCTCAACATACGTACGTTTCCTTCGCGACTGCTACATGCTTGCTAGAAATAGGTTAGAACTCAACCGTTTGATTTTCAATCTCGGTCGATTTGACAATTTCAAATCCAAATTAACTCCTTAAAAAAAAAAATAGTGGCAAAAAGGCTCATTAAATTTTTTTAAAATTATTCATAAATCAACCCTAAATCACGAAAGAGTATAGTATCCATAGCCCATCTCTATCAACCCATTTTAATTCATCTAAATTATCTTTTCGCAATAATAACAGTAAAAAAAGCTCCATTAAAAACTCTCAAAATTATTCTTAAATTATGCGAAAGCATAATATTCTCATCATATTATTATAAGTTCTTATTTCCTAAAATCACAAACGAGCTTACAAGCCCGTGAATTGATTTCTAACCCTTAATTTGATTAATTAGTTTCTTAAATTTGTTTGAAGCCAACAAACCACGCGAAAAAAAATAAATTTATCATCAAATATGACTATTATCGTTATTTTTGATTCACACTTCACTTTTCTCACCGCCTTGTCAAGAGAATAAAAACTGTAAATTCCTTCTTTTTTGTGGTATTTGAACTCTTTTGTACGTATTCTAAACCAACCCAATCGATTCTTTTTCGTGAGTAGACTTTTACATAATTTTCACGATTTTTGAAAGATTTATTTATGAAAATGTCAGGATTTCTCGTGTTTTAATTATTTTTTACTTTTATTTAAAAAAGGCATTTGATCTTTTCAACTGGAACTATTATCGATTTTGCAGTTTTTAAAATTTTATTTATAAAATTACGTAATGCAGAGATTTATCTAAATTTTCCTATTTTGATCGAGAACCTGTCGTGTTGGGCCTCGAGGCCCGAGGGAGCTAGTGCCCACTGGGTCCCAAGCACCAAGCAACTCGCGCCTAGGTGCAGGACACTAGATAACTGACGCCTACAGTTCCCTCGAGTACTACTTATGGGTGCCGCACCCATACTCTCTCTATAAATATCGGTTGAATTCACAGACTTGGGACGTGGAAAAATTATCGTGAGCTCTCATCTACACATCGTCAACAGTATTCCGTCGAGTCAGCGTTGTACATTATAAGATTGCGTTTAATTTGTCGTCAAAATCAAAATTATCTTATCATTTAAATATAAAAAAATAATTAAATTATCTTTATATTATTTTAAAAAATAAATTATCATATTATTCTTATATTTATTTAATTAAATTTTAATAAATAATATATATAAAGACATAAAAGTTTAAAAGAAATTTGAATTATTCATTAATCATATTAACATTCAAACACCAAAAATTTGATCAAACTATTTTATTGTACTTTAATTTTGATTTTGAATTTAAGTTTCATCTTAATTTCAAATCAAATAATATCTAAATTTTTTTCGCTCTCATCAATATTCCAACGGAGGCACTTCATATAAAATTTTTGAAAAAGTAAAGACGTACACGAGAGTCAACAAAATCAATCTACTTTCATTTTTTTACCATTATTATTATCATTCTTTATTTTTCTCACTCTAGATAAAGAGTTGTAATTTAAACATCAACCAAAACTCATTGCATTTAATCCCATTATCATAAGAAAATTTTTTAAAAAGTTGAGCATGAATAAATCCCAATCCACCAAGATGATGAGTAAATTCTCGCTAATTATTTATTATTTTATTTTTATTTATGAGTATAATTTTATATTCAAAATTTCAAGGGATTTCTAGTATTTTGCAAGCACACATAAAAACGAATCAAAAGTTACTAAGATTGGTATACCTCACCCTCAGTGAAAACACTTCTCATAAATCCTTTCGAAGACATTACATATTTTATTGATCGATTAGATATATGACTCTCAAAGCATGTACAAGCGTATCAGCTTCCAGATTAAAACCAAATTAAGATCAATGTTTGGCCTCATCAAATCTTAGTCTGTAGGAAGACCTGCATAAATATATATAAATAAATGAAGAATGCGAAGACGAAATATATAATTTCAAAAACTTCATGGTTATGTATTTAAAAGGATTTCAAGAAGGTATATGAAAAAAAACCTTTAAAATAATATCTAACTCCAGGCTCCAATTTTATGTTTTGTAGGGATTTTATTTATTTATTTATTTATTTATTTATTGAATTCCATATTGCACAAAAGGCGAATAAGGTTGACTCTTCGCTTTTGATCACTTATAAGAGGGATTATAAGGATAACTATAAAGTTTTCCAAAGTTAGGGTTTAGTAGATATCCTTATTCCTGACTTGTGTAGTGACCCAGAACCGGCAGGGGTGGGCCCCATGGGCCCAATCTTAGGAATATGTGGTCCAGACTAGGGCCCATGGCACCCTAGAATTCCTATCACATGATGGTAGACCCCACAAAGCCTAGACAGAACTTTGCTCGAGGGAGAAGATAGTACGCCTTAACGGGCCAGGCCGGCCCGGAAGGTTTAAAGGCGGTGTAGTGGCCAATCCAACATCACCGCATGGCATAAAATTATCCAAGTAAGAAATCATCGGTGGGAGGTCGCACAAAACCAGTCAATATTACTAAAATAAATTCTGAAAAACAGAACTGGTCAAACATCGACAAATTGAATGCTAGGGCTCTCTTTGAATTCTGATTTTGGAATCTACACGTAACTTATTTGCATAAAACTTCCTGGATTTTCCATAAATATTTCAAACTTATCTGACCTTGAATCTACCCTTTTCTCTGCCGATGCTTCGGAGGAGAGATTTTGTGATTTTACAGACACACGCCCCTCTACATCTTGAATTTTACATATTTATAAATTCGTTTGTCACAGAGCTTTGCAATTCTATAAATACAACCATTATTTTTTAAATCCATAATTGAGTCCAACTTCTCAAATATTTTTTCATGTATTTTTACAAAAACACGCCCCTAAGTATCGAATTTGCGCATGAAGTATAAGTTTTCTAAAACTAACTTTCTACGCATTTACAAATACACCTCTACTTCAAGAATTTCTATTAAAGTCTCATTTTTCCAAAAGTCTCTATTTTTACGAATAGGCCCTTATTTTGCAGTTAAAACGTAAATCTATTTTCTCTTTAATTTGATATTCTATACTTTTGCAATTATCCCGCAACTTTTGAATTAATAAATAAGTCTAATATCGTTTTAATTAAAGTGTATGTGCTTTTTATGAATAAACCATCTTCATTTTCATATTTACGCGTAATTAATTATATCTCAACCAGCTACCACCTTGGAATCTCCAACAATTATGGGGTCTGTTTATAGAAGTACAAACCTTCGGCCTAAAATTTTTTGGTGTTTTAGTTTTGTTTGTTGTTGTAATGTTGAGCTTTGAACCTGCTTGTTGCAACATTCAGCTTTGCTTAATGCATTTCGGGGCCGCTGGCCTCTTATCTCTACATAAAAAAAATAAATCCTTTTAACTAATGTATAAATTTGTAAGCTTGAGTGCAATTGTAAAAATTGTGGAATCTCTAGTTGAAGAACATAAGTAATTTGTGTTAATTTCAAAATTAAGGGGTGAATTTGTAAAAATTATTCTAATTCTATATATAAATTCTAGAAGTAGGGTGTATTTGTAAAATTTTGAAATTTTTATTTTTAAAATTTTAACTCGCGTGTAAATTAAAAACCAGAAAGATGCATTTGTCAAATATAGAAATTATCTATACTAATACTAAAGCACGAGTTCAGTTTGTTATATTTCACTGGAAAAAACTACTACTAAACTAATAATTTATATTAACACGTTGACTAAGGATTTTTTTAATTTAAAAATAAAATATTTATGGTAATAAAAAAAATCTGTCAATCCATATTTATTATAATAAAAACATGAATTACATTTGTAACGTACCTAAAAATTATTCATAGATAAAAATAAACTTCTATAGCTTGAGATGTTTGAATTGCTAAGACTTTCAGGTGAATTAATTATTCATAATTTATACAAAAGAAAGTGATTAAATTTGTATTATTTTTTAAAAAATAAATGCGAGTGTTTGTGTTCTACTAGTTGAAAAGTTGGATTTTGTATAAATTCAAGAAAGAAAATGTGCATTTCTTAAAGGAATTCTTGGTTTCGCGACAAAGCTGATCGCTGATATATTTGACATGGTTGACAATGCGATTAAAAATCAGAACATCTCCATTGCCCGACACCTGAGGATGGCTAAGAGGCTGGAGAAGTCTACTAACCAACGACAGCACTGATGAATCCAGAGCTTAAGCTGGTCAAATCATCAATCTGCTTCATGGGAGGCAGTGGTTTGAACCCCAAGATACGCTTGGGTAATAAGGAGCTATCCCTCCATGCCCTACCAACAGGCTATGCTTATCCAGGTAAATCTGAGCTCCCTGTTGTGATGTGGAAGAGGTGTTATTCTCTAAAAGTTAAATACTTCTGCTGGTTAGTGTCTCTGGACAGAAACCTAACCATGGTTAGCCTAATGAAAAGAGGTTGGCTTGGCCCCACCCACCTTTGCCAATTTTGCTCCAACCAGGAGGAGATCAATACCTATATGATCTTCCACTGTGACTTTGCATCATCTATCTGGGCTAGAATCCTGGCCCTACAACATATCCGGTCTATACCCATGACATAAAGCAGGCTTGGACATCCTAGGGACAAGGACTGCCATCAAAGCTAATTTCATCCCTTGACGTTGCTGGGCAATATGAAAGGAACGGAACAATCGGCTGTTCAAAAGCACAGAAAAAGGCAGGGACCAAGTTGTGCATGGCATTTTACATTCCTTATCATATTGGATGCACTGTGACTCAATCAGAGAATCACACAGCTATACTACCTGATTATATCTTCAGAGAGAGAAATGGAGGTGAAGCAGCCAAAGAAGAAGACGCAGAGAACCTAGGTGCCGCTACAGGAAGTAAGGGTATACCAGAGCAACCTGGGAGGGCAGGAATGACGCTGAATGTAGTTTAACTTGATATGGCAGTGTCTTGGATTGTGATCAGCTTAGGGTGGTAATTATGTACTGAACTGCTTTTATATGGCTTGTCCATCCTTACTCCATGCTAATCACCTGGTTCGCTGAAAAAATCCTTGACTTGTGGCTATGCAGAAGCATACCATTAACAGAGGTAAGTACAGTTGAAGTGACAAACGACACTGCAAGGATCATTGAAATGCAATGGTCCATTCGATAAAGAAAAACACTTTTTGCACGGGAGGATATTGGAGATCCAAATGCCATTAGGATTATCTCTCCCAACATTAAGTGCTTGACACCTCAAACATGGAAGACGCTTGTACTACGTTCTCCTAACCATTATGGAAGAATATTTTGCCTTGAGTTAGAATCCACTTTCTTGAGTAAACAAAACCAGTACAATCTGCTTCCAAGTACAACCAAAACGCAAAAAGCAAAGTGCTTAAATCCAACATACCCAATGATCTCCAAGTCGTGCACCAGTAGACCTGTTATAATTTTAGATGTGATGAATTAATTTTACATTAAATATTGAATAAATAGAATTTAATATATATAATAAAAAAAACTCATATTTAGTGAACTTAAAATTTTGAGATAGTTTGGTGTTCGACTCATTATATTATTTCGATTCGATATTTTTTCAACTCTCTCAATAAGTGGTATCGGAATTTCATATTCGAAGTTGTAAAAACTCTTAAAATCGAAATTTCCGTGATGATACGACTGAATTGAGTCACATGTTAATTTCTCTTAAAAAAATAAAAAAATTGAGACAAAAATCTGTTAATATTGGTCACATTATGGAACTAATCGAGTAAAAGAGTTCTTGATTAATGGTATTAAAATCAATGTGGTCAAATCACACTTAATGGAGAAATTGTTTAGGTGTGATGAATTAATTTCAAATCGGATATTGGATAAATAGAGTTTAATATATATAGAGTAAAAAAGACACATATTTTATGAGATTAAGTTTTTGGAATAATTTGGTGTCCGGTTCACTATATTATTCCAATTCGACTCTCTCAACATACACAATCAGGTCTATTGGCTTCTCTGTTGACATTTCAAAACTTTCATTCCTTGATTTGTTTAATAAAAAATTATTTAGTTGCCTCAAAATAAATAAAATCGTAAAGAAATTATTTTTTTGTAATTTCTAATTTACTTTCATAAGTGATTAAAAGTGACCTAATTCGGACATTTGGTTATGTGAAAATATATTTAAAAAATATAATTATTAATATATAAGATATTATTTATTTTAAATTTTTTATAAATATTTTTTAAAAATTAATTATTATTATTATATGTAAAATTATCAATATTATTATATTACAATAGCCAAGCATCATAACCAGATTAGTCCCGGGTCCCGTCAAGTCCGTATTTGAGCTCAAAACTCAATCTTTATATTTAGGCCTCGTTTGGTTTAGGATCAAGATCAGATCAGTCTTTTTCAAAAAAAATTTTAAAATTAATATTACTTATTTTACCCTATTATTAAATTAAATTATTATAAAAAATTAAATGGTTTTTCGAATTTTTAATTATTGAAGAGTTAATTTTGATAAAAAAATATTAGTTTATAAAAATAATTCATTAATCTTGATTTTGATACTGATATCGAATCAAACGGTATCTTAAGTATGATCCAAACTGGAAATCATATAATAGTTTTTTGTCACTGGGCTCGAGCTTCAAGTCAAACTTATTGTTGAAATTTTATATCCAAATTCAAAAATTCTAAATCCAAATTTGAAAATTTCGGACCATCGTCCGAGCCCATGGGCAACCCTATTCACATCAGCACGCCTTAAACGAAGGAACACATATAATACCCCTCTAACTGAGTTCAGCAGCTGTGGGTAATTTCTTATCATATTTTTCCTTTTGTACATTTATACTTATTTAAAAGTTCAAATATCTTCCGTCTAAACGAACTCGAATTTTAAGGCCAATCGTTCAAATTGTTATTAATTTTACCCCTGTAATCATATTCCAAGATTTAACAATGCACTATTTTAAACAGTCCAAATATAAATAAATTATTATGTAGAATATAAAAATAAATTGTCGAGAGTGGGATTTGAACCCACGCCCTTTCGGACCAGAACCTTAATCTGGCGCCTTAGACCAACTCGGCCATCTCAACTTTGGCATTTGTAAATTTATATAACTTCCATTTGTGTGCCAAACTATCTCATTTGATCAAAAATACATTATCTGGTTTCCAACCAATGTTTAGCAACAACCAAAAACCAACATTGACGCTTAATGATGAAAACACATCAAAACCACAGCTTCTTCTTTAGTATTTACCACTAAATTTCATGCTCAAATTGCTCTCAAACTGCTTTTGCTCAAATGTTGGACCATCACCTTGATTCTCCCTTCTTTTCAGACCATTCCGATAGAACTAAGCTCTTCTGGACACACAATAGTACTTCAAAAACTTATCTCCTGCCTCTCCGCAAAAAACTTTCCAGTGACCGGCTGACCAGACTGCAACACGACCCAAACTCCAGTGTCAGCACCTTCCTCCGCTGAAACATTGCCCTCCCAACCTGTCATGGCTGTCTTCACCCATCCTGGGCAATAGCTATTTATGTAGATCTTTTCACCTTCGGGCTGAGCAAAAAGCCTCTGCGCCATTAGTCTTGTGTAAGCATTCACAGCCAGCTTCGAGGTTGAGTAGTCGGTGAACATCTGAGGCCACCCATTTGATGCCCAAGTTTCATCTTTCACTTGGTCAAGAAATTTAGAAACCATTCCATCAATGAGTTCTTCAGATAGGCAGTCATCGCGAAGAAGTTGATCCCTCAAGGTTATGTCACCCACTCTCTGTCGAGGAATTCTTTGACGATGTTATTTACAACTCAAAAGAAATGACAACAAATGTTCAATTTTTCTATTGGGAGGAAGTTTGTAAACAAATTAGCACCTTAATTTTTCATGAGAAAGAAAATGAACTACAAAGTTAGATTTAGAAAAATGAAGTTACAACACCATAACTTGGCATGATTAAGAGTAAGGAAATGAACAAAAACAAGTTTGTAATGGCTACAAAGTTAGATTTAGAAAAACGGAGTTACAAAACCATAACTTGGCATGATTAAGAGTAAGGAAATGAACAAAAACAGGTTTGTAATGGCTTACATTTCTCCTGCCATTTGCTCTACCAAGTCTCGAGCTCACATTCAGTATCCGAGCACCATGAGAAGAAGGCCTCATTATTGGAATCATGGTCTCAATCATGCACTTAACGCCAAAGTAGTTTGTGGCAATAACTTTCTCTGCATGCTCAACCAAATTATCTGATCCAATGTTATAGTTGACACCTGCATTGTTTACCTACAACATGGTTGAGCATGAAAGTTAAGCAAACAATGCAAAAAAGTCAAGTCTAGGTAGCTGTATTGTAGGTTCCCCCTCACATGTACGTGGACAAATGATTCATTTGATTTGAAGCAAATAGATACTTGCATGTAAATTAGCTGGTATAAAAGCTTCAAATTGGGTATCTTGAGTGATTTTAATATATAAAGTTTTGCATACGAATCTCCGATCATTTAGTTGTACAAGCTCCAAAAGCAAGAATACTAAATACATTTAAACCAAGTTACACAGTAAAAACATCAAAGCAAACATACCCTAGATTTCAATACAGAATAAGTATACCAAGGCAAGTGAGCATTCTTCTTTTACAGAGATAAACCATTGAGCTCATCAATTCTCTAAGGATAACAACAATAGACATTGTTGTTTGCAAATAGTTAGAACCATCGCAGCAATTAAGAACACTTGTGATGCCAGAAGCGATGGGATGACGACGACAAAGGAGTTGTCGCTAGAACGCAATAGATCAGCACACGTCTTTCTCTATGAATCTAACATGAGTAATGGTGTAATACTTGACGCTTTGGAGGAATTCACCGTGGAAATAATGACTAACGGAGTTCACCACCAAATTAGAAGAAAGTTGAAGAATTCCATCTTTGGATAAAAAAAGAAAATTTCTCGATACTTTAATTAATTTGAATTGGAGTTAATTTTCATTACATAACACATATGTTCATAAGTACGCAAATAACTATTCATGTATATTTTTTCAAAGGTTCATAAATTTACTCAAAAACAGGTACACTGAATACTCTAAAAAATGCACCACTTCATATAACACCGTTTCATAAAATACTCTTCATAAACTTAACTAAAAATCCTAAATACATTTTAAAAAATATAAGATATTAATAGAAAAAAACTTCCTGAAAACCTTTTTTTTTTTGGGACGATGACACTCCTATGTCAACTTGTATTTGCAATTATCTGCAATAACTATCAACCAATACAACACGATATGCACATTGCACCATTGCGACAAATACTTGTACTATAGTCAACTGAGACATTTCAACAAGGGACACAAGGGCAACAAAAAAGAAGTATCAACTAACCAAAATATCGAGCCCGCCATATTTTCTGACAATCCAACTTGCAAAAGACACAACGGACTGCTTGTCCAAGACATCCAATTGACAGAAATCCACATCCAACCCTTCTTCTCGCATTCTGCTGGCTGCTTCGTGGCCCCGGTCCATGTTTCTCGCTGTGACGATGACGTGCAGCCCATGCGCCGCGAGCTGCCGGGCGATCTCATACCCAATGCCTCGGTTGCTTCCAGTCACGGCTGCTACCGTGTTCGAAGACCACCACCTGCCAGCAACAGGACAAGTGAGGTCTCAGAGAGGCATTTCGTCGAACAGTAGCAGTGCATCTGGGAAGGATAAGAAGAAAGACCTTTCGGCTGGGGAGTAGGGCACTAGTCGGAGCTGGGAGATCTCTTGAAGGCGCTTCTGTCTTCTCTCCTTTGCTCGCTCTTTTCCCTTCTTCCCCATAACCAAACTTCTGTTGACGATAACCTCGAGTTTTTTCGGGTAACCAAACCAACCTTTGGTTTACAGTAAGAAAAAACGCTACTTTGTTTCAAGAGCTTACGCGGTCGCAAAGCGCAGACGTTGACGTAATTAAGGTTTTAAGTTTCATTTTAGGATAAACCCAAAAGGATCCATCGGCGGCCGAAATCAATTCTGATGAAAGTATTTTTTTATTTTCTTTCATTATATATATATATTATATATTTTATTAGAAAATTATCTAAAATATCAAAAAAAAAAAATTATAAAATCAAGGATTCAAACTCAAGATTAGTAAATATAAAATGAGAAACTTAATTATCCATGTAAATTGAACTAATGAAATAGAAATAATATATACAATTAAATAAATTATATTTTTAAAATTGAAATCGAAATTTAAATTAAAACATTGCGGATTTGAGATCAAATATTTTTCAAAATTATATTTTTTATAAAATTAATATTTTTTATTTTATATTATTATTAAATTAAATTATTATTAAAAATTAAATCATTTTTTAAACTTTAAATTATTATAAAATTAATTTTGATAAAAAAAATATTAATTTATAAAAATGATTAGTTAATCTTGGTATCCATGTCAACTTAAACGGTGCCTGCAAATAATATAATCTTACAACCTGCAAATAATGTTTTTTCTAAAAAAAAATTGGACTATATCAAGGTTGGCATAGAGTCTATATGGTCAAATACAAAACAAGTTGTGTTTTGATACAATGGAAATGACAAAAGTGACCCCTTCGCGTTTCATAAGCGACTGAAATGTCACTTTCGGATCAGTTCAAAAATAAATTAGAAATGAGTTCAAATCACCTTCTCAAAAATGCTAAGAAATGACAGAAATGGGCAGAGCCTATCTCTAACACTACTTCCGCTTCATAAAAATTAAAGTGGAGCTTCCAGCCACTTCAAGAGAGAGAAGTCGTAGCTCCGTGTTGATCACACTGTCCCTTGTGCTTACTATCGCCACTCTCGCGCTCACTGTCATTGCCCCCTGCACTTGCTTTCATCATTCCCGTACTCATCATTCGCCATGCCTATCGTCCCCGACCTTGTTCTCACTGTCGACCTTATTGACCCCCTCAATCCGCTGTGAGCTCAAACTCAAGGTCATCTTGGCAGTCGTCACCCCCACACTCATCATCGTTGTTCTCGCGTTGGACTAGCCAAGTTTGTTGTCCCCGACCTCACCCTCACCATCGACCTTGTTGGCCACCTTAGCCGGCCGCAAGCTCAAGCTTGAGGCCATCTAGCCAGTCGCCGCCCTTGCACTTGTTGTTGCTGCTCTTAAGTTGGCCTAGCAAGGCCTATCATCCCGATCTCACCCTCACTCTCGAGCCTGCCAACCTCCTAAACCCACCACTCGCTCGAGATAAGGATCATCCCGGCAGTCACCGCCCTTGCCCCTATTACCCTCACCCTCACCGATCTCTCCATCTTCAAAGTAAACCCTAAACTCTAATTTTGAGCTTGTTGATTTTGTGATTGTATTTGGGGATTTATAGTGAATGAGCTCGCCGGTTATTGAGTATTGCATTTGAGGGTTTGTTTTGATGGTATTGCATAACCTCTTGTGCTAGTAATATTGGCCTAAGTTGCTGTGGCTTGGCTTGTTGGTTTGAATTTTGGTAAAATATTTACCAACAATAACTCAATTTGTTATGGGAATGTGAACTAAATGAGATTTGTGTAATTTTTTATTATTTATTATGATATGACTGGTTTTTATTGATTATTATAAATAATAAGTATAAGTAAAATAGATTGGCATATGATAAACCATTTGTAATTATGCTATTAAATGTTTGTGGATTTAAGAACTTCATTT
Organism: Trichopus zeylanicus subsp. travancoricus; assembly: GCA_005019695.1. Lineage (NCBI taxonomy): Eukaryota > Viridiplantae > Streptophyta > Magnoliopsida > Dioscoreales > Dioscoreaceae > Trichopus > Trichopus zeylanicus. Next base: position 168,304 of record RXID01014359.1, read on the forward strand.
TCTTGTTTCATGGGATAATTAGTGAATTTGTAAAATATCATAATTTTCTAATTATAAGAATGTATTTGCAAGAATTCTTTTTTTTCAGGGATATATTTAAAAACAAAATCTCACTTTATTTTAGTTAATTAAATTTTTTTCTTTATCATTTCATTGATCATTATACTAAAATATATTATTTTTCTAATTTTTAAAGCTGTATTTATAAAATTTCTTAAATGTTCAGAAATATATTTACAAAATACCTTAACTAATTTTCTTTTATTAATTTTTTATTTGATCGTTTCATCAAGTTGATCATCATGCTATAATATCTTAATTTCATAAATTTATTGTAATACTTTTATTCATTAATAACCCTAAACCCTATATCCAAATGGTTGAAATTACGAAACTCACTTCGAATTTTATTTTCCAATCGATTGAAATTACAGAACTTATGGAATATTATTTCTTTTATTTTTAGCATTTATTTCTCTTACGCCTTATTTGTCATTTATTGTCTTGTACCTTTGCTCTATTCTTGTGGTCATTTCCAGCACATCTTTATTTTAATACATGACATTGAGTTTAAACTAAAAAAATCTTTTAAATGAATGACTTTCATACGTCAATTTCTTTTTCTCATGTGAGAGTAGTCAACCTATAAATAAAGTGGAGATATTCTTTGTTTCTTTAATAACTATCAATATGTAATTATATTTTTTCCATAAACTTATTAATATCTTTTTCACTATCTTTTATGTTATTTTCTTTTCATATAATTATTCAAGTGGAGATAGTAAGTCATACTTAGAAGGCTCACTTCATATTATTACACTCTTTTAAGTAATTGTTGGAGGAGTACTTTAGGAGTTTTGGTAGTTTTCAAGTTTTTATTGTAAAATCATAGTTTTAGATAATTATTTGTAATTATCTTTCTTTATAGGGACTTATTTATAATTTTTTAAATCAGAATTTGAGTTTTCCTTTAAACAATTTGTTTTTTTCATTATCTTCTAAAATTTTTTTGACCTTTTTACAGATTTCAAACATCTAGAATTTGAAGTGCAAAGCGGCGAAGAAATACACAAATCTCAAGGCAATTTCAATTGTAGATTAAATTTTTTGAATTAAAATATTATTTTAAAAAAATTTTAGAACTTTTTTAGTAAAATTAGTTTTTTAGAATTTGCTGGAGAATCAAGGTTACGTACTCGGTGTGATTGGAGTCGGCATGGGGCGGACCGCACGTGAGTGGATTCCACCTAGAGACTCTACATTCAAAATTGATTACATTCAAAACACCAATCTTCTTGTTGAGTACATTCAAAATTACAGATAGTTTTCTAACACAATAGAGCTGCTTAAAATTTAGACATTCAACCTGACCAAATACAAAAAGTAGATAATCTTTGGGGACAATTACAAAATTCTTCTTCGAAAAAACTAAGCAATAATTTACAAAATGCAATGCACTCTACCTTGACCAACAATTGCAGATAACAACTTCTGCTCAAGGCAAATGCTGCTCGCTTGAAATGTTTCTAAAGAATATACAGAGAGCTATCTTCCAGACATCAAGTTGACTAGAGCTTGGTTCTCATAGAAAGAGCCCATGTCCCAGTCCTCCGTCGACGACGACAGCATCATCAGTGCCACGACAATGGACCGCATGCTCGGCCGCAGCTGCGGGTTCTCTTGTGTGCAGGCTTTGGCAAGCTGTGCCATCTGATACACAAAGAACGTCATCTAAACATTCAGGATAAACTGGCACAGTAAGAATAAACGTCCCCAACATGATGTCATCTTGTTAATTTATGATCGAGACTAGCTACATATTGATTTTACTGATCCAAAATATATACTGAAACAAGAACGAAGAGAATTATGATTGCCCTTTATGTTCTAGTTATAGGATTATTCATGGTTGATCCACTTATAAATGTTTCTTCCTCACAAGCTGTTTAGTATTGATTTTTACCGAGCACATCCTGTTGCCTTCTGCTTCTGTTCAAATGGAGGACATTTTGACCAATAGAAGTCTAAAATATGTATAATAGCAGAATATCTAGAGAAATTGAGTTACAAACATGTTGATCCCAATTTGAGGGATTTTTGTTAAATAAGTCAAAATCTTGGGATTCTATATGTAATTATTCATGTCAAGGTTACATGCTTATTTCTCCTAAAAGCAGATCTTTTCTCTTAAATTTTGGTAGATTATATTTGTCTCTTTTCAATGTTGTTTCCTCTCGTCATACTTTTCTGCTCCCTTTTGAGAAGAAAACAAGCTGAAGATTGCATGGTTTAGAGGCTAATAGCAAATTTATTCTAGAGAAAACAAATCACTTTAGTGTTTTTGTACCTTGTGAACTGAATCTATGGGGTAACTATTACCAAGCCTTGGATCTATTAGTTTTTGCATATCTTCCCTTGGCTCGGGTTTGCTTAAAGCTTCCTCAAACTGCATTAAAATGAAAAGAAATCTGAAAAGGTTAGCATTAGTTGCATGTAATTGCCTCAAATCTTACACAAATTATGGATTCTGAAAAAAAAAAAGGTTTCTGATGCTTTTGAAGGTAATAACATCATTTTATCATGTTCCCACTTCATTCAAATGTTTGATATCAAATCAATTGGATTTTTGTTATAACATATGATGAAAAATTGTACTGAGAACATTACCAGAGCTACCAATCCCTTTGATTCAGTGGCTGATTCATTTAACTTGACAATGGCTTCTTTGGCTGAAATGAGCTCAAAAAGAACAACACCAAATGCATAGACATCCACCTTCGGTGAAACATCACCATATTGAGCATATCTGCAGAAGATATTGTACCTTTTTTCATTGACTTTACTTGATGACTAAGTAAAACTGGGGGGCAAGGTCTTACTCCAGCCACAAATGGATAAAACCCAGAGTAATCCATACCCCCGGTTGCACAAAATGACTCCTCTAAATCAATGTATTAATAGTTTTCTAGATGCCATGACATGACAAAAGGGTAAAAATATTTGTTACTCCATTTATGCTAGTTTCCATACAAAATCTCAGTGTTTTATATGCCTAGATTCTTTAGCTATTTTTTCCAATTAAAGGTTGAAATTTAGAGAAATAACAATGCTCGAAGTCTGCAATTCAACTATGAATGCCACATATCTAAAGCAACAAATTAGATGAAAATAATTGCAGCATCAGAATATGTATCTTACTCTGGAGGCATGTAACCAAATGTACCAACAAGGCGTGTTGGAAGAGAGGCACTACCAACTTCGGTGAGTTTTGTCAATCCAAAATCCGCAACCTGGAAAATTTAGATGTGTTTGTTATCATGAAAAATACGTTGATGATTGAGATTATAAGAGTGGATCCAGTAGTCACCTTTCCATGGAAATTCTTGTCAATCAGAATGTTTGCTGATTTGATGTCACGATGTATATATACAGGAACAGTATGCTCATGGATGTACTCCAGACCTCTCGCTGAATCAAGTGCAATTTGAACTCTTGCAGACCAGGGAAGAGGATCTCTATCTGAGAGTAGTTATTGGATTAGAAACTTGATCCTTGATATTGCCAATCTAAATAATATCCATTTTTTCTATCTGAGAGATAACCTGAACCGCGTAAATGTTGGCTCAAGTTGCCATTGTCGATGAACTCATAGACAAGGAACAAAGAACCCTCAGTGCAATATCCTATTAAACGGACCTGCAAATTTTTCATGAAAATGGTTTTGATTTATTAGATATAACAGGATCTATAGAGGTTTATCTAGTTTCTTCAACTAAAGAACATGTACAGTAAATTGAGATGAAAATAATAAGGTATTTGGCAGAAATTCTGCTGTTTGAAATGCCTTCTCGTTGAATCTAACAGGGACAGATAATAATTGAAGGCTTGAAAGTTCCTTTGTAGAAATACATATTTAGCTATATCTCAATGCACTTGAGAACACTACCTCAAAGAGCATAGATAAATACAATCCTAGTAAGTTGTTATTGAACTCAGTACCAAAAGTTCATGCAATTGTTTAAAATTTTAACATAGTCTTCCATACTTATCCTTTGAGGAAGCGAAAACTTTGTTGACATGCGAGAAGTTTTATACAAAATAATACATCAATATCTATAAGAAACATACAGATCATCTACAAAAATGAGAGCGAACTTACCAAATTCAAGTGATGTACATGCGTCAAGACTTTCAGCTCAGCAAGAAACTCTCTGGATGCCTGCATATCCATTTTCTTGATAGCAGCTTTCTGCAAAACAAAGACTAAAAATAAGAACAAAATAGACATACTTTATGCTCAAAAAAGACAACAATTGCAAAAATGCAATACAAATTTTATAGGAGTCTTACAGAAAAGATTTCTTAATCATAAAATGAAACACAGCTCCTGGCAAGTAATATTATAATTGACAAACACAATATGAGTGGAGTGAATGTGTTTTGTCAGATTCAGTGATACGATAGAACCCACCTCTCCTCTAAGCTCAGCATAGTAAACAGCCCCGAAACCACCTTCACCAATTTTGTGTTTGATACTAAAATCATTTGTTGCTTTTGCAAGCTCTTCATAGGAGAACTCCACTGATTTGTCCACTGTAATGCCAGTGAACGGGGATGCTCCTCCAGCTCGAGGAGTTAATGTCGGTGTAGTCTTTCCTGAAGTAACCGGAACACCTATACCAAGTAATGTCTGAGATTAGTTTTCTGTTTGCTTATCAGAGTGGTAGGTGTATTAGAATAGGGCTTGCCCAAAAAATTCTATGGATTAAAAAGATTCAGTATTTCTGAGTTTGCAGAATCAAAATGTTTTTATAACTACATTACTGACAACAATTTCAACTTTAAGGTGTAGAACACACAGAAAACGCCAGAACTGGAAATTAGAAATAAATAAAAAGCTTACTAGGTCCTTGTAGGATTGAGTTGTCATTGGTCATGGATCGATTTACTAGTGCTTTGTTGATCTCCTTTCTTCTATAAACCTGGACATATAGAAACACGGCCACACCAAGTAGAACAACTATTACTGCAATGCAAATTCCAGCAATTGCGCCCCGTGAAATTCCTGAATTAAATAGTAAAGGAGATGAAGGAAACCAAGTTATATCCCTTTTTCTCAAACTTGTAATCCAGAAACAAGAAAAATAGATCCGATGAGAAATTCATCAAATACCTGTGCTGCAGGAAAGAAAAATTCAAATCCATGTCAGAATCCAAATCACTACTACTCTTATGATGCAACTAGGAAGCTAAGAACTTATATTTACCTCGAAGTTAGCGCGCGATAGCTTCCAGATGGATCTGCAAGATTCATTAAGACAAGAGCTACATCAAGTTCTGAACATCAAGGATTTGGCATAATTCAACATTTAAAATTTTTTTGTCAGCTAAGAATTGTAACTTCAATCAACTCAAACCTTTTGTGGGAACAAACACAGTTCCCTTTCCAGCACTAAAATTGACACCAGGATTATAGCTCTGCAACAGCGGCTCATCAGAGGAAAACCCAAACCCTGCAGCCACCGAACTCAAGTTCTCCTCTGGACGAAGAGGATATGTCACAAACAACCCGTAGTCCTTCGACACGGATGGATCCCCGCACGAGCAATTCACCGTGACTTTAAGAACCGCGTTAGTAGGAATCCTCGTGGGCGGATAGCTATTGATCTTGGTAAGTAAATCAGACGTTGTAAGATTCGCATAAACAAACTGTGCCACGATGTCGTATGTGTCGATCTGTTGAGCAGCGTACAAGAACGTATGTCCTAGAAACTCTCCGTTGATGCAATTGCACCGGAAATTGATGTTGATCCGTGTGTTGGCCTGGATGCTATTCTCGTTCTTGATACTAGGGTTGAAAGTCAAGATGTCGCCATAGTTCAGATTGAAGATGGATGAAATGTAAGTAAGATTCAAGTTGGGCAGCACATAATACGATCCGAAAGCCAGATCACAGCCCGTTTGGCAGACGGAATCCGAACCGATGGAAAAAATTCCAAAAAACAAAACGAAGAGAAAAAAGGTTTGGGTTTTGTAAGCCATAGATCAAGATTCATGTGTTTCTTGGATTATTCAGCTCATTGGAGATAAAAAGAGAGATTTTAGGTGTGGTTGAGGGAGGAGAAGCGAGAAATTGAAGCCCTAATCATGGATTATTTGGATATTTGATAGGAATCATGGAAGATAAGGATCAGAATCAAAACCCTAACCCTAAAATCTGAGAAAATGGGGGAAATTTGGGGATGGAGTTGACTCTCAACTCAACCATTTGTGTGTTGTCGCCGGCGAAGGCGGCAAAAATGCAATTTTTAAAACCGAGTTCTGTTGCTCCTGCGCGAGGGGAATGCCCAAACATCGGGCGGCGTGGCGAAATTATAAGTGGATAGGACAGGTTGGAATAAACGAGTTTGTCACTTTATCTCACGGGGTTCTGCCACGTGGAGTAGCGGGAAAAAGATGAAGGTGATAATTTGACCGTTGGGACGCATTCCCTCCTCCACTTCTCCTTTCCCGCAAGGGCTTGTTTGTTTGGATTTTCGGAACCGAGAATCGGAGGAATGGATGGAATTGAGAGCCCAATTTCCTCCATTCCGGTGTTTGTTTCGATTTTCAGGACCCGGAATTGGGGGAATCGGTTATTTCCCAATTCCCCCGATTCCCCGTTTTAATTCCCTCTCAAAATCGAGGGAAAACGCGGATTCGGAATTTCAATTCCCTGGTTACTGTAGCACGCTCGGGGACGAAAACATAATTCCGGGTTAAATTCGCACGAATCCCCCCCCCATCGTCTGCGTCTTCTCTCCTCCGACCAGCATCTTCTCCGTCGTCCGGTTGTCCAGCGGCTTCAGCGGCTGTCCAGCGGCTTCTTCTCCGTCCAGCAGCTTCAGCCGCCGTCCAGCGGCTTCGTCTCCGTCTAGCGGCCGTCCAGCGGCTTCGTCTCCGTCCAGCGGCCGTCCTGCGGCTTCGTCTCCGTCCAGCGGCTTCAGCGGCCGTCCAACGGCATCTTCTCCGTTCAGCGGCCGTTCAGTGGCTTCAGCGGCCATCCAGCGGCTTCTTCTCGGACCAGCGGCATCTTTTCCGTCCAGCGGCTTCAGCAGCCGTCCAGCGGCTTCGTCTCCGTCCAGCAGCCGTCCAGCGGCTTTTTCTCCATACAGCCGCCGTCCAGCGTCTTCAGCGGCCGTCCATCGAATTCCTCTTCGTCTAGCGGCCATCCAGCGAATTCCTCTCCGTCCAGCGGCCATCCGGCGAATTCCTCTCCGTCCAGCGTCCAGAGCCTTCTTCTCCGTCTAGCGGCCATCCAGCGAATTCCTCCCCATCGTCGAAGCAGCGGTCTAGGCCGGTGAGCTCTTCTCCTATCTCTTCGTCCTTCGTCCCTCCTTTGTCTCCATCATCTGATTCCGGTTTTAGACTTAAAAAGATGCATTAAGATCACTAATTTATTTTGTTTATGCATGTAATTTTGGGATTGTTTATGCATGTTTATGCATGTAATTTTCTATATTTATTAAAAATTATTTTAGAAGATAAAAATGAAAGTATATTAAATAAATCTGTAATTGATTATAATAAGATATTTACATAATCTTTTTTTTATTTCTTAAAATTATTTATTATTTTTAATTGTTTTAATATATTTTTCAATTCCTTACAGTAAAAATTCATCCAAATACAAGAATTCAATAACTTATGGAATTGATCAATTCCATTTGTCAACCAAACAACGGAAAGGAATTGACCAATTGCCAATTCCCTACAGTAAATACTCATCCAAACACTGTAATTATCTAATTCCCTCAATTCCTTCAATTCCCTGGAATAACTCAATTCCTACGATTCCACGATTCCTAAACCCGGAATCCAAACAAACGAGCCCTAATAATATCGATCTTATTACTACGGGAAATTAAGTCATTTTCTTTAATTTACTGAAAAATATATTAGTGTCTAAAAATTTATTTTCCCTTAATTTACTGAAAAGAAACTAACATGTAAAGATTCTCTTATTTCTTTTTATTGGGATATTTACAAAGCCCATTTTATGGTTACCTCAGTTAATTATAATCTTGTGATTTTTTTTGTTTTGGTTCTTCTCATTTTATTTGGTGCAGAAACTTGATTCCATTTCTGTTCACGTTCTTCTCATCGGAAAACAGTTTTTTCATTTAGTCTTTTGCTTAAGTTAACCAGAGGGATATAAACTGAAAACAATTTAGGATTTAAGGAGCGTTACATAATTATAAGGAATTGAAGAGGGAACATGTAAATCCTTCCTTTATTTTGGTGCTTCTCATTTTGTCATCGTATCAGAAATCTGCTTCCATAATCTTTTTATTCTTTAACCAAGAGTACCATACAATAATGCAAGTCAAATAATTGACAAACAATTTTTAATCTTGACAGTGATGCATTAGTGGCATTTTTTGGAGTTCTTTTATACTTTGTTTCATTTGTTTTAGTTTTGTTAGAACTTAGCATGATGTGTTCTAATCAGAATATATTCTTCTCATAATCGAGTCCCATCACATATAATTGCAGTTGGGTCACAACATATTCTTTATACTTAACTATGTGCTCCTATTTTTATTTTAATTGAAGTAGGCTGCCATTTATATATGTTTTTAACGTATTTCATGTAGTTTTCCTTACAATGTGTATTCAATTGTGCCTGATACGAAGTTTGATCCAATCCACATACTTTATACTTATTTTTTAGTATTTTATTTATTTTTGAAAGAAGCCCCAAACTCTTTCATATAACTTGAACTACTTTTTTTTAGGAATATAACTTGAATCAGTTGACCATAATATTGCAAATGAGAAAAAAATAATACAACTAAAGAATATATGTATAATGTTCCCTTCATTTGACTAGCGATCCTTAGTTCCCATAGACACTTGTATAATATGCATGCTTGAGTAGTATATCTATAGGTTCTCGATCTAGTGAGTGACCTCGCAGCCCTTTGGCGGCAGCGTTGGCTGCGGTGCCGGCCCTGGTCCAGGTCTTGGCCCCGGCCCAGGCTTTGGTCGTGGTCCAGATGGCGGTGAGGGTGTTTTCGCGCACTCCAACAGACACTTTAAGATATGCTCTCCACAACCGACGAAGCAAGTGGGGGACTCCATCATCTTCGGCAAGCAAGAGACACCGCAGACAGCACAGTCCATGTTGCAAACCATCAGGCATTTCATGAGGGCCATGTCCGACTGGCTCTTTGCATGGTGAACTGGGTTTGTGAGAAGAAGAAGCATCAAGAGGAGAGCGTGGGCAATGGTGGAGGAAGGAGGTGGAGCCATGGCTGCAATGGAGGAGCAGTGTTCATGAGAATCGGATTTTATAGAAGCGAGTTTGAGGCCTTGTCATGCATGTTTAGCTAGTTTAATTGTGTGCACGGAATTGTGTCTATGGAACAAGAGCAAGATGTGCATGGGATGTGTAATGCAGTGGAGAGCTTGCTTGGGGGGGCTTATTTGGTTGTGTTAAGCCAAAGGTTAGCTTCGGGTAGAAATCGTTGGTTCCAGATCCGGCCCGAAACCAGTGGACTGAATCTGTTGTTACGGTTGCAATAAATGTGGTCTCCTTGGGGCAAGCTAGTCAGATGAAGTTTGGCCATAGCATAATTTGCTATGTTAGCATCTTCTTACTCTGGTAAGTATAGCCAATAAAAAACAATAAAAAACATTTACCTAATAATTATAAGGGGTAATTACGGTGACCCCCTTGTAATTTGGGATAATTACCGTTAACCCACCGTAATTTCCGTAATTACTCTCGCCCCCTCAAATTCGCCATATTTACCCATAGCCCCCTATTGTTATTTAATCAAAATTTTACCCAAAAATTCCGATTTTACCCCCATTATTTTTACACATACACCCCTAAAAACTTATTTTTTTATATTTAACCCCCGGATTTTGGATTTTTAAATAACACCCCGTAAGAACTCCTATTTACAAAAAAGTCCTCGAAATTCAAATTTTTGCAAATAAACCCCCGAAATTATTCTGATTTACAGAAAAGTACCCAAAATTCGGATTTTTGCAAATAACACCCCGTCGCGCGGGCGGGAGCGGATGAGGAGGCCGGCCGGCCGGCCGGAGGCGGAGCGGAGGCGGCGGCAGGCGGCGGGAGCGGAGCCGGAGGCCGGGCGGGCGGGAGCGGAGCCGGAGGCCGGGGCGCCGGCGCGCCGAAACGCGGGCGCGGACGGCCACGGCCGAGGCCGTTCCGCCCCCGCGTGCCGGGGACGGAGGCCGAGACCGGCGCGCCCGCACGGGGACGGAGGCCGAGGCCGGCGCGCCCGCACGCGGGGGCGGAACGCTCTCGGCCTTGGCCTTCCGCGCCCGCGTGCCGGCGCGCCGGCCTAGGCCTCCGTCCCCGGCACGCGGGGGCGGAACGGCCTCGGCGTCCGCCTCCGCTCCCGCCGCCGGCTCGCCGGCGCCCCGGCCTCCGCCTCCTTCTCCGGCACGCGGGGCGGATTTTTGCAAATAACACCCCGAAATATTTAAATTTACAGAAGAGTCCCCGAAATTTTAATTTTTGCAAATAACACCCCGAAGTTAAATTTGTAATTTATAAATATTAAATTTGTAATTATAAATATAAAAAACACTAATGTCTTTTTTGTAAAATTTTATTTAAAACATGATTAAAAATATAGACTTATTTAAAAAAAAATATTGAAGGGGTCTATTTGTAAATGTACAATATGAAACTTGTAATTTTAAAATTAATTTTTAATATTTTTTTCATTTAAAAATAGACCACCTTTAATATTTTTCTCTATAAATATGTCCAAATTTTATTTATTTTATCAATAAATTTTACAAATAAGTTATCGAAGGTTTCAAAGATTAAAATTTAAAATTACAAGTTTCATATTATACATTTACAAATAGACCCCTTCAATTTTTTTTTATAAATAAGTCTATATTTTTAATCATATTTTAAATAAAATTTTACAAAAAAGACATTAGTGTTTTTTATATTTATAATTATAAATTTAATATTTATAAATTACAAATAGACCCACAGATTTTTTTTAAAAATAATTGTAAAATTATTTTAAAATTAATTTTTAATATTTTTTACATTTAAAAATAGACCACATTTAATATTTTTCTCTATAAATATGTCCAAATTTTATTTATTTTATCAATAAATTTTACAAATAAGTCATCGAAGGTTTCAAAAACTAAAATTTAAAATTACAAGTTTCATGTTATACATTTACAAATAAACCCCTTCAATATTTTTTTTATAAATAAGTCTATATTTTTAATCATATTTTAAATAAAAGTTTACAAAAAAGACATTAGTGTTTTTTATATTTATAATTACAAATTTAATATTTATAAATTACAAATTTAACTTCGGGGTGTTATTTGCAAAAATCAAAATTTCGGGGACTTTTCTGTAAATTTGAATATTTCGGGGTGTTATTTGCAAAAATCCCGTCCCCGCGCGCCGGAGAAGGAGGCGGAGGCCGGGGCGCCGGCGTGCCGGCAGCGGGAGCGGAGGCGGACGCCGAGGCCGTTCCGCCTCCGCGTGCCTGGGACGGAGGCCGAGGCCGGCGCGCCGGCACGCGGGCGCGGACGGCCAAGGCCGAGACCGTTCCGCCCCCGCGTGCAGGCGCGCCGGCCTCGGCCTCCGTCCCCGGCACGCGGGGGCGGAACGGCCTCGGCCTCGGCCTCCGCGTGCGGGCGCGCCGGCCTCGGCCTCCGTCCCCGGCACGCGGTGGCGGAACGGCCTCGGCCGTGGCCGTTCGCGCCCGCGTTTCGGCGCGCCTGCGCCCCGGCCTCCGCCTCCGCTCCCGCCCGCCCGGCCTCCGGCTCCCCCCGCCGCCTGCCGCCGGCCGGCCGGCCTCCTCCTCCGCTCCCGCCCGCGCGACGGGGTGTTATTTGCAAAAATCCGAATTTTGGGGACTTTTCTGTAAATCGAAATAATTTCGGGGGTTTATTTGCAAAAATTCGAATTTCGATGACGTTTTTGTAAATCGAAGTTCTTTCGGGGTGTTATTTGAAAAATCCGAAATCCGGGGATTAAATATAAAAAAAATAAGTTTTTAGGGGTGTATATGTAAAAATAACGGGGGTAAAATCGGAATTTTTGGGTAAAATTTTGATTAAATAACAATCAGGTGGGTAAATACGGGCGAATTTGAGGGGTGGGGGTAATTACGAAAATTACGGGGGGTTAGCGGTAATTACCCTAAATTACGGGGGTCATGGATAATTATCCCTAATTATAATTACTCTACCATTGAACTAAGAATATTATAATAAAAAAAAAATTTTAATAATGAATCATTTGTCTTATTATGAATTTACAGAAAAATTACTTACTTTATTATTATTAAAAAAATAACTTCTCTTATATTATAAATTTACAAAAAAATACACGATTAAAATATTTTAAAAATATTTTAATTTAATTTAATTTATCAATTAAAGTAATATACAAGATTAAATTATTTTTATTTGATTTTATTTCAGACAACTAGTTCATATCAAACAACCGATTTGACAAAATTAAATTTTAAATTTTAGTTTCATAAAATCAGACAATCGATCTTTTGTAAAAACAAAAATAAAATAAATTATTTTTTATATTAATTTAATAGTTATTCAAATTAAAACTAAATGAGAATAATTTAATTTTAATTGATAAAATTGAATTAAAATAGAATAATTCTTAAATATTTTAATGAAAGTAGTTTTTATAAATTTACAGTATAAAGTAAATGATTTTTTGCTAATAGTGATAAGGTATTTGATATTTTGCAAATTCACAATAAGGTAGGTTGTTCATTGCTAAAGATTCCGAAAAAATAAGAATACCATAACAGTAATATCTCAAGTTTCATTTGCAATTAAGTTATATTAAATTTAAATTTAATATAACTTACCACAATAAAGTGACATTATTACATTTTTATAGTCAACATTGAGTATAATAAATAAATTTATGAGTAACCAATCATTAGCTTATTGTTGTACCACCCTCTCACATTGAGTGGTCATGTATTGTCCAAATATCAACAACTTGGAGTAGGAGTGACATCAGTGGGAAATTGGTGGCAAAAATGCCAACACCCTTGGACATATCACTTGAAGTTGTTGTATTGTTGGTGGTATTGATTTGAGAACTCTAGGAGGCAATAAGAGAACTTAAAGTGGTATGAAAAATAATTTTACAAAATATTATATGAACTTTGAGAATGAGAAGAAAATAAGTTGAGTACACTCTCAAGAGAACAATTCTTACCTGAATAATATAGAGGAATGGTTGAGCATGTTGGAATGCAAGTTAGAAGAATTCGTTTGATCATATTATCCTATAAATGATTGTAATATCATACATGGTTATTTTATTATACTTCTATGTAGATTAGCCTATTTGTTTTTATGTTGATAGTATGATTTTTTTTGTTACCTTTTGGGCTTTAAATATCCTTACATATGTTTGCAAGATATTTGCATTGGAGTTAAAAGCAAGTAATAATACAAGCTATCAGTTGCTCTGTCATATATGTATATTGGGGCGACTAAGAGGAAGGGTACCTTGACTAAGCAAGGGAAAGGAGGGAGAGGGGAGAAATAAGAACAATAAGCAGAGTTATTGAGGATGTACCAAAGAAGAAAGAAAATAAAGGAGAGATCAATTAAGGGGACCCTCCTATAACATGATAATGCTTAGTTAAGAAACATGAATACTTAAAAAGTAAGCAAAGAAATCGCTGAACAATTATGGACAAAGTATTGCAAATGACTTGTCAGAGAGTCCCTCAAAATAAATTGGTGAGATCTCAATTGAAGCACTTTGGAAGAGTTGTAGAAACTTATTGATTAGATAGTCAAATCCCAAGGATGGGTTTCACAAAAGAACCATTACACATGATAAATGATCAACTATAATTTAACTCTTCCTTAATGATATGATCAATAAGTAGTTGGTGATTCTAGCTTACAAATGCAAATTATTACATGATTTTGATCAATTTTGGTTGCAAATATGTATTATTACATAGTTGATCTGACCATATTAGTTTGCAAATGATTATTTTAACTTACAACTATTTAGGTTATTATAGTTATGTTTATGCCCATTTTAGCATAGAAGTGATCAATTTACCTTGTAAATATTCTTGTTGTTATTATTCTATGCCTATTAACTTGTTAATATTCATTTTATGTTACAATTAATCATGATGATTAATTTCTATTGATTGAAAAATCTTATTCTTTGCAACTAATCTTGTGCAAGAATGTATGAACATCCTCAACTTTATTTGTGACGTTGAGGAGTCTACACCAATTTTTATTTTGCAAATTCACTAGGAACAATATCATTGATTACTAGTTTGCATTTTATGGAATGTATGAAGGCTGCTTCTAATGCTTTTATAGCAACCATATTTGTGTGCCCAAGACTACTTGTCGCTACTATAGCTTGACTTGTTAATACAAAGAGGAACTTGTGATAGTATTTTCACATGAAATTCACTTTGATTTTGAGCAAAAATAGTATTAACATTATTCTTTGATAAAAGGTAGAAAATACAATGCAGTCATGATGGAAGCAATTTGATTTTTGTACTTTGAATTTGTCATATCCTCAACTTATTTTCATAAAGTTACTGATATGTTTATATTTATTATTATAGAAAATCCTGTTCCATAAACACTTGTGCAAGAAGCACAATATATCGAATCTAATATCGTGATCAGAGATTAATCACTTATTGTCTTGCCCTTAGATAAAGTCTAAAATATATACTCAAACTCAATTGTTCTTTTGTCAATTATTTTCCTAATTATATTTGGTTGTGTTATATTGGCTTTGATCATTATACACATTATATTATCATTTTAGATTTTTCAATGCAAAGCCTAATGTGTTACATAATGTAAGTTTATCGAATGTGGCATGCTTGTGCTATAATGCATGAATACGCTATTATTGGGCAAAGCTATCGATATTAACCCCAATAATGTCTCAATGTTATGCAGTAAGTTTGTAGTTAATAGTATTATACATCATGATCTCCTTTTGGATGATAAAATATTATTTGACATGGTTACATCAATGAGAAAAATCAAGTCACTCGCAAAGATATCTCTTTCAAAACGATATTTAGATTATATTTGATGTATTATGATATTTACATGAAAACTAGTCTATATTATGAACGTCACTACTATCCTAAAATCCCTTCTTATATGTATGGCAATTTGGTTGTTTAAAAATATGACTATCTCATTTGTTGATAAAAATAATTATGATTTGATCACAATTTTGGTAAAAAAAACTACTTTTAATATATACTTCACAGTATTCAATTAGGTTGAATAATTTTTTCTATACCTAAATATTTGTGTTGTATTATTACCCAACAAAAAGTTTGGCTTATAATTTAGAAAAATAATATGATGCAAAATAAGATTAAAGTGTTGTCACATAATAAGACAGTTGAAATAATAATTTTCTAATACAAATAATTAAGCACAGGCTAGATGACAAAAGAAAGGAACAAAAATATAATTATCAAATTTTTTTAATCTATGATCACGGAGAATTGCACATCTTCCAATTATGCTCATCCCCTTGTACCATCCATACCGTAGTAGCATTATATCAAATGGTTGTAATTCAATATGCCTTCTCTAAGGTTGACCTAATCATTTCTTAGCGATTAATAGCCTCATCCTTAAGTCTCGTTTGTCATATACTTTGTTGATGTATGCTATTGAATAGATAAAATTTTTATATATGGCTATGTAACTATTATCTATGAAATGTCATTAGTAAAAGCATCAACTTAGTTGTTTGTTAAAAGGATTACATGACATGCATATATGCATGACAATCTTTAGACTTACCAAGCACTGCAACTGCAAACATACTTGATAAGATTCACATTATATGTTTTAATATTAATAACCTTGAAATGACTTTTGCTAGGCTTGCTAATCTTGAACGACAGTGTCTCTTGAATGATATTTCTAACCGCTTTCTTAAGTTCAAGATAAAAATGTCCATGTTAACTCTCAACCTTGCAATATCAGTCGTACATCATATTTATCATTTTGTACTTATAACAAGAAAGACAAATATACAATTAAAATACATAGAATATGTGTATAATAATTAGAATTGGTGTAATATAGCCAGAATACTATAATATACATAGAATTACAACTATTTATGTAGAAATATTTGTGTATACTTATTATGAGAATAAAATGAACATTATAGTAATAATGTACTAAAATCAAGTGTTGAAGGGAACCAACTTTATGATTCATATATTAAAATATTTTGTTAGTTTAACTATATTTCATCCCATACGGATCTCAAAATAGGTGTGTTCTAGTGCTTTATGTCTAACTTCTCCCTCATTCAACAAAATATCTCTAGTAATATAATACAAAATATATCAATAGTTTTTTTGAAATCTTTTATCTTATATGCGAAGGCAATACACTTGATCAAAATCGACATTCATCATTTATTTTCTTTGGTAGACTAAGTCTAACATTGCGAAAATTTACTTCAAAATATCATAAATAATACCCATATAGTGATCTTAAAAAAAAAACTTTACTACATTAATGTCCCTTTTACTTATCAAATACAAATACAATTATCGTATTTTATCCTTCATCACTCTCTAATCCAAGAGTGATGTTTTCAAGAAGCCAAGTGTAGTTAACATATGTTTTATTATTGACAATTGTGAAGGTAAAGTGAAAGAAACATGTCGAGTAATAAATAATTAGAGTGTACAAAATATGTTTAATCTAATGTCTAAAGAAATAATGTAAACAATAGTAGATAGATATAAATGTTTATTGTTTAAAATAACTATTTGAGACAATATGATCACTAACTTTTATCTTTATTTTTTGTTGTTACACTAATAAAAAAACTATCATATTTAGTACATATTTAATCGATTTGTTAATTTGTTAATTTATGAAAATGTGTTTTATGAATAAGTGCATTTTTAGAAAATTTATTGTACCCCTTAGATATGATAATAGCTTGTTAGGTTAATTTTTAAATTATCTCAAAATTTAAAACTAAAACGCATGTTGCTTTTATGAAAGTGAGACTAACATATTTTCTGTGGTCTTGCTATCAGCACAGCTATGTCCCCCTAAAAGAGGCCCAACTTATCTTGAAAGTTAGATCTCAAAATAAATGGTTGTCGGTTAAATTTTTGCAATAAAGTACCTCAGCAAATCCTTAATTATATAAAACATCAAAGTAAAGGAAAAATGAATATAACTTCAAAATTTCAAGTTATTGAGCCCACGTTGTTGCTGGTGACGATGAGCAGGTAATTAGGTGCACCATCGACAGGCCGTAGAACACCCACATCGGGCAGTTGGGGAACGTGGCCAATTATGACATCGGTGAGAAGTCCTCCACCACCTTCCTCTTCCATTATTTTCAAGAACATAGGCCTGAAAAAACTACCATAATTACCAGCATTACAAACAAACAAAAAAAAAAAAGAAAAACCACAGTTATCTATGGCCGCTGAGATCACGTGCCCAAGCGAGAGGAAAAGACCGAAGGTGAGGACATTGCCAATGATGCCAATGATATTGTGGGCTGCATCGACGCTAACCATCTTGAGTTTTAGAGATGAAGAAAAATAAGAATAAGAAGAAGAGATGGAATAGTGGCGAGGATACTGAAGAGAAGAAGATGAGGAGAATAAGGAGCGCCTGGATGCCGAGATTTTTTATAGATAAGAGTTGCATATGTGTTTAAAGAAGAGTTTTTTATGTGCACCTTTCTAAAAAAATATGTAAATTATATATAACTCTTAATTTTTTATAATTACGTATATTTTTTTTAAAATTTTTAGATAGATTTTAGCTTTTTTATCCTTAGTTCATCTCACTCTCCCAATTTTGAAATTAGTATTCCGCTTAAAGCGGGCTATGCACAAAATAAAAAATAGAATAATAAAACATGAAGTAAAAAGTAACATTAGGATTCTGACTTTTCAATTCATTTATGTACGGATTTTTCCCAAATTTATTCAAGAATTTATAGTTAGAGATTTTAACTTAACTTGTTGTTTGAAACTTCAATTTCTGTTTCTGAAAATTTTTTATTATTAAATGTATCAAATTTTAAGTTTTAGAATTGAAATTATTATGCTGTTAAAAAAACTCAATCAAATTTTACCTTAAATTTTTTGAATTTATAATTGAATTTGCCAATGATTATATGGAATATTTTGGTCATTTGATTATAATTGTCAAAAAATATACTAGTTATATTTATATAAAAATAGATTTTTAACTTAAGAACTTGAAATCTCTTTAAAAATTAAAAAATAGAGTTATATATAATCATGAAAAATTAGAGAATTATATGTAATTTAGCTATTTCTTCAAGAGTTGTACTTAAAATTCTTAAATTTTCAAAATTTGAGAACTATAAAATTCAATATTAGTTATACATAACTTTAAAGTTCTAAAACTTCTAAATTCCAATTATTTTTAAAAATTGGTTAGTTTTCAAAATTCTGAACTTTAAATTTTAGCATGTCAGATCACATGCTAAACTTTATAATCAAACAAAACACAAAACTTATTATTTTAAAATTTATAAATCTAATAAAATAAATATAAAAAATTAAAAATTTAAATTTATATGCCTTATAAAACAAACATACTATCAAAAATTTTTAATTCAAAATTTTAAAATTTTAGAACTTTTAAATTCTACGAAACGCGGTTTTTAGGAAATTCAAATTGTTCGGTTCTAGACACGAGTTTGGTTTGGTTCGACCATAAATGGTGGCCGAACCAAAACTGACCCGTTAATATCCTCCTCTACTCCGGTGTTTCCTGCTGCACTCTAGGGACGAATTGCGGCGGCCGATATGCCAAGCGGGAAGAGGAAGCACAGCTCCGGCGAGCCGGAGGGAGAGGATAAGATGGAGGCCATCGACGGCATCAAGGAGAAGAAGCGGAAGGTGCTGCCCTCACTGATCAAGAACAAGATGAAGCGCATGGCGGTGCACGCCAAGCTCAAGCGCGAGAAAAGGATTGAGAAGAAGAAGAAGGCCAAGGCCCGCGATGCTGCCCGAGATCGTGCGCTAGAGCTGGGGGAGGAGGTTTGGCTCTCGATCTCTGAGATGCGGTGGTTTTTGGGTGTCGGTTTTAGGGTTTTGATCGAGGGTTTTATTGACTTGTTTTGAGCGTAGCCTCCAGCGAAGAAGATCCCGCGCACGATTGAGAACACGAGGGAGCTTGATGAGACTGTTTGCAAGCCTGATGATGAGGAGGTGTGGGCTCTCTCCTTCCGCTTGATTAATTCGATTTTTGATGAATTCTAAATTGGTCTTGCTGCTTTGGAATTTAAATCTGATTGAAATGTGAAAGTTTTTTTTTGCAAGTATTTTCTTTAGGTTGGATTTGTACTGGCAAACATTCCATTTCGTGGTTAATTGTTTTTCTAGTTTTCACTGCATAAAATTCTTTTGGGCTTATTTCCTTTGGTAACTGACTTTCTAAAACGATCTGATTTTGTCTGCCAATCAGTTGTTTGCAGGCAATGATGCAGATGAATTCAGCAACATTCTGAAACAAGAACACGTCCCAAAGATACTGATTACAACATGTCGTTTCAATTCTAGTGTATGTTTTTGCTTGGAATCGTAGTAAATTCTGAGAGTGATTTTATTGGTTTTCTGATGTAATGAATTTTTAATCGCATTCTATATAGAGGGGACCTGCATTTATTCAGGAGCTTATGTCAGTAATCCCAAATGCCCATTATTTTAAAAGAGGAACATATGAGCTTAAAAAGGTGCAGTTTTCAAGCTGAGATGATTTCCAGTTAGCTCAAGATTTTATTCTCACAATCCTCATGGAGATAATTCTTTTTCCCTACAGATTGTAGAATATGCAAGAAATAAAGAATTCACTTCAATTATTGTTGTTCATACTAATCGGAGAGAACCAGGTGAACTCCTTTTATTTTAATTTTCTAACTTGACCAAGTCTATCAGTTTATGTCACATCCTATACACAGTGGTTGCGTCTCTTACGGGTGACTATTTTCCTTTTTTAGATGCTCTGCTAATTGTGAATTTACCTGATGGTCCTACTGCCCACTTTAAGCTCTCAAAACTTGTCTTGCGGAAGGATATCAAGGTATTGCAGTTGTCATTTTTCTCTAGCTTTGAAAATCGTTGATTTTTTTGCTTAATAGAACCTTACATCTATTTATATTCAGTTTTCTACATTTTTCACAAAAGAATTTACATTATGATGTTCCCATAATGAACTATCGAATGTTTTCTTTCCTCTAGTAATACTTCTGTTGTTTATCGACTATGTGTCCTATACAAGGCATATCCATTAAACAATTGATATCTAACAGTATGAACATGTAAAAATGATCGTTTACCAGATGTTCACGTAACTTGTTTGCATTAATATTAGAAAATTTGAGTGACTAGTATACTTAATCTGTTTTTATTTTTGAGAACATGGGATTTACGAATGATTAGCATACTGGGTTTACAAATCAGAGTGAGTTAAATATGAGATGCAAAAGAGTACCTGAAAGGTGTACATGAGCTCTTTGTCAAAGCTTAGGTCTATCACCCCTTCTCAAAAATTGGTGGCAACGTGATTGGATCTCAAACAAGCAGTCTTTCTCGAAGTATGATGTCCATATGAAATTGACTACTTTGTTCCAATTTTCATCTGATATCGGCCATGTTTCCTTTATTGGAATTCTTTGCAATTCAACTAAATGTTAATTGGATTTGTATTCGATTTAACTCCCAAAGTCCATGTTGCTATTATAATAATTTGCCTTTCTCTCTAGCATTTGGAGATACCATGGGAAAAAAGACTGAATAAAACATGTTTGCAGCAAAAGAGAGAGAGGAAAGGAGGAAAGAAAAGATGAATACAGAAAATATTAGGAAAAAAGAAAAGAGAAACGATGGATTGAAAGCTTTAGAATGCAAAGTTCTTAACAAAGAGAACTCTATTTTCTTAAATAACTTTTGGGCGTATGACTAGCCATTTGGTAGCCTCTAGCGCCTCATTTTTCAACAGTTCAGATATCCAGACTTACATCCAAATTCACCCATCAGTTAGTTTTTTCTAAAATATAACTATCCGTTAAAAGTGGTCCTCTAGAAGTTTGGGTATCTAGATGCAGCAAAATTTGACACTAGCCTCCAGGTTGGTGATATCTGGAAAAACTGTCCGAAACTGGTGCATTAAGCTGAGTTGTACAAAGTTTGAGATATTTGAATCTCAACCCACATTTAGCATGTGTATATTGGACAACTGGAGTCAATTAAATTGAGCTGGTGAAAGTGCATTCAACAGTTTTCTGAAGTCAAAAGATACTAATTACAATTTGAAAAAGGTGAGGAAAAAAAACTGAATCCTAGGTCTTCAATCATCTCCAACCAAATTCTCCTTGAGCCTTTGCATAGCTCCATGAGCCCATCTTGGGTCCTTGAGCACTTCAAGTCTTCAAATTGAACACTCGGCTTCAACATTCATTAACATGATTTACATAGTTGACTTCTCAAATGACAATCTACCCATGCTTGTAGCTTAAATATTAGTACCAAAATGGTCATTATCAAATCCTTTTAGGAAAAAATTATTTTTTTTGTAAATGTCGTGTGAGGAATCACCCACAGTTGAGGTTTCTTTTCAAGTTCTCTTATTAACTTATTGAATTATCAACCTTATTCTTGTGTGTTTATTATGCTGAACTTTCGGCATCGTACAAGGAAAAAAAGCCTAAATTTTTGCTTCTTTTATATGTTTGATTAGCTTTTAGTACCTTTTGATTTTTAAATGTTCTGAATTCTAAAGCATTTCTGAAGGATGTTATCTATATTGTCCATGCTCCTTCACATACTATTCATATACTTGGTCATACCATTATGCTAAATTTCTTCTGGTTTTCTTGTGATACTGAAAACTAGTCCAATCTTTTTGTTTGCTTTTTATTTGTCTTAAGAAAAATTAAGCATCTCAAAACAATTGAAATTGGAAAGTATTATGGTGAAAATTTATTACTATACTGCTCTGGAGGATTGTTCTAATTGACAGATAGTTAATGTGTTTTTTTTATCATTGATCATCACGTCACGGCATCTTTTGTCAATGGTCTAGACTTCATGGTCCATGCCTGAATTCTGTGTATTCACAATCTTATCTGCTAGGAAGGAATACTGATATCTTTGTCCTGTTTTGTGTCTTTTCGTGCAAATAAACAGAACCATGGAAATCCTACTGGCCACAAGCCTGAGTTGGTTTTGAACAACTTCACAACACGCCTTGGTCATCGTATTGGCAGGTGAACTTTGATCATAGAATGCTGTTGTGCTGGTTCTCTTAACTTATTATCATTCAAATTCTTAAAGTCCAGTACATTGTTTTATCTGTTTTTAGATTGATTCAATCACTGTTTCCTCAAGATCCTAACTTCCGGGGTCGTCGAGTGGTAACCTTCCACAACCAGCGGGACTTCATATTTTTTCGTCATCATAGGTATTTACATATTTTGGATCATCTTGTCAGTTGTATTTATTTATTTAATTGCCTTTTGATGGCTGGAAATTCATAATCTGATTTTTGTTTCCTTTATTACCTCCCTGAATGCTTTTTATCTGTGTCCATCAGTACAATAGGTTGAGATTGTGCCAGGTTTCTCTGAAAAAAAGTTGAATGTCTTTTCTTTTTTCTGTTCCTACAAAGAAGTCTACCCTGTTATGCCATAATAGAGAAAATGAACAAGATTAGTTATACACAAAATTTTCTTAGAAAATTTGCAAGTGCTTACGTGTGTTGGAGCTATAAGATATTTTGCCTAGTATTGATTCTTTATCTTGCTTTGGAATAACAACAAATAGCTGCTGATGATGACTGCATAATGCTGTATGATCTTGGGTATGACTTGAAAGTGGTTACAGTTAAATAATTATAGAGGATGATGTGAGGTAAATGTATCCGAGTACTTCACATTTATGGGCTTGTGCCTTATTGTTTGATGGGCCCTTTTTATTTTCAGTTTGGTTGTATTTTGAGTTGATCTTCATATTGCATAAAATTGAAAGTAGATTTTATACCTTTTGGATAGCTAACCTGAGCCTTAAGTTCTAGTACAATCGAGATTTTGAGATTGACTCAATTTCAGCCAAGCTCTAATCTGAAGTTTCTTGCTAAGCTTTTAGGGCATTTTGGCCTGGCCAAGCCCATTGTCAGAACTAGAATTATCGGTACTTTCTTTTCTTTCCATCACTTCCTTTCTATATGTTTCTGCATCAGAAAGTTTGATTCTCGGTAGTATCAGTTCAGTCACTAAAATGCATTTTTATTCATATTCTGATTGGTGTGAATTTTGAAATTAAGGAATGCATTTAAGTTTAAAATTTTTTTACTGGTTGTAACTATTACTGCAAATTATGTTTCACCCAAGGTTTTACGTTTTGGCCGAAACGGAGCCGTTTAAACGGCTCCGGTTCCGAACCGAATCCCTATTTTAGGTTTCGGTTAGGGTTTACTGTTCATCTTCATCAACGAGACTCGAGCGAGAGCGGGAGCTCGCCGGCTTGCGCGCCGGGGGGGGGGGGGGGGGAACCTCGCGCCAGCTTTGTGTCCGAGGCCAAGGGCCCTGCGCACTCGCTAGCCTGCCGCCGCTCCCTCGCCTATCTCGCACCGTCACCGACTTGACTTGTACTCCTGCAAGCTGCGGCTGGGCTTACACTGGGTCAGCGCTATCGCCAATTTGATTTCGACGCCCTTACGGGTTTCTGTTAAATACTGTTCATGTACGTAATATTATTCACGTAATTATTCATTATGTTTTAAAATTTTTAAACATATTATAATTTTTTAATTTGAAGTTAAAAAATAATTGATATAAAATTAAATTTTAGTGAAAATATAATTAAAAAAAATATTTTGGTTGAAACTGAAATGAAAATGATTTTGATTGAAACACGTTGATTTTTTTGTTCACGTGTATGTGTGCATAATCGTTCCACCGAAAGTAAAGGCAAAAAAAATTTGTGTCAGTTTTACTCCCATGTGAATCGCTGTTACAAGATTGCGCAAAGGTAGTTATTTTCGTATGTCTATAAATATTCATCTGGATCATTCAGGTATTGAATTAATAATTCTACATCTAGATGTTTTAAACTCAACTGATGATAATGATGATTAGTTGTATTACATTATATTTAATAAATTATGTATATATCAATTATATTTTAATAATAAGTTAAATTTGTTTATGTTAATTTTTAATTTTTTAGCCATATTCATATTATTTCTCATATATTTTTTGATATAGGAATATATAAAAACAGTAGTTAACTATCAAATTTAATTTTAATTAATTAAAATAATATTTAATATTGTGGTAAAATTAATTATAAATTCTTTTATAATTTTTAAATTTTTATAAAATTTTTTTTAACATTTTATCGTATTTTTAATGTAAAGTTAAAGTACAGTTAAAATATAATCAAACTGTGGTCAACACACAATTAATAACTAAAAAAAATCTTTCGGCCAAAACCGAAACAGCCGAATCAGTTAAAACGTATCGGTTTCGTTGGGTGCCGAAATCGAAACCGAAACTGATACTGAAAACCTTGGTTTCACCATCATTGTTATTTTTCCTTGTATATTTCACCATTATTTCTTACTAAAACTCACTGATATCCAGTACCTCCATTAAGTTTTGAAATAGAACTATCTGCTACCTTAATCCTATTGTTTGTAATAATACCAGGTTTTGCAATATTTCCTATGCTCTAATTCGCATGTCATTATGTTTTGTGCCTCCACTTTCATCCAAAAATTGCTTATAAGCTCAAAGAAGCCCCCAAAACATGTTCCTTAAGCTTTGGAGCCATTTTCTGAAGACAAAAACTAGCATAATTCAGTTTGCCCCAAAAGAGAAAACTATAATAGAATTCAATGTGCTAGACAAAAAAATTTTAAATGGTTCATCTTTGTTTAGATCCTTGTGTATAGTTTGTCGTGTATTTCTGTTAGGATTCAGATCCTCACCACTAGCACAAGTGATTGTCCTTTTAGTAGAGAAACTTGGAGCAGAAAAAAATAAAGGTGCTTATGTTCACTCAATTTTTCGACATGAAAACCTTGAGTTATTAAGTCCACTATTTATGACAAACAGAACTTAAGAGGCACATTGAGTGGCTTCTTCAAATAAGTTTTAAGCCCATGTCTTAAAGAACTGTAAATAGCGGGGAATGCATGGGAACTGAGGCTTATGTTCTTGTCTGGCAAGTGATTGAATTATGCATTGTGAGCATCTTCCAAAAATTTGTGAATGCCTTGTGGATAGGTTTCAATTTCTCAATACCGGATGTTAAAATATTGACATCAAAGATAGAAATTGATCAAATATGCTATAAGCCATGAACCAAACGTGCACAACAGAAAAGGAAAGAACAGAAATCACTGCCATGAATATGACTATTCAATTTAGATGGATACAATCTCAAGTAGAAACCTAGTCTATGGACCGGGTTGTGCCATTGTTCCCTCTTGAAGTGTTCCTAGATGTGACTGTATTCTGTAAATGTTCCTTTAGGTTATTTCAATAATTGAATTAGAATAATTTTCTGTACTAGTCTTATGGTACAGGTTAATCCAAGTTAGAGGTAACCCTTACTGCTTTCCCTTAAATTGGAGTAGACTGAATTTTGTCAGTACAAACTTTGGAGCTTCTTCTTAAGCATTACTTAAATCAAATAAATCTGAGTGTTAGATGTGTGATTTTTTTCCTTGTATGATTCAAAGGGTAACATTAAGGCTTATGGGGTTGAAGCATGGAGCTACCCACGTCTTCCCAATAGAGTAAAATTTTGTTTGGAAACACTGAAAATGAGTTCTTCCTATCTTCAAAACCAGTTCTTGGAGCTATGCATGTCTTCACACTAAAGCTGATTTTGTTTTGAAAGTGACTGGAATACCCAAAAGGAGTTCTTTATACCTTTAAAATTAATTTATTTATTCCCCAAAATCAGAAACTTTTCTTTCACAGATAAGCTATATTTCTCATAAATCTCTTGAAATAATGGAGGGGCAGTTTGGGTTGCCAACATCCGGTAATGAGAGTTTACAGCTAGGCTCTATATTTGTGGCAATTATGTGCCTCTCTTCCTTTCTCATCATCAAAATCTGTACCTTCTTTGATAGAAAAAGGTTATGTCTCAGATCCAGTCCTTGAATTTGCAGTTAGGCTCTACACCTTTGCTAGGATTATCTCTTAATTTTGTTTTAGTATGATGAACTTGTAAAAGAGAGTGTTTCCTTGCTTTTGTGAATTTCTAGCTTCATTTATTTCTAAATAACCTTATTCATAATTATTGTTTGTATTTTGGTGTATTATATTATATCCTCCATTCATTAGAACTTGTCACCAGCTTTTGGCTAAAATGTTTTGAATTCAGATACATCTTTGAAACTAAAGAAACAAAAGTCAATCCAAAGGACAAATCAGCTAAGGGTGCCAAAGGCAAAAACTTGACTCAAGAGAAAGTGATTGCCCGCCTTCAGGTACATGGATTTTATTCTCTTGCAAAATCTGTCTGATTACTTGATTGTCCTTCCTTACATGTTGGATTCTTACAGCAATATTTCTCTTGATAAATTTTCTGCTGTCTTCTGTTGCTAATTCGGATTCATAATGGCTCTTTATTATTTGGCTGTGGCCTTTTCTAGTGGGTACATCATCATTATGTTATCTTGCAACATTCATCATATATGTTTGGTGTCCAGTATCTTTGTTCTCTTTCCTTCTATCGTTTGTTTTGAATTCTATTTTGTTTCAGTGAATATTATCTGGATTTGTTTCCTTTCCTAGTTGTCTTACAATTTCTTGTGAAAATGCAGGAGAGTGGTCCTCGCTTCACACTGAAGTTAATAAGCCTGCAGCATGGAACATTCGATTCGAAAGGCGGCGAGTATGAATGGGTCCATAAGGTAATATCTTTTATTGGAATTCTAAAAAAATGCATTCTTAGGCATGTTCATGTCACCATGCTTGTTTCCTGATCTTCTCATTTCCTTTCTGAAAAAAATTTGCATCATCTCACCATGCTTGTTTCCTCATCTTATCATTTCCTTGTGATTCAACTTCAGCCGGAGATGGATACTAGCCGCAGGAGATTCTTCTTATGATTGAATTTTATTTGGGGTTCTGCATTCATCTTCTGTGCCACCAACCTTTTGGGGTTTCTACAATTCTGATCTTTTGTAATATGTTTAAAATTTTGCTTCTTGTAAGTTCACTAATTATGGTAGCAATGTACTGCCAGCGATTTTTCCTTTTTTTTTTTTGAGTTTTTGTTTAGCTATTGAGAGACATTTATTGATTATATTAGAACTCGGAAAATGTTAAAAGTATAAGTTCAGTGACATCTGTCGTATTAATTTGATGATTATTTATTTTTCATGTGCAAGAGTTCATGTCATTGAGTTTTATTGGTCTTATTATTCTCAAAATATGAGACAAAAAATTCCTCTAGATCTCTGGAAGTGCATTCTCCCCATGTCAAGGGTTTCCCCTCTTGATTAACAAATCAGTTATATTTCAGCCCTACAAAACCAATCTACAACCAGCACATTCACATGAATGAAGTCCTCAAACCTTCCTATAATATCCATGTTAGCACAAAACAAAGGTGTGACTACAAATCAATTTTAATGAATATATATGTAAATATTTATCTATTTATTATATAGTTAGATTTTGTTTTTATGGAGATGGGAATATAAAGCAAAATTTTTTATTATTTATATTCCTAAGGAGACGAATTTTAAAGACATAGGTTTTAAGTTTTTTTTAACGAAATAGGTTCCATGTTTATTTTTTTTACAATTTTATTTGAACTCTTATAATTAATTCGTGGTCTGCTGTAGAGCATATATGTGTCTAACTCGAATTTTATGCATCCAAAAAATTAAATTCTATTTGTTTTAATATAATGTTTTATTTACTTATATACGATATTTATAAAAAAAAAAAGCATGTAGATCTTTAATTAAACGGTTTACATTGGGAGGATCATATTAACCTACTAGCGGGTGAATCGGTCAAGCGTTTTGGAGATGTCGACTCGGTTAGATCCGACCCGATTTGCCTGACCTGACACCACTAGGTTGCGTAGGTGCACCTCAGACTGGATTTAAGGAATCTAAGTCCAAATCCCTGGGTTTTGATGTTTGATTCGGCCTAAGCACGCTGAACAGGGAGAAGTCGCCCAACCAGCTCTATACAAAATGGCTGACGTGACTCCCCAAAAAGTCCCCAAGTTGCCCGAACCATTCGAATTTCTTTGAATGCGGTAAGGCCCACCCAATTGTGAAATCTTCTCAGATTCTTGGTGTTTTTCCTTTATCCTGCTATTAGTATACATTGCCACACAGCTTCTTTATGTACTCGAGGATTGATGGGGTTGGCATTATTTTTTAAATAAAAAATTATTTTTTTTGAAAAAATTCAAGTGAAGCATCCTCACACAAGGGGTAAGCTAATCGTGGTGTTTCTAAACCCAGTTCCGGAATGTGCCAAGCAACGGAAGCGACTGATTTTATCAAATCCGCCAAAATTTGGTACCTAAGTGTAAGATCTTAGTCAAGATGAAGGAAGGTCAAAAAGAGGATTAAAATGTAAAAAAATAATTTCATCAAAATTTTAATATTTAATTACTAATTTGACTAACGAATAGTTCAAATTTTTTTTGTACCGTCTTACCCTCAAAGCTTCAGCTTTAAATGGGTCTTTCTCCGTTCAAAAGGCTAGGGTTTGAGCCCCACCCTCCCGGTCCTCGTCATCGACTTCTTCATCTTCGACAAGCTATGCTGCGATCCCTTCGTCTCCGACAAGTTACGTTGCGACCCCTTCGTCTTCGACGAGTTACGCTGTGATCCCTTCGCCTCGAACAACTCCTTTCTCTTCCTGCAGCAGCATTAAACTTCTTCCCCAATTCGCAGATCCTTTCCTCATCTTCCTACTCTCGATATTCACTACTTTCTCCTTTGACCTCGTTGCAGCGGCGATCCCCATCCAATCGCCGTGGGATTCTTCTCGGATACTCCTCCGATCCAAGATTTCCTTCTCCCTTTTTATTTTGTTTCTTTTTCGGATGTTTTGTGCTTAGTGGTGTCCGACTTTGATTTTGTGCCGGATTTAGAGAGGCAAGATGGTTTTTGGTTCGTGGTGGATTGGAAGAGCACATTCTGGTGGACTAGGGGTTTGGCTGTGAGTGGTTTAGGGTTGTGGATTAGGGGAATTTTATACGGCAAATTTCTATGGTTGATTTGGGAGTTGCCGATGCGGAGAATGAAGAGGATGAAAGGGTTTCGATCTCCGCTGGAGCGAAATCGAGAGTTGTCGGTGCAGAGGATGAAGAAGAGGAATTAGGATTTCATCGTGGCTGGAGCGAAATCGGACGATAGATATTCACGGAAGGCATTTTAGTTATTTTTCAATTAAAAGTTAATTAAATTATATAATGTTAATCTGATCAAATTTTTAGTGTTTGGATAGTAGACCAGTTAATCTAGGATAATTCTGATGTTAATCCAAAAACAAACGGTATCTTACTTTTCCCGAATGGTTCATTTTAAATTCAGCCACTTGCCGAGCCACTTACAAAACAACCTCAAGCAAACCAAGGAATAACAACAGGCGGAAACAAAAATTATAATCACAAATTAGACTAATTTGAATTTGACTTATTTTGCATAAATATATTAATATTATTTTAGAAATTACAAGTTGACGCATCAACTGGACAAACAACATAGAAGTGAAATAATTTACCAAAGAACAGAGATAGAAGTGAAATAATAAAATCTATTTCCCCAATTATTTAACACCAAACATTTCTGTACAACAAAAAATGTTCAATATAATTCTTTGTATGTGAGGAAAGAGAACTCTACAACAAAATTTCCTCCTGTATTTCACTGTAACAACATATTTAAAACTTGAAAAATTTTAAATTATCATTTCTTCAAGACAATTCCGTACAAACCATCCCCACCATCCCCACCGCCAACCTTCACCATCTGTTCAATCTACTTGACTGAGAGGTGTTCATGCCGCCTTGTATATTCGCAGCGCTCTCCAAGTGCCTGTAAGCATTATCTTCCTTATTCAACCTCAAGGTGGCCTTCTTGAAATGCCGGTCCTCGTCAGCAGAGCCATCATCACATTCTGAAAATTGGATGTCCAGGTGCCTGTATGAATTGCTTGGTTCACGTTGCTTCTGATGAGCAAGCTTAGTTGTCATCTCACAGGACCTCTTTCTCTTCCTACCAAATCGAACACCACGAAAAAGCATCAATGGTCAATACAAGTCTGAAGCAAATTACCAAGACCACACCACCATTCTTAACACTGATAAACGGAAAGTTCAAATGCAAAATCATCCTATAGTTATGGTTGTCAACTTTTACCAAGTGTCCAACTTCAGAACAGTTCATCCAGAAAGAGCAAAAATGAAGTCATATTTAATACCTTTTGTTCGGTAGCTCATCTCTCCTTGGAGCATCCTTTGTTGCCTTGGACTTCTTCCCATTCTCCATTGGCAAATCATGATTCATAGGCCTGCTGTTGATAGCTAATTCAGACAGATCCCTGGGAACAATGGAACTTATTGTCACTCACACTGATGACTAGAGCCATTCAAAACAAGCATATAAGCAGAAGCTCTAAAAGAAGAATATCTTTTACACAAGTAAAGTTGACAATGATTGAGAAACATAACATAGCCAAGCCTAGTTCCTTAAGAGCAACAGACAAGTAAATTAATAGATTTTAAGGAACATGCCCAAAGTCAATTAGTCCAGACCCCTTAGGAAGGCATGGTGACGTATAATTCTGTGCTCCAAATCCACCAAAAGGTACCCCGTTCAGAAATTGACCATTTGTTGCCATGAATGCCATCGTGTTGTACTGATTATTATAAGCCAAGTACGGCACTCTGCCATTAGTCCAGTAGGGGTTGTAGTAACAAGAAGGATCAAATGGAATCCCAGCAGAGAAACACTTCATTCCAGCAGAGTCTGTTGCTACAAAATGGAAGAAAAGGAAGGTAAGCATATTAGTTTCCAATAGGATTTCCTTAAGAAAAAGGCCACACTCAATAATAGTGATAATTGTTTTAATGAGAATAGATAGAAAACAGAATGTATAGGACTAACCACTTTCAGGAATAGGTGCTCTCCTGTGTTTCTTTTGCTTTGCTACAAGAAGAAGATAAACAACCACGATAAACAAAGAAAGCAAAAGCAAAATATTAAAAATTGGTAAAGTCAATCACAAAAATGTGGTTATACATTCTCAGTTGCCATTCAAGCAATCAGAATAACTCAAGAACAGCAGCAATAAGCAAAAACAACAAAACTCACATTGTTTTTCACCAAGGGCTTTTTCATGAACTTGTTTGGGCATTGCATGATTCTGGAATTTGGCTTTCGTCACATCCAACAGTTCTACTGTTCCCTTGGATTCTACTTCAATCTTCATTGTGTTCATTCCACTAACTACTTCTTTCTTGACAGAATTATCTTGCACGGAACCAGCTGGAAAACAAGAGGATGCCATATCTGGAATTTGATAGTTGGTTTAGTTTACACATAAAATTGAACATAAACAAAAAAGTCACCAGAAAAGAATTTCATTTCTACCTTCAACTTTGGTAATCCCTGAACTGCTGCTAGTTGGACATTCACAAATGCGATTGATTGTTGCTCTGAGTGTTATGTTCGGTATGAGATCATCTTGGATACTTGAGGCCCCACACGTGCAGATGGCCTTTGAAAGTATGTAGTCTCGTATGCCTATGGAAGAGTCGGATTCAAAAGTTAACATATAAATTAGTATATTTTGTTATCATTTACCATAAACAGCTAAGCAAGACTAAGCATACAGCAGATTTGAATTCAAATTGAAATACAAATATGCACCATTTGAAACACTTACATTTGTTGCAAAAACTGCTGAAACAACATTTGCTTGTCAGCACAGCATCATTCATCACTTTTTTGCATAATGGACAAAGCAACTCAGGTGGAATATCGCTAGTGGAGCAAGAAGAAGAAAAACCCTCCATTTCCTTTGTAAATGTAGCCCTAATGAAACAAAGAGCATTTAGCAAGATATCACACTGAAAACATAGGCCGAAGTCAAGAGGTATCGCAAAGGAGAATATCATCTTACTCATCAACATTTACAATTGTACCCTGGTAACCACTTGGTCTTGCTTTGAACTTTTTGTTGTCAAAGTCAGGGTCACCATTTGTAGGACAATGATGAATGAAATGGCCTGCATATATGTTATTCGGCCATAAGAACAAAAAATTGTGGTGCAATTTTTACAAACATCAACAAAACCAGCAAAAGAATTACATACCAGGCTTCCCACATCTATGACACACATAGCCTTCAGGAGGTATCTTTCTCTCCATTTGACCTACAATTAATAAATAGCAATTTGTTAGTACCCAGATACAGTAGAAACAAAATATTTAGAGCATAGACAATTCCAATGGACCTAACAAACGACATGCAATCTAATCTAATCTAATCTTTAAAAAAATTCAGGAGAAACTATATTATATGAGGTTCACCCAATAAAAAAAAATGAAACAGTGAAAAAGATAGGGATTTAGAGATTACTGAGGCCACGTTGGGCCATGACCCTGCCGTGAACACCCCTTGTGTAGCACCCGCTATCTTCTATTTGTCTGCAAAGACCTCATAAAACTGGCTTGTTAACAATAAAATAATAATAATAATGCATTTCTCTACCTAGCAAACAATTTTTAAGGAGAAAAATATGAAAATGTCTCGCCTTTGCCAATCACGTGCAGTACCCTCCACTAGAGCATTGATCTTCATATCCTCATCACTTTTATCAGAAGAAGGAAATTCATGTACAGCATTATTTGACTGAAGAGCAGTGGCTTCAGGAATGTCAAAAATATCACTTCCAAAAACATCCATATCAGAGACTTCAGGCTGCAATTCAAAGTTATTTTTAATCAGAACATTTTTAAAAATGGAAAACAGAATTCATTTCATCATTCATCAGTCACTAGAGGTCTCAATATCACATGTTGCTCCACAGATGAATCTCTATCCACCATTGTCAGTTCTGAAACAGTTGTAATATCACTCTCAGCAATTTTTGACCTGAAAATGGAATGTGTGTTTTAAAATTAGAACACATAAAGATGGCCATCAGAAGTTTGGCTGGGTGTTAGTAAAAAGGAACTTGAAAAGAAGAATGGTTTAGACATTTGTGAGATGATCATACATGACGACAATAGGCTTTCTGGGCAGTCCAGGCAGACGGCGAACTATTACAGATGTGTTCTTGGGTATCAAAGCTGACTCATCAGCATACTCTATAATTGTATTCAAAGTAGATAAGATCAATAAAGGTCCAAAGGAAAATGGAGAGACTTAGCAGGCAAGATAAGAATAAATATGGCAAATAAATTATCATAAACAATATTGTTAATCAAGCTAATTTTTTTAATTTATTCTTGGAAATAGAAAGAATCATAGAAGATGGAGAGCAACTAAAACCAAATAGACTACACCAGACTATAAATTTCCTATTTTATAGAAGGACAGGCTAAGAAGATAAGACATGAAGAAGCAGAGCAACAAAATTACCACAAGAATCTTATCAACCTAGGTCATTGTTTTATTTATCCTCGTACAGAAGACAGGAAACAATCTGAAACTTGGAGACAGTGGGATTCATGAAACTAACAGAACAAGTAAAAAAACAGACCAAGGAGCTAAGATATGAATGAACAAGATAACTAAATCACCACAAACAATATTAATCAACCAAATAAACTTGGATCGAGACAGTAAAATAACTCGAAGGCGACAAGATTCAGCAGAGAAGGACGATACATAAGAAAAGAGCAACAAAATATCGGGAAGATAAATCCCAAGCTTACACCAGGGGTTTAGGGTTTAGGGTTTTGTCCGGTAATGAATGTTTCTAACTATTCCACAAACTAAAATCCTAGACTACAATTTCATATTATCCAAAGGAAAAAAGAACTCCATGAAAAAGATGCACCAAGAAAGAAAAAGAAGACCTTGGTCAGTCTGAGCATCATAAATCGAAATATCGAAGTCAGTGCCGGTGCACAAACGCTTGGCCTCAAAGATCCGATCTTTGAGGTCGGAGACTGATACGAAGTTGCCATCGATGGCCACAGGGAAGAAATCCTTCGCACTCCTGAATTTACAATGCACTGCCATTTCGAATCAGAACCCTGCCAAGGACCAACCAAGAACGGTGGAAACCCTAGCAACCGAAGAGGCGGAACACCGGGAAGAACGGTGGAAACCCTAGCAACCGAAGAGGAGGAACACCGGGAAGAACGGTGGAAACCCTAGCAACCGAAGGGGAGGAACACCGGGAAGAACGGTGGAAACCCTGGCAACCGAAGAGGAGGAACACCGGGAAGAACGGTGGAAACCCTGGCAACCGAAGAGGAGGAACACCGGGAAGAACGGTGGAAACCCTCGCAACCGAAGAGGAGGAACACCGGGAAGAACGGTGGAAACCCTAGCAACAGAAGACGAGGAACACAGAGAAGGACAGTCGAAGCCCTAGCAAGCGCAGAGGACGCAGAGCCTTCTTAGCAGAGACGGAAATAGAAGGCAGTGCCCGAAGTTCCAAACTTAGCTCTCCATATAGTAGGGTTTACGTATATCCGAAGAAAAGCTCTGTAGGGCCCGTGTCAGGGTCCGTTAGCCCGTTGACTGAGCCCGTAGCAGGTCAGACTTAAGCCCGTAGAAAAGCCTCACGGGGTGGCAGCCTGTTGGGTTTTGCTAAATCTGTTGTGCTTAAAGGCCCAATAGAGGCCCGGCAAACCCAGGCGCTCTCATGTTCATTCGGGAGTGTGACTCGAACGGCAGCAATTTGGCTTTATGGCCTGTTTGCTTTGATCCAAAATTTGGTTAGTCAACGACGAGATTTGATTGTCAATAAGATGGGGTTTGGATTTAAAAGCATAACCTGCCTTTTTAAGTGAATCGTATTTTACTACCCCCAAAAAAAAAAATTAATAAAGCGAATTGGATTCCCTATGTTCCAACTTCCAAAGTGAATTGGATTCGGATCCCGCCAAACCCTAATCGCAACCGATCCGCTTGCAAAAGATTCCATCTCCCTCGATTCAAATCTAACCGTCAAATTCCCCTATAAATAAGCTCTCCTCTCCACTTCTCCGCGCGGAGCCTGAACCCTAGTAGCTCAGCATCCTCTTCGGCGGCGGCGCCCGAAGTTTCTTCTCGGGCGACGATATGGGGCGCGTGCGCACGAAGACGGTGAAGAAGTCCTCGCGCCAGGTGATCGAGCGCTATTACTCCCGCATGACCCTCGACTTCCACACGAACAAGAAGGTCCTGGAGGAGGTCGCCATCATCCCCTCCAAGCGCCTCCGCAACAAGATCGCTGGGTTCTCGACGCACCTAATGCGTCGGATCCAGCGGGGCCCCGTGCGCGGCATCTCGCTGAAGCTGCAGGAGGAGGAGCGCGAGCGCCGGATGGACTTCGTCCCCGACGAGTCGGCCATCAAGGTTGACCACATCTCCGTCGACCAGGACACCCTAGACATGCTTGCGGCGATCGGGATGGCGGATCTGCCTAACGTCGAGAAGCAGACCGAGGTGCCTGCGGCGCCGGTCTACTCCGGCCGCCCGGGCTTCCTGAACCGTAGGCCTTGATCTATCTCATCTCGATCTATTTTGATATATGTCGTTTATAGAACTTCTGCAGAATATCGTTTTCCTATCATTGTTTTGATTGTAATTTTTGGGATTTTGAGGTGAATTATGTGGAATTACTACAATATATGTTTTTCTGGAATTAGGTGATTTGATTCCTGAATTCGAGCTCGTCTACCTTTGTTTGGTTTCGTTTTGATTGTTGGCGGGATTTCTCTTTTTTGTTCGTTTTTCTGATTTTAATGGTCTATGTTGATCTGATCAAAATATTTTGTGATTTGCTGGAGGATTAAAATGCTTTCTCTGGTTCTTTGATAAGTCTTTAACTCTCAACTAAATTCAGGCATATTCTGATTCCTTATGGGCTGGTTCTTCGATCAATTTTTCTTGAGTTCATAGATTGAAATTCTGGCAGCGCTGGTTGGTAGAATTGGAGAAGATTTTCTTCTTGCAGTCACTGCTTCTCTTTTTAGCTACATTTATTTTCCAAATTTTGTATGGTTCGTTGTAAGTAATTATCACATTGCTAATCAGAATCCAAACAGGCACGAGGTTTTCTGTCCTTGGATGTTCAATCCTGAAATAAAGCATGTTCTGAGTGGCTTTGTTCTGGTATTGTGGAGAAGTGTAGTACTTGGAAGTGTTTGTTTTGTTCTTCCATCTTTTGAGCGTTGCCTGATGATATTTAGTTACAACTAAGGGAGGTCGTCTTCTTTTTTGATATCCAGCATTTTTCTTGTCGGGGGGTGTTTGTCGATTAAAATTCTTGATTTTTGGTCAACCAGCCGTTGCCTTCCTTCTTATTTTCTCTTGCACTAGTCAATGTAAAGTTCGATTACCATGCATGCCTTTTCTTTGAAGTAGCAATTGCTTATGTTTTGCCGTACTAAACTCATTGCACGCCTCTAGTGTCACATTCTTTGATTGATGATGGCACCCCTTCCTTTACCCATCGATCCACCTTTATAGTTGATATATCAATGGTTTATTATGCTACAACAGATGCAAAACACTCTAATAGAAGAAATTTAGTACATTGCTGGCCCTCCAGCAATGGATATCTATATTTTTGGCTCAGGTGGATAGGTGAATCCTGTGGGCCATAAGTTCCCGTGCATTTGGATTTCTAAGGCCTTCTGTTGTTGGGCGAGGGTAGAACCTAAATTGCTCCCCTCTTTTACACATTGTGGCTAGGTACCCCTGCTCCCCACACCTCAAGCACATTCTTTTGTGCCCCCGCTTACTCTTCACCTTATCAATTGTCATATTTCCCTTTACTCATCAGCCT
The DNA here is from genome assembly GCA_005019695.1 of Trichopus zeylanicus subsp. travancoricus. NCBI lineage: Eukaryota > Viridiplantae > Streptophyta > Magnoliopsida > Dioscoreales > Dioscoreaceae > Trichopus > Trichopus zeylanicus. The sequence continues at coordinate 205,413 of RXID01014359.1, forward strand.
AGACTTGGGAAAGAACAAGCATGGGCTATCCATAATCCATCCCCAATTCCAACACGTTTTCTAAAGAAACTCTGGGTTTGTTGGGCATTCATTATATACAAATATTAATATTACATCACTATATTCCTTATGTGTCATCATTAATAAACACGTAGTCAGATATTACAATCAGTTTTTCAATATATCCATTAAAATACTGGACAAAATTTTCCTTCAACAAGCCTTAAAACTGAATGCACAAATGCCTGAGGGAAACCCGTCAATTTTTCTGTCTGACTGTTAACGCTTGGCGGTGATCCGTCTCACCGATACCTTCGTTTTTCCTAATTCCTTGCAACGTTTCGCTTCATGCGTAGGAACATTTGCGGTTCTCTGCTAACTACCGTCCACTGATCATACATCGCAACCGACATTGCCTTCGTAATGATTGCTTGCCCTAAATAATCTAACTTGAACCGGCAACTGCTTTGTCACCTCCGCATTCGTTCTTCATGCTACAGTCAGTTGTTTTCTGTCCTGCCTCGTCAGGGATACCTTCATAAATAAGCAAATGGTTTGCCAAAATTCATGCACTTTGACAAGTTTTATCGGGGACTCTGTCCCATTTGGTTTCACATCACCAACCTTTCTCATAACAACAATTGTGGATGATCGTCAATACGATAAATTTGTTACTTGCTATTATTATTTTAAATTTATGATTACCTATAAATATTTAGGTATTAAAATATAATTTATTCTAATTTATAGGAAATATAAATTAAAAAATTATAGATTTATACCGAAAATTTTTTACCCACTTTTCACCCTGTGGCATCCTAGTCTGCGACTCTTTGAACTTTTTCCCAGCATCATGGCATTGTCCACCCCTCCATCCAATGCGGCAATCCCACGTCCTCTCCTCGCCAACAAAATGGATCTCGACTTCTCCAACCCTCCTCCTCGCCACTGCCACCATTCGCAGACCTAGCCGCTGTCCTCGACCACGCCGCCCCGTCCACGGACTTCCTCTCCTCTCCGGACCACTCTCAATCCTTGGCCGCCCTTGCCTCCCTCCGTGCCACACACCAACTGCTCGGATCCCTCCTCCACCAGCTCGATCCGCCGCCTCTCGCCGCCGACAAGGACGAGACCATGGCAAAGGAAGAGGAGGAGGGATCGCGGATCATCGACGAGGTTGAGGAGGGGATGCGGGATTGCGCCCTCCAGAGCAAGCGGAGGAAGAAGAGACCCGTCTCGCCGTCGTTGTGGCCGGTAGGAAGGGTTGGGGACGGCGGGGAGGAGGTTGAATCGGTGGTTAATCCACGGGTACGGCGGAGATCGGCTGTGGATCTCGTGTTTCAGTTACACGCTTGAGGTGAATCTATGTGTTAATTTCTTGTTATCAGTTCTGAATCAGTGATTGCTGAAATGTAATGATGTATCAACAAATTCATGGATTAATGTTATATTGAAAGTAGCACAGCGTATGCTGTTTTAATTTGGCATTTTGCTTGATGAACACATAAAGGATTCTGAATACATTAGTTTATCTCAATTATGATCTGTTACTGAATGCACCATACTGTGATTATACAACCTTTCGAATGTACGAGAAGATCGAATTTCACCTTTAGACATGGAAATTTTAGACAAGCATTTCATGACTTGTAGTCTATGATATCTCCGTGTTCCACATAGGCACGGATTGATACTGATGAATTCAAAAGGAAGCAATTATTAATGCTTCACAGGAGATTTTGTGATGTTATTTAATTATATACACCACCGACCGTCTTAGTTGCTGAAAAATCAAGTTGCTGCTGTCTACTCGTTTCACTCTTATCACAGTGATTCTAGTGTGCTCCAGTATTATCAAGTTAGATCCTTCTCAGTGTATTGCTCTAATGCCTTCAGAAGTGATGAAAAGATAAATAGTCCCTATGGAATCAATATGTATTAGCACTTGAAAGAAATCTCACTAAAATAATAAAGATTCTTATGAACTAACCCCCAGCATGCTTAAACCAATACATCAAATGTTTTTTGGTTAACTAAATTACAACATTATTGTAAGAATCAAGCTATTTTTTTTCCTATTTGGGTGAAACTTGATTTGAACGGATCTGTTCAAAGAACTTCTCTAAAAAGCATTAATTCTTGCTCTAACAGGTACCAGGGTGAAAAAGTAGTTTGTTGATTCAACATTTAAGTTGAGATGACTCAAGAGAGAAATAGTGGAAAAGAAGTAGGAAGAGAATTTTAATGGAAATATTAGCATCTAGACTGTGGGACATAGGCTCCAGTTTATTTAGGGCAGGACACCCATGAATGTAGCTGTAAAAATTTGAAACATAAGCAGAATGGCCATACAAATCTTGACCATTTTGACTTATTCAAAATAAATATAGGTTAAATATTAAATCATATACATTTTGAAAAAGATGAGCTTATATGAAATTAATAGCAGGTTGAGCAACAAATAAAATGTTAAATTTTCTTTAAAAGATTCAACAACTTGTTGTTAACCATTGATTGTGCTTTTAAGATTTTATGCAATCACAAAGGTGTGCTTGTGGGTAAGAGCTTGTCACGTCACGTTTTGACAATTGCATTAATCTTTAAAGTGGTGTTCAGGTCATGCTAGTTTCCAGAAAGGAATACGCAGCATATTTTCTCCCATATGATGGACAATGTACTCAATATTTTTAGTTTTCCAAATCCATACCAAGGAAATAGCATCAGCCTGTGTATTATGTTAGATTTGTAAACAAATTTCCTAAAAGAGTGATGATGTGTGTTTGCCTATGATTTCATTTTTATCGACCTGTAATAAATATTTACCAGAAAAAGGTAATAGACTTGCTTGTGTATTATGTTAGACTTGTAAACAATTTCTTAAAAGAGTGATGGTGTGTATCTTCCTATGATGTCATTTTTATCAACATGTAAAATTTACAAAAAAAATGTAATAGACCTGCTTTAATATCTGCATTTGCACGCAGAGTTGAAAATGGACCTAGTTGCATACTGTGTTGTATTTTATACTTCATTATGCATGTTCTCCAATATTACCAATTTTGTTTTGAAGTAGTTTCATGTCTTGCTTCATTGTTATAGACTTGTATCTGGCGATAGTGATCCAGGGTTGGTGAATTTTATATGCAGTAAAATTATTTTGTATGGGATTCTAAGCTATTAATTAGCTGATGTGGTTTCTAACTTTGTTAGCGACAGAAATCCATTACTGACATTTTCATATTAAAATGTCAAGGTGAAGATCTTCCATGCGTAATCCTTTATTATCAATTATTTTAACAATTTATATTTACTTATTTATCTTTTAAATAATTTTTATAAAAATAACGGGACAAACACAACATCGGCTCACAAGCATGTGGGCTACGGGCCGTACCGAAAGGCCATTTTATGCCCGGTACGATTCATTATTATTGTTAGTCGTGTTTAGACGGCCCGTTAAAACGGCGTGCTATTTCACATCTCTACTCAAATATATATATTTATTTATTTATTATTACTGCTCAATATAGTGTCAACTGTTAGAATCCAAACCAATTACAAACAAGTAATAGTAGGTTTCTATAAATCGCTACTCATTGTCCTCGCTCTTTGTTCCCTCAGCATCCTGCCCCTCATCATCTTCCTTCTTTGTTTTCTTCTTCTTCTTATCTTTCTTCTTGTTTTTCTCTTTTTTCCCTTTCTTCTCTTCCTCCTCCTCCCCCATGAACTCGGAGAGGACAACATGCACACCAGGGTCCTCAGCCTTGCAGCTCCCGCCGACCACGATGGAGTTGTTGATGGACTGGTAATTGCTGTTGGTGTAGGCGCTAAGCATCTCCTCATCTCCATACACCAGTCCATTTGTGTCCGTCATCTCCTCCATGTCCCCCTTCATCGTCGCACCCCGGTTGCCGCCTGCAAGGGTGATGATGTCATGGCCGTCGGCTTCTTCAGGGCTCTTGGAAAGGCGTCCAGTGAGCCTGGTCATTAGGTCCCGGATCTCGTCTCTGGCAGCCATGTTTGATGATGGATGTGGAAGTTTCGTGGGTGTAAATATAGATTGGGAAAGAAGAATACATTGGAAAGCGTAGAGCGGAAGAAATGGATTACTTGATTGTGATTGATTCGTATCTTCACCTTGACATTTTAATTCTTATCTTTGTTTTGAAGTAGCTTCTTCATGCCTTGCTTCGTTGTTATAGACTTGCATGCGGTGATAGTGAGCCACGGTTGGTGAATTTTATATGCAGTTAATTATTTTGTGTGTATATATATATATACACTTATTTTTCTTAAAAATGTGAGGAACTTGTTTCTTTAAGAGCTTGCAGCATGCTTTCAGAACTATTGACCATAGTACAACAAGAGAAAATAATCAATAGAATACCAATTATAGTAGAAGACAAATGACGAGTAGAGAAAACAATTCATACAGACAAAGAGATGGAAGGGGCCATTTGTTTCAAGCATATTTCTGCAACATCAAAAGAACCAAGAAAAACAAAAATTATGAAATTAAATTATTTTCAAATAATATAAAGACTATTGCAAACTGGGTGCTCCATCATGAAAGGAAGCAAAGTGGACAGGTTCCTCGAAAATACATGATGATTGTACAATGCAATGCTAACAGAAATTGCTTTCAAATAGAAATAATAAAAAATAAACGTTTGCATGAGAGTGGCAGATCCGGAATTTGATTGTTGTCTTATACTGCACAAAATGTATTCCATCCGACAAAACAATCTTTCTTCACAGTTTTCATCATATGCAATATCGTTTCCTTGAAAGCAATGGCTTCCATGTCCATAGACTAATCTCCAGTATTTAGTCAATGAATTTGCTTTAACTGCCTTTGCACTAATAGCACTACGTACATATATCTGGATACTGCACCAGAGACAAGTTTTTTCATCTTGTGAGCCTGCTAGCTTTTATAAAAATGCTAATAATAATTATCACTGGTCAGTAATTTACTAGCTAGTAGCTAAGAATCCAATTTAGAATCAGGGAAATTCATTAACAAATGAACAAATTACAACAGGTCCATTAAAGATGGTTCATTTATTTAATAACAAAGAAAATTGGACGTGTCCAAAAAGATGATATTGCTCAGGAAAGGTACAAAATCCTTTTCATCTAACTAATAATTTTCAGATTTTCCTGTTTTAGCACAACTGAATGAGCAGCACTAGGTCCATAGCTGGGATGATCAGAAAACATATTCAGCAAAAAAAAAAAAAACTAGTTCATCATTTATACCTCAGAGTATTTAGTTAAGAATGTGTAATGCAGCAAGAACACCATTAAAAGCTGTTGTACTCTCGATTACTTTTGCCTCGAGGCATGTTAAAACATATGATCTTCTATAGCTTTCCAACCTATCATATCAAAGAATGTATGCTTAGATATGACATTCCTCCCTATATTCCCTCTAATGAGATTCAACAGACAAATATTTACTATCTTGAGTTGTTTATATTTTCCTTCTTGTGTTTCCATCCTCAGTTAAAACCTAGAATATTTTGAACTCAATACAGGTATAGTTATCAAAAGAAATTCATTTGGAATAACAATTGAGGCCTATTCAAATTCAATTTTTTTTTGTTGGCAAAATAGAATCAGCCAGCACTTACCAATAACAGAAATAGCAAGAAACATAATGGATATGCAAAGCAACCTCAGAGTAGAATGAACTTTTCAGTGACAAAGCATCATGCATGAGGGCTCAAGTCAATGCCTTTCTATGAAAGCATGTATCATAGGTACTTCCCTCAAATCAGATGGTGGGTTAAATTTAGTGCCTGAAAGTGCAAGCCAGACAGAAATCTCATACCATCACTTGGACCTTTGGAAGCAACTTTACAGGCCTCCAACCATGGCCCAGGAGAAAGGCACAGTAATTGCATCAATATGTCCCTGCACGTTAAACGTCTTAGCAACAAATTTTCAATTTATCAGACCATAATACTCAAGAATCAACCTCGCAGAACAACATTATTACATGAATATAAGTGAGGCACCTTGAAAGGAAACACTCCAATCAAGAAATGCCACAAACTCCGCTGATATAAAAACACCTGACATTTCATCCATGGCAGAATTCAGCTCCTAATATAGTCATATGAATTCAGCCCCTAATATAGTCATATGAATTCAGCCCAGCAATATTTTGTTAATTATATTATAAATCTTAAAAGAATTGCAGAAATTGATTATCTAAGGTACTTCAGTTATGGCATGTTTGTACTAGTAGTTTGTGCAAACATCATCAGCTGTCCATCTTAATAGAATGAAAATGTTGGTACAAAAAAGAGTCTTCAGATTTATTTCAGAAATGACATTGTTTCTTGATAAGCCAGCGAATGGAATCTTATAACTGGTTCCTTCCACTTGCAATGGACATAATCATATTGACGCTACTGTATCATTATCATAGCATAGACAACATATACAACAAAATCACCCTCCACCCAAAAAAACACAAAAACAAAAGGCTGGAAATTTCCAAGGTTATGAAAATTTAGACTTAATCAGAATGAATTTTGATTACATGTTCCCAACTATATACAACAATGGTACAAAAAGAATAAATGAGAAAACATTAAAATGACCAGGTATTAGAGCACCGTTTGGTTCGAGATCAAGATTAGGATCAGGATAAAGACTGTGAACTAATTTTATAAACTAATTTTTTTTATCAAAATTAACGCTTTAATAATTTAAAATTCGAAAAACTATTTACTTTTTTTATAATAATTTAATTTAATAACTGTATAAAATAAGTAATATTAATTTTATAAGAGAAAAAAATAATTCTGAAAAAAACTAATCATAATCCTGATTCCAAACCAAACAGGACCTAGCTTCCTACAATCTCATTAGAACTGGAAATTTCATAGCTTTGGATAAAAAATTGTATGCTATTCAGAAAATGAATTTTGATTAACACATTGCTTCCAACTATAATATAACACAATGGTACAAACATAACAAGAGCTCAGCAAATGATGTAGTCGACAATGATCAGGGAATCACATTATACAACCTGAACATGATATCCTTTTTGGTAGACAATAAATGTTTTACCTCAGATACGTGTTCATCTTCTGATAAACGAAGCACATGGCGGAGTTCTGATAAGAAATGTTCCTTCTCCCAACATAGGGGCCCAGACACATAAAAAGCCATCGTAGTGCATCTATATGCTTGTAGTTCATGACCATGGTCTTCAGCTGCCAACTCCTCTTGACTATGATCACCTGATTCTCCCTCTGACATACTAAAAGCCTTAACATCATCATCTTCATTATTCAAATCATGCATTAAGCTAATTGGATGGTCAGCTGACCTAAGTGGACTGTTATTAACACTACAGCTACCAACAGACTCACAGTCACTAGTATCCAACCTATCAACAAATAAGTTTCTGTCTATATCAGGTCTTGACCAGTCTGAGTTCATTTTTTCACCAAAGACTTCATGTGATGAAGCAACATCATCTACCTTTTTCACCAATCTGGATGATGGTAGCACAGCCACTAGTTGATGCCTTCCCTCTTTAACAACAATCCTGATCTTTGTCCTCGTTCCGGTGCCATAATCAGGGGATGATCTTTCGCATGTGCTTCTCTGGAAATCTAGACCATCATCTGCAATACAATGCTGGTCTTCGGAATGACTTCCGGACTCTGTAAATGACTGAGATGCATCCCCTATTTTGGGCTGTCCTTTCGTGACTGCATGTATGCATTTTCTGAGATCCTTCATCAAAGTCACAAAATCATCAGAAATTAAGAAGAAATAAAGCAGGAGCCAGATGCTGTCCATATAATATCTCAGAGGACATAAATAGCTTACCTTTTGAACAACAATCCAGTTGTTGTCTTGCCAAGTCTGTTGCATCCTGAGATCACGTATACTAGCTCTGCACACCCTGGATGTTCCAAGCAGCAAAACAAAAATATCTCCACCGGACACCTCTGAGACTTGAGCGAGCCTCCATGAATTATCCTTAAAGATCTCACACCATATCACCAGGAACCCAATTATTTGGACCCTGCAGTGGAGGAGGACAGGGTCGAAGTGCCTTTCTCGATACTCTTTCAACAGCCCCAGACATGTTCGGTGAATTGCAAACATAACAAACTTGGTATGCACGCTCATTTCCTGAGATGATCTCAGCACTCCGCCAAGAAACTGCGGGCAATTCCATCATACTCAGGACCTCCACATTTCTCCCTTTCTTGAATCTCATGATCCCTTCCTTTGCCGTCATGATTGAAACTATCAAATCCGAAATTCCAAAACCTGGTACAAAGCAAAGAATACACAATAAGCGATTGAAAGACTATAATCAAACGAAACAAGTATACACTACAGTCAACGGACAACAAAGGACACGAGAAATTGGAAGATATATTCAACAAGGCTCTAAACTGAGATAAACCACAAATAATTTCCGAAAAACTAACTAAAATTTAAATTGATATTCATAGCACGGACAGCATCAAAAACCCTATATTTCTATTAAATTTCTGAGGACAAAAAACCCTAGATTGTCAAAAATGTCATGAAAAACACTGAAGAAACCACAAAGTTCGCCGAAAACCTCATCACCAAAACCTAATCGGACAGAGTTCCTGGATACATCACAAGTCAACAAAACAAAGAACAAGATCAATGCAACAAGATCACATGATTCACAGTAAAATCGATAGACTCACTATTCTATTTGAATACTGATGATCACAAAAGCCTAATCAGGAAGAATTTCTCAGAAATTTGTCAAAAACATGCATATAAAAAACGCAAGAAGAAATAACATCGAGAAACTACAAAATTCGTCAAGAACATCAGAAGAACATCAGATAATATAAACCAATCGCCAAACCCTAATCAACAAGAATACCTCGAGAAATTCATCAGGAAAAAAAAAACAACTAAAGAAACCACAAAAAACCGTTGAAAAAGATTAAAAAAACAACAATAATAGAGGTAATGGGGCGAAATACATAGAAAAATCAACTGACCTCTCGTCGATTGCGGCGCAAAGAGATCTCGATTGCGAAGACGATCGCCGAAATTTTTCGACTCGAAGCGTGGTTTACGTAGGAGAAAACCAAGGAAATTTATCTGAAAAGATTTTTAGGGTTCGAAATGATAACGAATTGTCCGCGTCTTTCAGGGAAAATATGCGAGGCCGAGGAAGCCATCCTAGCCGTTGGATGGGGTTATTTATTTGGATGGACGGTATAGATGGAATGTAGCCGAGACAAGTTCCGCAACATCCGAGATACAGGGATTTTTAACAGATATATCCCTGAGTTTTATTATTATTTATGCAGAACCCCGATTGGGTCTCGATCTTACTTTAAAAAAGTTTGATTTCGGCAGTTGCGGGGAGAGAAGGGATGTTGTCCACCGCCAGTTTCCATCTATCGTATGTGTTCCCTGATGATTTACTTGATCCCACCGCCACAGCATGGGACTAAATCAGGCGTAATCGTCATTGGTTGGCCTCATTTTTATAAAGGAGCAATACAGACTAAACTAAAATACATAGAACCAGAAGCTACAAGATAAGGTTCCCTTTATATGCAACGATGTCAATCATTTGGGGAACTTGAGTTTGAGGCAATCTTCGCAAGCTCATGCGAATATTAGCTTGCCAGTCTTAATTTGCAATCGAATAAGGGGTGCGTGCCGGTGCACGTTAAAATTCGAAGCCGAATTGACCATGGAGGGTGGCAATCCGTCAGCAAAAGCTAGCAAAATGTGTTTCCTACGTTATCCTCGAATGACTTTTGATGTGAATTATCCTCTAATAAAAATTTATTTAATTATCTGAAAATCAATAAAAATATAAATAAATCACTTCTTTATATTTTTGAGGGGAGTTGAGGGTGTCGAACTTTTCTTTGCGGGACCCTCGAAATGTCTTACTTCGATTAAAATATATAATTTGACCTATTAATCCTATTAGAATTAAGTGAATTTTATTTTGTTACAATCAAATTTTGATTGTAATTAGATTGATTTGATTATGATCTCGGGTCAATTTGTGTAACCTATTTATAACTTAATTAATACGTTTATCTAGTTGGGTCATAAACGAGTTGGGTCAAATTAGTTGAGTTAATCCATTTACAAATTAACTCGTGTAAAGTTACTCAAGCTTTTATTTGCATTATTGTTTTAGTATTTTTAAAATTATTATTTGTACATTCATTATTTTATTATTATAATTAATTTTTAATAATGATGTTATTTTAATTATTAAAAATAACTTAAGTAAATTTAACTTATTATTAAAATATATTTTAAATATACATAATCTATTAATTATAATATAATGTAATTAAATCATCATTATTATTATTATAATCAGCAGCAGCATTTGTGTTTGGAACATATAAATATAGAATTACAAATTAAACAAATGGATGATCAATATGAGCATTTGTATCCAAATGAGTAAGAATGATGAACTCTAGATGATCTGTGGTAACGATTCTAAAGTATAATTAAACATTGAAAATCCAAAATGAAAATAATAATCTTGTTAATTCATAATACATAATAAAAATAGTTCAACAATTTATGAGAAATAAACATCATATTATGAAAAAAAAACTCTAATATGTAAATATATGTATGTATAATTGAAAACACTTTAATTTTTACCGTTGTAAAATTATATATTAAAAAGATTTTAATTACTTGTAGTATTTAGAGTAGATTTTTTTCAATACTCCATTTTAGTAATGAGTACAATTAAGTTTAAAATTTTATTTTTTATTTACATGATAAATTCATCAGAAAAAATTAAGTATGGATTTTTTATAAAAATATATATCTTCTATTATCTGATTGCATCAACTTCAAGAGTGCCTTCTGAAAATTCTCCAATCTCAAGCCTAAGCAGCGAAGGCGAAAATGCATCCAACACACTTCAAAATCATTAAAAAAAAATACTTCTCCTTTCCTCCAAGCTTCCACCTCTCAAACCACTCCTTTCCTGCAAGCTTCCGCCTCCCAAACCAGGACCTCCTCTTCCGATCATCATATCGACCGCCGAAGAAGCCGCCGACAAGGCCCCAACAACCCACGATATCCGATGAACTTCTACTCCTCCTCTACGCGGCTCGCTCTAGGGTTCCGCTTCCACCCCACCGACGACGAGCTCATCACCTACTACCTCAAGCACTGCCTCCTCTGCCCCTGCATCGCTGACGAATCGATATCGAACGTAGACCTCTACAAGGACAAGCCTTGGGACCTCCCCTCCATGGCCCGTCTCCAGATCCGCGACATGGAGTGGTACTTCTTTGGCCCACTCAACCGGAAGTACGTCACCTGCTCCAGGACGAACCGCACCACAGTCGGTGGCTACTGGAAGATCACCGACAAGGACAGGCCAGTCCAACATGGGAGGAAGAAGGAGGCACAAATAGTGCATCTCGCTCCAAACGTCGGCATCCCTGCTCCGTCCCAGTGTATCTTTGCTCCTTCTCCATACGTTGTGCGATCCTCCTCCAATCCCAGGTAGCCCCGCTCCACCCACGCACGCCAAGCTCATCGCAAATCCTAAACAGTGTATCGGCCACTTAAAACTAATTGTTATGGAGAAATCAAAGGGCTAGTGTTAAGACAAATATTAACAAAAAATTAAGTAAGAAGAAGAAATCTACTTGAAATCCAAAAAATAACTTGTCCGTGCCGCCTCCACTAGGAGAGTCGTCATGGTCGACTCGGGGGGGTCATTGATGGGGCGGACATCACTAGATGCATCCAGGTCAACAATGCTATCACAGCTCTGGAGTGCCAATAACTGATTTGATCAATTTTTTTTATGTGATTTGAGTCTTAAATACAATTTCAAAATATTTAAAATTTTATTTATAAAAATAATTTTTTTTACAAAATGCAACACATTTGAATTGTTTAAATTCAAAGCTTTTAAATTTGTATTAAAAAAACGCAATTTTCTAGACCTTATACATAAATTTTTTTATAGAGATTTATTTGTAAAATTTTAACTTTTAGTTTATTGTTTAAAATTAGTGTCAAATATAAACGGATGTAAATGAGTCATATCGGACTAAGTCATAACCCAAATACATTTCATTTAAATCATATAATCCATTTAATAATCAACTCAAATTAGGATCAAAATTTCTGACTCGTTCATTAAATATGGCATTGACCTACATAGTTCAATATTTTGGATTAGTTACGACCAGAATGTGACCCCAGGACCCAAATTGCAGGTGTAACCAGAATGCCCATGAGCTCCCCCATGTTAGCCAAAAAATCAGGAGGCCTACTTAGTGTGAAAACACCAGCTTGATTCATGCAATACAACGCAAGAAATTTCTTCTGGCTTTCTTTTTTCTCGATTTTCTCTTTCCAGTTGCTGTCTTTTTAATTTTCCACTTCCTGAAAGCCTCTCTTTTATTCAACCAACTTGAATAGTTCCTCCCATTTTTGCACTCGATGAAGTCCACTAAATCATCCCACTCTTCTGTTCGATTCATTTTATATGTCAATAGGGACTCCATGAATATCCTCCCATCACAAATATCCACATCATCAGTTCTCAAGCCATGTTTTCTTTCACTAGGCATGCCAAGTACAATACCTGCCAAAGCATCCTTTTTTTCAATTTTGTTGCTTTCAATGGGACCCGTCCTGCATCCAAAAAAATATCTTAATACCTCAATAGCAGGAGAGGAACAATCTGAAAATCTTGCATGCTAGCAAATTTATCATCATCACCTTTTACAATTTGAATGGGAAACCTTTCAGTATGCAGATGGGTTTGTTACCAAGAGAGTATGTTAAAGACTACCATTCTAAGATGCCAAACTATATGGATAATTTTGAGTAAAATATGCTCCCTCTTTCCATATTGATGCCATCCAAAATTAACAATTTGCTGACTGTGCCACTCAGGCTACTTTCCACAACTGGATAAATAACATAGCTAACATATATGAATCCAAAAAAGCTAAATAAATAGCTAGTTAAGGTTATCCTCCCATTCCACTAAACTTGTGTCACATATATTCCCCTTTCTAATGTAACACAAAAATGGATAAGTAACATAACTAACGGATATACAGCCAACAGTCCCAGATAAGCATGTCAGATAGCTAGTTTAAGGTTATTATCAACAAATGCAGTTGCATTATGGACATATAACACCTAGAAAACATAGCAAGGCATACCATTGATCTTGGCTGGAAGATGGGTTGACTCTGTCCCTCACAACAAGCTTCTGAATGTTTTGCATGTTTGATGCTATTTTTATACTTGAACTTTGGCGATTCATATCCTGTCAGATGTCTGGTTAGTTGAGAACAAAGACATACTTGCATGCCCATGCACAAGACATAAAAGTAATAAGTAATTAAGAAAAAGTGGCATTAATCTTTTGATCAAGAAGAGGGGTACCTCCAAACTTTCTGTTGTTGAAGTCACTTGGATATGAAGCAGTGGCTTGAAAGCATCTAATTTACCATCTCCGAAGGAAAGGAGATTCATAGTTGTCATCATCATAAAAATTGATCCCTTCCACAAAAAATCAAGCCCCTCATTGAAACTATACAATGCCAAACTAGCAAAATGCACCAACATCATTTTTATCCTGTTAAGCTCTCCAGCATCTGATTCCACCTCACTGAGTAAGATCTGCTTAACATTGTTGCATGAATAATATCGCCCAAAAGAGGAAAGGAGACCCAATAAAAAGTCATATCCTCTGCAAGAATTATCTCTTGGAGCTTTCCTCCCAGCAAGATACTCATTTTGCTTCAAAAACCACATAATTTTCAAGAGTGATAAGCTCATTAGTTTCAGTACAGCAGCAAGACAAATTATTTCTTGTAGAATTCCTTCTTTCTTGTTCAGTGATGTGTTCATTTCAAATTCTACAGTAAGCGCATGTGACATTAAGTGATTTAAGATTGAACATGCTCTCTCCCTAATTGATTCATCAACAACCCGCTGGTTTTCTTTGATGTATGAAATGCAGTCGTTTAAGAACTCTGTCTTGCTTCTAGAGAGAACACAGGAGAATTGCATCTCACAAAAATCAACCAAGTTTTGTATATGAAGATTGACTCTGCCATATGTCGATGTTCGGACACAAGACTGAAAAGATGGTTCTGTTACACAACCCATTCCAACATTATCCCACTTTGCCAAATCACTGAATCCTAAAGCAGATATGCAGCTTGCATAAACATTTGTTGACAATTCAAATGCTGATACGTAAAGGCTGAACGCTGCCACATCTAGTTCTTTGTCATCTTTCAGCATTTGCATACCAATACATTTCGAAGCCAGTAGAATCAAATGTGCCTGAAGCATACAGGGTGCCGAAAACATGGCAGGAATACTTAGCAATACCAAAGCTGCCTTTAGGCAAAGTTCAGTAATTTCAGGACTATTTCCTTTTGACCAAGATAGGTAATGAGTGAACATTTTTAAGGCCGTTTTGTCAGAAGATGATAGAAGGAAATGAAATGAGACAACCTCCAAAACTACATTAAAATCACCATAGTCGCAATGAAACTCAAACAACTTCTCAGGAGGATCAGAAACATAATCTGTGATCACAAGATGCTTTCTCAATTCTTGATGCATCACAAATTGATCTATGAATACCTGGAATGATCCAGACAATAAATTTTTACCTTAATTGTGATAAAAAAAAAGGATTTTTATAGACTTGTAAGAGCACATAACGAACCTTGGAGTCAATCAACATGCAATTCAGGTAAAATAAAAGCATAATAAAGGTAAAAGAAATGATGTTGCTTCACTGCAGATACCTTGTTTCTGATACTAAGTATTTCATTCCATGCAATAACAGTATTCCTAACTAGAGCATGCAAATAGGGAACAATGTACCTTATCAGATTTCCATATTTCTTATGCAAAACAAAAATCAAACTTAATTATTTGAATTTCGAGTATCAACTAAGACGCAATACAACCAACTTCCGTTATATTTCCAAATCAAAAGAATAAATTGGTCTTTGATAGCGAACGTTTTGATTTTCAAAGCAAATATATCAGAGGAAATAGCATTGTAAGAAATTGCAAGTTCAACGAAGTATCAAAAAGCTTCAAACTTTTCCTTAAAACAAAGAAAGTAAGTGCTTCCGACACTACCTCAAGTATTCTGCACTTTTGAAGAACCATGTTTCCAAATTCCATGCCAATGCCAGCCTTTTCTCTAGAAGAGTTTCGGCGGTGATACACTAACAGATCACGGCGGGATAACTTGTCAAGTATGGAAAGAATCACTTGGCATTTCTCCAAAACAAGGCTTTGATCAAACTCGAGAAAGTTTACCATGAGCACGCAGCATCTCAACAGAAGAATGAATTCGTCATCATCCAAAGCCTCAATGTCTGAATTTGCCCGAGATGGGACGGAGGAGACAGAGGGCAACAGCTCGAACTGGGTTTGCAGCTGCTGGAAAAGAAAATCTGAAAGAGAAGCAATCTCGGAGAATCTAATCCTGGTTCTGAACCACCGGTTGGAGACATCCATGTACTCTGCATCCCCAAACACATCTCGATGCGAGAACTCGTCCGGAGACAATTTTAACAGCAAATCAAACAAATTCTTCAGAAACTCGGACATTGCGACCTGCGAGAGTCAGATTAAAGCTAAAAAATGTACGAAAAGAACAAGCAATCGAGAAAAAAAATGCAAGCAATCATGAAAAGGAAAAACAATCGATACTTTTCCTCGGCTCAAAAGAACTAGAGGAGAGTGAAAATTGGGAGAGGAAATCAAAATTAGAGAAAATCAGAGTAGGGACCTTGGGCGTGGGAAGATCGGAACGCGCTCCAGAGCGCCACTTCAGACGAGAAGCGGCAACTTGGGTTTTGGGGTTCAGCGCTTCGACAATTGGGGGAAGCAATCTTATTTGAGGCATGACAAATAGGGGCTTTTTTGCATAATACAATTTGAAAAGTACAAACTTACCGCAAATTTCCGCCTAAATTTAAAAAATTATGTATTTTTACTTGCGTTGTAAAATATATTTGTGTTTGAATAAACCGGGCACCGAAGAGAATATTCTAAAAATCGTTCATTCCACATAGTTAATTGCCATGTGAAATATCTCAAATACCATTAGATGTTTTTTTAACTCTCAATATTTTATTAATGTCTAATAGATGGTGGTTTTAAGGGTTTAAAGAGGTTATTTCATTAGAGATGATCTCAAACTTAGGATGCCTTAACTTATAATATAACTAGTGAATTAATTATAAAAATTAATTTATTTATTAGTAGGCATTTAGTGTTAGTGTAATTTTATTTATATATATTAGTGTTATTTTTGAGTTGGTCACAAAAATTAATTGACATTTGATTGCAAAACAAATTAATGAAAAGACGAGCACGCGCCGATCTCTTTCTTAGTTCGAAGCCACACGGGCTTAGGACTTGTCGAGTCCCAACCATGAAATTGGTAGTTGCTGGGGTCCGTTTTGCAAGGTTTTGGGGTCATATCCATGTTAGGAGCTTGAAGCTCTAGCAATGGCAAATTCCCGAGCTTTAAGTCGGGCTGGAATGCATCTTGCAGCCCTTTTTCGGAGCTTGAAGATACAGATATCATGCTCATCTCAGACCATCCAGCAAACAGTTATTACTATAAATCCCCAACTAGTTATCTAATTCCAGAGCTCATTAACAGAGGGAGGATTCTATCTCTGGCTCATCATATTTTTGAAATAATCTCAAACCTCGGTTGAAAAGGAATAATGCAAAAGAATATGCTTGGTAGACTCCTCTTCAACCTCACAAAGGATACAAAGCTACATCTCACCTTGTCATTTCCTTTTGACTAGATTTTTCATAGTGAGGACATTATCCATCACCAATAAGTAGTTACATACTTAAATCTTGAATGGAATACTTGAGTGCCAAAACTAATTTAGCCATTTAAATCAAATTCCCCCATCATTTATGAAGATGTAGAAGCTTTTAACAAAGAGGGCTCCATTGGTACTCCATCTCTAGCATGGCTTGTCGAGTATTGTCTGGGAATGATACTACTCACTAGTTCTAAAAGTTTAGCCAAACTCTCAATTCAATTATCATCCAAATTTTTCCAAAAGATGGGACAATTATCTATACCATTCCCTACCATTCCTTACCTTGAAGCAATCTACCAGTAGTATGTTAGGGGCTGCTATATGGTACAAGTTAGGAAAGCTTGAGGTAAGGGGCAAGTGCCCAACCAAATATCTTCCTAGAATCTTATTGATTTTTCATTCCCATATCTCCAACTAATAGAGCAACTCATCATCAACCTTGTGGCTAATACACCTTTCTAGAAGAAGAAGATGGGCATTGACTTTCTTGCTAGTATTTCACCTTTGCTACAATGATAGTAGTTGAGTTTTACAATGGCAATCAAACAATCATCAACCTGCAATAGGCACCAAATCCATTTGCCTAAGAGTGCATTGTTGAAGCTCTCTAGATGTAGGATTCTAAGACCAACTTGTTGTTTTTCCTTGCATATCACTTTCTAATTCATAAGGTTGAAGTCTCGTGAGCTTTTGCATCCATTCCAAAAGAATGATCTCCAAATGGCTTCCAATTTTTTTAGGACCCATTTGGGATACTTGAACACCGAGAACTAGTAGATTGGAATAGAGTGATAACAACATTGATCAGACTGAGTCTTCCTCCATAAGATAGATAACATTGTTGCCAAGATGCTGGTTTTTTGTCAACCTTCTCAACTAAGTTATACCACTCAGCTTTTGATGGATTCTTGTAATATAAGAACAACCCTAAATACTTTGTTCAAAGAGAGCCAACTTGACAATTTAGGATTGCTGCAAATAAGTGCATGTCTTCTTCTAGCAATTTGATGCTAAAAAGTGTGCTTTTGGAGAAGTTTATCTACAAGTCTGACATGCCTTTGAATAAATAGAGTATTCCTTTGAGGTTGCAAATGGAGTCAAAGGAGGGTTGACATGCAATAATAGTGTCATTTGCATATTGCATACAAATTGGTAGGAAGGTGTCTCTATTATGAAGCCCCTCAATAAATCCTGTATTTTGAGCATTCTGAAATAACTTTTGAAGAACATCAGCCACCAAAATAAAAAGAAAAGGTGATAGGGCGTCACCTTGTTTGAGACCTCTTGAGCTTCTTATTTTGGCCAATGGCGAGTCATTAATCAAAATGGATGTACTGATGGTGGAAATGAAGTCCTGAATCTAAGAGCAACATCATTGTTTGAAGCTTCTAGCTCTAAGAAGCTCAAGAGTAAGAAGTTTCAATTGTCACTATTGAAAGCTTTTTCAAAGTCATTTTTAAGGAAGAGAGCTTTTTTGTTATTCGAGTTGTAGCGTGTCATCATCTCATAAATCATGGCATAAGCATCATGTATATGATGACCTTTGATAAAAGTACATTGTTGTTGGCTAACTAAAGTGTCAATGGAGCTCTTAAGCCTATTAGCCAACACCTTTGAGAAGAGCCTCACAATTACATTCAGCATACAAATGAGATAGAAATCCAAGAATTTACTTGCCCCATTAATTTTCAGGATTAAGGTGATAAACATTTCATTTAGTGGTTTGAGAAAGCATTTACCATCATAGGACTCCTTAAACAGATTGAAGGCATCTTCTCTAATCTCTATTCAAAGTTTTTGGAAGAACTTGCTTGTAAGTCCATTTGGACTAGGAGATTTATTTGGTCCTACCTGCTTGACCGCTTTATTGATTTCTTCCCAACTAAAAAAGGCTTGTAGATGGAGTAAGTCAGCTGGGCGTTCAGGGTATAAGATTGTCCAATTATCTCTAATGTGCCAGTTTCATGTCTATGAGAAGAAGGAGTTAAAGAAGCTTGTGGTTGCATGATGTATGCCTAGAAGAGAGGCATTAGCCTTCCCACCAAATCTGAGAAATATGATTCCTTTGACGTCTTCCATTTGCAAAATGATTGGAAGATTGTGTAGTAACAAATGACCTTCCATTTTTCACTTAATAGGCAAAGGAGTGATTGGCACATGGTCGGAGGTGAAATCAGAGGCAGTGGCAATCGCTTCATGATCGCTCTATCAATAGATGGCCGGAGGCAAATGATTCAACAAATCCTTTTACAAGCCACAACCTCGTCCTCGAGGGAGCAACCCACAACAGAGCCACAATATCATCGTTGAGCGCTAAGGCCACAAAGAGACCATCTAAAGATCTCTGAGGTGGAGCAAGCAAATGCTTCAGCATGTGAGGTTCTGTCACAACATCAAGAGAGATTAAGCTATAAGGTTGTCCTTCTACAGAAACCCCTACATTCCAAAGCAAAGAGGATTGTTCCTACACCAACACTAATGAGACCTTACCTCAGCAATAGGTGCTTCTGATACCTTGAGCAAGGACATATGAGAAGGGACTATCGAAATGGCTTAGTTTGCCTTAGTTGTTGAAGAGTGGGACACCTCGCAAGATATTGCACTACTCCATCTCCTCCACCCAAGTAGAGCGATCACCTATAGGTTGAGGCAATCCAAACGAGAAGTGACTCCATGTTGGTGATGAAGCTAGAAAAGACCATTGATAAGAGAATGACCAAGGTGATGAATTCAAGCAAGAGATATTACAAGAGGGCCTCTGGTCATCCCAAACACCGAGTGAATTGGTCACTTAAGGAAGAAGATAGAGAACTCACCATTCATTTACTTTGCAATGAAGGCATCTACGACAACATCAAGCTTTTGCAATCCTATGGTATCATCAAAGTTTTTGATGGATTTACAGACAAAATTACCCTCAACCATTCATTATCCAAACTCTAGCCAAGCAATTGGAGATGGAAGACTAAGGCCATTGGAAATGGTGACTACCTTGTTCTACTTCCTAGTAGACAAGTGCTCAACATTGTTTCATGGCAAGATACTTATGAGTTTGGTGAATGCAAATTCACTATTAAAAGATGGCCTCTTGACTACATGGCCATTGAGAAGAATTGCTCTTCAACCCCTTCGTTTATTCTTAAAGGAGCTTCCTTCCATCTTTGGGGAAGAAATGCCTTGGTTCACTACCTTAGTAGGTTTGGAAGGGTTGTAGAAATAGATTGAGATCTCTTAGATGCTAAATAAATGGACTTAATTAGAGTAAGGATCTCGACTTGGCCAAAAAAAAAAGATTCCACCAGCCTTCAAGCTAGTGCTAAGGAAAGAAATCTTCAAAATCTTCATATACCAAAATACTATGAAAGAAGAAGAATGTTCTAAGACAAAAACTAATCCTTGGGATGCCTCACCTCCGGAGTTTTGTGCCCTCACTGAAGATGACTACAATGGGAGCAATTGGTTTCCTTTTAAGGAAACTAATACAAATGTTAGAAAGAAGTAGTGCACAGCCCCATTCCTTTTTAGCAAAAACTTCAAGAATTGTTGCAACATAACTGTAGATGATGGTTTGTCCCTACAATATGTTTAAGAAATCAACTCCATTGATTCTACATAACACCAAAGAGATTTTGAATTAAAAAGAACCAAATCTGAATTCAATTTTTTTACCACTCTAACTAGATTAGACCCAAGAAGTAATGTAGAGGATGGGCTGTATTTAATCACAACTGGGCTCATTGGATCATTTCTACAAGAAGCGCACAGACATATAGACCCAATAAAAATAGCCCACTTGGCTGATAGTCCACAGAAGTCATAGAAGTTCCTCACATCGACTCCTTCACCAAGCTTTGAAGGGCACGTGACTTCTAGTTGCACACCCCCTTTTGCTCCTGTATACATTGTTGATCCAAAAGGGAAAGAAACCCTTAAGGACTCGGGAACAAAGTGACCTTCAACCCTTTGACTAATGAAGTGATACCAGCTATAGAAAGCATCAAGGGCCTGATCAACATTCCACTGGCCCCAATGAAGATGGCAAGGATCTTCCTCAACTGGCCAAGAAAGGGACTATTCGCCCTCAGCAGTATCTACGGCGTGGAGCTTGGGCCATCCAAAGATAAACAAGCTTTGGTCCTCATCACATTCATGAACGTGAAAAAAGACCATGCAATGGTAGTACTTGTTGCAAACCAGCACCCGGAGGAAGCTAACAAGCCTATATGAAGATTTTTTGTTGGAATTAAAGGGGTTGGCCTCCAGAGATAAACAGGAATGGGTTAAACACCTGGTCAGAACCTTACATCCTGATATTCTTTTTCTATACAAAATCGGAGTCCCTTCACTCCTTTAGAGTGTGTTGAACTATATGGGTGATAACTGAATTTCTCATTGGTCCTCAATTCCCTCTTGAGGTAGACCCAAAGGTATGTTATTGGGTTGGAATGATTGTGTTATACAATACAGATGTCTCCTAAGGCAATTTCTCAATTTTCAAGGTTCTCCAAGCATGGGGATTGAGTATTAAATTGCTCTTCACAAGTGTTTATGGCCTTTGTGCCTATCCTCATTAGAGTGCATGACTTAACAAGAGGGTCAACATATTATAATCTGATTTGTCTCTCCTTTGGAAATTCAAGCCATAGAAGCCTATTCTGTTTTGAAAACATGTGGCTAAAGGAATCACTTTTTAGACAATGAGTGACAAACTCTTGGTGCCTTCCTCCTACTGATGACATTATAGTAGCCCAACTTTCTCAAAAAAATAAGACATCTTCTTATTGATATCCATTCTTGCCAATTAGAGCATTTCGGATCGATCAACCATAGAAATCCCAACTGATGAATGCCTTGGTAGCAATTGATGCCTCACATGAGCTCTCAGATACAAATCATGTTGAACTCAAAAATCGAAGCTCATTTCTAATGGACCACTTGAAGACTATATTAGAAAAGGAAAGCATTATGTAGAGGTAGAGAGCAAAGGCACACTGGATGAAGAATAACTCATACAATTTGCTAGATAATTTGGGTGTGATTAGTATTTTTCTAAAGATATTCTTTTTCCTTCACCATTATAATGCTTAGATTAGATTGCGAGTTATGGATCACATTTTACATACCTACATGACTCTAAGTGTTATATTTCTGACATCGAGTGAGAAACTAAATTCTTTTATGCATGTCTTATTATGGTATGATAATATTGGAGTATATTTTTATTATGACCTAAATTTTTTATTTTAAAATTAGCTTGATCAATGTGCTAAAGGAAAACAAGTGGCCAAGAGAAAACACATGTTGTTCGTATTAATGATAGTCATTTTAGAAAAAACACAGGCCTATGACTAAATTTAAGAGAGAGGAAAAAAAATTGATTTTGTGGACAATTTTTCTTCTCGAAACACTATGAAGTTTAGCTACAAAGTGACATTATATTTATTTCATGCAATATGCTGATATTTTTTTTACTAGTTTGGTTTCTTTATTTATTTATTTAGTATAGTATTTTATTTTTTTTTATTTAGTAGAATATTATTTTTTTTATTTATTTAGTACATTATTCTTTCCTTATATATATTTCTTGTCTTTTACTGGGAGCAATACATGGTGCCTCCTTTCGTCATTTTTATTTGGACTTTAATGTATCATTACCCCTAAAAAATTTATAAAAAAGATCCCTTTCTTCAAAAAATCATAAAAATGCCTCATTTTATTAAAATATTTAAAAAAAGTCTATTTTTATTAACAATTTGAAGAAAAACCCATATTTTGTCAAAAATTATAGAAATTCCTTAATTTTATCAAAATTTACATAAAAAATAATAAAATTTAAAATATGCAAAAACCCTCATTAAAAAAATTGTAGAATATCCTTGTTTTACTAAATATTTACGTAAAACTCTTATTTTCAAAGAATAGAAAACCCTCATTTTTAAAAAATTAACAAAAAGGTCCTCATTTCTTACATAAAAATCCTCTTTTTATTAAAAATTTGCTTAGAAGTCCATATTATCTTAAAATTTTATAGAAAAGCCCTCAATTTTTTTAAAATATAAAAAACTCTCTATTTCTTAAATATTTATAAAAAAAGCCTAAAAGAACTTCGATAAAAGATACCACCGAGAACAGGAACGGAGAGAATGCACCAAAATGCAAGTGCCTAATGAGTAGGGGTATGCACTATTCAGTTTTAACCGAACCGAACCGACCGACCGAAATCGAATAACTAATTCGGTTCGGGTTATTCGGTTCTCGGTTCGGTTTCGGTTTTGAAAAAAAAAAAATTAAATTTCGGTTCGGTTTCGGTTTCTGATTTTCGAAAACCGTAAAAACCGAACCGAACCGAATTATATATATATACCTATATACTGCGGTTTTGGTTTTGGTTTTGGTTTTGGTTTTAGTCTAATCGGTTTTGAGCTATTCGGTTCGCTGCTCTCTTTCTCTCCAAATCAAACCGAATTTTCCCTTCTCTTAATCTCATTTCCCTCTGCTTCACCGATGACGACGACGACGACGACCGTTTCACCGACGGAGTTTTCTGGGTTCCCACCGCCTTCCTCGACGACGACGACGACGACCTTTTCTGAGAGAGCGAACCGGAGATAAAAGGAACCAGGCAGGGATGTGCTAGGGTTCCTTTCGCTGGTGAGATCCGGAACGGTTTGGGTTCAGATCTGAACTTGCCGATGGACATCTGGACGAAGATGGAGCGCGGAAAGGGAAGAAGATGCCGTTGCAGCGTTGCTTTCCCTGGATCAGATCTGAACTTGGACAAATGAAGCCAAGAGAAAAGGAGTTGCGGCACCGGGTGCAATAGCGTCCAGATCACCCACTTTCGCCACCGGGTCGTCTTCTTCAGCTCTTCCAGCAGTACCTCCGCATCCCCACTGCCCACTCGGACCTCGACTACACCGCCGCCGCCTCCTTCCTCTCCTCCCTCGGTCGCTCCATCGGCCTCCAGGTGGGGCTTGGCGCGTGGGCTTGGGCTTAAGCGTGGGCTTGTGTGTGGGCTTGGTCTTGGGCTTGGGCTTTGCAAAATGTTCGGTTCTAATTCGGTTATAACCGAACCGAACCGAAATATTTCGGTTCGGTTTGGTTCGGTTTTATTACTGTTCGGTTTTAGTTTTTGAAAATTTCGGAAATTTCGGTTCGGCCGGTTCAATTCGGTTCAGTTCGGTTTTAACCGAATGCACACCCCTACTAATGAGTTATTCCTTGTTCTCTTGCCCAGGCTCCTTTATTAGGCGATGAAGGTCTTCTTTTAAAAATAAAGAAAAGTACCCATTTTCTAAAAAAAATTACATACAAATTCTCATTTTTAAAAAAATTTAAAGGAAACCCTCATTTAAAAAGATGTAGAAAAACTCCCATTGATTTTTTAAAAAAAATGAACTGTTTTATGCAAATATTTAAGAAAACAAGAAAATTCCTGTAAATTTTTAAAAACAAGAAATTTTTTGTAAATTTAATTAAAAATAAGGATTCTTCTATAATTTCTTAAGAAATTAAGGGCTTTTGTGTAAATTTTATCATGAATTTATAAAAATAACTTTTTGCGGTTTTTTGAAAAACAAGAACTTTTTGTAAACTTTTAAGCAAATAGACACTTTTTCATAAAATTTTAAGAATTTAATTTTTTGTAAATTTTAGGAAAAAATGGACTTTTCTACAAATTTTTAAAAATGAGATTTCTTATGTAAATTTTCGACAAGACAATGGTCTTTTGTAATTTTTTTAGTGAAGCGAGGACTTTTCTATAATTTTTAAGAAAATAAGAATTTTATGCAAAATATAAAAAACAGATTACTTTTTTTTGAAAATTTTAAAGGACTTTGCTGTAAATTTTTAAAACTATGTAGGCTTTTCTATAAATTTTTAATAAAGCGAAGACCTTTTTATAATTTTTTAAGAAAATGATTAGTTTTATACAAATTTAATAAACTTAGGTCTTTAACGCAAAATTTTAAGAAACAAGGACTTTTTATATTTTTAGAAAATTGAGGTCTTTTTGTAATTTTTTGAAAATGGATTTTTAAAATTTTATAAAAATAAGGAGTTTTATACAATTTTTAAAAGGGTTTTTTTTCATATTTTAGAAAATTTATTATAAAATCTAAACCTTTCAAGGTCCTTTATGTTAAATTTTACTTTAAAAAAAATTTGGACTTATTTGTAAATAAAAATATTCTATGGGTTCATTTATAACCATATAAATATTAAATTTATAATTTCAAATTATAAATTAAAAACCTTCAAGGTTTTTTCCTAAAATTTCATTTGAAAAAATGAGAAAAGTTGGATTTATTTACAAATAAAAGTATTCACGGTTTATTTGTAAATATACAAATATTAAACTTATAATTTAAAATTTTACAAAATTTTAAAACCTTCAAGATCTTTTTGTAAAATTTTATTTAAAAAATAATAAAGTTTGGAATTATTTATAAAGAAAAATATTTGAGGGTCTATTGTAAATATAGAAATATTGAATTTGTAATTTTAAAATCTTCATTTTGCTTTTTTGTAAAATTTTATTTGAAAAATAATTAAATTTGGACTTATTTATAAATAAGAATATTTGAGGGTCTATTTATAAATGTACAAATATTAAACTTGTGATTTAAAATTTTATAAAATTTAAAACCTTCAATATTTTTTTGTAAAATTTTATTTTAAAAAAAAATAAAGTTTGTACTTATTTATGAATAAAAATATTTGAGGGTCTATTTATAAATATATATAAATATTAAACTTATAATTTAAAATTTTAGTTTTAAAACCTTCAAGATCCATTTTTGTAAGATTCTATTTGAAAAATTATAAAATTTAAACTTATTTATCAATAAAAATATTTGAGATATTTATTTATAAATAAATAAATATTAAACTTATAATTTAAAAATAATCTCTTTGTAAAATTTTAAAACATTCAGGGCCTTTTTGATAAAATTTTATTTAGAAAATAATAAATTTTGGATTATTTATAAATAAAAATATTCAAAAATTGTATTTATAAATTTATAAATATTAAACTTATAATTAAAATTTTGATGTAGAGTTAATTTGTAAATATTTGGAAGAAAAAGTGGAGGATGAGAAATTAAATTTCTGTGGATGTAAATGAAAATTTAGAAAGGATGAAAGAAAATTTTTTACTAAAATTTTAATTAAATGATAATTAAGGGTTATAGGTGACAAATTTTAAAAGGAGAAAGTTGTGGGTAAATAGTGAAATCGTGGAAATGTCTCTTAAATAGAGTAAATCTTAGGGGGTTATATATAAAAGTCTCTTAAGAAAGTTGCTGTAAATTTTTAATTATGGGCTTTGCTGTAAATTTTTAATACAAATAATTTTTTTTTGTAACATTTCAATAAATCTAGGTGATTTTTATAAATTTTGAAAAAAGAGAAATTTTTTGTAAATTTTTAAAAATTAAGTACTTATATTAAAGTTGACTTAAGGGTAAAGATTTTATTTTTAAATTTAATTAAAATTGAATCCACATGCCAGGGGCGGGGCCGAGGTGGGCGCGTTGGCACATGGGCGCGAATGGCCTTGGCACGGGGGACGAAGGCCGAGGCAGGTGCACCGACGCACCGGCACATGGGGCCATCTGTGCTCGCGTGTCGGCGCACTTGCGCGCGGGCTTCGGCCTCCGATCCTGCCGCCGACCTCCGGTGTCGCCGCCCGCACGCCGCCACCCTTACTGTCGTCACAATAATTTCAGGGACTTTTTTATAAATTAAAATATTTTCGGAGAGTTATTTATAAAAATCCGAATTTTAGAGAATTTTCTGTAAATCGAAAAAATTTCGAAGTGTTATTTACAAAAATCTGAATTTTGGGATGTTAAATAATAAAAAATAAAATTTTTAGAGATTTAATTATAAAAATAACTAAGATTAAAATAAGAATTTTTGAAAAAATTTTAATTAAATAATAATCAAGAGGTATAGATAAATATTTTGAAAAAAAAAATACAAATAAACTCAGAAATTATGGAAGGTCATAGGTAATTAAAGTTAACAAAGGAGTTGTAGGTAATTTTCAAGGTTTTTTATTTTCTGTCGGACCAGCACATGATGCCTTTTCTTTGGAGTGTAATGAGCTGCCCTATTATTTTTTCCGGCACAGCATGTGCCCCCTCCCTCCTCCTCCCTTTTTTAATATCATTTTAATCTGTCATATAATGGCAGATAGTGAGCTACAGAGGTATGATTGGACATCACGAGTCACGTAAATACAAAAGCTTCGGATTTGGTCAAAGATATTAGGCTTTCGAATCAGACCAAAACCAAATATTAAATTATTTCAAAAATTTTAATTAATAAAATGTGAGTCTATTTATTATTAAAAATAAATTTTATTTATTTAATATAAAATTAATTTATTATACCCCATATTATAATAAATAAGGTCAGATCGACAACTGGACTTGATGCAACCCTCCTGGGCTTCAACTCAATTGTAAATAATCTCTCGAGATATAATTTATTATTAATTTATTTTATGTCGCACGGATACCCACACTGCCCAAAGCGACTGACAATAAATATGAATTTGGACGGTAGTTGAAAATAAGACCGGAAGGAAGAAAGAGAAAATAAGCACAGAAAGAAGAAAGAGAGGATAATATAAATTGAATCAAATTGAAATATATATATATATATAAATATAATTTTGATTTTATGTTATTCATATTTAACTATTTGAATTTGATTTGAATTTAAATTTAAAAAATATTTTATCTATATTTATAAAAAATTTGGTTTATAATTTTAATTTTTGGTTTAAATTAAATTGAGCTGAAATATTTCAATTCAATTTTAATTAATTTATAATATTTTAATTCGGTTCGATTTTTAATTTTTAAAATCAAAGTTTTTAATTTGATTTATTTGATTCGATGACCGAATAAATCGAATTCGGTGTCGAATTATGTATTTTCTATATTCGTTTGGAAAATACAAAAGCTTCCTATCTGATCAAGATAATAAATTTAGGCTTTTGAATCAGGCCAAAATCAGATATTAAATTATTTCAAAAAATTTAATTAATAAAATATGAGTCTATTTATTATTGAAAACAAATTTTATTTATTTAATTATTTAATATAAAATTAATTTATGATACCCCACATTATAATAAATTAGGTCAAATCGACAACTGGCCTGGCGCAACCATGCTGGGCTTCAACTAGTTGTAAATAATCTTAGAGATATAAATTTATTATTAAATTTCATTTATGTCCCACGCGACACACACTGCCCTCTGACAATAAATAGGAATTTGGACGGTAATTGAAAATAAGCGCGGAAGGAAGGAACAGGAACATATAATTTTATTATTAAATAAAGCCGTTTTGCAGAAAACCCCAATATTTTCTCTAAATTAGAAGTTGAAGAATATTATAATCATAAAATAAAAAAATCTAAACAAAGATTTTCTAAGTAAAAACACTAAGGGCCCGTTTGGTACAGGGTCAATGTCAAGATGAAAAGAAGGGATAAAATGTAAAACGCTAATGCGGTCAAGTAAATCCCGTTTGGTCCTTGATCTGGTTAACAGATGGTTAAAATTTTTTGTTGACTAAAATGCCCTCTGTTGAGTACTGTACATATTATTGTTCATCTTCCTCTCCGGCGGAGATCGCGCACGAAGCCGGCCGCCCGAGCTCGCCCGCGGAGCCCGTCGGCCGAGCCGCTCAGGCGCCCGAGCTCGCTCGCAGAGCCCGGGCGCCCGAGCTCGCCCGAGCTCGCGCGCGGAGCCGGCCGCTCGAGGTCGCCGGCGGAGCCCGCCGCCTGAGCTTGCTCGAGCTCGCCCGCGGAGCTCACCGGCCGAGCTTGGAGGACAGCTCCGCCGCGGTGTTCGCTTACTGTTCATCGATTTGAGCCGTCGGATCGAGATCCAACGGTACAGATCAAGTGACGATATTCGGCTGTTACCCGATCTAAGCCGTTGGATCGAGATCCGACGGTTCAGATCAAGTGAGGGTATTTTAGTCAAAACATGGTTAAAATTTAAATAAATAAAAAAATGTTAGTGCGGTCAAAAATGGTGTTTGGAAGATAATCTGGTCTGGACGGGGTTAGCTTAGCCCTGACCCCGGACCCGGCTGCCCGAGCTCGCTCGCGAAGCCCGCCGGCCGAGCTCGCCCGTGGAGCTGGCCGCCCGAGCTCGCGCGCGAAGACTCGTATGGCGTCGGCTGCGTCGCCAACGGGGAAGGAGCAGACGCGTGCGATGCAGCAGCGTCATCGGCGGGGAAGGGGAAGACTCGTGCGGCGTCTGCTGCGTCGGCAGCGGGGAAAGAGGGCGGCGACTGCGGCGTCGTCGGCGACGTCAGGGGGAGGGGGGGGGTGTGATATAGTTAGGGTTTGGCTGTTTCCCGATCTGAGCCGTCGGATCTCCATCCGACGGTTCAGATCAAGTGAGGGTATTTGACTGTCCCAATCTGAGCCGTTGGATCGAGATCCGACGGCTCAGATCAGGGTATTATAGTCAAAATTTTATTAAAATTTAAATAAATAAAATAATCTTAGTGCGGTCAAATTTTTGATGTTTAATTAGGACACCCAAGTCATTTTTATTGGAAAACAGGGAGATTTTATTTTCTAGGTTTTTCTAGTGTCTTACCTTATCTGTGGCTTAGATGCAGCTACTTACAACGACGGGAATACTTTGCAATCAAGGCAACCAAGCATTCATAACTGAAATAATCAAGATTTCTCTTACGAATATCACTTTAGAATTTACTACTCCTACTATTATCATGTATATGGACGCAAGAGGCAACATGTAAAAGGAATTTTTTTAAGAAATTCTCATCTTTGAATATGCAGGATCACATAATGTCATCCTACTAGCTTTACAGGTAAAAAATTACATTGCAGCGGTCCTAAATTTATTTTACAAACAAAAAATTACATTTCAACGATCGCGAACTTAAACTAATTTCAGTCCACGTCATAGCGCTATAGATTCGGACTCCATCACAATTTATTAACATGTCAATTCAAAACTGACTCCTTTAAAATATTATCATCCACCTAACTCAATTCAAAACTCGGAAAGTTGACATTCCACATAGACAATGATACCCTACTTCTTATTTTAAAAAATTATATATAATTTTTTAAAATTTTATTAAATTATATATTTTTTCTTGAAATTTAAAATGTTATATCTATCTCTTTAAAAAAATTTTCAAATTACATATTTTTCTTCAAAACTTAAAAAATTATAATTTTTTTTTGAATTACTCAATATATTGGAAAAAAATTTTGAATATAAATTTATCGTTATAATCAATAATATTTAAAAAAATATATAGTTCGACATCATTTAAGTTGAAATGAAAAAATAAATATACTTCTAATCGGATGTAAATTAACATAATAAAAAATATAAGTAAAAATCAACTTCATATTTGGTTTATATCAAAATTCAAATATGACCTAAATTGAACCTTACTTTTAATTAAAATTGGGCTGAAATAAGTTTAAATCAAGTCATAGTAAAATTATCATTTCATATTTTAGGTTTAAATTTAATCCGAAATTGAATTAAAACAGAATTAAATCAAACTAAAAGCAAAATAATAATTTTATATCTTAAGTTGAAATTCAATAAAAGATAGAATTTTTAACTAAATAAAAGAGAGTTTTTTATAATAATGACATATCTATAAAGTTTTTTCTAACTAAGTCATGAGTATTTTCATGTTTTATTTCAGTTTGAATAACGTTAAATAATATATATTCTAAAATATTCATAATTCTAGTAATAAATATATACTTAATCTATTCGGTAATACAAAATAATTTTTAAGTTTAGAGAAGAAATATGTAATTTAGAAAATTTTTGAGCAGTTATATATAATTTGTCAAATTTTATAAAGAAATATACAATTTGACAAGATTTTTAAAAATTATATATAAATTTTTAAAGTTTTATAAAATATAATTTAGTAAAATTTCAAGGAGTTATATGTAATTTGTTTTTTTTAAAAAAATTGATTCTCTTCGCGCACTGGGCCATCTCGAGGCAATTGCCTTTCTATATATGCACGGGAATTCCCACCCCACTCCGCCAGTTTTCTTCCATTTATGCTAAGGTACGATTTGTTTGTTTATTTTGGAGTCTTTCTGAATCTTGTTTGATGATTGGTTTTCTACTCAAAATTACAAGCAAAATATATGATTTTGAATGTTTTCGATTTGCCAAGTGTTCAAGGGCAAATAGAAGGAGATGATTTTGCTGAGATCTGTTACTGAAACTAGGTTTTTCTCATCATTTTGCTGCAAACAGAAACATGTGATTCTGACTTGGTGAGGATATGTGATTGGTGGTGCATTTCATTTTATTGCAGAACAATAGACGAGAGAAAATACTTTTTGGGGTTATAAATGAAAGAAGGAAATGGAGAATTTACTATATTCTGTAATAATTTTCATAATTTTGCTGCAAGTGATTTATCGCCTTGAATGGTCTTGCTGTGTTCAATAGAAAACACAGACAAATGAGTCTTTGGTTTGAGGTAGCTATTTGGTATGCACAAGTTCTTTCTATTGGCCTTGTTTGCTTAAAGTTAGAAAGGAATTATATGCCCATGATTTCGTTTCATTGAAACTATTTTCTTTATTTTTTGGGAAAGCAGAAAAACTGAAAGATGATACACAACCTACAAATATGAAAATGAACGTTTGAAACTAATCATGGAATTATAATCTTTGTGTAATTTCCTACATAATAATAGAAACCAATTTATTATTGGTTTGAAAATTTTGCTGTTGATTTGAGGGAGCTAAGAACAAAGGCAAACTTGGAAAGTTAATCTAGTTTATCTATTAGGTGAAAAAGAATTTAATTTTTTTTGCATTATTTGTGTAGTGATTGCAAAAATAATCCAAGTAGTGAAAGAAGATGCCAATTTAGACAGACAACAGTCTAAATTAAGTGGGCCTTGATAGGTTGCTATCAGGAACAAAGAGGAGCATAGAAAGTTGTAATCATCGACTTCTTATTAGTTTGTTGAATCCTTAATGGAAACTGATGTCAGCAGCTTGTACTCATCCTTTTTTCTTGTTAAGTTGATCTACTTGATTTTCAGGAAGATTTTTCTTGTCTCATAATATTTTCTCTAGTAAGGATTGTAGAAACTTGTGATTATGAAACTTTTTCTGCTTTATTGTTTTGTCAAATCCTTATGAGAACATGATGTTGACATCTTCATTGTGAGCAGAAAAAGGAAGTCTTGTAAACCATTTTCCAAAATGAAGTCATTCACCTCAATGATCTTGAAAGTATTTTTTATTTTGATTTATTATTTTGTTGAATCCTTGTAAGAAACTAATGTTGATATCTTCAACAGAGTTAACAAAGGAAGTCATATCATACTCATTGATTTTCTAAAATGAAGCCTTTGACCCCATTGATCTTGATGAAGATTCTGATTTTGCCTTCAAGTATTCGCTAAAATACGAGCATGGAGAAATTGTAGTCATGAACCTTTTCTGCTTTATCATTTTGTTGAATCCTTAACAAAAACAGATGCTATCTTCATTGCCAAAGGAGTTAAAATAAGAAGTCCGTTGTACTCAATTCATATTCTAAAATGAAGTCATTGATGACCTCATTGATTTTCACAAAGATTTTTATATGTCAACAGCTTCATGTGAACAAAGCTAACAAAGAAGATGTATTTGAATAGTATATTTTCTCAAATTAAGTCATCAATCTCATTGATTTTGAAGAAGATGTAAATATTTTCATGTCATTTTTAAAAACAGTAAATGCTGATCACACTGCTTAATCATAAGCGCAAGTAGTGCATTGTTTGATTGTTTTGCTGTTTTAGTAGCTGAGATAGAGTGAGACAAGGTACTTTCTCTCATCATAGTGACAAGCTCTTTTCATAAGTGAATTTCAAGGAGGAAGAAAGCCTACAAGAAATTGATTTCTACTCAGATTAGCGGAAGATTTTGACTACATATACACCTTGGATGCCAGCATTTACCAGGCATTCTAAACAAAATTCTTCATCTAATTCTTTTTGCAGATAAACATTCAGGTGATTCTAGCTGAAATGTGGAGCAATCGATTGTGGCTATTATGTCTAGTATTTGTTTTATTTTCCACGGTAGTTCTTGCACTGCGAGCTTCTAGGGGATTTCAGAATATAAAATCTTCCACGTTCCGCTCACCAGCATTCTCCTTAAACCCGGGTTCAGTTGTAAACAAGTTCTACCTTGATATCCCTTTCCCAAGAGGTCATATTGCGGTCAAACGCTTCCATGCTGAAGTAGTCGATGAGACGGGGGTCCCTGTACCTCTTCATGAGACTTATCTTCATCATTGGCTTGCAATAGGATATTATGGAAGAAAACAAATGAAGGACCCGCCTGAGGCCAGCGCGTCAGAGATAAACTCTGGAAACTTCATTTTTATGCGGAACTCTGGTCCCTGCAAAAACCTTCACTGGGAGTTCTTTGGGCTAGGATCAGAAACACGTAGAACCAAAAACTTTGTTCCAGACCCCTACGGAATCGAATTTGGGAATCCTAATGAAATTCCAGATGGATTCGAGTTGCGATGGTTGCTGAATGTGCATGCTATAGACACACGAGGTGTGGTAGATAAGTTGGGATGCACAGAATGCAGGTGCAATCTCTACAATGTAACCATGGATGAGTATGGGAGGGCTCTGAGCAAAAATTATATTGGCGGTTTGAAATGCTGCCATGACGGGACACAATGTCGAACCAGAGAAGGCTATGAAGGCACAAGCAGAAAGCTCTACATGCAATACACTGTGCAGTGGGTTGAGTGGGATGAGAGCATTGTTCCTGTCAAGCTCTATATGCTTGATGCTACTGATATAACTTATGTTCTGAATGGTACAGCTGATGATGACAGTATTCTTCACATTTGCAAGGTATCTTACCATCTTGCTTATTGTTATCTTATTTGAAGTGTTGTGATTATACTAAGATTAGTGAAGAACTGTTGCTTGATTGATTCATGCAGGACGAATACCAAGTAGATCCTTGCAACTTGATTGATGGAGCCAACAGTGAGTGTGTGGATGTTAAGAAGGCCAAAATTGTTATTCCTCACGGAGGCGATATTGTCTTTGGTGGCGCACACCAGCATGCCGGTGGTGTAGGCTCTACTTTGTATGGACAGGTGATGTCAGATACTTGATCATGTATAGCTGTGTATTATTTCTGTATTGTTCGACATGAAAGGTGGAATATTCTTTCATTCCACAAGTAAATTTAATATCTAAAGAATACTTGTAAAATATTCAACTGACCAAAAAACGCTTCATCTTTTAGACTTTTGAATGAGTTTAAAATGGTGGCAGGATGGGAGAGTCTTGTGCACTTCAACTCCAACTTATGGAGACGGGGAAGAAGCAGGGAATGAAAAGGGATACATTGTGGGGATGTCTACCTGCTATCCGAGCCCTGGTTCTGCAAGAATCTTTGATGGGGAGGTTCTCACTCTTCTGTCCAATTACAGCAGCACCCAGATGCATACTGGAGTGATGGGTCTCTTGTACATTTTGGTTGCAGAGCCGCAAGAGCAGCCAAGGACTATGGTGTTTCATAGCCTCCCCATTTCGCGTAAGTTGCTATTTTTGGTTTTGATATTCGCATTTACATTCACAAATCGCTCTTTTTTTATGTTTTGAATAGAAAAATGATGCCTAAGATATCATATTTTTAATGTTGCAAATAATATTTACTGTAGTCTCATATGGTAAAATGCGAATTCTTTAGAATTGCACCTGGCCTTTGTAGACACATGCAGAAGTCCTGTACATATACTTTGTGTAGTTTGTGTCAATTGCACTGAGACCAACCAATACCGATATCATTGTATTATAGGTATAAGATATCCCCTTTGAATATTGATTCCATATTTGCTTTTCTATTTGTGTTTTATCTGCTATTAGTGTTTGATTAATTTTATAATCTGATATTCAAATTAACTTGTATGCCCCAAATCAATCACGCATCTTGTAACATTTTGGATACAGCGAGAGATGAAGCTGCTTGAAGAACTCTTTTAAGTTTTTATTATCATCGCCAATTATCTGCAGCAATCAAATGATGAAGTGGAACACAGCGGCAGATGATGGGTTGGAAATTATGACGTTCAGAACTGTGCTTCTTTATTCACTTTGTACCGAATGCTTCTAATAAAAATGTTGTTTCGCTTTTTATGATGTGCATTGCTTATTGTTCTATAAATAATCACCTTAATCAGAAACCAATGTTTTCGTCTGTACTCTCTGTATTCACTAAATTGCATATATTGGTATATACCCGCGAAAATTGCAAATAAACCCTTGCAAAAAAGAACGCAGAAACAAGAAATATAATGGCATTCACATGCAAACACCTTGATTTTGCAGGGGTACTATTGATGCGCGTGTTGATATTCCGAAGCACACATGAATTCTCGTGATTTTGTAAAGATATCTATGAAAAAGTCCGTCAAAGAAAAATGGTTTGAATTTAAGTAGCGAACATGCACATGCGCGTTTTTTTGTTATTAATTATACTTAATTAAAGTTAAAAAATACTATTATCGAATGCGTTCAATTTTTTAACTTTTGTCTCTCAATTTTGGAATGCAATTTTGGTTTATTTTTTTTGGGATTTTTACCTACTGAAATATACTCTATTTAACCCTCCACAATTTTAATATTTACTTATAATGTTTTCTAATTTTGTTACATACAACCTTTTATTGAATTTTAATTAAAATATGATAAAAAAATTTCACTTTGATCCTTAAATCAATTTTCATGTAACTACTCAATTTTTATAAAATTTATATAAAACTCTCATTTTCTTCAAAACTTTTAAAAAAACCCCTCTTTTATTAAAATTTTATAAAAAGTCTTTATTTTTATTAAACAATTGCAGAAAAAACTCATATTTAATTAGAACTCTACAGAAAAGTTCTTAATTTTATCAAAATTTGCAAAAAAAATGAATTGTTTGAAATATGTAAAAAAAGCCTCATTTTTAAAAATTACAAAGTGTCATTGTTTTATTAAAAATTTATAGAAAAACTCTAATTTAAAAAAATCCTAAAAAAACCTTAATTTTGAAAATATAAAAAGTCCTCGTTTCTTAATATTCTGCATAGAAGATCTCATTTTATTAAAATTTTGCATAAAACCTCTCATTTTCCTAAAAAATATAGAAAAATCCTCACTTTATTGAAAATTTATAGAAAAAAGTCCACATATCTTTAAAAACTTGCAGAAAAGCACTTTTTTAAAAAAAATTTACAAAAAATGACAAGATTTGTTGAAAATTTGCATAAGAAGACTCATTTTTCTTAAAAACTTATAGAAAAGTCTTCATTCCACCAAAAATTATACAAAGACCATTGTCTTTTTTAAATTTATAAAAAAATTCAATTTTTTAATATTTATAGAAAATTCCTTGTCTTCTTAAAATTTACAATAAATAATAAATTCTTAAAAATTTAGGAAATAGTGTTTATCTTCTTAAAAGTCCACAAAAAGTTCCTATTTTCCTAAAAAACATTCAGAAAAGTCATTTCTTTATAAATTTATAGAAAAGCACTTATTTCTTAAAATGATAGAAAATTAATTATTTTTTAAAACTATCATACCGTGTTTGATAAACATTATACATATCATATAATAATTTTCTAACATATTATTTATATTCTACTATATTTAAGAAAAAATATATTTTATTATAATACTCATCAACTAAAATTTCAAAACTTAAAAGATTAACTCATGGATCTAATATGGTAGTAAAAGAATATATACGATTGATAGTTTCGAAATAATTTTCAAACTTCGTTTTTATTAGAGAAAATAACTTGTACAATTCAGAAAGTAATATATATTTGTCAAAATAGAATAAATAAGCATATGTTCATTTAATATGAACAAGTTATAAGATAATAACTACTCAAAAAGTTATAATTGAAACACAAAAAAAATTTAATAATAACACAAATAATTTATATACTATCTAAGTTATACCAATCGATAAACAATCACCCGTGTACTGTGCATAAAAAAGTACTTATTTATAATCATAATAATATTTTAATAACTTATAAATACATTTCACTTATTTTTAGTATCAAGAGAAAAATTTTTATGTAGCTTTTTAAATTTCCTACACAAATCTTTAAAATCTTGAGCATGAGCATGAGTAAATATAATATATTTATATAAATTTCTAAGTTTTTCAATTTTAAAGTCTAAATTTTCAAGTTTAAACTCACATTGAATAATTAAATTAAATATATAATATTCGTAACAAATATGAAATAATGTATTATCTAATAATATAGACAATTGACATTTAAGTAAATCAATAACAATAATATTATTATTAGTATTATCTAAAGTAATACTAAATATTTTATCATAAATATTATACTCAAAAATAATTTAAAGAATAATATGGACAATTTTAGCTATATTATGAGGATATTCTTTAAAGTTTGAAATTAATAATGTGTTTGTATAACATTCATATATCATTAATAATAATAAACAGTAATGCAAATATAAGAAGTATCATAATCAGCACTCCAATAGTTGAATGCGAGAGCGATTATCTGATTATAACCTATAAAAAAATTAATTTAATTTTTTAGTAAATATATTCATTGCATTTTTTTAATAGTATTCTTGAAAATTTTCTGGAAGAGAGGATTTAATTTTGGAAGTAGCTCTTCCATTTTAAAATTTTCTACAAAATAATAGTTCTTCATCCCAAATAATATATTTAAATAATTTTCTATTATTTTTGATTTCAAAATCTATGAACGCTGAGTGAATTAGAAGAAAAAATAGTTGCAAGAGAAAGTTATATCCAAGTTAAGTCATACTACTTTTTTAAATGAGATTGGATGTGCATTCGAATATGGCTAATTCCATGTGCACTTTTAGTATACAGTTGATTCTTGTATTTTTTTTAAATAACTTTTTTCTCACTTTTCATCACTATTATATCATAGTGTGTGCAAATATCACTAGTTTATTTTTTAAAAATTTTAGTTACATTGGTATGAAAAAAGTTGGTCATTATTGAGCTCAACTTTTGATTGAGAATCCAAAATCCGATATTCATTTTCAAAAAAAAAAAGAGATTAAAAAAAAGTCAGCCATTATTAAAAAAATTATGAGATAAAAAATAAAATAATATCGATATCAAGTATCTCAACTTAAAGAGTTGAGAGCCGGATTGTTGAAACTCGAAGCTTGAATTAAAGATTAAATATTTAAGATTTGAGAGAGTATAAAGAAAAAAGATGATTGTAAATTATAGGAAAAAAAATGTGATATGAGGAGATTTTTATAGGAATTTTGAAATCGTGAAATATTCAAAATATTTTTAATAGAGAGTTATTGGAAAGAATATTTTCATAAAATAAAAAATTACTTTTAATTACTTTATAAATTATGTTTAATAAAAAATAATTTAATGATTATGAAATTTATTTATATATATATATTTAATATAATATTGAATTGGAAAAAAAACGACCGCTCCCGCTTTTACGTGTCTAGAGGCAGTGACATGCAATAATGAAAATATGAGCTAGTCCCCCAGAATTGGGACTGAAATCAGATTTCGCCCCGACATGCATCCGATAAAATATTAGCGGATCCCATCTAATGCACCCGAACCTGTTACTGTTTTATTACCAGCGTTTCAAAAATTTCAACTGTTTCCTGCTTCCACCCAGTCCGCTTCGAAATTCGAAATGGAGCGAGTCACGGAAGTCAAGGAAGTCGGGACTCGAATCGCCGCCGCCACCGATTCCCAGCTCCGTCGGCTCCCACTCCTCCACTGCTCTCCCTTCCTCCTCGTCCACAAACTAATTTAAAATATTTTTTTTTAATTTTTGTTTATCCTAATTCGGAGTTTTCTATAATTTTTCATATTCTTTGCAATTTTTATAATTCATTTAATATGTTTGGCGAAAAGTCAAAATAGTTAGGATCCGTTTAATTGGGATCAAAGTCAAGTTTAAGATCAAGACTAGTGAATTACTTTTGTAAATTAATATTTTTTTATCAAAATTAAGGCTTCAATAATTTAAAATTTAAAAAACTATTTAATTTTTTATAATAATTTAATTTAATAATAATATAAAATAATAAATATTAATTTCACAAGATTAAAAAAAAAATTCTAAAAACAGCTGACCATCACCCTAACCCCATTCCAAAACGGAGATTTAAATTGTTTCGGCCGAAACCGCCGAAATAAGTCGGTTTTGGCTGGTGACGAGACCGGATCCTCAACCAAGTTTTAAAACCTTTATAAATAACCCTTCCCTCTCTTCCGGACCACACCGAAAGGGAGACCCAGGGAGGAGAGAGTGGGGCGAGAGAGATCGGAGTAGATGGGTCCACGCGGTGGCGAAGCAGCCTTCGAGGGCGCGGCCTCCATTGACTCCAACCTCGAGAGCACCTCTTCCACCGGTGCCAGCATGTGATTTCCACCGTCGGCTGCTGGCCGGCCGGCTGCAAAGGCGACATCCCTGTCTTCGCCTCTGGTCACCTCTTTCTCTGTAGGCGACCATCATTCCCTCGATTCCTCACAGGTTTCGACTATCTCTTTTTCGTGTCTTGCTTTTCTTGGAATCTCGGCGATTTTTATGGTAAAGCGGATGTCTATGATTTGTGGATCTGGATTTTGAGTGTCGACCTTCGTTTGAAGGTTATATTGATTTATGGTTTGAATGTATCGTTTCTGTTTTTTGGATCAATTTTTTGTGATTTCTCGATGAATACGAGGTATAAGGATTGTGGATCTGGTTTTTAGGTGCCGATCTTCATGTGAAGGTTATAAGGATTTACGGTTTGACTATTTCATTTCTTTTTTTGGGACCCTGATGTTCTGCTGAAGTCTTTTGATTTGATTGCTTCAAGGTTCCACGGCTTTGAATGGCAAACTCGACAGATCTCATGCCAGGACATCGTTTTAACCATCCACTGTCCCTGTCTTCCTCTGGCCAACTGCAGCTTGCTGGCGACCAGTGCTCCCTCAAGTTCTCCCAGGTTCGGTGATCTTGATGTCCCACTGAGGTCTCTTCTTTAGTTGCTTTAGGTTTTATTGATTTCTTATTGTTTTGGCATCTGCTAGGTCGAATAAAATGATTACGTGAATAAGTATCTTGACGTCTTGTTCTTTGGTTGCTTTTGGATTTATTGATTTCTTCTTGTTATGGCATCAGATATGTTGAATGCATGATTAGGTAAACAAATTTGGTGATTTCTGATGTCCTGCTGGTTTCTTTTGATCAGGGTTTGTTCATACAAACGTTTGTTACTGTGGGTAATTTAGCCTGTTAAATATTCCTTGGGTTTTAATTCTCCTAAAATTACTTAGGTTTCTGATGATTTAATTTTAAGCCCCTGAAATTAGACAACACGTTTTTTTAGCTCTAACCCTTTTAGGTCTTGAAATCTTTAGGTTTTAGCTTATGTCTATAAAAAGAACATAACAAAGTTAAAGAACATTGTTAAACTGAAGAAGAAGATATAAACTGAAACAACTTAAGAAGAAAATATAACCAAAATTGTTCAAGAACGATTAGAAGTTAAAGCACAAAGTTAAACTGAAGCAGAAGTAAATATAAACTGAAACAACTCAAGAAGAAAATATAACCAAAACTGTTCAAGAACGATTAGAAGTTAAAGCACAAAGTTAAACTGAAGCAGAAGTAAATATAAACGGAAGAATAAGAGAGAAAGTATAAACTGAAGGATAAATTTTGAACTGAAATAGTTGGAAGTAGATGACGATGAGGAAGAAAACATAAACTTAAGCTGTTCAAGAAGATGAAGAAACAGAAGTTTAAGGAGAGAGTTGAGGTTAAAGTGAAGAAAATATGAAACTAAACAGATGATGGAGATGAACAAAAAGTAGAAATAGTTAAAGAATAATGTTATAGTGAAGAATATAAACTGAAACAGATAAAGAAGAAGGTATAAACTGAAGTGAAAGAACAAAGTTAAATTGAAGAAGAAGAAGGTATAAATTGAAACAGTAAATAAAAAAGTTAAAGAAGAAGAAGAACATAAGCTGAGAAAAAGAAGAACCAAAATAAACCGAGAAACATAAATAGAGAAGAAGAAAAATTGAAGAAGAAAAATAAAAAATGAAGATACAAATTGAAATTGAAAAGTAGTTGACTGTATATAATCTGAGAAACGTAATTGAGAAGAAGCACAATTGAAGAAGAAAAGTAAAAGATGAAGATACAAATTGAAACTGAAAAGAAGTAGTTGAATAGATATAAACTGAATCAAAGTTAAGTTGAAGAAGAGATAGAGATATAAACTGAACCAAAGTAGGAAGACAAAGAAGAGGAAGACGAAGAAGAAGAAGGTTAAGTTGAGAAGTTAAACTAAATTAAAGAAGGTTAAATTAAATTGACGAACAAAAAGAAGAGTTAAATTGAAAAAGAAGGAGAAGAGGTTGAGAAGAAGAATAGGTTGAATGTTAAGTTGAAAAGGTTAAGTTAAATTGAAGAAAAGGAAGAAGATGAAGTAGAAGAGGTTGAATTGATGTTAAATTGCTATGAAGTTGAAAAGGTTAGGTTGAAGTTAATGTTAATTGAAAAGGTTAAGTTGACGTAATAGGTTGAATTGATGTTAAATTGAGAAGGTTAAATTAAATTGAAGAAAAAGACGAAGATGAAGTAGAAGATGTTGAATTGATATTAAATTGCTATTAAGTTGAAAATGCTACGTTGAAGTTAATGTTAAATTGAAAAGATTAAGTTGACGCAATTGAATTGATGGTAAATCGAAAAGGTTAAATTAAATTAAAAAAAGAAAAAGAAGATGAAGTAGAAGAGCTTGAATTGATGTTAAATTACTATTAAATTGAAAAGTTTAGGTTAAAGTTAATGTTAAATTGAAAAAGAAGAAAAAGTTGAATTAAAGTTAAGTTGAAATAAAATAACATAAAATAAAAAAATAATAAGAATAAGAAGAAGAATAAGAAGGGGAAGAGGAGGAGGTTGAATTAATGCTAAATTAATATTAAATTGAATTGGTTAAGTTAAATTGAGAAAAAAAAGAAATTGAATTGATGCTAAGTTGAAGAAGAAGGAGAAGAAGAAAAAGAAGAATAAAAAGACGAAGAGGAGGAGGTTGAATTAATGCTAGATTAATACTAAATTAAAATGGTTAAGTTAAATTGAAGAAAAAGAAAATTGATTTGATGTTAAGTTGAAGAAAAGAAGGATATTGAATTAATGTTAATTTAATATTAAATTGAAATGGTTAAGTTAAATTGAAGATAAAAAGAAATTGAATTGATGTTAAGTTGAAGAAGAAGAAGAAGAAGAAGAAGTTGAAGAAAAAGATATAAAGATGCTAAAAAATTAGATAAGCAAAAGAAGAAGTAAAATTGAAGAGGTTAAATTGAGATTAATAAATTGAATAAGTTGAAGAAGAAGACAAACAAATAAAGAGGTTAAGTTAAAATATAAAATGTTAGAAGAGGAGGAGGAGGAGATGGAGGTTAAATTTGATTGAAGTGATATTAGAAGAAGAAAAAAAAAAATCTCCTTGAAAATTAAAAAATTGTATTATATCATATTGGATTATATGTTACATTGCATATACATTTTTTTAGTTTTCTTTTTTTGTTAAAAAGAAAATATTCCGCGAATATTATTTTTAACAATATTAGAAACTAAATTAAATATATGTTTAAAGTTAGATCGTCTAAACATGAGAATTTGGTCATCCAAACTTAATGGACAAAGAGTCGAAATCGTGCCGGTCTGACTTTTGCTCTGTTGTACTCCATCCCCCATCTATTTCTTTGACGTTGACGATATTGAAATCCTCCCCCTCATCCATTGGTCATTGCCATCTTTGATGAATCCTCACTTGCACCATTATCTAAAACCTCTAGCATGGCTCATTTGTCGCAGCTCGCCTTGTTGCCTCATATGCCACTTTCAAGTTCACCTTTGCCTACTTGCCTTCTTCGCATCGCTTTGTTCCACTGTCTTTACCTTCATATCCACGATTAGTGTCCATACCTCTCCCCTCGATCCTGTCGTTTCACTCCTTATCTTTTGTTGTTGCTTCAATTCGATCTCTTACTTGATCGCTTTGCCTTTCCCTCTCTCCTTTGCATCAACCTCCTCTTCGGCCCTTCGTCCCCCTGACTTCGCTTTCATCATCTATAATCTTGTGATGTGACATATGCTCAAAAAATTTTCACATTCTTTTTGCATGCTTATGCATATGAAGACTCAATGGAGTGTATTATTTTGATGTTTGAAAAAATGCTTGTGAGAACTAAGAGAGACGTAAACAGAATGGAAAAGAAAGGGGTTGAAAAAAGAGGAGATGATTGGCGTGCACCGGAGAATAAGAAGAGGAAACAGTTGAGTCGTTCGAACTTATTTGGTTAAGAGTTAATCATGATTTAACATCAATATGGTTGACAGAGACTTATTTGCAATGATGCCAAAAATCTAATTAGTTTTCTGGAATTTTTAAATTTTGGTAGAGTTATATTTAATTTCGCAAGTTTATAAAGAAATATGTACAAATCACCCAAAATTTAGATTGAAAAGGTTGAAGTGAAAAGAGAGGTTGAATTAATGTAAAATTAAAGAAGTAGATAAAAAAAGATAAAAATGTTCAATTAAGATGCTAGAAAAAAAAAATAAAAAAAATAAAATTGTGTTAAATTTATGTTAGAAGAAGAAGAAAAGAAAAATTTAAATTGAGTTAAATTAAGGAGGTTAAATTCAAGAAGAAGGAAAAAAGAAAAGGAGGTTGAATTGATGTTAAACTTAGGAAGAAGATTAGTTAGTATATCAAGCTAAATTGAAGAAGTTTAAGTGAAGGAAAAGAAGATATTAAATTATCGTTAAATTGAAGTAAAATCAAACGCCAAGTTGCATCACATATTTTAAATTAATGTTATAATTTTGAATTAAAGAGGTTAAATTAAAGAAAAAAGAGATTAAATTAATATTAAATTAACAATGATATAAAGGTGAAGTTGAATCCCAAAGATTTATATAAGTAGAAAAAAGAGAATAAAGATGTTGAATTATCTATAAAGAAGATGACAAATAAATAATTAAATTGAAAATATTATATTGAGATTAAATTGAATAAGAAGCAGTAAAAGAAGATAAAGCTATTGAATTAAATAATAAGAAGATAATGAAAAATTTAAAATGAAGATGTTGAAGTGGAGTTGAATTAATGTAAGATTGAAGAAAATAAAAGGTGATAAAGAGATTAAATTAAATTGTAGATGTTAGAAGAAGAAAAATAAGTGAAAGTTAAATTGAGTTAATTTGAAGAAGAAGATGAAGAATAAGAAAAAATAGAGGTTGAATTGATGTTATTTT
This sequence comes from Trichopus zeylanicus subsp. travancoricus, assembly GCA_005019695.1. NCBI lineage: Eukaryota > Viridiplantae > Streptophyta > Magnoliopsida > Dioscoreales > Dioscoreaceae > Trichopus > Trichopus zeylanicus. The sequence goes on from RXID01014359.1 coordinate 249,750, forward strand.
AGAGAAAAATGTTAAGATGTGAAGTTGAATTAAAGAGACTAAATTGAAAAAGAAAAAGAGATTGAATTGATGTTAAATTGAAAAAGATATAAAAGTGAAGTTGAATCAGAAAAATTTAATTGAGTTTATATAAGTAGAAGGAGGAGGATAAAAATATTATATTATATATAGAAAGTCAACGAAGAAACAATTAAATTGAAATTAAATTGAAGAAGTAGAAGTAAATGAAGATAAAGCAACTAAATTGAAGAAAAAGAAGATGAAAATTTAACATAATAATGTTGAAGAGGAAGAGGTGGTTGAATTAATGCAAAATTGAAAAAGATATAACAAAATAAAGATGTTAACTTAAATTGTAGATATTAGAAGAAGGAGGAGAGGTTAAATTGGATTAATTTGAAGCAGAAGAAGAGGAATAAGAAGAAAAAGATGTTGAATTGATCTTATTTTTGAGAAAAAAATTAAATATATAAAGTTGAACTGAAGAGGATAAATTACAGAAAAAGAAAATATTGAATTTATGTTAAGTTAAATTGTAATGTGATAAGAAGAAATGGAGGTTAGATTGGATTGATTCGAAGAAGAATAAGAAAAATAAGAAGAAAAAGTTATTGAATTGATTTAATTTTGGGAAAAAGATATAAATATAAAGTTGAATTAAAGAGTTTAAATTGTTGTTAAATTGAAAAAGATACAAAGGTGAAGTTAAATCACAAATATTTAATTGAGATTATACAAGTAGGAAGATAAAGATATTAAATTATATATGATGAAGGTGATAAAGAAATAATTAAATTGAAGATGCTAAATTTAAATTAAATTGAAAAAGAAGAAGTAAAAAAGGATAAAGTAGTTAGATTGAAGAAGACGAAACAGATAAAAAATTTAAAATGTAGATGTTAAAGAGAATGAAGGGGTTGAATTGACATAAAATTGAAGAAAAGGACAGAGGGTGATAAAGAGGTTCAATTAAATTGTAGACATTAGAAAAAGAAAAAGAGAAGGATGTTAAATTGGGATATGTTGATGAAAATAATAATAATAAAAAAATATTGAATTGATGTTATTTTGGAGAAAAAGATTAATATATAGAGTTGAATTTAAGAGATTAAATTGAAGAAGAAATTGAGATTGAATTGGTGTTAAATTGAAGAAGATACAAATGTAAAGTTCAATCATAAACATTTAATTAAGGTTATATAAATAAGAGGGTAAAAATGTTGAATTATATACGAAGGAGACAAAGAAATAGTGAAATTGAAAAGGTTAAATTGAGATTAAATTGAAAAAGAAGAAGTAAATGAACATAAAATGGTTAAATTGAAGTAGAAGATGATAAAAAATTTAAAATGCATATGTTGAAGAGGAAAAAGGGATTGAATTGATGGAAAATCGAAGAAGAAGATAAAGTGAGATTAACAAATTAAATTGTAGATGTTAGAAGAAAAAGAAAAGGAGAAAATGAAATTAGGTTAATGTGAATAATAATAATAATAATAATAGGACAAAACAGATGTTGAATTTATGTTATTTTGAACAAAAAATTAAGATGTAAAGTTTAATTGAAGAAGTTCAATTAAAGTAGAAGAAAAAATTGAATTGAAATTAAATTGAGGAAGATATAAAGGTGAAGTTGAATCACAAAAATTTAATTGAAGTTATATAAGTTGAAGATGATGGAAAAAATTGTTAAATTATATATAAAGGCGGTAAACAAATATTTCAATTGAATATGTTAAATAGATATTAATTTAAAGAAGAAGTAAATGAAAATAAAGCAGTTAAACTGAAGTAGAAAAAGCTGATGAAAAATTTAAAATGAAGATTTTGAAGTGGAAGAAGGGGTTTAATTCAAGAAAAATAAAGAGAAATAAAAAGATTAAGTTAATTTGTAGATGTAAGATATTATATTGAAGAAGAGGAAGAGATTGAATTGATGTTAAATTGAAAAAGATATAAAGATGTACTTGGATTATAAAGATCAAATTGAGGTTATATAAGTAGAAAGATTAAGATAAATTAGGGTTAAATTTGGTTAATTTGAAGGAGGAGAATAAATTTGGATAAGTAGAAGAGGGGATTAAATTTGGTTAATTTGAAGAAGAATAAGAATAAGAAGAAAAAGAGATTGAATTAATGTTATTGTGGAGGTAAATATTAAGGAATAAAGTTGAATTTAAGATGTTAGATTGAGAATAGAAAGAAATTGAATTGATGTTAAACTGAAGAAGATATAAAGATGTAGTTGAATCACAAAGATTTAATTGAAATTATACAAGTAGAAAAAGGAGGATAAATTGCTTTGATTTAAAGAGAAAGAAGAAAAAGATTTAATTGACGTTAAGTTGAATTGAAGAAGTTAAAATTAAGAAGATAAAAAGACTAAATTGATGTTAAGTTGAAGATGATATGTAGATGAAGTTGAATTCTAAAAATTTAATTGAGTTTATATAAATGGAAGGAGGATAAAGATGTTAGATTATCTATAAAATAGTTGACAAAAAAATAGTTAAATTGAAATTAAATTGAAGAAGGAAAAATGTAAAGAAAGATAAAGTGGTTAAATTGAAGTAATATAAGATGATTAAAAATTTTAAACGTAAATGTTGCAGTGAAAGAAGGGGTTGAATTGATATAAAATTGAAGAAGAAGATAAAAAGAGATAAAAATGTTAAGTTAAATTGTAAATGTTACAAAAAAAGAAAAGAAGGTTACATTGCATTGATTTGAAGAAGAATAAGAACAAAAAATATTGAATTGATGTTATTTTGGAGAAAAAGATTCAGATATATAATTGAATCGAAGATGTTAAATTGATATAAAGAAGAACTTGAATTATTATTAAATTGAAAAAGGCACAATGATAGAGATGAATCTCACAGATTTAGGAGGATAGAGTTGGTAACTTGTATATGAAGAAGACAACAAAGAATAGTTATATTAAATAGGTTAAATTTAGATTAAATTGAAAATGAAGAAGTATAAGAGGATAAAGTGATTAAATTGAAAAAGAAGATTAAAAATTTAAAACGAAGATGTTGAAAGACAAGAAAGGGTTGAATTGATATAAAATTGAAGAATAAGATAAAGGGTTATAAAGAGATTTAGTTAAATTGTAGACATTAGAAGAATAAGAGGAGAATGCTAAATTGGGTTAATTTAATGATAAAGTAAAAGCATAAGGAGAAAAAAAGATTGAATTGATATTATTTTGGAGAAAAAGTTTGAGATATAAAGTTGAATTTAAGAGATGAAATTGAAAAAAAAAAAAAAATTGAATTGAAGTTAAATTGAATAAAATACAAAGGTGAAGTTGAATCATAAATATTTAATTAAGCGGATAAATATGTTAAAATAGATATGAAAAAGGAGATAAAGAAATAGTAAAATTGAAGAAGTTAAATGACAATTAGATTGAAGAAGAAGAAGAAAAAAGATAAAGTGGTGAAATTGAAGCAAAATAAGATGATAAAAAATTTAAAAGGCAGATGTTAAAGGGAATGAGGACTTGAATTGATGTAAAATTAAAGAAAAAAATAAAGGGTGATTAAATTAAGATTAAATTCAAGAAGAAGTAAAGGAAGATAAAGCATTTGAATTGAATATGATGAATTGATTTAAAGTTAAATTAGGTTAATTTGAAAATGAAGGACAATAAAAAGAAATAAAATTTGAATTGATGGTATTTGGAGAAAAAAGATTAGAATATAAAATTGAGTTGAAGAGGTTAAATTGAAGAAGAAGAAGAAGAGATTGAAGTGATGTTATATTGAAGATGATACAATGGTGAAGTTGAATCACAAAAATTTAAGATTATATAAGCAAAAGGATGACGATAAAAATGCTAAATTATATATAAAGAAGATGACAAAAAATAGTTAAAATGAGATTAAATTCAAGAGAAATAAATAAAGATAAAGTAATTAAATTGAAGAAGAAGAAAAAAAGGAGAAGGTTGAAGTGGATTAATTTGAAGAAGAAGAAGAATAATAAAAAGAAAAAGACATTGCATTGATGTTTGTTTGGAGAAAAAGATTAATAGATAAAGTTGAATTTAAGAGATTAAATTGAGGAATAAGTTGAGATTGAATTAATGTTAAATTAAAAGAAATAGAAATGTGAAGTTGAATCATAAAGATTTAATTGAGGTTATATAAATAAGAAAATAAAGATGTTAAATTATATATGAAGAAGGAGATTAAGAAATAGCGAAATTGAAAAGGTTAGATTAAGATTAAATTAAAGAAGAAGAAGTAAAGAAAGATAAAATGCTTAAATATCGGTAAAAGAGGATGTTGAATAATTTAAAATAAAAATATTGAAGAGGAAGAGAGGATTGAATTGATGTAAGGTAAATTGGGTTAATTTGAAAGAGAAGTAGAAGAATAAAAAGAAATAGAAATTGCATCGATGTTATTTTGAAGAAAAAATTAAGATATAAAGTTGAGTTGAAGAGATTAAATTTTAAAAAAAAGGAATTAAATTGATGTTATATTGAAGAAGATACAATCTTGAAGTTAAAACTTAAAAATTTAATTAAGGTTATATAAGTAGAAGGGTGGTAAAAATGCTAAATTATATATGAAGAAGGAAAAAGGAAAGAGTAAAATTGAAAAAGATGATGAGAAATTTAAATTTGGTTAATTTTAAGAAAGAGAATATAAAGAAATAGAGGTTGAATTGAAGAAGAAAAGGAGATTGAATTGATATTATATTGAAAAAGATCCAAAGATGAAGTTAAATCATAAAGATTTAATTGAAGTTATATAAGTAGATGAAGAATAAATATGTTAAATTATATGTGAAAAAGGTGACAATAAAATAGTACATTGAAGAGGTAAAATTGAGATTAAATTGAAGAACAAGACAAGAATTAAGATATAGTCGTTAAATTGAAAAAAAAAGAAGACGATGAAAAATTTAACATGATGTTGTGAAGAGAAAAAAGGGGTGAAATTGAAATACAATTGAATAAGAAGATATAAGAAAATAAAGAGGTTTAGTTAAATTCCAAACACTAGAAGAAAAAGAAGGAAAGGAAATTAACTTGGATTAATTCGAAGCAGAAGAAGAGGAAATAAAGGAAAAAGAGGTTGAATTAATGCTCTTTTGGTGAGAAAGATTAACATATGAAGTTGAATTGAAGAGGTTAAATTTAAAAAGAAAAGGAAATTGAGTTTATGTTAAATCATAGAGATCTAATTGAGTTTATATAAGTAAAAGCAGGTGGATAATGGTGTTAAATTATATACGTAGAAGGTGAAAAAGAAATAGTTAAATTTAGATTAAATTGAAAAGAAGAAATAAAGGAAGGTAAAACGGTTAAGTTAAAAAAGATGATGATGCTGATAAATTCGAAATAAAGATGTTGAAGAAAAAAAGGATTGAATTGAAAAATTGATGTAAAAGTGAAGAAATTAAGATATAAAGTTGAATTGAGAAGGTTAAATTGAAAAAGAATAAGAGAATGAATTAATTTTAAATCGAATAAGATAGAAAGGTGAAGTTGAATCACAAACATTTAATTGAAGTTATGTAAATAAAAGAAGGAGAATGAAGATGTTAAATTACATATGAGAAGGCGAGAAAGAAATGATTCAATTGAAAAATTTAAATTATGATTAAGTTGAAGAAGAAGAAAAAGTAAAAAAAGATAAAATAGTTAAATTGAAGTAGAAGAAGCTAATGACAAATTTAAAATGAAAATATTGAAGTGGAAGAAGTGATTTACTTTTTGTAAAATTAAAGAAGAAGATTAAAAGAGATAAAGAAATTTAAGTTCAATTGTAAATGTCAGAAGAAATAAAAGAAGAAGAGATGGTTAAATTGGATTAATTTGAAGAATAAGAGGAAGAATAAAAAGAAAAGAGATTGAATTGATGTTATTTTAATAAAAAAGATTTAGATATAAAGTTGAATTTAAGAAGTTAAAATTAAGAAGATGAAGAGGTTGAATTGATTTTAAATTGAGTAATATACATATGTGAAATTGAACCCCAAATATTTAATTGAGTTTATAAAAGTTGAAAAAGGAGAATAAAGATGTTAAATTATATACATGTGACAAATAAATAGTTAAAATGAAGAGCATAAATTGAAATTAAATTGAAAAAGAGAAAAAAAAGTAAAGAAAAATAAAGTGTTCAAATTGAAGTAGAGGAAGATGATGATAAATGTTAAATAAAGATGTTGAAGCGGAAGGAGGGATTGAATTGATATAAATTGAAGAAGAAGATAAAATAAGATAAAATTATTGAGTTAAATCGTAAATCTTGCAAGAAGAAGAAAATGAGGTTAAACTTCATTAATTTGACAAAGAACAAGAAAAAAAAGAAAAAAATGTTGAACTGTTGTTATTTTGGAGAGAAAGAAAATTGAATTGAAGAGTTTAAATTGATATGAAGAATAAAAAGATAAAAGAGGTGAAGTTCATGTAGATATTTGAAGAAGAAGAAAAGAAGGATGTTAAATTGGATTAATTTGAAAAAAATAATAAGAAGAAAAAAAGATTAAATTGATATGATTTTGTAGAAAAAATTAAGATATAAAGTTGAATTTAAGAAGTTAAATTGAAAAAATACAAATTAAATTGATGTTTAATTAAAAAAGATAAAAATGTGAAGTTGAATTAAAGAGATTTAATTGAGGTTATGTAAATAGGAGATTAAAAATGTTAAATTATTTATGAAAAAGGAGACAAAGAACTAGTAAATTAAAAGAATTAAATTGAGGAAAAAGAAGAGGTAAAGGAAAATAAAGTAATACAATTAAAGCAGCAGCAGAAGAAAAATTTAAAATGTAGATGTTGAAGTGGAAGAAGGTCCGAAATTTTGTAAAATTGAAGAATAAGATAAAATGGAGATAAAAAGATTAAATTATAGATGTTGGAAGAAAAAGGAAAATAAGAGGTTAAATTGGGTTAATTTGAAGAAGAAGAAGAATAAAAAGAAAAAGAGATTGAATTGATGTTATTTTGGAGAAAAAAATTAAGATATAAAGTTAAATTTGAGAGTTTAAATTGAGTAAGATGTAGAAATTGAATTAATATTCAATTGAAAAATATACAAAGGTGAGATTGAATTACAAAAATTTAATTGAAGTCCTATAAATAGGAGGATAAAATTGTTAAATTATATATGAAGGAGACAAAAAAAAGTAAAATTGAGTTTAAATTTAATAAGAAGAAAAGGTGAGAGGAGATAAAGTGATTAAATTGAAGCTGTAGAAGATGGCGAACAATTTAAATTGAAGAAGTTGAACGAGAAGAAGAATTTGAATTGATGTAAGTTTAAATTAAGTTAATTTGAAGGAAACGAAGAATAAGAGAAAAAAATGGTTGAATTGATATTATTTTGGAGCAAAAGTTTATGATATAAAGTTGAGTTGAAGAAGTTAAATTGAATAAAAAAAAGAGGTTGAATTGATGTTATATTGAAAAAATACAATGGTAAAATTGTATCATAAAAATTTAATTAAGGTCATATTAGTGGAAGAGGAATAAAGATACTAAATTATATATAAAGGAGAAGACGAAGTGGTTAAATTTAAATTAAATTGAAGTAGAAGAAGAAGTAAATGAAGATAACGTGGTTAAATTAAAGCAGAAGAAGATAATGAACAATTTAAATTGAAGAAATTGAATGAGAAGAAGAATTTGAATTGATCTAAGTTTAAATTAAGTTAATTTGAAGACAAAAAAGAATAAGAAAAGTAAAGGAAAATAAAGTGATTAAATTGAAGCAACATAAATGATGAATAATTTAAATTGAAGAAATTGAATGAAAAGAAGAATTTTAATTGATGTAAGTTTAAATTAAGTTAATTTGAAGACGAAGAAGAATAAGAGAAAAAAGTGGTTTAATTGATGTTATTTTGGACCAAAAGTTTAAGATATAAATTGGCTTGAAGAGGTTGAATTAAATAAAAAAAAGAGATTGAATTGATATTATATTGAAAAATATACAATGATGAAGTTGAATCATAAAAATTTAATTAAGTGGAAGTGAGATAAAGATACTAAATTATATATGAAGAAGGCTATGGTGAAATAGTTAAATTGAGATTAAATTAAAGTAGAAGAAGTAAGTGCAAATAACACGGTTAAATAGAAGCAGAAGAAGATGCTAAAAAATTTAAAATGAAGTTGTTGAAGAAAAAAAGGGTTGAATTGATGTAAAATTGAAAAAAAAAATTAAGATTGATAAAATAGTTCAATTAAGTTACAAGCAATAGAAGGAAAAAAATAATAGGAGATTAAATTGGGTTAACTTCAAGAAGAAAAATAAGAATAAAATGAAAGAGAGATTGAATTGATATTATTTTTGGAAAAAAAGATTAAGATATAAAATTGAATTTAAAAAGTTAAATTGAGGAAGTAGAGATTGAATTGATGTTTAATTGTGGAAGATGCTAAGATAAAATTGAAGGACAAAGATTTAATTGAGGTTATATAAATAGGGGAATAAAGATGTTAAATTATATATGAAAAAAAATATAGTAAAATTGAGAGGTTAAATTGAGATTATATTGATGAAGAAGATGTAAAGGAAGATAAAGTATTTAAATTGCAAGAAAAGAAGATGATAAAAAATTTAAAATAAAGATATTGAAGATGAAGAAGAGGTTGAATTGATGTTATATTAAATTGGGTTAATTTGAAGAAGAAGAAGAAGAAGAATAAAAAAAATAGAGGTTGACTTAATGTTATTTTGAAGGAAAAAATTGAATATAAGTTGAAGAGGTGAAATTGAAGAAGGAATTGAATTAATATTATATTGAAGATGATATAAGGGTAAAGTTGAATCACAAAGATTTATTTAAGGTTATATAAATAGAATAAAGATGATAAAAATGTTAAGTTATATATGAAGAAGGTGACAAAAAAATAGTTAAATCGATATTAAATTTCGGAAGAAAAAGTAAAGGAAGATAGGGTGATCAAATTAAAAAGAAAAATGATGAATAATTTAAAATGCAGATGTTGAAGAGGAAAAAAGTATTGAGTTGATGTAAAATTGATGGAGATAAAAAAAATGATAAAGAGGTTTATTGAAATTGTGAACTTTAGAAGAAGAAAAAGGGGAGGTTAAATTGGGTTAAGTTGATGAAAAAAATAAGAATAAAAAGAAAAAGAGATTGAATTAATATTATTTTGGAGAAAAAAATTAAGATATCAAGTTGAATTTAGGAGGTTAAATTGAAGTAGAGATTGAATTGATATTAAATTGAAGAAGATACAAAGGTGAAATTGAATAAAAAAATTTAATTGAAGTTATATGAATAGGAGAATAAAAATGTTAAATTATGCATAAATAAGGAGACAAAACAATCATAAAATTGAAGATATTAAATTGAAATTAAGTTGAAAAGGATGAAGCAACGGTAGATAAAATGTTTAAAACAGAAAAAAATTATGAAAAATTTAAAATGAAGATCTTGAATAGAAAGAAGAAATTGAATTGATGTAAAATTGAAGAATAATATAAAGGGAGATAAAGATGTTAAGTGTAGGTGTAGTTGTTAGACGGAGAAGAAAATGAGTAGGTTAAATTGAATTACTTTGAAGAAGAAGCAAAATAAGATAAAAAAGATTAAATTAATGTTATTTTGGAGAAAAAATTAATATATAAAGTTGAATTTAAGAGATTAAATTGAAGCATAAGTGGAGTTTGAATTGATGTTAAATTGAAGAAGATACGAAATTTAATTAAAGTCATATAAATAGGAGGATAAAAATGTTGAATTGTATATAAAGGAAATAAAGAAATAGTCAAATTGAAGAGATTAAATTGAAGAAGTAAAAGATGATAAAGTGGCTAAATTGAAGTGGAAAAAGATGATGAAAAATTTTAAATAAAAATATTAAATAGGAACAAGGGATTGTGTTAATGTAAGATTAAGATATAAAGTTGAATTTGAGAGGTTAAATTGAAGAAGTTGAGATTGAATTGATGTTAAATTGAAGATAAAAAGGTGACGTTGGGCGACAAAGACTTCGTTGAGGTTATATAAGTAGAAGGAGAATAAAGATATTAAATGATGTTTGAAGAAGACGACAAAGAAATAGTTAAATTGATATCAAATTAAAGAAGAGGAAGAAGTAAAGGAAGAAAAAGTGTTCAAATTGAAGAAGAAGGAGATGATGAAATATCTAAAATGAAGATCTATAAGGGAAAGAAGGGGTTAAATTTATGTAAAATTGAAGAAGAAGAGAGGGAAATAAAAAGGTTAAGTTAAAATGTAGATGTTAGAAGAAGAAGGGATAAAGGTTAAATTGAGTTAATTTAAAGAACAAGAAGAAACAATATGAAGAAAAAGAAATTGGATTGTTATTATTTTGCAGAAAAAGATTCAGATATAAAGTTGAAATGAAGAGGTCAAATTGATGAAAAAGGAATATTTGAATTAATGTTAAATTGAAGAAGATACAAAAATGAAGTTGAATCACAAAGATTTAATCGAGGTTATAGCAGTAGAAGATTGAAGATAAAGTTGATAAATTATATATAAAGAAGACAGAAAAAAGGTAAATTGCAAAGCTTAAATTGAGATTAAGTTGAAAAAGAAAAAGCAAAGGAAGATAAAGTGGTTAAATTGATGAAGAAAAAGGAGATGAAAAATTTAAAATAAAGATATTGAAGAAGAAGAATAGATTGAATTGATTTAAAATTGAAGAAACAAGATAGAGAGAGCTAAGAAGGTTAAGTTAGATTATAGTTGTTAGAAGAAGAAGAAAAAAGAGAGGTTAAATTAGGTTAATATGAAAAAGAAGAATAATAATAAGACGAAAAAGAGATTGAATTGATATTATTTTGGAGAAAATATTAAGATATATAGTTTAATTGAGGAGATTAAATTGAAGAAGAAGAAGAAATTGAATTGATGCTAAATTGAAGAAGATACAAAGGTGAAGTTGAATCACAAAGATTTAATTGATATTATATAAATTGAAGATGGTGGATAAAGTTGTTAAATTATATATGAAGATGTAAAAAATAGTTCAATTAAAGAGGTTAAATTGAAGGAAAAGAAGTAAATGCAAATAAAGTGATTAAATTGAAGCAAAAAAAGCTAATGAAAAATTTAAAATGAAGATATTGAAGTGGAAGGAGTTTAATTCTTGTGAAATTGAAGAAGAAGATAAAGAAGAATAAAAATATTAAGTTAAAGTATAGATATTAGAAAAAGAATAAGAAGAGGTTAAATTTAGTTAATTTGAAGAAGAATAAGAAGAATAAGAAGAAAAAAGGATTGAATTAATGTTATTTTGGAGATAAAGATTAAGATATAAAGTTCAATTTAAGATGTTAAATTGAAAAAGAGAAATTTTGAATTGACGTTAAATTGAAGAAAATATAAAAGTAAAGTTAAATCACAAAAATTTAATTGAAGTTATATAAGTAGAAGGAGGAGGATAGGATATTACGTTATATATGAAGAAGGCGACAAAAAAATAGTTAATTGAAGCGGTTAAATTGAGGTTAACTTGAAGAAGAAGCAAAGGAAGATAAGCGGATTAAAGTGAAGAAGTTGATGAAAAATTAAAATAAAGATGTTGAAGAGGAGAAAGAGGTTGAGTTGATGTAAAATTGAAGAAGAAGAGAGATAAAGATGTTAAATATTGTATATGTTAGGTAGACCAAGAAGAAGAAAAGATTAAATTGATGCTATATGTAGAAAAAAAGATTGAGTTATATTAAAGAGATAAAATTAGAGATGATGATGATGATTAAAAGTTTAAATTAAAAAGGTTGAAAAGGTCGACAATAAATGTTAAATTGAAGAAGAAAATAAAGAGAAGTAAAGGGTTTGAGTTAAAGATTTTAGAAGTGGAAGAAGAGGTTAAATTGGGTTAAATTGAAGAAAGGAAAAAGGAAAAAAGGAAAATGCTAAAATGGATTAAATTTATGTTAGAAGAGGAAGAAAAGGAAAGGTTCATTAAGTTAAATTGTGTGGAATTGAAGAAGTTGAATTGAGATTAAAAGAAAAAGAAGAAGTGATTAAATTGGGTTTAAGTGATGTCAGAATAAAAAAGAAAGAAAATGTTAAATTAAGTTAAATTGATAAAAAGAAGATGAATAAAGAGAAAAAAGTTGTCAGATGTTAAACTAGAGAAGAAGATTAAGGTATCAAATTGAGTCGGAGAGGTTAAATTGAAGAAGAAAAAAGTTTAATTATTGTTAAATTAAAGTAAATACAAAAGTTAAGTTGAATTATAGAGATTAAATTGAGATTATATAAGTAGAAGGATAACAAAGTTGAATTAGATAAGAAGATGATGAAGAAAAAGTCGAATTAAAGAGATTATATTGAGATTAAATTGACGAAGAAATAGAGGAAAATAAAAAGGTTAAATTGAAAAAGAAGAATATGAAGATGACGAAAAATTTAAATTGAATAGTTTGAAGAGAGAGGGGGTTGATATGATGTCCAATTGAAGAATAATATAAAGAGAGATAAAAAGGTTGAATTAAATTTAAGATGTTAGAAGAAGAAGTGGAAGATATTAAATTGGTTTGAAATTGAAAAATAATAATAATAAGAAGAAGAAGAAAAAGAAAAAAATATTTAATTGGGTAAAATTGATGTTAGAAGGAGAAGAAAAGAAATTCAGTTAAATTGATTTGAGTTGAAGAGTTGAAATTGAGGTTAAAAGAAGAAGTAGTTAAATTGGATTAAATTAATGTTAGAACAAGAAGAATATAAAATGTTAAATTGAGTTAAGTTGAATAAATGAAATTGAAGAAGAGGAATAATAAGAAAAAAATGGGATTGAATTGATGTCAAATTGAAGAAGATTAAGATGTCGAGTTGAATTGGAGGGGTTAAATCAATGATGAAGAAGATGTTGAATTGATTTTAAATTGAAGAAGATACAAAATTTAAGTTGAATCATAAATATTAAATTGAGATTATATAAATTGAAGAAGAAGATGACGAAAAATTTAAATCGATGAGATTAAAGAGAAAGGAGTTGAATATAAGTTAAATTGAAGATGAAGATGCAGGGAGATAAAGGGGTTAAATTGAAAATGTTAGAAGAAGATGATGGAGTAAAAGGAAGATAAAGATGTTAAATTTGATAAGAAGAATAAAGTTATATTGAGATAAAAATGAATAAAAGAAGAATTAGAGGAAGATGAAGAGGTGAAATTAAACAAGTAGAAGACAAAATTTAAATTGAAGTGGTTGAAGAGGAAGAACAGGTTGAATTGATGTTATATTGAAAAAGAAGATAACAAAAGATAAAGAGGTTTAGTTAAATTGAAGATGTTAGAAGAAGAAGAGGAAGAGATTATATTAAGTTAAATTAAAGAAGAATAAAATGATAACTTTAGTTAAGAAGAAGAACAAAAGAAAAGGTTGCAACTATATCAAAGAAGTTAAATGAAGGTAAAAAGAAGAAAAATAATAATAAGATGTTAAATTGGGTTGAATTGATGTTAGAAGAAGAAGAAAAAAAAGGGTTAAATTGAGTTCAATTAAAGAGGTTAAATTGAAGAAGAAGAAAAGAAAAAAAAGAGGTTGTATTTGTCAAAGGAATTAGCCAGTCATTCAAAGTTAGCAGATTCTATGGCTGATTTTATACTAAAATTAGCAGATTCTATGGCTGATTTTATACCAAAATTAGTAGATTTTATGGCTGATTTTATACCCGTAATTATGATCGTAAATTCTCTATATTTTCCTTATTTAGAATATGCATTATTTTCTTCAGCTTGTATTCATTATATAAGGGACATTTTTCTCCAAGGAGGAGACCAGTTTTTTTTTGCTCAAAACTTTTTAAGATTTTCATGGTATCATAACTTGAGTTCTGAATTTTCCTGTGTCTCTTCCTCTCAGTCCTAGTTCAGTTCCTTATTCTTAGTTATTTTGATCAAGTTATCTCAACCTTATGTTTTCAGACAAGTATGAATTTTTGATTCGTTTCAATGGCAAAAACTACTCAGTTTGGGCATTTCACTTCAAGATATTTGTCAAAGGCAAAGATCTATGGGGTCATATTGATGGCAGCAAATCTGCACCTGACAAAGATAAGAATGAGCAATCCAAGTGGGAAGTCAAGGATGCTCAAATCATGACATGGATTTTAGGTTCTGTAGAATCCAATATCATTTTGAATCTTCGATCCTTCAAAACTACAGCTGAAATGTGGAATTATCTGAAAAAACTCTATAGTCAACACAACACTGCTCGTCGGTTTCAACTTGAATATGAGCTAGCAAGTCTTCAAAAGGGCAGTCTCTTAATCTCAGATTTTTATTCTATCTTCATAAATCTTTGGGCTGAATATACTGATATTGTCTATGCTACCTTACCTCCCGAAGGTTTTATTTCTATTCAATCTGTACATGAAACTACTAAGAGGGATCAATTTCTTATGAAATTGAGATCTGAATTTGAAAGCACCAGATCTAATCTTATGAATCGAGAAACTGTTTCATCTTTGGATGCATGTCTCAATGATTTATTTCGTGAGGAACAACGGCTTTTCACTCAAGCCACCATGGAACAAATTAAATCCACTCTTATTCCTATGGCTTATGTAGCCCAAGGCAAGTCAAAAGGTAAGGACATGAGTACTATTCAGTGTTATTGCTGCAAAGAATTTGGCCATTATGCTTCAAGTTGCTCAAAAAAATTCTGCAACTATTGCAAAAAGGATGGACATATCATCAAGGAATGTCCTATTCGACATCCCAAGAGATCTGGAACGGCATATACTGTCCCAGTTGGTTCTTCTAATGCTGGTAGTTCTGAGGATACAGCTCATCTGACACAAAGTGCTCCTGCTCCTGTTCAATCTGTGACATCTGAAATGATTCAGCAAATGATCATTTCTACATTTTCCGCATTAGGACTCTCAGGTAAATCTTTCTCTAAACCTTCACCGTGGTACTTTGATTCTGGGGCTTCCCATCATATGACAAATAATGTTAAATTCCTCACCAATGTAAATAAATATCCTGGAAATCTCAAGATTTATACAGCTGATGGAAACTCCTTGCCTATCACTGCCACTGGTGATGTTTCTTCATCCATAACCAATGTCTTTGTCTCTCCTAACATTACCACTAATTTTGTTTCTGTTGGACAATTAGTTGAAAATGATTGTAAAGTGAAATTTTCTAAATCTGGTAGTGTGGTACAGGATCAGCAATTGGGGAAGATGATCGCAAGGGGGCCTAAAATTGGACGTCTTTTTCCTCTTCAGTTTTCTATGTCTTCATGTTCTTCTTCATCTGTTATCACTTGTAATTCTGCTTATGTTGATTACTGAATATGATATAAACGCCTTGGATATCCAAACTCTAATGTGCTTTATGCTTTGCTAAATTCTGGTTTACTTGGTAATAAAGGGTCACCATCTCTTAGTACTGTTCAATTTGATTGCAATTCTTGTAGGCTTGGAAAAAGTAAAGTTCTATCATTTCCCACTCACACACCTAAAGTAGTCCAACCTTTTGATTTGATACATAGTGATGTGTGAGGAATGACGCCAGTTACTTTCCATACTAATTACAAGTATTTTGTCACTTTTATTGATGACTATAGTCGCTTCACATGGATTTATTTTTTGCATTATAAAGATGAATTGTTTTCTATCTTTAAGCTTTTTCATGCATATATTCAGACCCAATTTTCTTCTAGTATCAAAATTCTTCGTTCTGATAATGGGGGAGAATACATGTTTCATTTATTTCAAGAATTTTTACAAACCAATGATATAATTTTTCAAAGGTCTTGTCCTTCAATCCCTCAACAGAATGGGGTGGTTGAAAGAAATAACCGACACCTTCTAGATGCTGTTCGCACCCTCCTATTAGACTCACTTGTACCCTCTCGTTTTTGGTGTGAAGCTCTCTCAACTGCTGTCTATCTCATCAATAGGTTACCTTCTCCTTCCTTGAACCATGTTTCCCCTTTCTTTCGGTTATTTGGTCATACCCTAAATTACTCTAATTTTCGTACCTTTGGTTATATGTGTTATGTTCATCTTCCTACACACGAACGGATAAAACTAACAGCTCAAGCTATTCAATGTGCTTTTCTAGGCTATTCGGTGCACCAAAAAGGTTTTCTTTGTTATGATCCCAACCTATGACGTATTCGGGTTTCTCGAAATGTGATTTTTTTTCCACACACAAGGATGACCTTTCTCCTTCATTCTCTGTTTTGCCAATGTTTACTAACTATTCTGAAGATTCCATGCCTTCAAAGCCTCTTATAGTCTACCAACGACGTAAGATTCCAGCACCTCTCGGGCCCCTTCCAGCTCATTCCCTTAATGCTGATCCTGTTCCAACAACTGTACTAGCACCTCTCAGACAAAGTACTCGAGTTCATAAACCACCAAATAGGTATGGTTTCACCTCTCCTTTATCCTTGACAGCCACCTTGTCCTCTATTCCTATTCCATCATCCTATAAGCAGGCTATGAAGCATGAATGTTGGCGGAGAATTATTGAAACAGAACTTCTTACACTTGAAGAAAACCAAACATGGGATATTGTACCGTGTCCACCATCTGTGAAACCTCTTGGTAGTAAGTTAGTGTTTTCTATTAAGCTCCGTTCTAATGGATCCATAGAACGTTACAAGGCTAGATTGGTGGTTTTTGGCAACAAGCAAGAGTATGACCTAGACTATGAAGAGACCTTCGCACCAGTAGCCAAAATGACCACTATACAAACAATACTCGTCCTAACAGCATCACAATCATGGTCTTTACATCAAATGGATGTAAAGAATGCTTTCTTGCATGGTGATCTCAAGGAGGAAGTTTACATGAAATTTCTTTACGGTATGTCTACTTCTTCCCCTAATGATGTTTGCAAACTAAAACGCTCTTTGTATGAATTGAAGCAGGCATCACGAGTATGGTTTGAAAAGTTTCGATCGACCCTCCTTAGTTTTTCATTTACACAAAGCCAGTATGACTCCTCACTTTTTCTCCAACGGACATCCAAGGGCATAGTTGTTATTCTTGTTTATGTGGATGACATTGTCATCACCGGTTCTGATATGGAAGCTATATCTAAACTTCAGAATTTGTTGCACTCTACTTTCCACATGAAAGATCTCGGCCCACTCACTTATTTTTTGAGGTTAGAGGTGCATCATCAGCCTCAAGGTATCTTTTTGAATCAACACAAGTATATTATGAATTTAGTTCAGCTAGCAGGACTCACAAACACTAATTCTGTTGACACCCCAATGGAAATTAATGTAAAATATCGACGGGGTGAAGGGGAACTTCTTGAGGATCCCACTTTATATCGCAAACTGGTTGGAAGTCTTATCTATCTAACTATCACCCGCCCGGACATCTCTTATGCTGACCATATTGTCAGCAAGTTCATGCAAGCCTCTCGGCATCTCCACCTATTTGCAGTCCGCCGCATCATCAGATATATCCTGGGCACACAAAGTCGTGGCTTATTCTTCCCTACTGGTTCTTCCCTCAAACTACAAGTCTATAGTGATGCAGATTGGGCTGGTTGTCCGGACACAAGAAAATCAACTACAGGATGATGTATGTTTCTTGATGATGCTCTTATCTCTTGGAAATGCAAGAAGCAAGACTCGGTCTCCAAATCATCCACTGAGGCGAAGTACCGTGTCATGTCTACTGCATGCTCAGAAATCATTTGGTTACGTGGTCTTTTAATAGAGCTTGGTTTCACTCAAGATCAACCTACTCCCTTACATACTGACAACACTAGTGTCATCCAAATTGCAGCCAATCCTGTCTACCATGAAAGCACAAAGCACATAGAGGTTGACTGTCACTCTATCCGGGAGGCCTATGATCGCCAAGTTATTACTCTCCCACATATCTCCACTACTCTACAGATTGCGGATATTTTCACCAAACCAATGACACGACAGCGACATAACTTTTTTGTTCGAAAATTGATGCTTGTTAGCTTACCAGCATCAATTTGAGGGGGGGATATCAAAGGAATTAGCCAGTCATTCAAAGTTAACAGATTCTATGGCTGATTTTATACCAAAATTAGCAGATTCTATGGTTGATTTTATACCAAAGTTAGCAGATTCTATGGTTGATTTTATACCAAAGTTAGTAGATTCTATGGCTGATTTTATACCCGTAATTATGATTGTAAATTTTCTATATTTTCCTTATTTAGGATATGCCTTATTTTCTTCATCTTGTATTCATTATATACGGGGCATTCTTCTCCAAGGAGGAGACCAGTTTTTTGCTCAAAACTTTTTAAGATTATCAAATCTAACAACGCTTTGAAAGGCTAAGTCTCATATCTCGACGACCTTGCAATCCGGCTATTAAAAGACGAGTCTCATAGATCGGCCACTAGAGGACGGGCTCCACAGTCCATCTATTAGAAGATGGGTTTCATAATTCAACCACCAAAGTATGAGCTTTATAGCTTGTTTGTTAGAAGATGAACTTCATATCTTGGTCACCAGAGGATGGACTCCACAATCCACTTATCAGAAGACGAGCTCCACAGCGTAATCCCCAAGGACAAGCATCACAGTCCGGCCATTGAAAGATAGAGTTCATAGCATCCTTATGATATGTGTGCAATAAATTGTCTGCATGCTTTTTGCGTTTCTTCCGTCCTTGTGAGAGATAACTTCAATAATGCTCATGGGAGAAACATTTGCACCATTTGTACCACTTGCGCCCTCTGCACTACCAACTCTTTAGGTCGCTTGGATCGACTGTTACTCCTACTCTACCTCTCATTATATGACAAAATTTTGTTGGATTGTAGTATGAAAGGCCAAGAAGAATTTTCAAATTGTTTTCAGCTAACTCACACATTACTCATAGTAAAGTTACTCGATGAGATCGGGTCAAGTTATCTGAGGCATCCAATATAATAAGCCAATGACATTCAGCTAAAAGGTTTCAGATTCTTTTCCTTTCTTACATAAGTTTGATTATTGCATATCATTCAACTACAAACTCTAGCTTTCTCGAGAGTGAAAGGGACCCAAAAAAGACAATATACTGATTTTAGTATTGAGCATCCTTCCTCAGTCATAACCGGTTGGGTATTTTTTTTTTGTGCAGATTGGGATTGGCTAAAAAGGATCAAGAAGAGCTCGCAAATTCTTATCCAAAATTGGACGGACTACAACAGGTGGTAAAGGAAAGAGCCTGTCAGTTGGGAATAGTATTTGAAATGGATATTAATTTTGCAACAATGGAGAGGGTAGCCTATTAATAAGGTGACATGTAAGAAATGCTTCACTCAAAAAAATTGAAGGAACACTCTTTTCAAACAACAGAGCTCTGCAACATCAAGAAGATGCTTGTTCTTTCTCTCTATTGTCTCAATTTGTTGGGGTGCATAGGGATGAGAAGTTTTGAGTAAATTGTCATGTTTTTGTGAGTAGGCTTTGAATGAGTTTAGATAGATATTCCCTTCTATTATCAAGTCTTTAAGAGTTTTGGCGTTTGTGTTAAACCGAGTCAAGATTTCTTGATGAAAATTTCGAAAGATTTGAAAGACTTCAGACTTGGATCTCATCAAATATAATCACGTCATGTGGCAATAATTATCAATAAAAATAACAAAGTTCCTATATCCATTCATAGAAGGCTTATTAGCTGTCCAATTATGGCTATGGATAAGCTGAAAAGGAGTGGAACATTGTTTGCCAATCCTAGTATATTAGAGATTCCTATGGTGCTTCGCTAACTCACAAGACTCACAAAAGAATTTATTAGATAAAGAACTAGTAGGAAATAAAACTAAGGACAGAACTTGATGGATGGCATAGCTTACAATGCTACTGAGATAAAGACTCCTCTTGATTCTTGACCAAAGCTACTTTCTGTTCTCCACCTGGATCCAGAATATAGAAACTTGCTTTCTCATGACCTCCACCAATCATTTTTCTCATTGGAGATCCTAAAAACACAAAGAATTGAATAAAATGTAATGGAGTAGTTTTAAGGTTTTAGTAAGTTGTTTAATGGACAAGATGTTACTAGGGAATTTGGGTACATAGAGGACTGAATATAAGGGCTGGTTAGATGCTTGTACACTGCCTTTATGAGAGACGTGTGATTGAGATCCATCAGCAAGAGTTACATGCCTTGAATTAAAGGAAGAATCACGAGATCTAAAGGAGTTGAGAGTGCTAGTCATGTGGTCTATAGCTCTTGAATCAATGATCCATTGGGGACTCGAGACCAAATTTGTTGAAATAGTACCTGAAGAAACATGAAGATTGGTAGACAAAGGCTGAACTGATTCAAGTCTTGATCGGCTTCTGCTCTTGAACCAGCTGAGTTTGGATTTGAAGATTCTACGACAAATCCTTGTGATCCCCCAGTCCATGCTGGTTTTCCATGAATACACCAACAAATGTCAATTGTATGATTAGTACGTCCACATTTTGTGCATTTCATGTTGCCCCAGCCTCTCTCTGCCAGTTCTGTCCCCATTGAAGCTTTTTCTGCCTCCACCTCTTCCACTTGGTTGCTGATGAGAGGATGCTAGAGATGATTCTTCACTTGAGCTGTATGGTACACTAGAACTTGCAAGAATTCTCTATAATCTTGCATAAACATTATTAACTAAAGGTATTTCACTACTAGCCATGAACTGATTCTCGACATGTTCATATTCTGGATCTTAGCCTCCTAAAAATTGAGCCACCTTGACCTCTTTTTTGTGCCAATTTAGGGTTGCAAGATCTAGGATAAATGGTTGATAGAAATTTAGTCCATCCCATAAAGTTTTCATCCATCCAAAGTGTTTACTAAGAGGCCCGCCTCGGCTCGATTTTGCATAATCCATCAATAATAAAATATACCCTAGCAATATTTGTGGCCTTGGAATAAAGTTCTTTAGCTTCATCCCATATTTCTTTAGCTGTGTTGCAAAAGATGAAATTGTTACTTACCTCAGATTCCATGCTATTTCATAGTAGGGACACTACATATTTATTGGCCCTACTCCACTCCTTTGATTGCTCCTTTGGCATCTCATTTGTTATTAGATACAACTTTCCACGAGCCTCAAGAAAACCTCTATTGCATGATATTATTGAAGATAATTTTGCTCTCCCTTAAGTTTAATGGAAGTCATCTGAACAGTAATAACATCTCCTGTCCTAGCTGCAGGTTTGTTTTCTTCTAAAGCTTCAGCCATGGCTCAAAACTAGCTTAGGTGACAGGCAACAAGAATTGTTGCTTGAGAGAAGAAGGAGAAGAGTTTTGAGGAGGGAAAGGACTGGATTTCGAGCTCTAATACTATGTAAAATTCTGCAGGATCTAGGGTTTTGTAGAGACTGAATTTATGGTTTTCATTGATAGCAAAGAAATAGAACAATTCTTACCATGACCCGTGGGTCTTATAACTTATTATAAGAGTAGTCCTACTCCAAGTATGTCTCAAAGTAGGAGAGAATTAAGCCTAGTAATGCTACCTAGATCCTTATCCTACCCAATTTCCTAGTTAGGCTAGGAATTGGACTAAATAGAGCAAAAATGAGAGATAACTGGCAGCTAGCAGGTTTACTTAAACAGTTCAAATTAGGGCTCTAGGCTGATGCTTTCTAAGCTACTTTTCACAATATTCGCCAAATGCTTTTTGGGCATTTGAGGGATATCATTGAGAACTACCTACTCAGGCTTTCCCAAGCCTGTTTGCCTAAAAGAGGATAATACATGTTTTATCCTTTGGTTGGGTCTCATCCATACCTGGTATGAATTTAGATTGTTTTTCATTGTAATTGTCTGTCAAAGGTTGCTGGCAGCACAAAATAATGCTTCAGAAGGCATGAATCTTATTTTCTTTAATTAAGCAAGTTTCATTTATTTGCTAACGATCTTATAGTACTATCCTGGACTGGTTTTTGATTGTATTGACCTACTTCGTGTGTTTTTGTTGTTGCGCTTGGGGAAAAAATATTAAGAAATTGTCTATAATGGTATGGCTCTCTAGGGCATTGACTAAGTGTTTGTTTTCTCTTTGATTGCTAAAAGTCCTTTCAATGGTGATTATTTGCAGCTAAATTCATACTTGTATATCCCTCCTTTTTTTATGGCTCACAGCCTTATGCTTGAAGATTTCAGAGGATCAGGTTTGTTCACAAGTTGGTTTTGGGTAACTGCAAGTAATCACTTCCCATGTATGGTTTGTGAGGTTCGTGTTTACATGCCATGATTTTGCAGCTTGGGTCCTTGACTTGAGTTTCATTTCTTTCCTATGCTTATGCTTTGATTGATTTATTTATTTATTTTAAATTGCTTATGGTTTGTGCAACTCATTAAGGGGTCATCTGGATAGGCCTTAAAATTGGTGACTTGAGAGAGTTGATGGAATTGAGTTTTGATGTTTGGGACATCAAATTTCGAGATTTGTAGAAATCACTAATTCTGTATTGAATGTAATGAAATTCACTAATTTCATCTGGAATTAGGGTTGCCAATGGGTCCAAGGGTCTATTGGACTCACGGGTCGAACCCGCTTAAAGCCCATTTAAAATCCATACAAAATATCCAACAAGGTTTATTGGACAGTTTGTTGGATTTCAAATTTATTTAAAAAATTTGTTAGATATATATTGGGAGTTTTTTAGAAGTCTATTTAGGCATCATTTTATTAACGAGATATGTTAATTTATTTTTATGTACTACTTTATCATGTCATTAAAAGTAATGACTGTAGACATATTAGTAGGTCTTAACGGACCTAATATAATTTTTAACATGTTAAATTTTAAACTAGCTTAATATAAAAGTAGCGAGTCTTAATAGATTTCAACCCGCCTCAAGTCCATGTAGGCTAATTTTGGGTCCGCCCAAGTCCGTGTGGATCAGGCCTATTGCCAACACTACCTGGAATTGGTGGAACCCACACATTTAACGGTTGTTGGAGTATATATTTGTGGGAAATTAATTTTTATAATGTAAAATTAATTGGTGTGTTTAATTTTAATATTTCATCTCAATTAAATTAAGTGTCATTAGCTTAATTGCATATTTTTCACAATCTAATTTATAAGTATTCAATTTTAACCAATTTCACTTTCAAATGCTAAAGTTGAGGGATTTTTTTCAATTCCTCCAATTCTCACCAATTTCATGGAATTGGAGGAATTGACCAATTTACCAATTTCACCAATTCCATGTATCCAAATGGCATCTAGTCCTGCAATATCATTTGTGTATGAGACTCAAATTTGCTTTGTAGGTATAGTAAAACCAAATTTTGATTAGGGTAAATTATGTAAAATTAATCTATTCTATTTTTTAATTCTATTAAGTTACATTAGTTAAGGTGCTCTAAATGTTATACAAAAATTTTAGGTTGTTTCTCTATATGATTAATATTGAGTAGTAGTAATAAGTTAACAGAGTAGAAACTATAATATGTTTTCATGCTAAACTGTAAGCTACTTGTATGAGTTTATATTATGATATGTCACCTTTTAATCACACTCTAATTTATTAATTTTTACAAGTAACATTTATAATTTCGTTGAACGTGTTCTAAAACTTTATTTGCATTAAGGTCTCAAAGTAGTTGCTGAAAAAACATACTAAAATTTACTAAATATTCTAATTAAGGCCTCAAAGTAATTGCGTTAAGGTCTTTTTCTCATCCTCTTCCTAAATATTCTCTTCGTGAGTTAAATTCTCCTCTTCCAAGACTTTTGCTATTGCTAGTGACTGTGGCTGCTATCTCATACTTAACTGTTTATCCTACAGATTGTATGTTTGCCATTTGTAACCTTGCATACATGCTGTTAAGTGAGGGCACTTTCTCCTTTCATATAAATTAATTTTTAATTTGTTCATATTCTTTATTCAGAGTGAACAAAAATGGAGTCACTTTAAATTCTTTTTTATATTGGTATTACTTCTCAATGTTTGTTGTTAAAAGTTGGTGCATGTTTAGTTCGTTATACATGCACTTCATCTTTGCAAAGTGCTCTTCTAGAGTTTTACCGACTTGCTTGATTTTGACTATACTTTTTGTGATTTTAAATATCTTTGAAATATTATTTCTACTTGAGTAGAGTCTTTTACTTTCTTCTCATATCTTTTTTCTTGTATCACAGTCCATTATGTTGGTGTTAACTATTAGATCCATGTGTTCCAGAACATTGTCATTAAGTGACTATTTTTTTCTGAACTAGTTTTCTATCGGCTTCTCATATAGGTCTCCTTTAATGTACAGTATCTTTCCTTTTGCTTTGAGAAAAATTTGCACAGTTTTGACCTATTGAAAGTAGTTTTTGGATCCTACTAGACGTATTGATATCATCTGGAGTCTTAAGTTGTCTTCAAGGGTCATTGATGCAGCCCGTTTATTTCTTAGTAACTCTTAACTTTACTGTTCGTAAAAATTGACTTTTATTTAGGATTACTTGAGATCTCATGATACTTTTGAGGTGGTCTTGTAAGTTGTATAATTTGTGTTATTGTTGGTTTGGCATGAAAAATCCAATATTTATCTACTTTATGATTAGTTCCGTCATATTAAGTATATTTATTGTTTGATCTACCTCTTTCTCTTCGTAGGTATTCTCTTCATGTGCTTGGTTCACTTCTTCGAAAGTCTTGATTTCTGTTAGCAGCCATGGTTGCTATTGGAATTGTGCTTACAAGTTATGCATTTGCTATCTATAATTTTGCATACATATTACTAATTGATGGTGCCTTTTCCTCTAACATAAACTGATTTTTTATTTGCTTATACTCTCGATCCAATGTTGATAATAATAATATCATTTGAATTTTTCTTTATATTGGTTTTATTTTTCAATGTTAGATGTAAATGGTTGATTCATATTCAATTTACTTTACAGTCTTTATCTTAATAATGTTCCTCTAAAAGCTTGTTAGCTTCTTTAGTTTTCACCATCCCTTTTGTTATTTTGAAAATGTTGAACACATTGGGTTTGCCAAAATATAATCTCCTAAGTGCTTGTTAGACCTGTCATATTGTGTTACAATTCATCATATTTGTACACAAAATTGGGTCCTTGTTGTTCCAAAGTAAGGTTATAACTTTGATCATTTTTCTTGAATCAATCTTTTATTGGCTTCTTAGGTGGATGATTTGTAATATACGATATTTTTGATAATTTGATCAAAAAAACTGGTGTCCTCCTTGGAGAAGAATGCCCCTTATATAATGAATACAAGTTGAAAAAAATAAGGCATATCCTAAACAAGAAAAATATTTACAATTATTACAGGTATAAAATCAGCCATAGAATCTGCTAACTTTGGTATAAAATCAGCCATAGAATCTGCTAATTTTGGTATAAAATCAGCCATAAAATCTGCTATCTTTGAATGACTAGCTAATTCCTTTGACATCCCCCCTCAAATTGATGCGGGTAAGTCAACAAGCATCAATTTGCTAACAAGAAAGTTATGTCGCTGTCGTGTCATTGGTTTGGTGAAAATATCCGCAATCTGTAGAGTAGTGGAGATATGTGGGAGAGTGATAACTTGGCGATCATAGGCCTCCCGGATAGAGTGACAGTCAACCTCTATGTGCTTTGTGCGTTCATGGTAGACAGGATTGGCTGCAATTTGGATGGCACTAGTGTTGTCAGCATGTAAGGGAGTAGGTTGATCTTGGGTGAAACCAAGCTCTGTTAAAAGACCACGTAACCAAATGATTTCTGAGCATGCAGTAGACATGGCACGGTACTCCGCCTCAGTGGATGATTTGGAGACCGAGTCTTGCTTCTTGCATTTCCAAGAGATAAGAGCATCACCAAGAAACATACACCATCCGGTAGTTGATTTTCTTGTGTCCGGACAACCAGCCCAATCTGCATCACTATAGGCCTGTAGTTTGAGGGAAGAACCAGTAGGGAAGAATAAGCCATGACTTTGTGTGCCCAGGATATATCTGATGATGCGGCGGACTGCAGATAGGTGGAGATGCCGAGGGGCTTGCATGAACTTGCTGACAATATGGACAGCATAAGAGATGTCCGGGCGGGTGATAGTTAGATAGATAAGACTTCCAACCAGCTTGCGATATAAAGTGGGATCCTCAAGAAGTTCCCCTTCACCCCGTCGATATTTTACATTAATTTTCATTGGGGTGTCAACAGAATTAGAGTTTGTGAGTCCTGCTAGCTGAACCAAATCCATAATATACTTGTGTTGATTCAAGAAGATACCTTGAGGCTGATGATGCACCTCTAACCCCAAAAAATAGGTGAGTGGGCCGAGATCTTTCATGTGGAAAGTAGAGTGCAACAAATTCTGAAGTTTAGATATAGCCTCCATATCAGAACCGGTGATGACAATGTCATCCACATAAACAAGAAGAACAACTATGCCCTTGGATGTCCGTTGGAGAAAAAGTGAGGAGTCATACTGGCTTTGTGTAAATGAAAAACTAAGGAGGGTCGATCGAAACTTTTCAAACCATACTCGTGGTGCCTGCTTCAATCCATACAAAGAGCGTTTTAGTTTGCAAACATCATTAGGGGAAGAAGTGGGCATACCGTAGGGAAGTTTCATGTAAACTTCCTCCTTGAGATCACCATGCAAGAAAGCATTCTTTACATCCATTTGATGTAAAGACCATGATTGTGATGCTGCTAGGGCGAGTATTGTTCGTACAGTGGTCATTTTGGCTACTGGTGCGAAGGTCTCTTCATAATTTAGGCCATACTCTTGCTTGTTGCCAAGAACCACCAATCTAGCCTTGTAACGTTCTATGGATCCATCAGAACGGAGCTTGATAGAAAACACCAACTTACTACCAAGAGATTTCACAGATGGTGGACACGGTACAATATCCCATGTTTGGTTTTCTTCAAGTGCAAGAAGTTCTGTTTCAATAGCTCTCCGCCAACATTCATGCTCCATAGCCTGCTTATAGGATGATGGAATAGGAATAGAGGACAAGGTGGCTGTCAAAGATAAAGGAGAGGTGAAACCATACCTATCTGGTGGTTTACGAACTCGAGTACTTTGTCTGAGAGGTGCTGGTGCAGTTGTTGGAACATGATCAGCATTAAGGGAATGAGCTGGAGGGGGCCCGAGAGGTGCTGGAATCTTGCGTCGTTGGTAGACTATGAGAGGCTTTGAAGGCATGGAATCTTCAGAATAATTAGTAAACATTGGCAAAACAGAGAATGAAGGAGAAAGGTCATCCTTGTGTGTGGAAAAAAAATACTGATTTTCAAAAAAAATCACATTTCGAGAAACCCGAATACGTCGTAGGTTGGGATCATAACAAAGAAAACCTTTTTGGTGCACCGAATAGCCTAGAAAAGCACATTGAACAGCTTGAGCTGTTAGTTTTGTCCGTTCGTGTGTAGGAAGATGAACATAACACACACAACCAAAAGTACGAAGATTAGAGTAATTTGGGGTATGACCAAATAACCGAAAGAAAGGGGAAACATGATTCAAGGAAGGAGAAGGTAACCTATTGATGAGATAGACAGCAGTTGAGAGAGCTTCACACCAAAAACGAGAGGGTACAAATGACTCTAATAGGAGGGTGCGAACAACATCTAGAAGGTGTCGATTCTTTCTTTCAGCCACCCCATTCTGTTGAGGGGTTGAAGGACAAGACCTTTGAGAAATTATACCATTGGTTTGTAAAAATTCTTGAAATAAATGAGACATGTATTCTCCCCCATTATCAGAACGAAGAATTTTGATACTAGCAGAAAATTGGGTCTGAATATATGCATGAAAAAGCTTAAAGAAAGAAAACAATTCATCTTTAGAATGCAGAAAATAAATCCATGTGAAGCGACTATAATCATCAATAAAAGTGACAAAATACTTGTAATTAGCATGGGAAGTAACTAGCGCCATTCCCCACACATCACTATGTATCAAATCAAAAGGCTGGACTACTTTAGGTGTGTGAGTGGGAAATGACAGAACTTTACTTTTTCCAAGCCTACAAGAATTGCAATCAAATTGAACAGTACTAAGAGATGGTGGCCCTTTATTGCCAAGTAAACCAGAATTTAGCAAAGTATAAAGCACATTAAGTTTGGATGTCCAAGGCGTTTATGCCATGCTCGGTAATCAACATAAGCAGAATTGCAAGTGATAACAGATGAAGAGGAACATGAAGACATAAGAAACTGAAGAGGAAAAAGACGTCCAATTTTAGGCCCCCTTGCGATCATCTTCCCCGATTGCTGATCCTGCACCACACAACCAGATTTAGAAAATTTCACTTTACAATCATTTTCAACTAATTGTCCAACAGAAACAAGATTAGTGGTAAGGTTAGGAGAGACAAAAACGTTGGTTATGGATGAAGAAACATCACCAGTGACAGTGATAGGTAAGGAGTTTCCATCAGCTGTATAAATCTTGAGATTTCCAGGATATTTATTTACATTGATGAGGAATTTAACATTGTTTGTCACGTGATGGGAAGCTCCAGAATCAAAGTACCACGGTGAAGGTTTAGAGAAAGGTTTACCTGAGAGTCCTAATGCGGAAAATGTAGAAATGATCATTTGCTGAATCATTTCAGGTGTCACAGATTGAATAGGAGCAGGAGCACTTTGTGTCAGATGAGCTTTATCCTCAGAACTACCAGCATTAGAAGAACCAACTGAGACAGTGTATGCCGTTCCAGATCTCTTGGGAGGTCGAATAGGACATTCCTTGATAATATGTCCATCCTTTTTGCAATAGTTGCAAAATTTTTTTGAATAACTTGAAGCATAATAGCCAAATTCTTTACAGCAATAACACTGAATAGTACTCATGTCTTTACCTTTTGACTTGCCTTGGGCTACATAAGCCATAGGAATAGGAATGGATTTAATTTGTTCCATGGTGGCTTGAGTGAGAAGCCGTTGTTCCTCACGAAATAAATCATTGAGACATGCATCCAAGGATGGAACAGTTTCTCGATTCATAAGATTAGATCTGGTGCTTTCAAATTCAGATCTCAATTTCATAAGAAATTGATCCCTCTTAGTAGTTTCATGTACAGATTGAACAGAAATAAGACCTTCGGGAGGTAAGGTAGCATAGACAATATCAGTATATTCAGCCCAAAGATTCATGAAGATAGAATAAAAATCTGAGATTGAGAGACTGCCCTGTTGAAGACTTGCTAGCTTGTATTCAAGTTGAAACCGACGAGCAGTGTTGTGTTGACTATAGAGTTTTTTCAGATAATTCCACATTTCAACTGTAGTTTTGAAGGGTCGAAGATTTAAGATGATGTTGGATTCTACAAATCCTAGAATCCATGTCATGATTTGAGCATCCTTGACTTCCCACTTAGAATGCTCATCCTTGTCTTTGTCAGGTGCAGGTTTGCTGCCATCAATATGACCCCATAGATCTTTGCGTTTGACAAATATCTTGAAGTGAAATGCCCAGGCTGAGTAGTTTTTGCCATTGAAACGAATCAAGAATTCATGCTTGTCTGAAGACATGAGGCTGAGATAACTTGATCAAAATAACTAAGAATAATGAACTGAAATAGGACTGAGAGAAAGAGACACAGGAGAATTCAGAACTCAAGTTCTGATACCATGATAACTTGATCAAAAAAACTGGTGTCCTCCTTGGATAAAAATGCCCCTTATATAATGAATACAAGTTGAAGAAAATAAGGCATATCCTAAATAAGGAAAATATTTACAATTATTACAGGTATAAAATCAGCCATAGAATCTGCTAACTTTGGTATAAAATCAGCCATAGAATCTGCTAATTTTGGTATAAAATCAGCCATAAAATCTGCTATCTTTGAATGACTAGCTAATTCCTTTGACAATTTTTCCCTTTATTTTACGAAAAACTTGGATAATTTTGGCTCATTGAAAGTAATTCTTGGATCATGCTAGTTTTATTAATGTTATCTAAAATCCAAGGTTGTCTCCTAGAGTTACAATTATTTTGTTGTTTTGCCTAGGCTCTGTTATGATGTCTAGGATTCACAGTTGTACTATTTTGTGACTTATTTTACTAAAAATTTTGATAACATGGAGAATTATAAGATTTCTAGATAGGAAATAGGATTTCTTGATGATGATAAAGAGGAGAAAGTTAAAACTCTGTATTCTGAAGGAGTAGTTCATAATACAAAACTCTAGTATTTCTTTTTTAATAGACAAGACTTTTGTCATAGTTTAATTCTAACTTGGGTTTTACTAATGAACTATTTTATATTTCAACAATTTTCTTTTCTGAGTTGGATTTGGGCATCTTAATTGAGTTATGGTAAATCGGAGACTTCAAGTAATTGCAAGGTATATTAGCACAACCATATTTTGAGTCTTGAGCCATTGAGGAGTTCTGAGCCTGATTTTGCAGTTCTTTCAATAATAAAAAACTTATGAAATTTAGGGAACAACTTTACACTTGGTAGGTGAAAAGAAAGCATGAAAATTTTGTTGCTTTTTATGTAATGTTGAATTTTTTGTAAATTTGGATTTTCACTACTTGCCCTTTATTTGGTTTGTGTTTTTTGCACTAGCCATTCTTGATATGCAGCCTATACCTTGTTACTAGCTTAGATTTTTTTCATAGCCATTTTAGGCATTGTTAGATGTAATCAAATCATTTATTTGCATAATAGGTTATCTTATATATTAAACTATCCTTTATAACCATTTAAAATGATATTTTTTTGCATATTAAGACACAAACATCTTCTAATATTTGAGATACAAGGAAATATTTGTATAATTGGCAACAAAGAGAAAAAGATAAGCACTATGATCACATATATTTTATAAAAGCATTTAAATGGCAAAAGAAGTAGTAAGGTACTGTATTTAATGTTTGTCAATTAAATGTTCAATAAAGTTATTAAAACTAAATTGTATCATTCAGAAGGCTTGTGGTAATCTTTTTAGAATTTTTTAGTTACATGATCGAATAGATTTAATAAAATATAACCTCCAAGCATGATTTTCTAATTACACAATGAAATTCTCAACTATGAACTATACTAGTTACTAACTTCCAGCAATTAGTTTCAAGACTTTAACTTTATCTTTATATTCTATTTATTTATAATGTAATTGTTGCTCTTAGAAATTCACTTTTTTTATGTAGTGGTTTCTTTTTTACATTCATTGTGATGATTTAAATGTTTTTATTAAGTAAGATATCAAACATTTAGAGTTAGTATTTTGTTTTGGTTTATTTCTTTTTGACTTATTAGCAATGTTTAGATTTTAATCTTGAAGTAGCTTCATTTTTTTTGGATTTTTGGCTTTGTAGATCATGGGGTTTATGTGAAATACCTATAAAAGTCTCAATTAAAATGAGATTGCCTGAGGCCTCTAGACTAATTGCGCATGCTTTTTGTTTACTTTTCTTTATATTCCAGGGATTCTCTTTTTGGCATTTGATATATTGTCTTGAGCCTTCTGGGTTAGTTCTTCTCTTGTGTGCATAGGAGGGATACAACCAATTTTAACCCTGGGTTAAGCTTTCAGCTATGACTGCATGAAGGCCCAATGGTTGGCCCAGCACATATCCTCCAATACATATTTTTTCTTTGTAATTTGTTTTTCAAAGGTTGATTGCAGCACACATTAAAGCAGCAAAAGTTACAAACATATTATTTTTAACTAAGCTAATTTTTTGTTTATTTATCATATTTTAGTTAATACTTGTGCAGTTTTGCTTGTGTTCTAGCAATATGAGGCTAGTATAGAGTATCAGTTTGTTGGTAGGATTGATATACTTGCTGCATTGTTTGTATGGCATTTGGGAAAAACATAATCAAATGTGCATCCTTGCTCATTATCTTCTAAGTTGTTATTCATTGAAGTATCTATTGCCACTTGTACTGCTAAATGTTTTATTCCTGTGGTGATTATTTTCAGCTAAGTTGATACTTACATATCCCTTATTTTAAAGATTCAACTAGGGAATCACATGGATCTTCTTGAAATCACAATTGTTCACTACTTGGCTTGGATAAACTACGAATAATCACTTTTCATGGATGGTTTGTGGTTGAGTTTGGTTTAATTGTCTGCTACTCAAAGTTTAATTGCTTTGCTTATTAATTTTTGATATTTGTTAAATTCTAGGGTTCAGAGTTTGAATCTAGGGTTGAGATTAATGATGAAAATAAATCAAATTATCATACTTTTAATATCTCATACGCTTGCAAAATTCTAGCATTCTGTCTTTTATGTAGACAAAATTCCTATATGGGCTAAACTCCAATCTATTGACATTAATCTAATTTGTTAATTGGGCTTTTGGCTCTATGAGCTATGATAAATCTAGAGTTTCAAATATTTGGATGATGCATTAGTGCATCATACTTTAAGCATTGAGCTAGTGAGGAATTATTTTGAGCCTTCTTTTCTCAGGGTGGGTTGTATATATTTTACATGCCCAATTTGATCTTAATTCTTGCCAACTTCTCTAAGTTCATAGATTTTGTTAAGAAATCTACTACTTGGTCTTTTATCTTGCCATATTCTAGCTTTTGTTTCTGGTTATGCATTTTCTCTTTGACAAAATGAAAATCTACTTCAATGTATTTAGTCCTTTTATGAAATACTGAGTTGTTTGTGATATGAAAAATTGTGTGATTGTCACATAATAGTTGAGGAATTTTTTCAACAAGATATCTCAGCTCAATGAGATATGATCTCAGATAGATAATTTTAAATGTAGATATGACAATAACTCTATATTTTACCTCTACAATTGATTTTGCTATTACTGTTTGTTTCTTACTATTCTAGTTAATCAAATTTCCTCCAAACTTTATACAAATTTCAGAAATAGATCTCCTATCTATGGACGATTATGTCTAGTTTGCATCTAAATATGCCTCAATATTCATTTTCTCTTATTTCTTAT
Source organism: Trichopus zeylanicus subsp. travancoricus (assembly GCA_005019695.1). Taxonomy (NCBI): domain Eukaryota; kingdom Viridiplantae; phylum Streptophyta; class Magnoliopsida; order Dioscoreales; family Dioscoreaceae; genus Trichopus; species Trichopus zeylanicus. The sequence continues at coordinate 282,583 of RXID01014359.1, forward strand.
CAATTAGACCAAGTCTTGATACACTCTTGAGATACCTGACTGCATGATATCTAACTTCTAGATGAGTTTTTTTGGGTCTTTCATGAATTGACTCACCACTCTTATAGCATAGCTAATGTCAGACTTTGTTATACTTTATACATCTATTGATCTCCCACTTGTTCTCCTTGGTATAGGTACAACTTTGAGTTTGGATTTATACGAACTTTAATTATGCTACTTCCAAGTAGACATATGTCTTTTAACATATCTAGTATATATTTTCTTTTAGACAAAATCAATCCTTTTTGTGAATGTATTACCTCAATTCTAAAAAATTAGTGTAATCTTTTCAAGTGTTTGATTTCAAATTTGGAGTTTAGAAAACTCTTCAGTTAATTCATTCACTCTATATTGTCTCTTGTTAGCACAATATTATCAATATATATATAAATAGAATTATGGTTCCATATGAGTTATTTTTACAAACAGTATGTAACTTGTTTGTATTATCTTGAAATCATATTCACCATTGTTATGACTCAGTCATATAGACTTCCTTATAGAAATTTCTATGAAAAAATTCATTGTTAGCATTAAGTTATTGTAAGCTCTACTGTAAGTGAAAAAAAAATTTTTTATTGAGGTGAGTTTGGCAATTAGTGAGAAGATTTCAAAAAAGTCCACCTTGTGTGTTTGAGTATATACTTTGGCCTTGTCTTAAATCTCTTTACACTACCACCAGCATGATATCTTACAGTAAAATCCATTTGCATTCCAGTACTGACTTGCTGGTTAGTTTTGATACTTACTCCCGTATATTGTCTTTGTGTGAAGCTTCCATCTCATTCCTTATTGTCTCTTTTCATCTCTTATTCACAAGTGCTTCTTTTACTATTTTGGGGATCATGTCTTTTGTCAATGAAGAGTGTAAGATATATACCTCCTAATTAGGTGTCTCGTATACTCTCTAACTCCTTATTACAATTGACCAATCATCATTACCTTCATGTCTGACCTCATTCTGCTTTTGCTAAATTTCTGCAACTATGAGTATTTGATCTATCTATCTACTCTGTGGGTATTTTGTGGACTCTTTCATAAGGTAATTATAATTAGTTGGGGTTTTGATTTATGGACTAATTTTGTTTCTTCTGTCTAATATACACTAGTGATTCTTTTTATTGGTTATTATTTGCCTTAGTAATGTTCTATGTGGCCTATGAGATGACAAATAATATTATAGGTTGTTCTAGATATGATCACATGTTACACTCTAAATGTTTTTATTTTTCATTTGCATAGTAGGCTAGTTTCTTATAAAATTTTACATTAATTCAGACATAGTTCTTGTTGGTTTTATGGTCATGATACCTATGTCCTTTTTGAGTTTTAAAATATTATAGAAAGATACACTTAATTAACTTATATTCTAACTTATCTCTAAATGGATAATTATTGGATACAAAATATAAACATCCAAATATTTTTAAAGACAAATGAAAGGAATTTTCATCTAGAGGGAGAACTTCAAAGGAACTCAATGTTGTTTAGTTTTGATGTGATTTCAATTAATAAGATATTATGCAATAAGAATTACATTACTCTAAAGGTGTATATATGTTCCACAGGTTAGTCAACTAATAGAAGTATTTACTCATTCCCCCTGGACAAAAAGTGTATATATGTTCTCAAATTAAAAAATTTTGAGTTAGATTATTTTTACTCCCATACATATTGTAAAATTTCTCTCAAATAGCTTTTAAATTCTCATAGTTGAGTAGTTCATGGCCTATTTCTGGTTCAATGTTGTTCAAAAGAACAAACATCATATCTAAATCTTCCAACTTCAGTCTTCTATCTTTTTGTGATCTTTTGGTGGATTTTCTATCAAATATTTGTGCTTTTTACTATACTTGAGATGGATCTCTACTAATTGATTCCATGAGAGATAGTTCTATATACCTTTTAACTTTGTGGTTGTGAGCTGCCGGCTTTTTGTCTCTTTTTATGTCTTACAATCTTCTCCTCCAACTATCTTTTGGTTCTTGTTTTTGCTCTTGGATTTATAGGGTTTATGGCTCTGATACCATGTTAAATTCTAGGTTTTGAGATAAATGGTGAAGACAAATCAAATTCTCATTACTTTTGAGGTCTCATACACTTGCAAAACCCTAGTCTTCCATCTCTTATATAGATAAAATTCCTGACTACAGTCTGTTTACATTAATCTGGTTTGCTAATTGGGTTTTTGATTTTTTAGGCTATAATGAATATGAGACTTCAAGTATTTGGATAGTATATTAATACAACCATAAAGTCTTTAACCCATGAGGAATTACTTTGAGCCCTCTTTTTCTTTCAACAAAAATGCATATGTATTGTGCTACTCTATGTTCCCATTTGTATATGGGACAGCTTGGTAGGTTTGTTAGAACCAAATCCTTGATCAGGCTGAATTATGAAAAATTAATCTATTTGAAGTCCATTTGCTAATTGGACAGAAAATAACTTGGTTGATTTATTAGAACAATATCCTTCATTATGCTGATTTATGGAAAATTAGTTCATTCATAATTCTACTGAATTACATCTACAATTTGACACCCTTATAAATGTGCTCCATTTAACATCCTTACATTCACCTTTTAATTTTTGATTCTTGATCTATTATTTTGTAAGTTACATCTACAATTTACTAGAACATGTGCTAAAGCAAAATCTGAAATATTATTGCAACCTCAGGTGAAGTTGTTAAGGTCCTTATCCACAAATTTGTATTTGCATTTTTTATTGGAAGTGTGGTAAGACCAAAACAAATGATACTAGGAAGACTTGATTTAGAACATCTTCAAATTTCTGCATTTGTTTTTAGATTTTTTGTGGTAAAGTGATTTATTCTCAGAGCCACTCAAGCTTGGGAAATTTTTGTTGAGCTTTTAAGTCAAAACTACTATGGTTTTGAACTTTTGACCTTGTTGCTATTATTGACTGTTTTTAACTTGGAAAAAATACAAATATTGCATCGTGGGTTATGTTGAAAAAACTTTGTTGTTTGTTCTTCTATTCCTGCACTAATTTACTGTACAGTTTACTAATGCAAACTAACTGAACTCTGTACACTGTTTTCATAAATTCCCACACCCAAAATTGTGCTGAAAATTATAGAGTTTGGCCATACTTGGATTCCCCACAGTTATTGTGTCAAATGTTCTCTCACAATTTATCACTTTCAAGTTAAAAACCTGCTATTTTGTGATCTGGAATCAACCCTGATTCTGTCCTATATCTAAATAATCTTCTTGTTGAATCTTAAATATTCACACATATTTGGATCTAACAGCTGAAAACTACAATCGTTGTACTAGATTTATAAACCTTTTCCATCAGTGGTAAACATCATTAGATTTATAGGCTCAGAGATTCCTTATTGGGTCTTAGCATACATAGTATGTTTGCAGTATCAGTTTCACGAAATACTATAAGCCCAGTTTCATCACAGCCTATGAAAACCTGATGCTTAAATTAGAACGGAATAGAACTTGTAAAATTAGGTATGAGTTAAATTCAATAGGTCAGTCCAAGAACCCTAGAAATATAAGGGTGCATCATCTAGGGTTTCTGCATGGTTCTGTAATCTCTGTAATCTCATAACAACCAACAAAAAGACGAAGCTTCATCATTGGTTATAAAACACCTTAGTTTTCAATTTTCTCCTCTTTCTACTCTGAAATCGTGGAAAACCTACAAAGATAACCATACTTCCTGTAACTAAAATTCAGGCTCCAACTCTTATGCTGTTTCACATGATGACTGCACTGGCTTGGTGTGTCCATAGACCTCCAGAATCTGCAGCTGAAAGCCTGACATTAACATGATGAACTCTGCTAAAATTCAGATCAAAGATCTGAAAAATATTTTTAATTTAGTGCTAAACAGTAGTCATAAAATGTTTTCTGAATTGTTAGATTTGAGTAGAAACTTTTTGGAAGTATTTCTTCTGGAAAATAATCTGCTTAAATATCACATAGTTGTTTCTAACTTGTTCCTCAACCTTAGCCTCTCAAATTTATGTTCATTGATAGAAATACATTTGTCATTGGTTGCTTCCTTTGAAACTCTTGTGCTGTATTTCGGAATATTGGATTGCAACTTTCTGTTATACAGTACTGATTTTTTTTTTTGAAAACTCTGTTGTGTACTACTATAATTTCTAATGAAGTTGAATTTATTATTTGAACTTCAAATTATTACTACTGCTTAGCATTCCTGAACATTACACGATATGTTTTTGCAACATCTGTCACTTATCATCTGAATTTCTGCAACATCTTGGTTGAAATCAATGTTACAAATAATTATCACATTTACTAACATTCTCTTAACGTTGCCGTTTGCTACTCTAATTAGGGAAGAAAACATGTGCCCTAACTTTGATGGGGTAAAATTGAGGAGAATCACATATACAGATGGGTATTGATTCTTCCAACCATAGTAGTTCTACAAACATTATATTTTGTCTTGACTTCTATCGAATGCTACTATCAAGTGTAAAATTGGAAATTTAATACCTGAAGACAGCTTAACAGCACAATGAAGATGACTGTCATTTGACATGCAGAAATCAAATCTTTTGTGTGTAAATAGAAGCACCTTGAGGTATGTTTTAGGCTTTGCTCCATTTGATGTTTATTTGTCACAGGAAGAGAATTGATAATTTGCATATTCCTGGTTCAGGGGAAGTTGGACATAGAGTGAATATGATGCTATGAAGATTAAACCATTGATATTGAGAACAAATATCGAGCAAAAAACACTGAAGTCTTAAGCATGTGAGTGAGATCCAACTCTTGCTATTTCTCATGTCTACCATAGTCAAAGTGGTATTATTTATAAGAATTAAAGTTCAGTGTACTCAGATGAGGCCATAGTTTTCAATTCTTCTTTCCCAACGGCTTCCATCTCTTGTCTCAGTGTTGCAAGCATTTGTATACCGATAGGCTCAAGTTCTTCCTTTTTCCCTCTTTTTGAGTTTATTTGTTTCTTTGATTTGATACTGGATTATTTGTTTGCTTTGTTAATGTTTTAATTGGATTTCTGGCTTTGATGCCTAGATATAGCTATTTAATAGCATATTATAATATTAAACATATCTCATTTGATTGTCAGAAATTCTGAGTTGTTTAAATTCTGAATTATAACTAATCAATAACATAATATGTTAAACCTCTTGTATTCTTCCAAGAATTGTTATGACATATTTTGCCCATCCATTTTGAACATAATCTGATTTTGATAGGTGTTTCATGCTCTGATACGTTTATTGTAATCAGTCACTCCTCAATGACAAATCATTACGTAGGAAACAGGTTATTCATATCTAGTACCTCTCGAGGAACATTTCTTTTTTCAGAAATTGATGCATAAGCAGGATGACAATCAGGTATATTAAGTAATTGCTTGAGTTAATTAATGCTTCAATAACATATAGTTTTTTAAATAAAAAAGTAATGAGAGAGAAAAATAGAGTACATCTCATTTTTGTTCATATTTTGATGGGCGTTTAATTTTGATTTCTTTTAGCAATATACTTTTTCTCTAGTTTTTTATTTTATATTTTAGTTCACTTTTTTAGAAAAAGTTGTTCCGTTTCCTCTTGATTTTTTTAAAAATCTTTTGTTTTATTTTCTTTAATCTTTCTACTCAAAATTAAATAATATAAATTCTCTGTCTTCTCTTAGTAAAAGAAAAAAAAATTTAGCAATTAAATAATTGCATTTAGACACCAAACAACCAAATTATTGATTGAGTAAATTAGGCAAATTTTGAAGCGTTATTATGGAAAAAAAAAATAATATTTCTTTGGAGAATATTTCACAATGGCAACCATTGTTTGAAGCTGAAGATATAAGATCATTCCAGCAAAAAAAAATTTAAGAGGTAATTTTGAAAACTTCTAAAATTCTTTAGGCAATCTCATACCAACCACCAAACCTTATTAAATAAGAGTCTTTTCCATGAAACCACATGGCTTGTATTTTCATTGCTAAAAAAAAATAAAAAGTTTGAACCCAGGTTGACACTAATTCGCCTGAAAATTATCTATTTTTTTACTAGTTTTGGTTCTAGGTGTTAGTTTTGTCACAAGAAGACCAACTTCTTAGGTTTAATAAAGAAAATTGAGACAAGCTTTGCCCTATTTATTTTAGATTTTTACAAGAAAATTATGTTAGTTGTTTGTTTTTACATATTTTGGTCAATTTTAATTTTTTTTTTGTCGGTTGATTCCTAAACTTCAAGCTAGTGTTTATATACCTTTCAGCTTTTTTCCTCTTCTTGTATGAGAAATATTGATCATTAATTTTTATTTTATTTTGTAGAGCCATAATTTTATTCAATTCATCTGATTTAGATTGCCAAGAGAAAATCCATATTTGTCATGCCCTGAATTCAAAATTTGAAGGATCAGGTACATAACAATATCACACTTATCAAGTTGAAATCATATAAGTATGTAAGATCAAATTCTTAAACTTGTATATATAATAATTTACAAAATTATACTTATAGCTTTAAAAAAATAAATCTCGATAATATCACTATAAATTTTCAAATATCTTATCATATTTTTATACATTTTCAATTAAGAAACAAATTTAATTTGAATATACACATTACTTTATAATTTAACTGATACTTAAGAATTCACATTCAATAGTTAAATCTGTAAGAAAACGAGTGATCATATGTTAAGGTAACTTTTACATATATATAATTTCAAGATATAGTTCAAGTGAAATTAAATTCTTTCCAAGTTTCAAGAAAATGTCATAAAAATAAAATAGCCATAATTAACAAGAATGACATGTTGAAGTTCATTAATAAGAGCTTATCTAGAAATTATAAATCAAGTTAAATAAGTAATGATTGTATTTTTAAAATAAGTAATGAGCATGCACACACAATGAGTATCTCAAATTATATACAAATGCATACACTTAAAATCAGTGGTAGTAAAAAAAATCATTATAAAATATGGTTTATTAAGAATACGTTATAAAAGAGATCTTATCAAGATTATTCCATAAAAAAGATTTTATTAGGAATAAACCGCTACTTTAATGCTCGCGAGTAATAATAGAATCAGTTTCTAACAAAAATACAAATACATATTAATATGGTCATTTAATCTTAATGGTCAGGTAGTACAAAAATCAAGTAGCAGATAATACAGTAAAATATAACACCCAAATCAAGAACATTTATAAATCATGAAGTTCTTACATAAGAACACTCGCATGATTTTTAAGTTCAAATATAAGAATCAAAATAAATATCAAAAGTTAAAATAATCTTCTCATAAATTCATTTGCATGATTTTTATATTTTGAAAACAAGTAAATATAACATAAACACAAGACAAGATATAATTTTCTTAGAAAAATTTTAAATTGTCAAAAAATATTTAATAGTGTATGTAGCATAAAATCATATTTTATATTTATCACAAGATATGAATTCACAAAACAAATCACTAATTTAATAGTATAGAGAGTCACTCACTCTTACCTAATAGGGAGACATGACAAGCACAAAAAAATAGTTCAAGTATTTTTCTCATGTGAACCTAAAACATAGTAGTAAAATTTACTCTTTTAATATCATTAACTCAATTCCTAGCCTAACTTCCTTAGTTTTAATTTAATGCAATGCATGCTAGCATCTTCCTAGCCTAACTTCCTTAGTTTTAATTTAATGCAATGCATGCTAGCATCCAAAAGCATTACACAAAATTTGATTAACAATACGTGTTATAATGGCTTATTTTCCATATCAAATCTAGTACCTAATAACTCTAAAATCAAATCTTATAATATGAGTAATTAAATTCTAAAATTTGAACATGAGCTTCAAGATGATTATATTAATATATCAAGATTTCTATATCAAGACAAGCCCAAAATTCAATTAAAAGCACGCATCACAATAAGTTTATCTTAATCTCATGTCTGATATAAACCAATCATAATAACCTCAAGATCAAAACCTATAACAGTCATTTCTTTAATATCAAGGTCAATGAACACATGACTCGTAACAAATTAAAAGTTGCTCCTACTACTCAACCTAGAGCCTTGAGCATGTGAGCATTGTATAATGACGCATTGTAGGAATAATCCATGACCTTTTAGGTGGAATTGTCAAAACATGGGTATTCTTCTTAGCAAAAATTATTGCAATAGGATAATGACTAGAAGGATTTGAAAGCCCTTATGGTATTAAGATTTCCAAGGTTTTAGCTCAGGACCCCACTACATCATTGTATTTGGTTTTGGTATTGCAAGTGCACATGACTTTGAAAGTCATGATGATATTACTAAGGAATGTCTTGTCAAAATATGTTTACTTCTTACTTTGGATAGTTGGTAATAATTGTTTTGTGGATGTCTGAAAATCTATTTCATGTAGCTTAATAAGGAAATTTCGAGTCATGAATATAACTCTTTACTTACAAGACCTATCGCTCATGCAATTTGGGATCCTCACTTTGGTCAACCCATAGTAGATTCCTTTACTTGAGGAGATGCTATCGGCCCTGTAAATATTGTTTATTCTAGTCTCTATTCATGATCATGTATTACACAATACTTTCCAAAATAAAATCTTAACTAAGTGGATTCAAGACACTAGTATCATCATCAATCTTAGTAACAAAATTTTGATACATGCTAAAGATTTATGCCTTGAAAATAATATCATTTGTCATAGCACACTTGCAACACAAGAACTATTAAAGCTGCCACAATAATCTTGATCTAGCTACATAAGTTGAGTTCATATAAGCATATAGACAAGTCCAAGCATTTTGAAACACAATTTGATCCATTTTCACAAATCATATTCAATCTATTATCACAAATCATAACTCCAAATCAGTCAAAATTGGATAAAAAGGATGAGAAACAAATACCTAGATTTTATGATTTTTTATATTCAAGACTGTCAATTGATAGAGAAAAATCAATATCTATATGTTCTCATGTGAATCCGTGCTCTTCCCTTACTGTCGTTGAACTTCACACCTTGCAAAAACCCTAGTCATCGATCATGCTCGCCCTTGTTTTTCTTTCTTTTTTATGAATTAGGAGTAGCCGCCGCCGCCCTCTGTTTCGAAAAGAAACAATTAGCAGGAGATATGAATTGAGCAGGGATTTTAATTAGCTATTTTGCAAAACCCCCCTTGAATTAACTAATTTTTCATTTTGGTCCCTTAAAAATTTCTAGTTTTTAGAATATTCACGTCCCATCAAATAAAATCTTATCAAGTCAAAATTTATGATCAATAAGTGAAATTTATCAATGATAATTATGATAATTATAACAAAATATTTAATTATATTTCAACTATATTAACCATATATTCTTCTGGCCATAGGACATATTTTTTGATCTCTTGTGCTATATCCAAAGACAAAATATTTATTTTTTATTTGTGTTATTTTACCCGTATCCATCCTAAATCCTAACAAATGAAAAAGAGAAAAATATACAAGAAGTCTCATGTTTCCTTCTTACTTTCATGCTATTCAAAAAATAATATTACAATATTACAATATAAATAAGAGTAATTAAAATCTCAATTCCAACCAAATTTTAAAAATCTAAATTTAAAAATTATATTCATATTTCACAAAAATGGAGAGATTGAGATAAAAAAAAAAGAAGAAAAGGCTGAGAGCGCCGATTGAGAAGAGTAGTTCGAGGACAAAGGCACCTTGGGAGGTAGTCATTGGTGGAAAAAGAGAAGAAGATGTATTGGCCCCGGATTACGAGAGGGAGGGTAACAATCGATGGAGGAGGAATTGGGACGCGCCATTGGGGAAAGCATCCTGGCGAATCTGCAACGAGATGGAGAGAACCAACGGCAAGGCAATCGAGGGCAGACGCGGACCTTGTGTTGTAACTGGAAGAGAAAGGTTGGAGGAGTCCATGTGAGAGTAAAACTGCGATCTAAATAGGATCGACACCAGAGCTTCACTTAGAGCACCGATAATTAATAATTTTTTTAAAAAAATATTGCTTTTATAGCGTTTAAGAAAGTTCCAGTATTGATTTTTTTTTTGTTGACACTTTATTAAGCACCGAATCAGAAGCATCGCGTTTGTCAACATTGGTTATAGCGTGCAACGACATCAAAATTTACCCGCCTGTTATTTTCTAATTTAAAAATTTTTTTAGAATATCTGATTTAAAAGTTAAGGATGACGTTTCTTGTTTTTTTTTTTCGGTAAACAAAGGATGATGCCATTGCAATGGTACATCTAATATAGCATTTTGGCAGCCTTTGAATAAAAAAACGAATCATACTAATTACATACTAATGCTCGTCTAATACTCATCTAATGCTCGTCTAATCATGAACAAATTTCATGAACCACATATGGACTACGCAGTCGACGTGATGTGCACCGATAATACAAACAATCCAAGTTACAAGGAAGGATTTCTTCGTTTGTATGTAGAAGTTGTAACCTGTAGCCGAAATAACTTGCACTAAAATTCAAGGCATCAAATTACGCCAATCAAAATCAATAAAATAAAGTTGTTCTAGCTTACATGATCCTCTGCAGTTCATGTCTAACGATCTTAATAATCCTCTTGTAAACAACAACGGGTTCTAGTCACCGAAATAAACCCTAGTTGAGCAAGAGTTTCATCAACCAACATGCTGATATGCACAAAACCTGGCGACTTTATTCATAACGACGCCGTAAAGTTGTGAATATTGGTACTGAGAGCAGTCCCGGCAAACAAAATAATTTCTTTAAAAACGGTATTAGCATTAGGACGAGACCATTTACTAGATTACGCCGTTCCACTGCCTCGAAGCATGTGTGAGACTAGTTGGCCTATTGCGCGCTTGCTTTTACCCATCAATGTCAATACCTTTTTTTATTCAATTTTAAATTTAAAATAATAAAAAATATGTATTTTGGTTAAGATTTATATTATGAAAATCTTTAAAATGTTTTTAATTAATATATTTTAACCTCCCTTGTCAATTAAGGGTAATTTTATTCAAGTAAAATGTGATGAACTAAATTTATAATTTCGTCATTAATATAGATACATCAGAAATAATGATCAAGATTTTACCAAAAAATATAATGCGAAGATTGCATGAATCTAAATGGATAAAATCCGCAGCAATTGAATCCAAAATGTCTTAACTTTGGATTATATCTGGCATCTTTTTCGGTAACGTCCTGACCTCGACCCATTGCACTCCAAAAATGTATCGCAAAAAACTAGAAATTAAATGGAACAAAAGCATAGGCCAAAATCTAACGAAAAGTTTCACCCAGGGTTTTAGTTTTCATTTCCGGATTAATTTCGACGTTGATCAAAATCCATACGATTTTGATCGTTTTAGATTTTTTTTTTTATATAATTTTAAATAATCCACCATCTTGAAAATATTAAATTTTTAAAATAATTTTATTGTATTTTCGGTTAAAATCAATATGTTTGGATCAAAATTTCAAACGTTGGTTCCACCGTCATCCCTGAATCTAAAGATGATTAATGTAATGGTAAGAGAATTTTTTTCTCAGCGTCTTTGGCCCAGCCCACCGACCAGATTTCGGACACACTCTAAACGAAATCAATCCAGAAAGAAAACATCCAACAGAGGAGTCCAAAGAAAATTCGAGATCTCATAGACTTCGAAGCTTGTTGTCGTCGATGTATTTATTTATGGAGCTCGAGAGAAGAACAGCGAAGCACACAAGGATGATTACTTATCATTTCAGAATCTTCCAAGAGCAATAGCACCCGGAGCACAATAATCAGAAGAAAAATATTTGGCAAAAGATTTAAAAGATCATCCACAAAAATTGCTCGATGACAAAAATAAGGTAGAAAGCAATGGTCCAAAAGAGCAGTCAAGAGATCGTCGGCGCAGAGTCTCAGCTCAGAACACTAATAGAAGCACGAAGTAATGACGAACAGACCTGAGATTTGTTTATAATAACAGATGAGAGCTCGTTCGTAAATTGCTGATAATGAAGAAGCTCTGAAATAGTTTATGTGATGCTGTCGAGTGTCGTGTCTCATCAGGGAATAAGTTCAAACATTGGCTGATGACTCATAATATCGTTTAAATTGCAATGAATTCATATCTTAACTACGAAAAAGCCATTCAAATCGATGACTGTGTGATCGACTCTCTATTTTTTTGTTATTTTTAGAAAAGGCGATGAATCGATGGATGTTAATGATAAACAATCACCATAAGAATTGATGAGATGATGCATGTACTTAACGTGCCACTAATCGTGAATTCATTCAAATGCCATGTAATCATCAGTCATGCACAGTTCTTTCGATCCCGACCACTGGTGAATCGTAGTTCATCAATCACTTGTGTGGGCTGAGGTTGAAGTGGCGAAACCCGGGGGTGAATGCGGCATATCAAATTTACCGTTGAAAAGTAACTCAAAAGTAAATAAGTATAATTTCGATTCTTAATTTTAATAGAACGGAAAATTCGATTTTTATTTCGATTTTATATTTTGTGAAAAATTGGTATATCAAAATTATACCGATTTTTAATATATATATATATATATATAATTATATATAATATAAAATTTTAAAATATAATTTTTTTTATGTTATATATATATATATAAATATATTTAGAATTATATCTATAATGAATAAAATAAATTTTTTGAGTAATTTATATATTAGTATATTTAAAATTGAATTTTTATAAAATATTAATATAAAAGAATATTTTAAAATAAATAATTAAAAAATCGGTATACCAATCTTAGAAACGGTTTAAAATCGAAACCGAAAAATCGGTTTTTAATTAAACCACAATTTGGATTCTCGATTTTTTAAAAATCAAATTTTAATTTTAATTTTAAAACATGATAAATTAATTTTACACGTTCCTAACGGACTCCATAAGAGAAGGGAGACCGGCGAGAAGCCGACAGCCCACGTGGTGCAGGCCCACTCCGTGCGGCTCCTGCCGGCCGGGGTTGCGTTCGCACATTGACAAGTCTGAGAGACGCCGCTCGTCTTTTCTTCCGACAAACAGAAAGGTAGGCCTACGAAACAATATATTTTCTAGATTCTACGATCGCGAACGCTCCGGAAAAAGCTCAATTGAAAATTGATCATTATTACAGTTAGCTTCCATGGTTAATACAATCAATCAATATGCAGCTAATTATGTTTATTTTTGACAAATCGATTGGGGTGTATTCGGCGAACTTTAGATGCTGCGCGGAGCTTGAGTCGATCTCCGATCTAAAGTGACTTCATGAGTTGAATCGATAATGGACTGGCTTGCTGGCCGTGATGTGTCTCGAACGGACATGACACGAGGAACTTGTTGGTCTTTGGGCTGAGAGGCGAGTCCCTGGTTCCATGGATCGGAAGAAATGGGACCCAAAATGCAAAGCAGGTCGGTCTAGTTGGAGGCGGACCGGAGACCAGATCGGGTGAAGGAAGGGCACCATGTGCGGCTCGCGTCTCATGCACATGTGCAGGCAATGGTTACAGGATCCAGGCAGACCTGGCCAGAGACGTGTTGCATTTCCTTCGCTCAAGGCCGAACACCACTTGCCATCTCACCACACGTGCAAAGAGTATCGCTTTTGTAATTCTATTGTTAACGAATTTTTACAGATAAACTTTTTGGTCTAACGTTACATCACAGATTACCCGTTAAAGCTAAGTCACACATACAGTGATTTTTATTTTGTAGAATTACTCTGTTTTGATTGAATAGCCTCTTGAGCCGAACCCCTCTCGTCGCAACGCGCGTGATTAGGACGGATTAATTTTATTTTTATATGAAAAGATGGTTACAAATACGAAGATAACTCGATGATTGATAATTAGATTAGTTAATTATATTAGTCCTGTGATCTTATAGACTATTTATTGATTTGTTTTTAAAATAAATTTGATTATATAATTCAGGTTAGACAGTTTCAAAATATAATGAGTGATTTAAATTTAACTGTCTAATTGATATTTATATAACAATCGATGATGGTATAGATGAAGCTAAATTTTATATGTGTGTGCTTTATTTGAGTGTTCCGTTATAGATCGAAACGTTTTACAATATAACCAGTATCTCATCTCATCTTAAGGTTGCCTGGTTAGAGGAGGATAAATTGTTTTATTTGAATTATTTGAGGTTTGAACCTTTTTGTAAATATTTGGCCTTATTTGTAATTACAAAACTGTTATTTATAATTATAATAAACTTGTGGAGCCTATTTATAAAATAAGAAATATAAGCCGATGAACGAAACAGAACGAATAAAGCATTGAGAATTTGTGATTGAAAATAGATAGTGAAATATCTATTCTTCGTCGTTCTGTCACCATTTCGAATCTAGTTTTATATATATATATTTTGAAATTTTTCCTCCTCTTCAACTCTTCCCTATCAGAAAATACTAAAAACTTAAGGCGCATCAGCTGAAAATTATGGACAAAAGTTTTAGAATTTTATTTCAGACATGAGGTATGTAAATCAGTTTAATTTAGTTTTAAACTCGATTTTCTCGCGGGTTTTGCATCAAAAGGTAAAATCAAAACCTGTAATTAGTATCAGAGCCATTTTTGATGGTTGGTCCGCGAAAAATTAAGTTATAATTAGTTTCGTTGAATTTCTCAAAACTCAATTTGGGAAAATTGAGTTTTTGTCTTGGGTTTTGATTGAAAGTAATATTAAATAGTCTATTGATATTTACAATTTTATTAGTGGAGAAAAATTCCAAATTGGTTTCCAAAATTTTTATTTATGGTGATTTTTCAACGGTATGTTGAATTTTTAAAATTATTTGTAAATTAAAATTTTGAAAGAGCTTTTATGCAAAGTTGCAATTCAATACAATTTCATCGATTTGTGCTGTGAATTGCAATTTGATTGGTAATTAAATTCAATTGTGATTAGGTTTAATTGATTCGGGCTGTCTATTACAATTTCTTTTAAATTAAATTGCTATTTTGGATTTCAATCTCGGTTCAATTCATTGTTTATGTTAATCAAATTAATCTTGATTAACATTAAGTTTATGATTATTTAATCAGAAGAGCAGATAAATTAGCAAAACTGATAATCAAAAGAACAGTTGTTGAAACAGTTCATGCCAATTTGTCAGATGTTTATTCTGCCAAAGAATTATTTCAGAGTATTCATGACAAATTTGTTGGGTTCTCTAAGACCAAGAAATTATCTTTGACTCGGAAAATGCACAACACAAAATTGACTGAGCATGGGGATGTTCGAGAGCATATTTTGGAAATATTTTCCAAAGAACATGAGTTAGAATGTCTGGTTTGTTTTGAGTCAAACTATAATGATATTTGTCCTGATGCATGAATTGTGGACTCGGGATCATCGATCCATATATCAACTATTATGCAGGAATTTCTGGATTTAAGGAATCTAGATGATTATGAGAAGTATGTTTTCATGGGGAACAATGAGCTAGCTGAGGTCGTCGGTGTTGAGACATACACTTTGGTTCTCCATGGTGGTCATACTGTTTTACTGTCAAATACAATTTTTGCACTACTTATCAAGTGTAACTTACTATCAGTCTCCAGATTTACAGAAATTGGTTATTGTTTTACTTTTGGCAAAAACTGTATATCTCTGATGTATGACAGTGTTGTTATTACTATTGGTATTATATATGATGGTTTGTATAAATTACATGTGAAACTAAAAGTTGACTCTACAATACAGTACTACAATATTGATTCCAGATATATATATGCCCTTATGATCCGAATATGCAGTTGGATAAAAATTCTTCTCGTTTATGACATTGTAGTTTAGGTCATATTAGTAAAAAAAGATTTTAGAGACTCTGCCATGATGGAATTCTACAAAATATAAATTTTGATAACTTTGGTATCTGTGTGGATTGTATTAAAGGAAAGATGACAAAAGTATCATTTCCAAAGGCATTAAGATCTAATAATTTGCTAGATCTAATCCATACAAATATTTATAATCTGATTGGGGTAGTCACAAAGAATGGCGAGAAGTATTTTGTAAAATTCATTGATGACTATTCACAATATAGATATGTATATCTGCTGCACAGAAAGTCAGATGTGTTTGAAATATTTAAGGTATATAAAAGCTGAAGTTGAAAATCAGCTGGGAAGAAAGATTAAGACTATCATGTCAAATAGAGGAGGTGAATACACTTAAGATATTTTCCGACAATTTTTACAGGAGTATGGAATCATCGTAAATAAACCATTACAGAAAATTCAGAGCAAAATGGAGTAGCAGAAAGGAGAAATAGGATTTTGATGGATATAATATGTTGTATGTTAGTTTTCAGTGAATTGGTAGACTCTTTGTGGGGTGAAGTACTAAAAATGGCTACATACATTTTAAATAGAGTATCATTCAAATCTATTCCCAAAACTCTTTTTGAGTTATGATTTCGTAGAAAATTCAGTCTGAATCATTTTACAATCTGGGGTTGTAATGCAGAAGGTAGGATTGCTGAACCTAGTATGTCAAAAACTGTAGCTCGGAGTTTAAGCTGTAAGTTCATTGGTCTTCCTAACAGATCTAAGAGTTACAAGTTATACAATCCTATTCAGGGCTCCATATTTGAAAGTAGAGATGTCAAATTTCTTGAACAGGGCACATCTGTCATAGGAAGCAAGAGGAAAAGAATTGCAGTTGAGGATGAGTCAGATAGAATTGGACAAGATGAAGCACCCATGGCTGTGTCAGACAAGTCAGATGAAAGACCCAGAAGAATTCATAGATCAGCTATATCAAATGACTATATTGCATATTTAGAGAAAACTAAAGATATGCAGATTTAGAGTATAGATAATATAGATGAAATATCTATCTCATTGATCACAAAAAATGATGATCCATTGAATTTTTTAGAAGTAATAAGCAGTGAGAATGCAAAATTATGGTTGAATGCAATGATTGAAGAAATTGATTCAATGCAGAAAAATGAGGTTTGGTCTTTAGTGTCAACTCCTGTAAACTGCAAACCAATTGGCTGTAAATGGGTGTATAAGACTAAATTGAAAGCCTATAAACTACATAAATCCATCTATGGTTTAAAACAAGCCTCTCGACAGTGGTATATTAAATTTCGTGAGGCAATAACAAAATTTGGCTTTCGGGAGAATACAGCTGATAATTGTGTATACCTGAAGATCAGTGGAGGTAAAGTTCAGATATTGATGTTATATGGTGATGACAGCTTATTGATAGGTAATGAACTGAATTTTCTCAGAGAAACTGAAAGGATGTTGTCTACAGTCTTTGAAATGAAGAATCTTGACAATACTTCATATGTCTTGGGTAATAAAATATATAGAGACAGAAAGCGTCAATTACTTGGATTTACTCAGAAGACATATATTGCTAAAATTCTTCAAAAATATAGTATGGATAATTGTAAAGCTCGAGAGCCACCTATAGTTAAAGTTGATAAACTCAATCTTCAACAATGTCCTCAAAATGAAATTGAGAGATGAGAGATGCAGAAAATTTTCTATACTTCAACTGTTTGCAGTTTGATATATTTGATAATCTGTACTCGTCCAGATATTGCTTTTGTTGTGGGAATTCTTGGCAGATATTAGAGTAATCCAGGAATGACCAATTAGAGAGCAGTTAAGAAGGTTTTTCGTTATTTGAAGAAAATCTAAAATTATGTGCTCTTATTTGATAGTTATAAATCATTAACTATTCTTGGATATACAGACTCTGATTGAAAAGGATGTGAGGACAGTTTGAAGTCTATATTTGGATATGTGTTTACTTTGGCAAAGGGAGTTATTTCATGTCGTAGTATAAAACAAACTACTATTGCTTTATCAACTATAGAGACAGAGTATATAGTTTATTGTGAAACTAGTAAACATACTATGTGGTTGAAATATTTTCTTTCTGACCTCCAGGTGGTTGATTATATTGATAGGCCAATGCAGATAGTCTGTGATAATGATGCAGCTATATCCCTTACTAAAGATGCTAAATGTTATTCCAAGGCAAAGCATATTGAGTTGCAATTTCATTATGTCCGTGAAAAATTCAAAAAAAAAAATATTGTTGTTTCACAGATTTCCTCTGTAGATAATATGTCTGACCCAATGACTAAAGGTCTGGCGGTGAAAATATTTAAAGAGCATATTAGTCATATAAGGATAGTTTGTAAACATGATGTCATGTTTTGATCGTTACTGCATTTTTATTTGGTTATTGTTTATTTGTCAGTAAACTATTACTTTGCCCATATGAAATGATTCCATTAATGTGTTTTGTTCTTAATCTTCCAACGTGAAAGATAAAGTCCTTGGGAATACCATGGGTTTGGTGATGACCATCTATATAAGGACCTAGTGATCATGTGTAGGTGGTTCCTGAAATACTTGAGGTGAAGGTATGACTGGGCATCATATCTGTTTTATACCTCTCACTTAGATGAAATGCATTGGCACTTGTGAGATGTCCTCAGTTCAGTTTGTGCATTTAGGTGATATATTTTTGAGAGAAATACAAAGAGAGTAGACTGTTTGTGGAAAAGATAAGGAAATTCTCACTATCGTTATGTTTTATTATATGTCTTGTTTCATGAGCACATTGTCTATGCTTATGTTTGATGTTATTCAACTCAACTGATCTAGTGCTTTACTTGCTTTGATATGAAAATGGTTGGTATACCATTAGTATACATTCATTCATGGTTGGGCATGTATGGGGACTACTGAGGAAGAGTGGTATGATCCATTGTCTCTGAATTGCATAGTTGAGATCCTATTGCTGAAAATTAATTTCTCAAAATTATTTTTAGTATACATATATCTATATATGTATAAATAAACAGATTTATAGGCCAAGTGGGAGATTGTTAGTCGTGTGGCCTTATAGACTATTTATTGATTTGTTTTTAAGATAAATTTGATTGTGCAATTCGGGTCAGACATTTTCGAAATGTAATGAGTGGCTCAAATTTGACTGTCTGATTCATATTTATATGATAATAGATGATAGCATAAATGGAGCCAAATTTTATATATGCGTGCTCATTTAGGTGTTCCGTAATAGATCAGAATGTTCTACAGTATACCCAACATCTGGTCTCACATTAAGGTTGCTTGGTTGGAGGTGGATAAATTATTTTATTTGAATTATTTGATATTTAAATTTTTTTATAAATATTTGACCTTATTTGTAATTATAAAACTATGATTTGTAATTATAATGAACTTGGGGGTCTATTTACAAAATGACAAATATAAGTTGGTGAACGAAGCTGAACAAATAGAGAATTGAGAATTCGTGATTAAAAACAGATAGTGAAATATCTATTCTTCATCATTCTGTCACCGTTTCAAATCCAATTTTTTTTTTATATTTTGAAATTTTTCCTCCTCTTCAACTTTTACCCATCAAAGAGTGGCAAGGACTTAAGGTGGATCAGCTGAAAATTGTGGATAAAAATTTTAAAATTTCATTTTAGGCTTTGAGGTATGTGAATAAGTTTAATTCGATTTTAAACTCGATTTTTTTGCGGGTCTTGCATCAAAAGGTAAAATCGGAGCTCGCAGATCACAATGACCAAGATTGTTTTCAGCAGTAATTTCAATAAGGACAGTTTGGATGAATTCTCAATTTAAAATTAAGAAATTAATCAATTTTTTCAATTTAAAGGAATTGAGAAAATTATTAGAATTGTCTAATTTCGATGTTTGGATAAGTATTTTTTGGATAAAATTATAAATTAAATAATTCTCTCAATTTTAAAAAAAATATTAAATTTAATATTAAAGTTCGTATAGAATATAAAAAATATAAATATAATTTATAAACAAAAAAATATATATTATTTTTTAAAATTAATACCGTATTTAGAAGTAAATAATATAATACAATATATTAATATTAGAAAATAATAAGTTAATTAAAAAATTAATAAAAATTTAAAAATGGCCCCCCCCGACAGCTTCTCTAATTCTACGCCCATCCTTTAAGCCATTATCTTTAATGATCTGTTTTTTTCTTACTCGCTTAAGCAACCTGAAAAGACCCTCATCTGTCTCCCCTTTCCTCTTCCACTTGGTCCACATCCTCCACCAATCAATATACGTTAACAAACAAGAATCCCCGTAATCACCGCTTTATTTCACTACATCCTTTACTTCCCCGTCCATCATCTACTCTCCTCTCTTACATATTTCGCAAATACTCGTTCAATTACCCCTTACTGCTCACTTTTCCACCCTGCCTAACAACGCCCGAATTATTTATTATAATATAATTCAATTTTATTTATTTTTTTTTTTAAATAATTTGATAAACGTAAATAACTTATTTCTTAGAATTATCATTTATTATTTTAAAAATTAATATAATTATTAAAATGGCCCATAAATGGGAGAATTATATAAATATAATACAATTAATTCAATATTTATTTATTATATTTTAGCTAACAAATTAAATAATTTGAGAACATTAAAATTATAGGTTAAAATATTTATTGTTAGTTAAATAAATTTTTTAAAATAAAACAAGTAAATTAATTTAAAAATAACAAATTAAAGAATGGCCTAAATGTTATATAAATCTATCATTTAATTTGTAGCTCTCACCATGATTCCCAAGAATTGGATGGATTTTAGAATTCAAAATCGAAATTAAAAAAATAGGAATCATTCATTTTTTCAATTCTCAATTTTAAAATTGAATTAAATACTAAAATTAAAAAAATTAGAATTTTAATTTCTCCAATTATCTTAGAGTTTTGGAATCGATGGAAATAAAGCAAGAGTGACTTTGCCATAAGGCTGTAACCATTTGATTTGACATGACCTTTGGATTTTGAGCATGTGTTGGTTCAAATTTCAAAAAATAATATAATGACTCAAAAAAACTACAATAATCAAATCAAAATTAACATAGTAAAAAATAATTGTCTAATTCCCTACGCCAGCTATCTTAGATATTTAACGCGCCAGTTGATTGAATTCAAAATTGGTTAATTTCATTAATTTCACAAAATTAATGAAATTTGAGATTTGTTTTATATATAAATATATATGTTTAATTAGTTCATCAATAAAATATATTTTTATTTAGAATTTAGTAATTTAATTTATGAAAAATAATTAAAATTTACAAAAATGGCAAAAAAGCTCATCTATCTAGTGAAGAACTCAACGAGATTAGGGAATAGGATAATCTCATCCATATTTCGGCTAACAACTAAATAACCCACACTTAACCAAAGTAAATGTTTGAATTTTTTGAAAAATAAAAAAGCAAAATTACGAAGTCGCCCCATTTGAAATCCATAATTAATTACCTTATATGAAATAAAAATCAAAAAATTGTACAAGAGAAACAAGATAAAGTAGAAAATTATGGATTTGATGATAACACGATTATGAAATGCTTAAAAACTAATTATCATTGATAAAATATCATTTAAAAATGATTTTGATCGTTGTCTGACGTACACAAAGCTACCCCTCTTTCGAATTGTAATTCCTCAAATTACTTTAAGGATTCGTTTGGTTCGATTCCAAAAATTCAGAATTGAGAGAATAGAATTAAGAGTCAATTCCCTTCATTCTTGTATTTGATTCGATTTTATATCTCAGAATCAAAGAATCGGCTGATTTCCAATGAGTCTGGATTTCGATTTTGGATTTCCTGAGTTTGGGTGGGGAAGACGCCAATTCCCCCTAAAATTGGCATGGGTCCCATCGCTAAATTCCCACTGCTTTCTCGTGACTTCACAATGAATTCCCAGTATTTTTCAGTGATTCCCAGACATTTTCGCTCATCTTCGTGCTCGACTGTGCTCGTGCTCGACCGCACCGAGAAGCACATTTTCTTGCTCGACTACGCCCGTGCTCGACCGCACCGAGGAGTTTGTCTTCGTGCTCGACAGTGCCCATGCTCGTCTTCCATTAGTGATCAAGCACGTCAACATGGAGGAGCTCGATTTGTGTCTTCTACGATGAGCCGACGTCGGTCATCTTCGATTTGGGCCTTTTTGTGGTTGATCTACGACTGCCGGAGGACAATTGGGTCTTCTGTCGTCGATCTACGGTAGTCGCACAAAACGACGTATGGAACCCCATTGATACTGGCGCTAGGGTTTTGGGAGGCGGAGGCTGATGGTGTCGAGGACCTCATCGAAGACTAAGGGAAAGGGGAAGCTCGGGAAGGGCGCCACCGCCGACCAATTGACCTGTCGTTGGGTGAAGGAGTGGACCACGTGGGCGCTGAAGAAGGCCAAGGTCGTGACGCACTACTGCTTCATCCCCCTCATCATCATCATTGGTATGAATTCGGAGCCCAAGCCCCATCTCTCCCAGCTCCTTAGCCCCGTCTGATGCTCAATCGGTCACTCTAGCGTTTGTTTTTCGCATATGTGTCAACTGTACTCCTTTTTCTTTTGAAATAGGATCCTAAGTGATCAGTTTAGAGAACTTGTTCTGTTCCATGCTTGAATTGTTAAAAATGCGGAAAGTTTGGATTTTTGATGCTTTAGTATGGATGATAAGACCAGAATTGAGTAGTTTCAGGAGTTTATGGATGACATAAGTATGTAGTTACATATTTTGTAATAACCGATTAAATTAAACTATGTATTAAACTATTTTTTGTATTAACCCATTAAGCGGTCTTTTATATTAACCTACTCCACTATCTTTTCTATTAATATATTAAGTTGTCTTTGTAGTAGATACAAATCATCTTAATATTTATTATGATATTTGTCTATATAGTGAAACTGAATTTTTATAATATAGCCCTTCATTTTTTGGCCTTTTTGTAAAATCTTATTAATTTTTAAAATTATTTCAATAATTTCAAAATTATAATTATTTTATTTCTCAAATTACTTACAAATAAATTTTTTTTCAAAAAATAAGTATATATTTTCTATGTTTATTAAAAATTATTTGACAAGATAATCACAAAATTATATTAAATAAATTTGTGATTGATTATAAGTTACTTACATAACCTGCTATTTTTGACCTTTTTAAAATATTTATTATTTTTAATTATTTTTATATATTTAATAATAATATTATTATACTTTTCTAATTATTTACAAATAAAATATTTTCAAAATAAACTATTTTTTGTTTATTAAAAATTATTTTACATGAAAATAATAATATTATATTAAATAATAATTATTAGTTAACATATATTTATATAACTCTTCGTTTGTGCAACTCATTAAAAAAATTATTATTTGTGAAAATTAAATTACCAAATTTTATATTAAGTTTATTATTTTTTTGTATTAATTTACATATAAATTATTATTTTGTGTAAAATACTAATTCTCAATTCCCACGTCAACTAAATACAAGAATTTAATAAATTAATGGAATTGATCAATTTCATTTGTCAACCAAACAACGGAATTTTAGAATTTATGAATTGACCAATTTCCAATTTTATATGATAAATACTGATCTAAATACTGAAATTATTTAATTCTCCGGAATTACTCAATTCTCTTAATTTTAAAATTCCTATAAGTGAAATCGATCCAAATGGCCTCTAAAATAATATTATCATTTCTTCATTAGCCTTTGAATTATTAGTAAATTCAACATCAAACACAGGTTGGTTTCGCTAATTTGCTGAATACATCGAAGTCCGGGCATTGTTTGCTTTTTCTTTCGTAAGATTTTGCGTTATCGATGAGCGAAGGCACGACGATAAAAAAAGTGGTTAAACTTTCGAATGAGAATTAGTCTTCTAATTAACAGAATCTTACGATTACGTCGTAATTTGTTCGGTAGCCCGCTCGTGACTCTCGATGAATCCAAATTAGCAGCATTTTGCTTTCGATTTCTGAACTATTTTTTGTTTCTTATCTTAAAAAAAAGTTCATGGATTTATGGATTTTTACGCCGTAGCTTTCAAAGCAAAAGCGGTGGCCAATGGGTCAGTGTCCGAAGTCAAATCGGGTCTTCCACCCGAATCCAATGGCTTGTCATCCGGGTCCTGCTCCGCCCATTAGAGTCCGTTTGGTTCTCAAAGAGTCCAGGTCAAGAATTTTTACTTTTTTAAAAAAAATTAATATTGATTATTTTATATTATTATTAAATTAAGTTATGATAGAATTAATTTTTTAAAAAATTAATTAATATCGTTTTATCAAAATTAATTCTATAATAAATTAAAATTTTTTTTTAATATGTTATAATAATTTAATTTAAAAATAATATAAAATATAATAATATTAATTTTATAAAAAACCTTTTGAAAAAATCTTTCTTCCTCTCTTCTTCAAAAAGTGATTTGCTCCGGTGCTTAAGGTGGTCACAACAAAACTATCCGTTAGCGACCCAACTTTAAGAATCTGTTCAACTTAATGTGGCTATCACATCTTCAATACCACCCAGCTATCTCTCTTTTTTTTTTTTTGGAATCGTTTGATTTAAAACTAAAAAAATAAAATATGTTTATTTTAAAAAGATTTTTTTCGATTTAATTTTTAATGTAAGAAACAAATTAGTTCGATTAAAAAAAAATTATTTCAAATGAAACTTCCTATAAGGACTAATAGTAGTTTATGCCCATGGCAATCTTTGGGTTGATTAGTGCGGATAAAAATATAATCACCGTGTTTTGATTATATTTTTATAAATAATGCGTAAAAAATTTGACGGTACCATTCGCAAGAGAAAATTTTCAGGGTCTTTTTATTTAAAATGGTTTAAAATAATCAGAATAAATTTTAATTTAATTAGTAAAAAAATAGTTTGAAACTCAACTAGTGAAAGATTTATAATTTTTTTAAAAATTTCTTTTATATTTATTTTAAAAGGATAAGAAAACATATATTTTTTAATTAAAGAAAAATTTAATCTTTTTCCCGTTTATTCTTTAGTTCGCAGTGAAACGGTGTCCAAGGATCCGTGTTTTATTTGAGAAAATATTGCCAAACAGGGAGGGGAGCAGAAGCTGAAAACAAAGCACCAAGGGTCCGTATTATCCCACATGGTAATGCTCCTGTCCTCTTCCTAAAAAGATGGGAGGACACCTGCTCGCCACCCCCCTGCGCTGCGCTGCCCTGCCCTGCCACCTAAATAAATACTCTGCCAACTCCTCCTCCTCTTTCCATCTATTATAACCAACAACAATCGTCACAAGCCTTCTTTGCTCACTGCTAGTTGCAAGAAGAATGGGATTCCCAGTCGCCTACTCCGAACTCTCCCTCCCCAGGCTCCTCCTCCACCTCGCCTCCCTCCTCGCCCACCTCCGCCGCCTCCTCCTCTGGGCTCTCTCTTCCCTCGGCCTCGCCGACCTCGACGACTCCGACTCATCCTCCTGGCCCGCCGAACCCTTGCACCACCACCTCTCCGAGTTCCACTCCGTGTCGGCGCTGCTCATTCAGGAGCTCCTGCCCGTCGTGCGCTTCTGCGACCTGCGGGACTGCGACGGATACTACGCCGGCGCCGACAGCTGCGCGGTGTGCCTGCACGAGCTGGAGGAGAAGGCGGAGGTGAGGCGACTCGGGAACTGCCGCCACGTCTTCCACCGTTTCTGCCTGGACCAGTGGGTGGAGCACGACCAGCGTACGTGCCCTCTCTGCCGCGCCCCGCTTGTCCCCGGCGACCTGCAGGGCGCGCTCAACGAGCGCATTTGGGCCGCCGCTGGCGTGCCCGACTCCTTCTCCGAGTACTCTCTCCCTCTCTCTTAGCTTTGCCAATTGCCGTTGCTCTAAAGATGATACCTTTAGTAGAGGAGAGGAAAATGCAAAGTTGGAGCTTTGCAGCAACATCGCTCGTGTGTATAGCTTGGAATTGTCTTGGTGGCTTTGAATGAATGAGTGCGTGGATTTTGAGGCGTTTGGATTGGAGATTTTTAGTTTTCCAACACCTGAGAGAGACAGAGAGCTCAGCTGCTCTTGGTAAGTAAATTCCCAAATGGTTTGGATTCTGAAACGACGGAAATCAGAGAATAAGTCTTGTATCTCTCCTTTTTGAGAGAACTTCTCGCATCATAAACAACTGGCTTTCTGTTGACTTGTTGTGGTTTCTGCATTTCTGATCAGTGAAGTGTCGCATGCTTGGGTGTTTTTTCTTGTATTTGGTCCGTCTCTATTTCTTTAATATGGTTGATTTCAAGCAAGGGGATGCTGCTGGCAAAAATGAACAACTTCAAACATATGACTGGTAACGAATATTTGAAGCATGTACAATTTCATTGGATGAAACTGTGAATCAAATTGAATTCTCTTCCTATTTCCATTGCTTATGATCATGTACACGCATCGCAGAAGGATGAAAGACGTGACTGAATCACTGATCCCTGTGCAAGATACTATGAAGCCAGCTAGTAAGTTGGCTGGTAATGAGCACTGCTTGTGCTTTTACCAAATAATATCGTTCGAATCGATAATAATTAATTCAACCAAAAAATAAAATCATCCCACGTCAAATATTGCCCTGGCATTGCAAACGTGTGGCTGGAAAGATATCAGTAGGTCACTTCCCACCAAGACTAGGTTTTTTTTCATCACGCAAGAGCTGGTACTCGCTTCTCTTTTTGCTCCAGACATTTTATATGTGGAGCTCCAGACTGTAACTCGAGTGCTGCTGTTTGGAGGCCAGACAACTGAAAATTGTAGGCTCCGATCTGATTAAAATATGAGAAAATAATTTGATTAAATTTTTAATATTTAAATATGAGTCCGATTAGTGAATTGTATAAAATTTTTTTTAAAATCATTATATTTTTAAATATATTATTTATTAAAATTTAAATAAAAAATTTAAAAAAATATATGATAATTTAAATTTTTTAAAAAATAAAATAAAATAAGTATGATTTATCTTTTTAATATTTAAATATTAAATTAGTTAAAAATAAAATAATTTTAATTTTAATTTCGAATCAAACAATGTCTTATAAATTACGCCATGTTAAATACAGCAATTCTGCATGTGGCATAAAATGCGCACGACAGGAAACATTGTCACGACTGACTGACGGGGGTTTATCTGTCCAACTGATGATGAATTCTTTGTCCGTGTTTATTGCAGAGGAGGTAGATTGCTCCTCTTGAGCGTATTCAAGATGGGTATTTTCGCCTTCGTGAATTCGAGCTGATTCTCTGCGTTGGCATGCGGAGAATGGAGCATCGATTTGTGTTTCCACTACACAATTTGATTTGCGTACGGTGTTGGGCCCAACATGCCTTCTTCTTCTTTTGTAGGCTTATGGGCACAAAATGGCAATAGCATGGTACACAGTTTCGAGACTTGTTACCAAGCATGGAAGTGATCCGTCCATGAGACCCCCACGTCTGTCAAATTTTGTTAATTCTCGGACACCATCTTCTTTTGCATGAAAGTTGATAGACTTGGAATTTATCTAGCTTTTGGATTCGTCTTGATCCATTCATGATAAGTTAGTTTGAAAATATTTTCATATTTTGATTCATTAGATTGATCCGTAGTCGACTTATAAGCAGTAGTTACCGTGAAAAAAATAACTAAAAAACTTTTCGATCATAGTTGCTCTAACACGCAAGTCAATAACCGGAGAATTTTATGTGAAAAATTTAAAAAAATTGACACTGGACATCTATCTTTCTATGTGTTTCTCTATTTTACAGTGAATTCGAGTTGTTTAGTGTATATGAGATTTTTTTTATCTCAATCAAAAAACACGTTGAATCTCTCATAATCAATTACTGTGATTACCATATTTTCTAAAATCATAATTTGAGTTGTAAAATATATAGTAGTCCTTTAATTATTCGATGTAATTACTCATGAATTAAGGTTTTTAAGTTTAATAACTTAACTTAGCATGACTCTTTATATGATCCATTGAATTATGACGGCTTCAAAAAAAAGTTCAGTTAAGTCCTCGGTTGGTATTGTTGATGGTTCTGACTCACAAATGTAATTTTTTATTTTTTTTGTTTAATATATCATCAGTATTTGAAATTATATTTTTTCTGTAAAAGATTATAAGTTCCAAAATTTAAAGATTCTTTAGCATGGATTACGGAAAGATATACCTTTTCATTTGTAAGCGAGCCAATAATATTATCAAACAAATATACTCTTTTTTATACTTATTTTTCTTCGTTCTGAATGGGGGAAAAGAATAGTGAAATATCTTGACTCTTTGGTTAAAAGCTAAGCTTACCGCTGCAGAGGACTAATGTTTATTTAAAAAAGAATTCAGGGTAATTTCTGCAAATATTTGAAGTTCATCAAGTTATGATTACCGAGATAGATAATTCTTTGATGAATCATGAGCAAGGTTCCAAAAACCACTTCCTTTGGTATTTTACAAATTACTACCAATGTTTAGAAGTATTTGCATATTCTCTGAAACTTTGTGGCCACCCTGGCGTTGCATTTTCCTAACTAGCTAAAATGCAGAAGCGGTAGTATCATGAGAAGAACATCAACGTCTCTTTCACCGAACAAAAACATTTTACTTTTAGAAATCCAGCGGTCGGATTTGGAACCGACATTCTAAATCCGTTTAGATCATGTTGATCTGGACCATTGAATCCAAATCCAATAAACTAAATATGTTTGTCATTCTCGCTGCGGTAGCAATTGAATCTGATTTACAAACTTTTAAGCAGGTTACGTTGCTTGTCCACGAACACCAGCTGCGCCAATAGACATGACTAAACATGTGACAATACAATTCGCTAAGCCAATACAAAGCAGCTCAGAAATTGGCACCACTTTGACCGCATGACACGATAAACCTACAAATGCAAAAAGATTCGAATATTAAACTTAGAAACCTCATCATCAAACCTATAAATAAACACGCCAAGCATCCATCAAAAGCTAAAAAACACCAACAAAGAAGCGCACTCAAAATCTTTGCGTGTTGGAAAGAATCGAGTGGCCGACAGCAACCGATTCGCCCAAATGAGCTCCAGTTTTGGCACCGGATGCGGCGGGGTCGCACACGAATCATTTCTCCTCCTGAGAGAGCCGCGGACCCGTTTGTCGGTCCCATGCTCTGTATACACGTCCGAGTCTGAAATCCGATGCTCAGCCGGTCCCCGTTTGCAGCAGGAAGTTCAACTCGATTTCGTATTGACTCGGAGAGCAGTGCACCAAGCGAACAATCACGCGCCGATGATTTTCGAGTCCCCACCGTTTCGACCTTCTCCCGTCGTTGACGCATTTTTTCCGACGAAGATTCGGTAAGCACGGCGTGGAGAGAATTAATGAAGGGTTAATGTTTTAATGAAGTCTGTTAACTTTAACAAGACGGGACCATGCTGGTTCGGTTGTCCTTTTCGCTGCTCGTGAGCGGAATCAATGCTTGTATCAGCAGCCCTTTTTTAAAGAAGACCATACTCTGACCGTTCTCGCCCATTTTTTTTTTTTTTTATTATATTTATAACGAATTAATTGGTTGTTCATTCTATCTGAACGTTCGGTGATCCGCTAGACGTTTTGAAGATTTAGGCGCTCCAAAACTGAGATGGTTCGGACCCAACACGGACCTGGCGGTCTAACAACCCACCCGGTTCCGACTGCTTTGACCTAGTTTATCGCCGAAACAACCCACAACCTGCCACGTCGTCACAGGACGTATCTGCGGTCGAACACGTGTCTGTCCTCCTGTTCCCTCGAATCGCGCACACATATCCTAAAAGGTCAAGAGAAACGATAACCACAAAAAAAATGCCCGATCAACCAAATCAGTAATCGAAATATAGACCAAAATGTCCCTCTCATACGTTCCATTTCCTTCCGCATTTCCGACCCATAAAAAGTACGTGTTCTTCAATCAAGGACATATCCGGAAATAAGTAATTGCTTCTATATGTAAATACATAATAAATTCACAGGAAAAAGGGCAAAAAAGCAGAAGACGGGGAGGCACAACGAGTACGTGCAACCTGGCACCGTAGCATGCTGCTGCTGCTCTTCGCTCTGATATTTCGATATTTCTTTTTTTTAAAAATAAAATTTCATTAATAAATTTCATTTTATTTTATTTCATTTTTCTTTCTTTCTTTCTTCCTCCTTCTTCTTTCTCGAAAGAAAAGAGCGAACAGAGAGAGAGAGAGAGAGAGAGAGAGAGCTCCTGGCCTTTCAATCCGGTGAGATCTCCTCCGCCGTTCAATCCAGGGCCAATCCCCAAATACTTGTTGCTATCCCGGGCGGGCGGAGGGCCGGACATGAAAGGAGTCAACAACCTCAAGGACGCTGCCGACTTCTTCCCCAGCCCCAACAGCGCAGCCGCCGCCGCCAACAAGAGCCCCCTTTTCTGGGCCGGCCCCATGAAGCCCCCCTCCTCCTCCCGCCTCATGCTCTACCTCCTCCTCTCTGTCTCGCTCCTCTACTTCCTCTACACCCTCCACCTCCTCTTTGCCCCCTCCTCCTTCCTCGCTTCCTCTCACACCACCTGCCACACCACCACCTCCTCCCTCCTCTCCCCTCCGACCGTTGTCGAACACAATGCCGTTGCTTTGCCGCCGCCGACGCCCCCGGCGGCGTCGGCGGCGACTGGGCTGCAGCATATTGTGTTCGGGATCGCCGCCTCCGCGAACCTTTGGGAGCAGCGCAAGGAGTACATCAAGATCTGGTGGCGCCCTCGCCAGATGCGCGGCTTCGTCTGGCTGGAGAAGCCCGTGAAGGAGTTCAACTCCACCGCCACGTCCTCCCAGCTACCCGTCCTCAAGATCTCCTCCGAAACCTCCCGCTTTCCCTACACGCACAAACAGGGCAGCCGCGCTGCCATCCGCCTCTCCCGCATCGTCTCGGAGACCCTTCGCCTTGGCCTCCCCAATGTCCGCTGGTACGTCATGGGCGACGACGACACGGTCTTCGTCCCCGACAACCTCGTCCACCTCCTCTCCCATTTCGACTACCGCCAGCCATACTACATCGGCTCCCTATCCGAGAGCCACCTCCAGAATATCTTCTTCTCTTACGGCATGGCCTACGGAGGCGGCGGCTTCGCGATAAGCCGGCCGCTGGCGGAGTCGCTGGCGCGGATGCAGGATAGCTGCCTCCGGCGGTACCCAGCGCTTTATGGCAGCGACGACCGCATCCAGGCGTGTATGGCCGAGCTCGGGGTGCCGCTTACCCGCCACCCGGGTTTCCACCAGTTCGACGTCTACGGCGACCTCCTCGGCCTGCTCGCCGCGCACCCCGTCGCGCCCCTCATCTCCCTCCACCACCTCGACGTCGTCAAGCCCATCTTCCCCACCGCCGCCTCCCGCGCCGCAGCCGTCCGGAAGCTCTTCGCCGGGCCCGTCAAGCTCGACTCCGCCGGTGTGCTGCAGCAATCCATCTGCTACGAGAACACCCAGCAATGGACAGTCTCAGTCTCCTGGGGCTTCGTGGTGCAGATCGTCAGGGGAGTGATGTCGCCGAGGGAGATGGAGATGCCGGCGAGGACGTTCCTGAACTGGTACCGGCGAGCAGACTACACGGCCTACGCGTTCAACACGCGACCGGTGGCGCGGAACCCCTGCCAGAAGCCCATCATCTACTACCTCGAATCGTCACGGTACGACCCGGAGCTGAGAACGACGGTGACGACGTACAAGCGCTACCTGGACTCGCAGCCGCATTGCAGGTGGCGGATCGCCGACCCCTCGAGGTTCGTCGACAAGGTCGTCGTTTACAAGCGACCCGATCCGGGACTCTGGGACAGGGTACAATCCATTAATCCGTTTTCTTTTTTTGAAAAAAATCCTAAATTCTGGCCATCTTTGAATGTTTGCGTGTCGTGCTCGTCTAGAAATAATTATTAATTGAAAATTGCAGTCGCCGAGGAGAAACTGCTGCCGGGTTGCGCCGGTGAAGGGGACGCCCGGGGAGAAAACCATGACCGTTGATGTTGGTGGCTGTCGGGACGGCGAGATCAGTGAGATCTAGGCTAGGGATCCTCTTTTTTTTTTTTTTTCGATCGTTTTTAAATTAATTGTAACTCATTTTTGTTATGTCCTTCGTCTCTTGTAGTAGAGATTAAAGAAGGAAATGTATAATATCCATCCTTCTAAATTCAGAAATCGAAAAGCTTTTAAAAGGAAAAAAACTCACGCATAAATGCATATGGTAGGGCTTGTAAGGGCGTACGCGTCCCCAAGTCGGGTTAATATTTTTGTGGGTTTCTGTCGGTGTCGGGATTTTGGTTGGGTTTTTGAGCTGGAGAAGGTTGGACGCCAGTGTGTAGTATCGGGATGTGCGCGCGGCAGGGATTTAGTTGCACCAGGGCCACGTGCCGGGTAATCCTTGTCGCAGGGTCGTCGTAACTGGGGATGGACGTGTTGTCCCCTGCTGCTCCCGCCGCCGCTGCAGCTGACGGTCGAGGCGGCGGCGACTTGTGGCCGGTGAACCGGTGATTACTTAAGTGGCGGTGTTATTGCCCATTTGCCCGCTGCGCTTTGACGGTGGAGGGAGCAGGCGTACAACACTGTCACCGTCCATGAAATCGATCCAATGAGAATTCAACAGCTAGAGTAAATAAATAATTAAGAGATATGGCGAGAAATAATATAACTAGTCATTACTCAGCTGGGGACGAGTTGTTGCTGATGAGTATGTCGCCTACAGCCAGCATCCATCAGAGTGAGTGGATCACTGTCAGTGTATTAATCAAGTGGATCGCTGTCAGTGTATTAATCAAACATTTTAATCAACATAAGAAATGCTATATTTTGCAGAAGTCCCCCAATCTTTTCTGGTATTTGTGGATAATACATGGTTTTAATACATAAAAAATCATTTATTACGCATTTTGGCCTAAGCTGTGACAATCTGGATCGTTTGACGCATACCTCATAAATTATGTGATCGCAACTTTTTTAATCACTAATACAACTTTTTTTCATAAACGCTGTGAGCTCAACCTAAACCCTAAACCCTAATCTATCCTCTACTTTAACCAGCCGAGACCTAGAAACCCTAATCTATCCTCTACTTTAACCAGCCGAGACCTAGACCAGATTCAACATCCAAAAAAGGAGGGCTTGCAGCGGAAGTATCAAACAAAATTGAAGCCAGAGTTCCGAATATAAATTTGGTTTGAACCATATTTGAGTTTGGTCGGGTAACCAGGCCTGTAGCAAGGGTATATCTACTCAGAAACATTTTTTTTTAGAGCCACCATTTTCTCTGTGCCCAGTCAAAAACAAGGAAAAGCTCTCTGAATGCTAAAACATCTTCCTTTGTTTGTGGGTGATCAAAATCACATAATCCCAGCATTCACAACAGAAACTATAACATAACCCGCAACCTGTGCTTCAAGAGGCAAGAAAATTTTGACTTCACGAATTCAAATGGCATAAAGCGAAATCTATAGCAACACACTGAACTTTGAACTTACAAAGTATACCTCATTCGACACAAACTACAGCAGCTAATAAGCAGATGAATATATAATGATCCAAAACAAGTTATCCAAAAATTGCATGGTCGGGCCATAAAAGAAACTCCCACGTTGATACACAAACCAGCATGTCATGTAAAATGCTGTAACTTTCTGATTCAAGCGATGGTTGATTTCTAGCTAAAGATTTTTTGTTGCTGTCTTGGAGATCATGGTCTACCGTTTCAGTATGATCCCATATGAAGAGCTTGATGCAGCCATCATCTATCAAGAAGAAAAGCAAGTGTTTGGAGGCAAAAGAAATTGCAACTGGTTTATTTAGTATATTGTATTCACCAAGTTAGATACCAATTTATATATATCAAGAACAATATGAGGTGACTGCACATTATTTTGTGAAGTAAACAGCAAAAAATTTGATATCTTTCAGCAAATACAGTAAAACTTTGTAACTGCAACAAATAAATTCTGTGTATGGGAGTTTAGCATAAAGTGCAAGTGCAATTTTAACTCACCACTTGAATCCTTTTCAGATGTTGGATTGAGAATTTTGAGTTGGTTTAATCCCTAGTTTAGCACCATGTTGTCTAATGATTTGGGCTGCTTGGAGGAGTATCTGTTGTTGTGCGGTGCATGCATCAGCTTTTTTCTGCAATCAAAGTCAAGTTGAAGTGAAGACAAATAGCACCAAAAGCCAGAAACTCACAAGCAATTTTGCAATTCAGGGGAACATGACAGAAATGTCCAAATAGCTGAGCTTGGTTGGTACAACCGACTGCAATCAGACTATAATCAGTCGATGTTATGCTCTTTAAGAATTGCAGTGCAGGATAGACCTAAAAAAAACTAAACTTGGGGTTTATTACATGAAATTTGCATTATCTTATGCAACAAATTCTGAATGCAGTTACATAATTATATTCTACCAATTTACAATCACGATGAAGATAAAAATTTACCATCTTATTGAGACTGCATCCTATAGTAAGCTCCGCAAATTCACTTTCAATCTTTGAAAGGAAACAGTAAGGAGGGTCATTTTCTAGATTTATATTTGGGTTTGACCTCAGAAAGGCTGTTATCTCATCAGAAACACAAGGAACCACCTCTAAATTATCAATAGAGAGAGCAATTTTAGTCTCAAAAGTACGACCTTGAGCACGAGATTTATTTACAATCACCTGCAAGTTAAGATCCACAATTTAGTCTTGAAGGTGCAACAACATCAACTATTATTATAGATCGAAAATTTTCCATGCATATAATTTACTGAAAAAATTAGGTAAACAAATGAAGCTGAAGCTATAAAACTTTAGTCATAAAGGCAGTTGCCATATATAAAAAATATGAACCCCATTAAAGTGCATAACAAAACTAATATTTATTTAGTATTGCTTATTAAATTTTTTCTAGGTACCCCCATGACTGCAACCAAATTACAGCTAGATCAACCTAGTTAAAGAGACTCGGGAGAGGAATATGGAAAATTTTTTGGGTATCTTATGCATAATGGATGAGTGTTACTATGTCTACTGATTAAAAGAACGAAGAGAGCAAACCACACTTTTCACTGGATTTGGTGACTTTGTTGAAGTTATGGAGGACAAGCAACCATTTCACCAAATTTTTTCAGAATTCCATCACACACACCAGATAAATGAAACAACTGTAGAATTAAAGAGATAAGGACACCGGGCCTAAAATAAGTAGGTGAACTATGCCTGAGCATTGGTGATTCTAAAGAGCATTTAGACTGTTTGGTGGCTTCTAAAAAAGATTGTAAGCCATAGGTGACTTCCATGATATGCACTTTTTGGGGCAAATAACTTCCAAGTGATCGTTTGCAGAATGTGGACTGGTGTTAGGGTTGGATCATTCTTTGGAACAGCAGTGGACCCAAAAGAGATCAGATCTCTGCTTCTGGTCAAAAAACCCCAAAGACATCCCTAAAGCTGTGAAAGGTTGTATCGGAGATGCCCAAATAGAGGCCCAAATCACCATTTTGAAAGAAACCCACATGTCACAGAGTCTAATGAAAGCTCTTGGTTCTGGGTGCAGTGTAGGCGTTCACCCAACATAGTATACAGGGCAGTGAGAGTCCATCAATAAGAAGAACAAAATTGATACTTCCAGGGACAGCCGGAGACAAACAACAGACTGCCGCCTCTTTTGGAATAATGCCACTTTGTACCCAGTGGCATGGGGGGCTTGACTATCATCATGCAGAAAAGACCGTGGAGGGGGGCTCACTGTTGAATTGATAAAGAGATGTGGACAAATATGGTAGATCATAATATACTGGAAGGCCCAGACTTTGTAGTCAACATCTACTCTACAAATGATGAAATTGTAGAAGGGGTAGAATGGCTTGGCTTGAAGTGCTAGATTGGTAGGGGTACCTGGAATAGATTGCAGATTTCTACCTTCCCAACAAATCACCTAGCATTGTTGGGATTTGATGTTGAAACTCCTCCTATGGAGAAAGCTGCCCCTGTTGTTCCAGTGGTGTACTATATGCAGCTTCATCAAGAGAATCTATTACAGCTCCACCTTCACACCACAGCACTAGAACCATCAGGCACACTCCAAAAGTGGCTGATAACCCAGGTACATTTAAAACTTCACTTATCATTCATGCCTCTTTTAGAAGTATATCTCCTCCTACTGCAACAGAGCATGATAACATGTTCTCTTCATGGTCTCTAGAAAAATTTACTAAAATTGGTTCTCTATGTGGCTTCGATATGATAACTTGATCAAAAAAACTGGTGTCCTCCTTGGAGAAGAATGCCCCTTATATAATGAATACAAGTTGAAGAAAATAAGGCATATCCTAAACAAGGAAAATATTTACAATTATTACAGGTATAAAATCAGCCATAGAATCTGCTAACTTTGGTATAAAATCAGCCATAGAATATGCTAATTTTGGTATAAAATCAGCCATAAAATCTGCTATCTTTGAATGACTAGCTAATTCCTTTGACATCCCCCCTCAAATTGATGCGGGTAAGTCAACAAGCATCAATTTGCTAACAAGAAAGTTATGTCGCTGTCGTGTCATTGGTTTGGTGAAAATATCCGCAATCTGTAGAGTAGTGGAGATATGTGGGAGAGTGATAACTTGGCGATCATAGGCCTCCCGGATAGAGTGACAGTCAACCTCTATGTGCTTTGTGCGTTCATGGTAGACAGGATTGGCTGCAATTTGGATGGCACTAGTGTTGTCAGCATGTAAGGGAGTAGGTTGATCTTGGGTGAAACCAAGCTCTGTTAAAAGACCACGTAACCAAATGATTTCTGAGCATGCAGTAGACATGGCACGGTACTCCGCCTCAGTGGATGATTTGGAGACCGAGTCTTGCTTCTTGCATTTCCAAGAGATAAGAGCATCACCAAGAAACATACACCATCCGGTAGTTGATTTTCTTGTGTCCGGACAACCAGCCCAATCTGCATCACTATAGGCCTGTAGTTTGAGGGAAGAACCAGTAGGGAAGAATAAGCCATGTCTTTGTGTGCCCAGGATATATCTGATGATGCGGCGGACTGCAGATAGGTGGAGATGCCGAGGGGCTTGCATGAACTTGCTGACAATATGGACAGCATAAGAGATGTCCGGGCGGGTGATAGTTAGATAGATAAGACTTCCAACCAGCTTGCAATATAAAGTGGGATCCTCAAAAAATTCCCCTTCACCCCATCGATATTTTACATTAATTTCCATTGGGGTGTCAACAGAATTAGTGTTTGTGAGTCCTGCTAGCTGAACCAAATCCATAATATACTTGTGTTGATTCAAGAAGATACCTTGAGGCTGATGATGCACCTCTAACCCCAAAAAATAGGTGAGTGGGCCGAGATCTTTTATGTGGAAAATAGAGTGCAACAAATTCTGAAGTTTAGATATAGCCTCCATATCAGAACCGGTGATGACAATGTCATCCACATAAACAAGAAGAACAACTATGCCCTTGGATGTCCATTGGAGAAAAAGTGAGGAGTCATACTGGCTTTGTGTAAATGAAAAACTAAGGAGGGTCGATCGAAACTTTTCAAACCATACTCGTGGTGCCTGCTTCAATCCATACAAAGAGCGTTTTAGTTTGCAAACTTCATTAGGGGAAGAAGTGGGCATACCGTAGGGAAGTTTCATGTAAACTTCCTCCTTGAGATCACCATGCAAGAAAGCATTCTTTACATCCATTTGATGTAAAGACCATGATTGTGATGCTGCTAGGGCGAGTATTGTTCGTACAGTGGTCATTTTGGCTACTGGTGCGAAGGTCTCTTCATAATTTAGGCCATACTCTTGCTTGTTGTCAAGAACCACCAATCTAGCCTTGTAACGTTCTATGGATCCATCAGAACGGAGCTTGATAGAAAACACTAACTTACTACCAAGAGGTTTCACAGATGGTGGACACGGTACAATATCCCATGTTTGGTTTTCTTCAAGTGCAAGAAGTTCTGTTTCAATAGCTCTCCGCCAACATTCATGCTCCATAGCCTGCTTATAGGATGATGGAATAGGAATAGAGGACAAGGTGGCTGTCAAAGATAAAGGAGAGGTGAAACCATACCTATCTGGTGGTTTACGAACTCGAGTACTTTGTCTGAGAGGTGCTGGTGCAGTTGTTGGAACAGGATCAGCATTAAGGGAATGAGCTGGAGGGGGCCCGAGAGGTGCTGGAATCTTGCGTCATTGGTAGACTATGAGAGGCTTTGAAGGTATGGAATCTTCAGAATAATTAGTAAACATTGGCAAAACAGAGAATGAAGGAGAAAGGTCATTCTTGTGTGTGGAAAAAAAATACTGATTTTCAAAAAAAATCACATTTCGAGAAACCCGAATACGTCGTAGGTTGGGATCATAACAAAGAAAACCTTTTTGGTGCACCGAATAGCCTAGAAAAGTACATTGAACAGCTTGAGCTGTTAGTTTTGTCCGTTCGTGTGTAGGAAGATGAACATAACACACACAACCAAAAGTACGAAGATTAGAGTAATTTGGGATATGACCAAATAACCGAAAGAAAGGGGAAACATGATTCAAGGAAGGAGAAGGTAACCTATTGATGAGATAAACAGCAGTTCAGAGAGCTTCACACCAAAAACGAGAGGGTACAAATGACTCTAATAGGAGGGTGCGAACAACATCTAGAAGGTGTCGATTCTTTCTTTCAGCCACCCCATTCTGTTGAGGGGTTGAAGGACAAGACCTTTGAGAAATTATACCATTGGTTTGTAAAAATTCTTGAAATAAATGAGACATGTATTCTCCCCCATTATCAGAACGAAGAATTTTGATACTAGCAGAAAATTGGGTCTGAATATGTGCATGAAAAAACTTAAAGATAGAAAACAATTTATCTTTAGAATGCAGAAAATAAATCCATGTGAAGCGACTATAGTCATCAATAAAAGTGACAAAATACTTGTAATTAGCATGGGAAGTAACTGGCGCCATTTCCCACACATCACTATGTATCAAATCAAAAGGCTGGACTACTTTAGGTGTATGAGTGGGAAATGACAGAACTTTACTTTTCCAAGCCTACAAGAATTGCAATCAAATTGAACAGTACTAAGAGATGATGACCCTTTATTGCCAAGTAAACCAGAATTTAGCAAAGTATAAAGCACATTAGAGTTTGGATGTCCAAGGCGTTTATGTCATGCTCGGTAATCAACATAAGCAGAATTGCAAGTGATAACAGATGAAGAGGAACATGAAGACATAGGAAACTGAAGAGGAAAAAGACGTCCAATTTTAGGCCCCCTTGCGATCATCTTCCCCGATTGCTGATCCTGTACCACACAACCAGATTTAGAAAATTCCACTTTACAATCATTTTCAACTAATTGTCCAACAGAAACAAGATTAGTGGTAAGGTTAGGAGAAACAAAGACATTGGTTATGGATGAAGAAACATCACTAGTGGCAGTGATAGGTAAGGAGTTTCCATCAGCTGTATAAATCTTGAGATTTCCAGGATATTTATTTACATTGGTGAGGAATTTAACATTGTTTGTCATGTGATGGGAAGCTCCAGAATCAAAGTACCACGGTGAAGGTTTAGAGAAAGGTTTACCTGAGAGTCCTAATGCGGAAAATGTAGAAATGATCATTTGCTGAATCATTTCAGGTGTCACAGATTGAATAGGAGCAGGAGCACTTTGTGTCAGATGAGCTTTATCCTCAGAACTACCAGCATTAGAAGAACCAACTGAGATAGTGTATGCCGTTCCAGATCTCTTGGGAGGTCGAATAGGACATTCCTTGATAATATGTCCATCCTTTTTGCAATAGTTGCAGAATTTTTTTGAACTTGAAGCATAATGGCCAATTTCTTTGCAGCAATAACACTGAATAGTACTCATGTCCTTACCTTTTGACTTGCCTTGGGCTACATAAGCCATAGGAATAGGAATGGATTTAATTTGTTCCATGGTGGCTTGAGTGAGAAGCCGTTGTTCCTCACGAAATAAATCATTGAGACATGCATCCAAGGATGGAACAGTTTCTCGATTCATAAGATTAGATCTGGTGCTTTCAAATTCAGATCTCAATTTCATAAGAAATTGATTCCTCTTAGTAGTTTCATGTACAGATTAAACAGAAATAAGACCTTCGGGAGGTAAGGTAGCATAGACAATATCAGTATATTCAGCCCAAAAATTCATGAAGATAAAATAAAAATTTGAGATTGAGAGACTGCCCTGTTGAAGACTTGCTAGCTCGTATTCAAGTTGAAACTGACGAGCAGTGTTGTGTTGACTATAAAGTTTTTTCAGATAATTCCACATTTCAGCTGCAGTTTTGAAGGGTCGAAGATTCAAGATGATGTTAGATTCTACAGATCCTAGAATCCATGTCATGATTTGAGCATTCTTGACTTCCCACTTGGAGTGCTCATCCTTGTCTTTGTCAGGTGCAGATTTGCTGCCATCAATATGACCCCATAGATCTTTGCCTTTGACAAATATCTTGAAGTGAAATGCCCAGGCTGAGTAGTTTTTGCCATTGAAACGAATCAAGAATTCATGCTTGTCTGAAGACATGAGGCTGAGATAACTTGATCGAAATAACTAAGAATAATGAACTGAACTAGTACTGAGAGAAAGAAACACAGGAGAATTCAGAACTCAAGCTCTGATACCATGATAACTTGATCAAAAAAACTGGTGTCCTCCTTGGAGAAGAATGCCCCTTATATAATGAATACAAGTTGAAGAAAATAAGGCATATCCTAAACAAGGAAAATATTTACAATTATTACAGGTATAAAATCAGCCATAGAATCTGCTAACTTTGGTATAAAATCAGTCATAGAATCTACTAACTTTGATATAAAATCAGCCATAGAATCTACTAACTTTGGTATAAAATCAGCCATAGAATATGCTAATTTTGGTATAAAATTAGCCATAAAATCTGCTATCTTTGAATGACTAACTAATTCCTTTGACACGATATACATGTTGATAATCTTGAAACCACAACCATACATCTAGCTCTGCCAAATTTACAAAAACAAAGAGCTGATACTATGGGAGTAGGGAACAATCAAACCAAATGATCCTTTCTTGGAACATTAGAAGTCTGGGAACCTTTGGAAAAATCAGAGTAGTGAGAGCCATGATTAATGAATCTAAAGCAAAAGTGGTTGGAATACAGAAAACTAAAAAAAAAAAAATTTGTCTAAAAGAACCCTAAAACACTTGGGTGGCAAATATATACACATGGTTGTGTTTACCATCCCAAGGATCTTCTGGGGGCATCCTCCCTGAATGGAATAGCAGATCCTTTCATATGATTCATCATAATATAGGGACCCACTCCATCTCTGTCCTACTTCAGATAGATACCCAACTGAAGTAGCTTTGGTTCAGTATATGAACTAGAGAGAAAGAACTAGAACTGTGGATAGAAATCAATACAGGTAGAAGCACCTGGCATTATCCCTGGGTTGTTTTTGGAAACTAATGCTACCAGATGTTCTGCAAACAGAAAACATACAGTAGGGAATGACCAAGACAGAATGAAATTCAATGACTGGAAAGCCAATCATGATCTGGTGGATATTCCCCTGTTTGGAAGGTAATATACTTGGTCCAACAGACAAAAGAATCCTGAAGTTGCCAAATTAGATAGATTCCTTGTGTTCTTGGAGTGGGAATCAAAATTTCCTCTAGATGTAGCCAAAGCCCTTCCACAAATAACATCAGACCATGTGTATCCATATGCCTCTCTACTGCAAGTACCAAAAAAATAGGAGGTTTTTGTTTCAAAGCATGTGGTGTAGGAAGATCGATGGCAAATCACAGATGGAAACAATACCCTACTAGAACCGATGGAGTTGCTAATTTGATGCAAAAACTGAAGCTCTTGAGTACTAACATAAGGCAATGGTGTAAAAAACATTTTATAAATGTGAATGAAAAGAAAAAAGAGCTATTGACTAATATCTAAAAGCTTGAAAAAAAATACAAGAGGAGTCTCAATTGTCTAAAGATGAAATGGATAGTTTAATATGTTTTAAACTGGAATTGGAGGATGTACTGAAAAAAGAGGAAACCATGTGGGAATAGAGATCTTATTATGTGGACTCAGGAGAAAGATGCGAATATGGCTTTTTTCCACAAATTTGCTAGTAATAGAAGAAGAATTAATTTGATCACTGAATTGAGAGATGAAGAGAAGAAATATATTACTGAGAAAGAGATAGCTAAACTCACACTAGAGTTCTATAAGAATATATTTAGCTCTTCCAAAACTTGAAAAGTTCAGGCAGATTAAACAGATTATATCTAGGAAAATGGATTTGGGAGACTTGGAGAAAACCTTTGCAGAACAGAAAATTGAAGATGCCATATAGAGTATGGTGAATAAAAAACCCCGGGCCTGTATGCCTTTCCTATTCTTTTCTACAAAAAGTTCTGGACAGTCCTAAAAACAATCTCAAACAAATGTTTGATGACCTATACTCACACAATTCGTCTTTGGAGAAAGCAAACTTTACTCTCATCACATTGATACCTAAGAAAGAGGGAGCCAACCAACTTAAGGACTTTAGACCTATATGTTTTTTGAACTGCTGTCTAAAAATTTTCACTAAAGTCCTAGCAGATAGACTAAAGAACATGATAGATTTGATGATTAACCCTACCCAATCTGCTTTCATACTGGAAAGGTATATTCTAAAGAGTGTTGCCACTACTCAAGAAATCATTTTTATATGTAAGCAATAGAAAGTTTTAGAAGCCATGCTGAAGTTGGACTTTGAAGAAGCATATGATAATGTAGATTGATCTTTCCTGTTGGAAATTATGAAAGCTAGAGGTTTTGGTTTGAAATGGATCTACTGGATTAGGGACATGTTAGAAACTGTAAAAATCTCCATCTTACTAATTGACAGTTCTCATGATAGCATTTTCAACAGGAAACAGATTAAATAAGGTGACCTTTTATCCCCCTACCTATTCATTTTAGTCACTGATGCTTACACATAATCTTACAATTAGCACAGACAAAAACACTAATATGTGGCCTGTATGGAGTCCTAAATCTCCACTATGCAGATGACACCTTGATTTTCTATCAGGCTAATCCCAACCAATTTCTTAACCTAAAAGTCATTCTCCATTTGTTTGAGGAATTTTCTAGGACGAAAGTCAATTTTCATAAAAGTTATACAGTGAAATTGAGGTCCTATTCTTTGAAAAATGCAAATACCCTGTTTGGAATTATAAGCTATAAGGTTGAAGAACTCCCTTTTAATTATCTGGGATTGCCCATCCAAGATGAAGAATTAAATAAAAATGACTGGCTGCCTCTAATAAATAAGCTCGAAGGCAAATTAGAGGCAAGAAAAGGGAGAACTCTTTCATTAGGAGGTAGAAATGTATTGTCTTCCTCTCTCATCCATTGGATGTCCTTTTACCAAATTTATAAATGGGTCATCAAGAAGATTAATCATATCAGAGCCAGATTTATGTGGAGGGGGTCTGAGGATGAAAGAAAATATCACCTGGCCAATTGGGTGCTGGTCTGTTCAAAAAAAGAAAATG
The DNA here is from genome assembly GCA_005019695.1 of Trichopus zeylanicus subsp. travancoricus. Lineage (NCBI taxonomy): Eukaryota > Viridiplantae > Streptophyta > Magnoliopsida > Dioscoreales > Dioscoreaceae > Trichopus > Trichopus zeylanicus. Next base: position 326,063 of record RXID01014359.1, read on the forward strand.
AAGGTCTAGGAATACATTAACTCTAAAACTTTTAGCAAGGCTCTATTGATGAAATGGTAGTGAAAATTATTTCTTGACACTGACAGCAGCCTATGGAAACAAATTATGTTATCCAACTATTATCAAGGTGAATTACCTTCTCTCCAAGGACACAAACACCCATGTAAATGCTCTGTTTTCTAGAAAGGCATACTAAATGTCAAAGAGCAGTCTATAGCCAACATTTTCATCAATTTCTGGAAGAAAAGATGGTTATATGATCTCAGTTTGGATATACAGTTCCCAGTGACTTATCAGTACGCAAACAGCATTCAGAAGCTAGACCAATGAGTGGACAAGGCACAGTGATAAAGAGAAGAGCCCCCACTGAAAATTTTCTGTTAGACAGTAATATCAAAACACTTATACCTCAGAAGCTAGACTGGGGTAATGATAGAGTAAGATGGAGGTGGGACAAAAACTTTTCTGTTAGCTCAGCCTACAAGTTTCTGTCGGATAGAGGTGTTAGAACAACCTTCCCAAATAGCATTTGGAAATTACCCTGCCCCCTCAAGACAAAATTTTTGCTGGCTATTGTACCATAACAGAATATTGACTGTGGAGGAACTGGAAAAAAAGGAGGCTGAAAAGGTCCCTCACACCCTTACGTTCTCTGTAACAGTGGGTCTGAAACCATTAATCACCTCCTCTGCACATGTCCTTATTCCCATGAAGTTTGGCAAACAGTATTCTCTAACCTGAAACTGAGCCCTCCTCCAATAGTTTTTTCCAAGTAATGGTTAGAGTGGTGAAATAGCAATGATAAATGGTACAAAAAAGCAGGAGATCCACTCTCCTTATCGTTCAATTGGATGATCTGGGATGAAAGAAACAACAGAACATTTCAGAACAAAACCAGAGAGGCAAAGAACCTAGCATAAGCTATTGATCAAAACATTAAAAACTAGATGCATTGTTCTCCTAAACAGAAAAACAACATGGAGAGGGTCTTCAATGATTTGATCAGAAGTTAACATCTTCTTCTCCAATTATTGCAGAGCAACTAGAGCAGCTGGCTCTACAAATGCAATCATGATTATACCATGTCAAACTTTTGTTCTTGTTGCAATACTGGGTTTGTTTCTTGTGGAAAAATGATATATTTTATTCTTTTTGTAAGGATGCAAACTGTTGTATTCTCTTTATTCCTTACTCCCTTGAGTAAGGTTATGAAATGGTAAAACCCAGTTGTTCAAAAAAAAAAAAAAAAAAACTTCCAAGTGATTTTAGCTGAAGTTCATGACTTGAAACATTAAATCCAGTCTTGACCCCATATCTCCTACTTCCTTTCCAGAAACTAGCAAACTGCCTTACCAAATACGAGTTCAACTACTCTGTCCATAACAACCACATTGAAACCCATAAAATTTGGAACAACTTCCTTGCATGTGTCAATCAAACACCAAACCTAGCGACTTCCACAAGAACTGACGAGTTTTGTAGTTTCCACCAATTTCATCAATTTGGGTAGCCAAACGCACCCCTAATGTGCTGAAAGGTCAAAGTTGATAGCTTAATGACAATTTCGGATAGAGAGATTTCACAGGAGAAGTCAATTGCCTTAATCCTAAAATAAATGCTTTATTCAATGGTGTCTCAAACAAGTCTGTTTCTCTTAATTAACTTCTGTTCAGGCATGACTCAACATGTTTCTCCTCAAATGTGGATTCTAGAGTAACTTAGAGGACATAAAAGCAGTTCAGTTCAGCACTAGCACCGAACTTGCTGAGTTCTAACTTCTTTTTTTTTTTGCATATTCAAACAACACAATTTGGCAACCTTTGCGGTTAGTAAGGTCCGATTTTATGTTTGGCACCTACTTGAAGCTAAGAAGTAATTTTTTGAGCCTTGGAATTTAAATTATTATGCTTTACTACCTCGATACCTCCTTCGAAAGCCTCTTCAATCAGCATGGGCATTATTTAACAAGTCATCATGGTCAAACATGTTGTGATTCACAACGGAAGCTTTACGAATTACTTTATTGACAAACAACATAAAAAATAAAAAATAATATAAGATAAAATAAAAAATAAGAAGAAACACAACGATATACGTAATTCACCCAAAATTGGATTCCAATCACAAAGAAAAGGAGAAATTCACTATCAATAGACTTTATAAGAGTTTACAAAAAGTTTACATTTTTTTTTTATTTAACCAAGTTCTTTACCAAGTCTCAATAATACCTCTACATTCAAAGAGAATCTCCACAAGAAACTACTATAAAAAATCATGGAGAAATATCAAAAGATTCACACATAATAGCCGACACTTTCCCCTTCTCTTCTTTTTCTCTATTCTCTCTATTTCTCTCTTTGTTTCTCTTTAGTTCACCACAATATCATACCTATACCCTATATATTAATAAAGTACTATAGATTTTTATTATGTTTGATTTATACTCTAATTATAATTTTTAATATTACACAATAATATTCAAAATCAGACATAAATCCAAATCTAATTTTGACTTTTTATTTTAACCCAAACTTCAATTCGAATTCGAGACATCCAAACTCAATACAAACAAACTAAAGCTTTATAGTTCTTCCGAAAATTATTTAGGCAGGGGGACCTTGCGGTCCAAGTCTAACCCAATCAAGTTTGATAATAGTGGTGTCTATGTGTAGTCCTCGACTTTGAAGCAGATATCCCTGTTTTTATGCCTCCAAAATATCACCAACTTTGCTCTTGTCCATACTTCCAGCATTCCGACTGACATCTACTATCATTTTCAATTCAGCAATTTTAGCTTACAAAGTACAGATTTTAGAGTGTCCATGGCACCTCAATGCTTCAAATTTGTTTTTTGAAAGAGCTGTCTATTTCACATAACTATCCATGAAGTTCACTGATAGCATCCATAAGTTTATTCTTATTTTCCACTTAGAAAATTATTTCATGAAAATCCATGACATGATTCACATTGAATATGTTAGATCAGTTTATATGTAGGTGATGGCTATAGTAGATGAACAAAGTCAATGAACCCTATGGCTGCCTGATGTTCTAAATATTGGCATTAAATTTCTATGCAAATTCAGCATGCTAGTATCAAGTTTACAGTGTCTTGACTTGCTGGTCAATCAACATCTATATGTACATGGCAAAAGTACACAAACTGATCTTTTTCTATCATCACAACATAGGTATTATTTTTTATGTAGTGGGAGCAGACACGAGAGATAGAGAGAAAATCACCGTCTTCTCATTACGATAAATTCTTGAATCCACAAGGAAGATGGAAAAGAACAAATCCAAAATAAAATAATATTATTGATAAATTTTTTTTCTTTTATTACAACCCTGAGCTGTATATATAGCTCTCTAATAAACTTAAAGTCCTACTTGATATAAACTAAAAATAGGACTTAAACTCCACTAATAGTTCTACTTAATATATCTTAAATAAAAATATCTAAATCCTATTCTTCAGTGTGCTAAGACTATTATTGACTCGGACTGATAAAAAACCCTAATTTTGAACAACACAAAATCTGAATTATCCAAAATAATAAATAATAAATTTGTAGGAATCGATCTCAGTTTTTCAACAAATAGTTATTTGCTGGATTTAAATGAATATCTTAGGAGATATAGTTTTCAGATTGTATCTGTATGAATCTTAACGAATTCTAATTGGAGTTGGAATTCAACTTAGATTGGATTTTTAATTTTACTGTAAAAAAGATGTAGTTATCCTACATCAATTTTATAATAATAAAACCAAACTAATTAAGTGATACGTTGTAGGAAAGGAGAATCAAAAGATCTCTTCAACAGTCATCAACAATTTTGGGATAATACGTCTAGCTTGTCATCAAAGTTTTTGCACTTCAATCATGCTTTTTTTTTGTCCACAAATGGTTTTCTGCCTAATATCTAGACCATTTTATTCCAACCAACTTAATAAAAGCAGGATTGTCAAAAAGATGCATACAACTACAAAAATCAGATGGAATCCACCAACAAGTTGGCAAATTGTTACTTGCTTATCAAAATAAAAGACCCAAAATGACTGCCACATAAGAGTAATTCACTAAAACACTTTTGCATGGCATACCTGACTGGAAAAAAGTGAATTTGGAACTATAACAGGAAACTTTTCGGAATTCACCAAGGATGTACTTGTCAGCCCCATTTCTACCACTTGCCCTTCTATTGATCCAGCCTACAAAGGAAACACTTGCATGAATCATGAAAAGAAGCACAAATGAAACACACTATTCATGACATTGATGATTGTAACAGGACAGTTGATCATCGACAAGCATTTAGAACATTTCCAGCATACATATTTAAAATTTGTACTTCCTCAGGAAGTTCACAAGATTGGTAAGGTTCTTTTAAGGTCCTCATTACCAAATCTAGAAAGCCAAAAATGAACAAGTTTGAAATGGCACATTTCATCTGAAAACTTCTACAGAAACAAAAGGTTCTTGGGTATATCTTTGGGTTGCCACTTCAACATGATGGCTGCTTGAGAATTTAGAAGCCATTGGGTGCTGAATTCTCCTCTCCCATATTAAATGCTGGGCTGAAAACAACGATGAAGCCTGTCATTGGGGCCCACAACTACTTTCACATGAATTACCTTCAGTTGCAACTCCAGAATTTTTCCTCTCCGAATTTCAAAAATTCAGTAACAAGGATTCCAATATGCATGCAATTTGTTCAATATACAGATTAATAGGAAATGGAAGAGAAGTATTTCATCAATTATCAAGAGAGACCAAATAGAGGGACCCAAAATTACCTTTATACTATCCCCGACAGAGAAGGGCCTCAAAAATTGCAAGGAGAGCCCACTGAGCATATTTCCAAGGATGTCTTTTGCAGCAAATGCAGTAGCCACTCCTGATATAATGATATCATCATGTGGTGAAATCTAGACCATATGTCAAAAAGAAATAAATATTTGTGCATTGAAAGGAACATTTTCAGATCAAAGATTTGTGTCTGTCTAAGACAGAAATCTAGTAAAGATAAGTAGTATAACTTTCATACAAAAAACAAAAATATCTACCCTATATCTTAAATTAATAGTATTCCAGTACACTGCTCATTTTTGTGTTCTGAATCCTATTACAAATAAAGTATGCTAGAATCATTTCATAAGCACAAACACACAATGGATACCTGCATACTGACAAAGTTCCAACATGTTTTCTTAATTCCATTCTCTTCCAATAGATTAAAAACACAAAATTTGTAAGAGCCCAACTGAAAAATATTGGCAAAGCTGGTGCAACAGAATAACGTTACCCAGTTTAAGAATAATCTCTTGTACACAAGACGAGTTATCTTCAAAACCTTATTTGTTTATATGCAGTTCAAAACTAGCTCTGTACCTGCCATAAACCTTATTGAAAACAAAAAGCAGCTCAACAAAAGGAAAACAACATATAAAGAATTACAAGTTTTAAGTCATAATAGCAGTAAAGACCTGCTTATATATTAACATTACCAAAAATAGGTTATATACGTCCTAAGAGTACAATAAACAATGCAATGCTGCATTAAGGTCTTTACTGGTGTCTTACAAACTAGAATATAAAAAGGCAGGACAGCAAACACCAAGGGCAAAGTTGGGTAACAAAAAAAATGAAAAGATAACAATGACATAGGAAGAATACAATATCAAGAGCAGAGTTCAAAAATTTTGGATAAAAAAGGAAAAGTAAAAAAAAAAGAGCTTATTATATGTAAAAAAGGTCTCACAATAATAACATGTATTCTTTTCAAAAGAAGAAAATTCATATATTAACTTAGAAAAAGAAACAAAACTGATTGTCAGACATAGCCAAAGTAACTAAAACTTAAATTTCAGCATTTTCAATGTTTTAATAGCTTTCTGCCAGAATCTTGATTCATGCTTATCCCATTCAGTCAATTCTCAATATGAACACTAAAAGATTAGAAGTATACTGCTACAACACATTTTTCATCTTTTTGTCTTATATTAATCAAAATTTATGGGGAAAATAGACAATTAAGTTTTTGTTGTAAATTTGCAGTCAAATACTATGGTTTACTAAATTTATTACAAAATTATTGGGTTCATATACAAACAATAAAATGTAATATGCAATTGTCATCACAATTGTTGCCATTAAAATTTAGCATTACCTCCTATGCCCCCTACAGTTAGAATTGACTGAACAGCCACACCACAAGCTTCTGCTAATGCCATCACAGCAAGGATAAGAAGCCCCACAGATGAAACTCTCTCCAGTGTCAACAACTTCTCTTTGTCAAGCCCTGTTGCAACTTTGTTATCCATAGCCCACACAAAGAAGTTGGTTTTCCACTTATGAAGAAACCAAACAAATGAAAGAACAACTGCACCCATCCATATTTGAGAAAGGTATGCAGTACTTGTCGATGAAATCATCGCTCCCCTGCAAGCAGCAAGAAATGCATCAACACAGTAGATATAGAAGTAAGCAACAAAAACTTCCTATATGAAACAATAACAGTTGTGCTCTTTTATAAACAAACGGCCAGCCTACATTTTTCATTTTTAAGACTAAAGAAAGTCATAATCTGCGATCATGCAGAATCCGTGACAGAAGAAAGCATATTGAAAGGAATCATAGGACTTCTGCCAGCAAATCTAGCATTTCATTTATCATACAAGGAGCAATTTCTTTCAAACTAACAAGGAAAAATAAGTTTCCTGAAATGGTTTCTCTTCAAGATGAAAACATTCTTTAGTATCATTTTCTTTCATATAAAATAAATTCTAAAATCTGCTATTAAACATATTACGCTAAGATATGCTGAATTTCTGATTTCTTTAAGAAACATGGTTACTAATCAAACAAACTGAATAGAAGTTGGCAAGGAACAGTAATGAATTGGATCTAGAAAATGTTGACAAGAATGATGTGGAGCAAAATGACAAACCAACTTCTCAACCAAAAAACACTGAGAAAAATTCTATCAGGTCCACATTAGATAGCAAATGTTAGCTAATGCATCAAGGCTCTTTAGAAGGCCTCAGTATCTTTTCCAGGATCTTAGCCTGTATAGTACATTATCTAGCAGGGTTATTTTCAATTAGAGCCACAAACAGGTCAAAGCAATCTTAGGCTCAATCAACCAAAGCTTGAACCTGGTTTTCAATTTAGAAAAGGAAAGCTATAGAGTGTGATCCAAAGAGATAAAATTGGAGCAGAATCAGGATAGGCTCTTCCTCCTTAAAGAGTTGTCAAAGTTTTAATTGGATTGGAATGGAATAGTTATAGGACATGTTGAAGATAGTCCAATAAAATATGGAATGATACATAGAGTTAGCTTATTCTATTATTCCACTTGGAAATAAGTCCCAATTTTCTTTAAAATTATAACTTGACCATGTTTTGTCCTTTCCCAAACAATCCTTCTGTTCTCACATTTATAGTTGTCTTCAAACAAATTGTTATCCTATTAATCTAGGCCCAAATTCACCAAGAGAGCCTAGTCAGAGCTTAACTAAACCCAACAAATTAAAACTCAAGCCATCCTGTGGCTGTGTAGCAAGAAATCCGGATCTTGAATCCAAATTTTTTGGTCTTGGTTCTAAGATGAGCTAGTGTCTTGACTGCATTTATACTGGAAAGGAGGAGAAGGTTTTTAGTCTCCTCAGGGGTTTTTGGTATTTATCAAAAACCCTTGGTGAATTTCTCTCAAGAAGGTACAGTGTTAGCAATATTATGTGAGAAGAGCAGTTTAAACATGTAGAAGTGTCTGCAAGATGGATGATGAGACTCAGGACAATGAAGGGTTTAGCACATACATACAAAAATCGTTCAGGGTAAGTTAAAATGTGAAGTCCATCAATAGGTAAAATCAAGGTTAACAAGGTCACAAATGTTTGCCCCAAATTTTGAGTCACTGTTGGAGTAGATCTAGCCTTCTGTACCATAAGAGAAGATATGATCTTTGCAATCACCCAATTCCAATTTTCAAAGGCTGATGAGATGCCTCAATGTAGCGGCTTGATGTTGTGCTTCCACAACAAAAAATTTACAGATATAAACCCAACAATATAGCATGTATCTAGATGCAAAACAGCCATTTTAGTTATGCACAAGTTATTTAATTAGCATAAAATTTAAAGAACAGGAAAGAGCATCTTGGCCATTATAACATAAAAAATAACTTTTCAACTGACTTTTTTGGAGTTATATTTTCAGCTGACAAACCATGAGGGAAGCTAACAACAATGTTGTTTGGTGAAGTCTCACTTTTCTATGGGCAGATAGGCAACATATTTTCATAAGATGTACACACAAATATTCACATTTCCAGAGGCATTTATACAATATTTTTGGCCAGATTGTTCTTCAAAAAGAAAGCAAAGGGGTTGTAGCATATTTGTGTTCAAACACAAAGTAAAAGACAAAGAAGCTGAGGAAGTGCAAGATCTTACAACTGAGAAAATGCTATGAAGGTGAATAAGTACTTCACAGGATCCTCCAAAGCACTCCACGCACTTCTCTCATAAGGAACTTCTTCTGTTGTGCTTCCAGATGACAAAGTAAGGAGCCTTTTTATTGAGTATTTTTGAAGTCTTCTCAGAATTCTGGGCAGGATGAGCCAGGACAGTAGAGCAGCTGAAAGAGTCCCACAAACTGGAACTACCACCTGTTGCATATATGGTTGTGTGTCATACATATGCTGTAGTTGGGGAACAACTGTATCAAACGCCTCTTTAGCCTTCTCCCCAGCACTGATAGCAGAATCTCTAGTAGATTGGTAAATGTTATTCAAGGTTTCACTCCAGTTAGGAACAAGATCTGTTGATGTGTCTGTAGAAGTAGCATCCTGCAGATCAGATGGTTTGCTGCTAGCATGTGATGAATATACTCTACTGTGAAATGCTGAACCGACACACAAGGGGAATATGGTATGTTGAGAATGCAGCGGAAATTTTGAAGTCAAAGATGAACCAGATGCATACTGCCTGCTTTGTAGAAGAAACGAAGATGGGAGCTTCCTGTCAGTGCTCTCCAAATGTGTGCATGTAAAGACTACCATGCTATCAGATGACCAAGACACTGGAGGACAACGAAAACTACATCTTGAAATGTTGATGCCAATATAGGGATCAGAGCGTGTGGTACGCAATGAGTCAATAGCACTTCGAACAGTCCGACAAAGAAGAGCTCTAACTCCAGACATACCAAATGATACTGAATGCACCTTCACAACAAACTGAAATCTGTCTTCAAGAAAATTCATTGTGCAAGGAGACTCAAGTTACTGATTTGAAATAATGAATATAGTCATAAATCTTTAAACAACTGCAGAAAAACTGTTTGGCCTCTTATATATTAATAAAATCAAAATATTTCATCTAACAAACTAACCAGATATGTTGCTCAACTGTTTTTAATCAAGTAAATAGGTACTTTTGATTAAGAGAAGAATGTAATTTATCAGGTTGACTTATCAGTTAATTAAGAGGAATAGGTAACTCTACTTCTCCCTGCATGGATGCACCACCATTAGGCTGGTGGGAATTTAGCTGGTGATGGGTCTGCTTCTCAAACTATTTGTCCTATATGAGTACAATGAGACATAGATTATGTTTGAATATTTTGCATCAATAAATCACAATAATGAAATGCGAGAGATGCTTTCCTGATCTCTGATACAGGACCCAATATTAACTTGCCAATGGGAAAGGCATTCCCTCTTCAAGGACAAACTTCACAAATAGTATGCCATCTTCCCAACTGGTTAGCATGGAAATTCATTGTCCAAAGGTGGCAAATTTAAATAAAATATACAAGGACGCCCTTCTCCTTTCTTGTCATCCCCACAAATTTAATCCTCTTCCAGCATCAAATTTATCGGATCTTGGCATATATAAGAATTGCAGCAAGTTGGACTATACACAGACAAATTAGGGTTTCAAGAAGTGCTATGCAGCTTGAGCTAACACCAGTGATGCTAATCCAACTCCCAAAACTGGACTTTGAGCTCATCATCAAACATGGGTTCTGAATGAAATATGCTCCATCACATTTCTTTATACATCGGAAATATTGGTTCATCATTCTAGTTCCAAATGCTGATGGTAGAGAAACTAGTGGCCTGACAGAAGAAGGAGAAAGATAATGTATATTGCCTATGACTACATCAAAAAAATCTGCTTTTGCAGATACTACCTGCATTCAAGCAAACACTCTACAATTTAAGATCAGAGTTGAAGGATTACGTGGGTATTAAGCTTTTCTCTGACATAGACAGTAAATAAATAAATTAATTAAATTAGCTCCAAGGCAGACCTCAAATGTCCTAGTATGTAATAAACTCAATGCAATTATAACCCCTAACTAGTATTTCTCGTGATATCAATGAGCATGCCCGTCTACAACATGTCTATATTTCTTATCAATACAAAAGAAATTCATGTTTTTGTTCTGTCCAAAGTCAAATATAGAGCTCCTACCAGTTTACTTCGAGCAAGAGTCCCTTTTCTATGTTAAGAGTACAATCCAAAATCTGGTTAAGGTTTACAAGATCTAAATATCTCTTCTAGTATTCAAAAAAACAGGACTACATCCTATCACAAGTCTCTCGCAGGAACATTCCCTGAGAATGTCAAAACAAATAACATGAGAAGAAACTGATGTTCCCTTAACAAAAGAAAATGTTTCTCAAAACCACATGTAGGAATTGCAGAGTAAAGTGTCTTGCACCACCAATATGAATAAGGGGCTAAAAGTAGGACTAGTTGCAAAGGTATATATACTCACTTCATGAAACTAAATACCTTCATACTTCCTTCTTCTACAAAACATAATTGAATTTTTTTATCACATTGCATCAAGCGGATCAAGAAAAATAGATTTTTGCTTAGATGTTGACAATATAATTAATCATGAATCAATGATACTCTCCAAGAAAAGCTTGATATGCCACATCCTCCAAGCTATAAACTCAGAAGCTCTTTATTTGGTCACTCATGAAGACTAAAGCATGTAAAGAGAATGAAAAAAATGAATTGTACAGATTAAGTCGTTATATAGAAGATTGGCCGAAAAGATCAATGAGACAAAAGGGTAAAACTAGCTTCTTACTTGATTAAATTCATCTGGTTGGGAAGATTTAAGTTGGCATGTTATGGACCGTGTTATCACAAGAACTAACACCAACAAAATTCAAATGTCTATCAGTAAACATGTTGGTGTTCTGGAATACTTTTGAGAACCAAAGTTGCAAGGCTTGAGAAACAGATTTACATGTGTAAACAAAAATAAATAGAGACAATGGGGAATATTAAAGCTGAAGCTATTGATCAGAGAGCAGTAGAGTACAGAATCACATATCACAAGAATGAAATGAAGGTTTGCGGACTCATGAGCGAAGGTGTTAGAGTGTGAGTTGGAGGTTCAACAAGCATGAGGAGAGCCTTACTTAGATGGATACACAGGAGAAAAAAGTAAATTGAATTAGTGATCACCTTCATCAATCCAAGCCCAAAAGCCTGTTCTACCAGTCACAAATTAGCGAGACCAAAACTTTTCAAATCAGAAACTTACTATGTACTGGAAGACAAGCCTTCAGGTATCATCCCAGTGCTCTCATTACTAAGTCCTTTATTCCATCACAAAAGAATGTATTGCATCTATTCATATCCTTCGACAATCAAATATATATATATATAAATATATCATGACAAATTGGAATTCATTCGGTTACCATTTTGATAACCACAGAGAAAGAAATGCACTTAAAAGTTAAAATCAAGCTGAAACGTACAATTTTAAAGATGCAATTATGCTGTAGACAGATCGTAATCTCAAATTTCAGGACATAGGATTCTAGAGAGATTAGAACTGGGATTTGACCTACAATTCAAAGAAAAACACTGATTTGGTTAAAATCTTCATCATTTAAGAACTGAAATATAGGGAAAAGCAGTCCCATGCTCGAAATTAGCAAAGCAAAGTTCCCAGGATTCCTTCTTCACTCGGTGGCCAACTGATTCAACGTAATATTGGAATGGATATAGTGGCAGATCAAATGAAAACGGAGGCAAAAAAAAGGGGCGCTTACTGTTGATTTGTTGGATCGGAAGAAAATTCGGAGATCGGAGGGAAGAGCAGCAGCGGTGCTTTGCTCCGATTTTTATTTTTATTTTTTCAGTGTGGCGAGTAGATTGCTTGTGAAGCAAACCAGCCGTTTTTTCAGAGGAAAATAAAAAAAATTAAAAGAAAATAAAAACGAGAGAAGAGAATGCCGGAATCCCGGTCGGCTGTTCGCCTTCGCGACGGTACCAAAGAGTGTTGGGATGGTTTTTTGGTTCGGTCCGGTTGATATCCATCTAGAAACTGTTTAGTTGACAAAAAAATAAATGAAAATATAGAAAAAAAAATTTATTTTTAATTCAGTTAATAAGAGGAAAGTATATTTAGAAGTATAATTATTTTTGTAAATTATTATTATTTTATATAAAATACTATTTATTTATTTATTTATTTATTTAATTGTTTTCATAAATATATTTTTTAATAATTTATATTATTATTGTATATAATATTATTAATATTATTATATTCACTTATAGAAGTCATTTTTATATAGAAATAAATTGTAATTTATTTTTTATTTTTGAATCAAAAACATACAGAAGTGAGGTGATTTTTGATAGCCATTTCTAAATAATCAAATAATAAAAGTGGAGAGAAATAAATTTATTTTCGATTTTTTTCTTTTTAGTTTCTATTAATCAAATAATTCTTTAGACCAGAAAATTTAAAATATCAATTACCATTTTGCTTTATGTGGATATAGAAGAATTTTTGCAGGACAAAGCAAATGGAAGCTTATAATGGTTTGCTGCCGCGAGCTATTTCTTCGGCGAAGGAACTTCATCACGAAGATGGTTTATAGTTAATGGGACCAAAAATCTTATAAAAGGTTGCTGGTTTTTCATTGTCATTCGCCATCTATTTTTGTATTCTTATTTATATTATTATTTTTAAAATGTTATACTCTTGAATTTGAATTCAGAAATCTAAATTTAACTCTTAATTATGAAATCGATAGTGAGGATTTTGGGACGGCGACCGAATCCGTTCCGTGTCAATCGAACTTACAGCTGCCCCACGTATATGAAACGTAATATTGGCCTGCCCCATCCATCAAATCCTGACTCCGCCGGGCAAAAATACAAAACCCGACATGTAATGAGCCATTTGTACGAACTACAAAAAGAGAGTGAGTGGGACCTCCAAGCAATTGCTGAACTAAGCCCCGCTCCCTTGACTCTTCTCAGCAAGATGCATCGCCTCTCCGCAGTGCGCCGCGCCCGCAGGCGTTTGGCCGCTCGCACCGGATTCCTTTCGTAGTTGCCAGCCCACGCGCCAGTCCCGCGCTCCCACCCGCACGAGGGTAAGTGGATGTCACTGAGACGGTAAACGTTCAGAGAAAGAAAGACTAATCATCGGCTTTGGAGGAAAGTTGCGGAGGATGCTCGCGGCCGAGTCGTTCGAAGTTGGGGCACCAAGCTGTAACTGATGTAGCACGCACGCTTGGTCCAGCTGACGGCAACGGGCTGCTTCCAATCAAGATGGTACATAGTAATACTCATTTGAGTTATGACTGGATATTTAAACAATTAAGTATTATTAGGCGTTTTTTACTACTTGTGTTTGGATGACCAACTCCGCAAGGAAACAATCCAATTATAAATGGCCAAATGGGCAGCAAAAGCAGGTGCAGTTGACTTGATAGCTTATGCCGGCATTCCCCGAGCCGTCCTTTCCGAAATGCTGCCAACTGTGCATGATTTCGGCATCCATCCGCATGAACCTTGCCTCCAACGAGACGCATAAACAAAGCCAGGCTCCACACCAGAGAGGCCCAAAAGAACGGAGAAGATTAAAGATTCCAACTGGTGCAAGGGCGGCGGCAGAAGCATAAAAACTAGAACACAAGGTCAACTGGTTGACCTCCACAGTAGGGAATGTCGAAAACACAAACAAATTGCAAACGAGTGAACCACGCCTGCCTTCTTAAAAAGAGTTACGCTTCGGTCACGCTTGGGCGTTGCAGAGGATGCTTGTGAGAGACAGGTGAAGAGGAGCATGTGCTCCATTCCCTCCGAATGGTACGGGCAATGCATGATGAGTGAATTTGCAGAACTTATTGGATTCATTCATCGTCTTAGTCGTAATTTAGATCTTTACAGTTTAAATCTGTTGCTGTTATGTGAGGGCAACGATGAAAATTGTTCCTTTTCGTATAAGCTAATGGAAGATCTACATATTAGACATTTTTCTAATCAATAAAGAATTAAATTATATTATATTTTATGGATACAATTTATTAAATTTATACGGGAATAAACCGCAAGACTTGGATTTCAGTAAATTAGCGTTTTGCAGTTGAAATATACCGTCGATATTTCTCTCAAATTTTTATAAATAATATTTCCAATTAAACCTTAAATCCCATCCATGGCGCATCATGGATTTATTTCGCTTCAGCAACAACAATTTTTTTCAGGTATGATTCTCTAGGGTGGCAGTGGAATCACTCCCTTCATCGCCATAATCCGAGAGCTAATCTACAGAAGCACAACTCTTAGTAGCTCAACACCAAGCATTCTACTCATTTGCGCCTTCAAGATATCGTCCGACCTGACCATGCTCGATCTTCTCCTCCCGATCTCCGGCAACGTCTCCGACCTCTCCCGCCTGCAGCTAAAAATAAGGCCTTCATCACCAGAGAGAAGTCACCCTCCACTTCCGAAGCCAAGAAGCTCATTCGCACCATATGGTTCAAGCCGTTCCCTTCCGACGCACCTTTCTCCCCAGTACTCGGCTCCAACAACTGGCTCTGTCTCAGCGCAGTCATCTCCGCCTCCTTCGTCGCATTCCTCGTCCTCCTAGGCATTCTGACGCGCTACAACATTTACCCAATCGACCGCAACACTAACCAGATCTACTCGTACTCGGCGCGGGCACTGCTGAACTTGCTTTTGATTTGTGTTTGCATTGCTGTTACTGCTACTACAGCAGTGCTGTGGAACAGGAAGAGCAGCGTCATGGAGGCGAAGCAGATTCAAAGCACAGGCTCTTCTATGACGCCGACAACCTCGCCAAGCTCATGGTTCTACAACGCTGAGCGGGAGCTGGAGAGTGTTCCATATGAGTCCATTGTGCAAGCTACAAATGTACACTACGGTGCAAGACCAGACCTCAAGAGTAAGTAGAACATATTAATTTCGCAGAATTTCTGGATTTTATGGTAATTATGAGCTACCGTTGGAATCTTTCTTTTGCGGAGATGTTTTTGGAGTGCGAGGATCCAAGTACAGGGGTGATGGCCAGCGGACCCAAGGAGCAGCGCCATGAAGTTGCAAGCATTTGCTCATCTGGGTTGGCAGATAATTCGCATTTTGAGTCCATTAGCTTCAATTGGTGATGGGGATCATCGATGATGTAATTAACGAAAGCGAAAGTCAGAGTGCCAGAGCCTTTAATTTCTAATATTGTGACAAGTGTACATGGATAACGCTTGAGGAATATCATGCCAAGTAATTTTTGTAGAATCATGTTTGTCACAAATGCGTTTGTTTGTTCAACCGGAGAAATTATCGAATGCTGCGGTGGTATTAGGATGTTAAGCTGAGCTGGCGTTTCGTCCAATGGAAAGATGGCACCTGGCTGCTTTTTTTTTTTTTTGGAAAGGAAGGGTCGGGTGGGTTCAGATCGACTCATTTTGATCCGACTCAAACTTGACCCTCGACCAAATTGCCGAGTCTAATTAGCTCTATAATTACTCTTTAAGTTTTTTTTAAAAAAATTCACAAATAATTATCTGCTTTGCTGCTTTCGGACATCCGTGCTGGTAGGATTTCCCAAATGCTACAGTTTTATGAGTTCCGCAACTCGATATTTATGATTTTTATTTTATTTTTTTTGGAATTCCTTCGCATCTCAGCGATGTATTAAAAGCGTCGCTAGGACAAACTTTGCCAGATTTACGTTATGGGCAAGAAGGACTTCTTTGGATATTGTTACTCTATTGTTGTCGTTCATTTTTAAGCACCATTTTGCATGTGCCCCCCTAAAATATTTGCAAATAAGAGAGCGTTCTTATAAAGTAGGCCTAAGCATACATGGCTTATAAAATGACACCTGTTTTTGCAACAAGTAAGAAAAATATAGAGCTGAATTCAGGAAGTTAAATTTAGTTGCCGCCGTAACAATTACTACAGTAGATACGAGCCGTAAATCATGATTTAAAAAGCTGGGTAAACTCATGTCTATCATAGCGATTGCTATTTTATCGAAATTAGACATAAATATGATTCATGGATTTGGATCTAATGGTTCAAACGTATCGGATCATAGGAGTTGATGAAAAGGCTTTGTATTAGAAGATCACATAGGGTTAGACTCAGTAAATCAAGATCCTCGAAATCAAGCAAAGATAGAAGGGGGCCAAAAAAGAGAAGCAAGACCTCAGATAAAGAACCAGATAAATAATTTGACCAAACACTGTTTATGACAAAAAATGAAAGCGGACGTATATGGCATGCAGCCAAGGTCGTGATTGCACAAATTCCTTCTGATTCTTCTCCATGTTTCATACCATATCTCACACGCTCTATTCCCCAATCTTTCCTCTATAAATTTGTGTTCATCCCTTCAATCAAACATATGCCAATCAGACCCTAAAAACATGAAGACGCAAGCTTCTTCTTCGTCTTCTTCTCCAATGGCGGTGCTCACAGGGCTGAAGCTGCTCTTGCTTCTTGTGTTCGTTGGCTGGTTGATGTTATGGGTTGTCATGCCGACCGACTTCTGGTCGAGTGTGTGGTTTCCAAAACTCCATTCCAGCACCAAATCTTTCTTCGGTCTTCAAGGTTTTTGCTTTGTTTAATTTCTTCCTTTTTGTTCTGTTTTTCTTTCTCACATTTTGTTCAATATTTTGGTGATCTTATGTTTGTTCCAGGGACTAGGACCTTGATATACACATTACCGATCTTGTTCATCGCTTTGTTTGGATCTATCTATCTCCATGTAGCAAAGAAAACTAGCAACATTGTTCGAAGGTATGGAACTTTGAACTCTGCACCTCAAAATTAGTCTTTGTCTCTGTTTTTTGTTCTCGAGTTTTTATAGCTCAAAAGGGCAATTTTTTTCATTGCAGAGGCCTTCTAAATAAAGTTTTCGAACAAATGAAAAGGCCGGTGTTGATGAAGGGACCTATGGGAATCCTCTCAGCTGTGGAGCTAACATTTACATTGATGTTTCTCGCGCTCCTCGTCTGGTGCTTTTCCATTAACTTAAACCGTAGCTTCTCTGAAATCGATCCTAATGTAAAGGGATCAAACCTGTAAGATTTCTACTCTGAATTTAAGCTGATCAAAGGATCTCAATATGGATTCTTCTTCATAACTCGGAATGGGTTATTGCTTGGCAGAGCATGGACTAAGTTGAAAGATGTCGCATTTTGGTCTGGGTATGTTGGCAACATTGCCACAGCCTTCCTCTTCTTTCCGGTAACACGAATATCGTCACTCTTGCCTCTCGTCGGCCTCACTTCAGAGGCCAGCATCAAGTACCATATCTGGATTGGCCACACTATCTTGCTTCTCTTTTCTGTCCATGGATTCTGCTTTTCAGTTGCATGGTATTACCAAGGCGCTCTCCATGAGGTATCCCAAAGAATTCTGAATGTTTCTAAAATGTCTTAACTTTTAACATGTTTCACCAATTTTGGATATGAATTTAGTTGTGGCATTGGGATCCCCATGGAGCATCCATTTTGGCTGGAGTCATAGCTTTGTTATCTGGATTGATCATGTGGGCAACGACATTTGCTCGCATAAGGCGCAAGATGTTTGAGCTCTTCTTCTACACCCATCAGCTCTACGCTCTCTTCATGTTGTTCTATCTTCTTCACGTGGGGTTCTCCTTCTTCTGCTTGATCCTTCCCGGTGTCTATCTCTTCCTGATCGATCGCTACCTGCGATTCTTGCAATCTCGGCAGAAGGTCCGGCTTGTTTCCGCCCGGCTTCTTCCCTCCGAGGCCTTCGAGTTGAACTTCTCCAAGAGCCAAGGTTTAGAATTCTACAAATTCTTGTAAAAATGGTCTTCCTTAACGTTTCCTTTTTTGGGATACTTCTAAATACTGGTTTTTCTTCTTGCAGGAACGAGCTATAATCCATTGAGCGTAGTGTTCATCAATGTTCCCAGCATTTCAGCACTCCAATGGCACCCATTCACCATAAGCTCATGCAGCAACTTGGAGCCTGATAGGCTTAGTGTTATCATCAAGAAGGAAGGAAGCTGGACTCGAAAGCTCTACCAGATGCTGTCTTCTCCCTCTTCTCCTGACAGAATAGCCATTTCTCTGGAAGGCCCTTATGGCCCCGCTTCAATTGATTTCCTAAGGTTGATACCCCTTTGTCTCTGCTTTTATGATTGTATTATCATGCTATCAATGAAACGTAGAGATAACTAAACCGCCATCATGAATTGTATGCAGCTTTGATTCGCTAGTTCTGGTGAGTGGTGGAAGTGGAATCACCCCCTTCTTCTCCATAATCCGAGAGCTCATTCATAGGAGCAGCACTTTAGACATGCCGACCCCGAGCGTCCTGCTAGTCTGCGCCTTCAAGACATTGGCCGACCTCACCATGCTCGACCTCCTCCTTCCAATCTCCGGTGAAGTCACTGACCTGTCCCGCATTCGGCTAAGTATTGAAGCCTTTGTCACAAGAGAAAAGGCCCCCGCTGCCAATGCCCGGGAGCAACTGAGAACCAAATGGTTCAAGCCTTTGCCTTCCGACAAGCCGGTCACCCACGTCCTTGGCTCCGACAATTGGCTCTGGCTCTGCATTGTCATTGCCTCCTCCTTCGTTGCTTACCTTGTGCTTCTCGCCATTCTTACTCACTACTACTTGGGCTCCGAGAGCATCGACACTTCCTACAGGGCTCTGGTGAACCTGCTGCTCATCTGGGTCTGCATTGCTGCTACTGGTGGCGCTGCAGTGGTGTGGAACAAGAAGGGAAGCTCCATGGAATTGAAGCAGATTCGGAGTACGGAAACTACATCACCAGTAAATTCACCGACTTCATGGTTCTACAATGCCGATCGAGAGCTGGAGAGCATGCCGCATGAATCTATTGCCCAATCCACCAATGTGCACTATGGAACACGGCCTGACCTCAAGAGTAACTACCCAAACTTAGTTATCCTTTTTTATTTCCATGGCTTGCAAGAAGTCTGAAAATCGAAGTATTGTGATTGCAGAGATACTGTTGGATTGCAAAGACAAGAACACAGGGGTGATGGCAAGTGGCCCGAGCCGGTTGCGGCAAGAAGTGGCAAGCATTTGCAGTTCTAGCGAAGCTAAGAATCTGCACATTGAATCTATTAGCTTCAGTTGGTGATTATGTTTTGTCTAACAGTGAGATTGTGGATGAGTTCTTTCTTGAGCTTGGGATTGGAAAGCACCAACGTCTAGTGCGTAGCTGGATAAGGCATAAAATGTGTAGTGCACAGGTTTTTGATTTGGGCAAAATTTTCAGAATTGAAAAGCATGCAAAATGGTAATGCGCTTTGGTTTAGGTGGGTGATTTGTGAGATCGAAACGTTCTCATGTTTTGAAAGAAAGTTAATTAGTGGCAGACTTGCATCAAACGTATTACATTTTTTTTAACAATATCAAATGTGTTACAGTTAAAAGATCCAACCGTAAATGCGACAATATATAAAGCAGAGCTGCGTAAGTTGGTTAATTAGTATAACTAGATAAAAATATAGTTGACTTCTAATGAAGGCAGCATAATTAGTCGAAAACTTCATTACTAAATAAAAAGTTTACGCCATTGCTTATAGCTGATTAAGAGTGGGGTATCCCAAAATAACAAATTTCATTGAGATAATTACAATTTTGTAGTTCTTTCTAACTATTAGAAGCAGATTAGTGTTGTCAAGTGAGCTCACAATATCTCCTGTGAACATATGATTTTAATTTTTCTCAATTTTTATCTAATTGTAAGCGAATAAACTATCAATCAAGTTCTGAGTGTCCATTATAATTCGGTGTAATGCATATTTATCCACGATAGCATGTTATCATCACCAAAATATGATTACCAGGAGTTGAAATGTCATCTAAGCCCATACTAAAAAATATAACACTTTATGTGAGTTGTGGTGCAAGGATACGTGAGTTTACAAGGAATGACAGATAAAACCCCTTAGTAGACATTGGTGATAGATGGAGCTGAGACTTAGATTTTTGAAAAACTTACCTTAAGCCTTCGGTAATTAGTTTTAATTATTTATAATTTTTTGTAATTTTCGAAATTATCCTCACCTTTTTTAAAAAAAATATTTATCTACACATCTTTAATTATTATTTTATCAAAATTTTTTCAAAAAATTCCGATTTTACCCTCGATTATTTTTACAATTAAACCCCTAAAAACTTATTTTTTATTATTTAACACTCTGAAATTCAGATTTTTGTAAATAATACCCCGAAATTATTCTAATTTACAGAAAAATTTCCGAAATTTGGATTTTTGTAAATAACACCCCGAAATTATTTCAATTTACAAAAAAGTCTCCGAAATTATCACGACGGCTGCGAGGGTGACAACGCACGGACGGTGACGCCGAAGGTTGACGACGGGAGCAGAGGCCCAAGGCGGATGAGCGGGTGCAAAAGCCGAAGACCGAGGCCGGCGCGCCGGCACGCCGGCACGCAGAAGCGAATGGCCAAGGCCGAGGCCGTTTGCGCCCGCTGCCGGCGTGCTGGCGCACCCGCCTCGGCCTCCGTCCCCAAACGGCCTCAGCCTCAGCACGCATGCGCAGACGACCTTGACCTTGGCCATTTGCGCCCGCGTGCTGGCGTGTCGGCCTTGGCCTACGTTCCGTGTGCCGAGGCCAAGGCCGAGATTGTCTGCGCCCGTGTGCCAAGGCCGAGGTCGAGGCCGTCCGCGCCCGCGTGCCGGCGTGCCGGCACACCAACCTCGGCCTCTAACATTCGCTCTCGCGCACCGGCCTCGAGCCTCCGCTCCCGCCGCCGGCGTTCGGCGTCACCGCCGGCACGCCACCACCCTCGCCACTGTCGCAATAATTTCGAAGACTTTTCTATAAATCGAAATAATTTCGGAGTGTTATTTGTAAAAATCCGAATTTCGGAGATTTTCTGTAAATCGGAATAATTTCGGAGTATTATTTGCAAAAACATAAATTCGGGGTGTTAAATAATAAAAAATAAGTTTTTAGGAGTTTAATTGTAAAAATAACCGAAGGTAAAATCGAAATTTTTTTAAAAAAATTTGATTAAATAATAATCAGAGGTGTGTAGGTAAATATTTTTTAAAAAATATATAAATAATTCCGAAAATTACTGAAATTATAAATAATTAAAATTAATTAAGAGAGTTATAAATAATTCCTCTTAGATTTTATGATGGGCCAAGATCCTGCCTGGCCCGGGCTTATGACGACTTGCCTCCCGCCTCCCATTAATGGCAGTAAAGAATATCTCGCAAAAAATTATTTTTTGGTCATTAAAGGAAGATATTAGCCTCATTTATTATGACGTGTGGTAGCGTTTTTGACACGCCACTATGAGATATCCGGTCGGGTGCTAGGGCTGTCCATTCAGTCTGAAATCGAATAGAATCCAACTGAATACAGTGAATCGGAAATTTTAGTTTTAAAAATTTAAAAATTAAATCGAATGGAAATACTATAAAAATTGAACTAAAATTAAATTGAAATATTTTGATTCGATTAAGACTGAAAATCAAAATTTTAAATCAATTTTTTTTTCAGTTGAATTCAATTATATTTAAATTTTAAAAAAAATCAAAATCAAAACCAATATTATATATATATATATATATATATATAATGTATATATATTTTTGGTTCGGTTCAGTTTTTATGATTTTTTAAAGTCAAAAATCGAAAGCAAAACCGAGCACTGAAATTTTTTATTTTAAAAATTGAACCAAACAAAAAATTGAATAAATCAAACTGAATTAGTTATTTAATTTTGGTTCCATCGATTTATTCAGTGTGAAACGACTAATACACATGCTGAACTAGAGTGAGGAAGGTGGTTGAGTTACCTTACACCATGTTGGTTTGGGTGATATTAACAATTTTTTTTTGTTCCTATCACAAAGTATATTCTCGAATCTCTCAATTTTCCTCTTTCGTGAGTCATCAATGCTTCACCAATTTTAATATGAATATTAGAGTTTTTTCTTTTTTTTATTAGAAATAAAATTAGCTATCATATCCTATATCTTAAGAGTTTTTTTACTATAAAGAATTATTGTCACAATATGATCGTACGAAGTAGAAGGAGACATAGAATAATCGGTATCTTATCGTCATCTTCAAACTTCATATCAATTTTTAGTAAATTGTTAATAATTTTATTAAAGGTATTCTGGTAATGTAGCATAATTATATCTTCACTTATACGCAATTTGTACAATTGTTGTTTTAGTTAGAACTTATTCGTGAGATTTTTTGACATATATAACTTCCCAAATTTTATCTAAACATCCATCGTCATTTCTTCATTAATGACATTATATAAAATATCATTAATTAAACTAAAAATAATTAAATTTAATATTTTTTTATTTATCTTTTCCTAATTTTCATGGCTTATGGCGGATGTCTATGGCCGATGCCTGCCCAAAGCAGACAAGAACCAAAAGGGCCCAAGCCCTTTGTTTTCTGACTATCCCGTCTCCCTTGTCCTTGGCCCTGACAACTATCTGGCTCTCCATGGTCATTGTTTCCTCTTTCATTTCCTACCTTCTACAGGGCTCTGGTGAACCTTCTGCTCATCTGTGTTTGCATTGTTGCTACTGGTGGCGCCACAGTGCTATGGATCAAGAAGGCGAGCTCCACTGAATTGAAGCAGATTCAAAGAATTGACTCGATGTCGCTGTTCATTACTTCATGCTTCTACAATGCCGCTCAAGAGCAGGAGAGCACGACACATGAATCTACAGCCCAGTCCACCAATGTGCACTATGGCGCAAGGCCAGACCTCAAAGAGTAAGAAGCCAAACTTAGTTGTTCCTTTTGGTTTCCATGTCTTGCAAGAAGTCTGAAAAATGGAAATATTTGGCTTGCAGAGATACTGTTCGATTGGACAGAGGGGTGATGCCTAGTTGCCTGAGCGGTTTGCGTGGAGTTTTTGCTCTTCTAGTGAAGCTAAGCGTCTGCACTGTGAATCCATTTGCTTCAGTTAATGATTGTGTTTGCCCAACAGAGAGATCGTCGACGAGTTTCTTTCTTGAGCTTGGAACTGGTCTAGTATATATATAGCTGGAGGGTGTGATTTGGAGTCCTCAGGATTGATTTGGGAAATTATTTATGTTTTTTCAAAAAAGTTAATCAGTATCAAGTCATTAGGTCTTGATGATAGATCAAGGAAAATTATTATTCTTTGATTTGTTGGACGGCAAAGAAATAATCTAATCACCAACGTGGTCCAAAATTCGTCCAATATTTTTCATTGGTCCCTGACACACAGAAAACACCAAACGGAACCCAATAATTATGGTTAATAAATAAACCCGTAAACAAATGTTAAAGACCCGGAAAATTGACTTGTAGTCTTTTCCTTAGAACCAAACGCAGTCAAGTTGCAATTGGCAAAATACAAATTAGAAAGAAAACAACAGACAAGTCCACAAATCTTCTTGAAATTCCTTATGCAAATATATCATTTGACTTTAAAAAATTATTTAGTGCACCTACAAATTTTATCACGCTTTGAATTTGAAATCTCTTGCTTTGGAACGTAACAATACTATGCCCAGGCTGAAATCCCATAAATATAAAAGACCAAATTATTAAATCTGTAAATATAATAATTTATAAAAATTACATTTATAATCTCCAAAAATAAATCTCGATAATATCATTAAATTTTTTCAAATTATTTTACCATAATTCGATATATTTTTCAAATATTAAAACAAACAAATTCAATCTAAATCTTCACATCACTCTACAACTTAGCTGAAACTCAATAATTTATATCTAGTAGTCAAATCTGCAAGAGAATGAATAATCTTATGTTAAGACAATATTTTTATATAGATATTATGTAAAATTTTAGAACAAAGAGTTAAAATTCATGAAATAAAAAAATCATTCAGAGAATTACAAGTCAATATCAAAAATGAAGCTGCTAGTATTTAAGATAACTTATATATATGCACATATAGTTTTAAGATTTAGTTCAAGTAAAGTTAAAATCCCTTTTAAACTTCAAGCAAATACTACAAAGGCAAAATATCTAAAATTAACAATAATAATATTTTTAAAATCATTAACAAGAACTCATTCAAAAAATTATAAATCGATTCAAACAAGTAATGACTGATGTCTTCATAATAAGTAATGGATACACCCATAATTGGTGACCCGAATCATATACAAGTGGACATACTTTAAATTAGTGATCGTAACAGGAATCAAGAATTTATTATAAAATGAATCTTGTTATAAATATACCGTTATTTTGATAGCCGCAGATGGCAGCGAAATCGATTTCTAACAGAAATATAAATACATATTGACATGACCATTTAACCTTAATGGCCGAGTAATATAGAAATCAAGTAAAAAACAACACAGTAAAAAATAAAAATATTATACCATGATCTAATAATATTTATAAATATTTCTTACATAGGAATACTTGCTTGGTTTTTAACTTTAATACAAAAATCTAAATAAATATCAAAAGGTAAATAACTTTTTCATAAATTTACATGTATGATTTATATATTTTCAAGACAGGTAAATATAACATAAATATAAGACAAAGATATAATTCTCTCATAATAACTTCAAGTTATCAAGAAGTATTTAAAAGTATATGTACTATATAATAATAATTCATACTTATAAAAAAAATACAAATTCACCAAAATAAATTACTAACTTAATATTATTGAGAGTCGCTCATTATTTTACCTGAGAGAAAATTACAACAAGTACAAAGAAACTAACGCAAGTCTTCTAGTCTAAACTTAAAACATAAAAAGAATATAACTATAACTATCAATATCAAACAACATGATTCTTAATACACAAATTCAAATACGATTTTATTTAGTCTCTTTAACCTTAACACATGCTAAAAGTATTACCCAAATTCGATTAAGAGCACGTATCATAATAGTTTTATATTAAAAGCACATATCATAATAGTTTTATTTTAAATTCACATTTAACATGCGAACTAACTATAATAATTCTAAGATCAAGACTTGTAATATATATCTATTATCCCTTGACACTAAAGTCAATGAACACATGTCACAAATGGGTCTAATTTGGTCCTACGCCTAATGACGCAATAATATCAAAATCGAAACTTTTAACATTTATAATTGATATTCAAATCATGTACATGAGTTTCTATAATTTTGGAAATAAATATTAACTTAAATAGAAATATGACATAATAGCATCTTGATCTTAATAATGATATTCTAAATAATATTTGAAAATAATGATTTTGAGATATCACAACCTAAATTTTAAGTATCAACATAGTCTCTAAAAATTCACCAATAAAATTAGATTTAATTTTAAAAATATAAATAACTATAACAAGATCACAATATGGTAAAAAAAAATTTAGATCATAAAATCAAATATATTAATTCAAAGAATTCCCAAGAATAGAATGACGATTGATATAAAAATAGAATCAAAATTAAAATCTCAAATTTAAAAACATGAAGAATATAAATTAGAACTTAATTAAGAGAAAAGTTGAGATCATTATCTAATTAAAAAATCCACAATTTTAAGAGAAAACCAAGCTCTAGACTACTCACATATTATTGAACTCATTGTTTTTATTAAATTATAGTCATCGTTCTTTTCAAATTTCTTTTTTTTTTCTTTGAGCAGCGCCATAATTTGAAAAAAGAGCAAATAACGCTTAACAGGAGAAATCGTGAATTTAAGATTAAATTTTAACTATTTTATAAAAATCTCCCCAAATTTTGAAAATTTACCGGGTTTCACAAATTTGGTCAAATCTTTTCTATTTGGCAAACTGAGCAGTAGTAGGCTTAGTAGCAAATATGTCCCACCACTCAAAAACATTTTCCACTCGCACAAAGATTTTTATCAACGATTCATTCCCGGCCGCCCATCCATCCCAACCCACACGCTTCTCTCTAACCTTTCCTCTTCCCAGTCTTGCTTCTCGCCAATGGAGCTATACCTCCTCCTCCTCCTCCTCTCTATCCTTTCCCCTCCCCTCCTGCAAGCTTTCAACCCTAGTACCGCCTTCTTCCTCGACTGCGGCTCCTCCACCAACACCACCATCTCCTCCGACAACCCCCCTCGCGAATTCAAACCCGACTCTGACTACATCCGTTCGTCTCCGTCAACCTCCCTCACGAACCCAAACAACTCTTCTGCCTCCTCTCCTCTCTACTACACAGCCAGGGTCTTCACCCAGACCTCCTTCTACCGCTTCCCGATCACCACCAACGACACCTACTTCCTCCGCGTACACTTCTTCCCCTTCTCAGCCGACAACCACAATCTCAGCGCCGCCAACTTCAGCTTCTCCTTCTCCAACCTCCAAAAGAACCTCCTCCTCGGTACTTTCTCCCCCTCAAATGCAACTACCCCTATCATAAGGGAGTTTCTTCTCTGGTTGGACGGCGGCGACTTCCATGTCACCTTCTCCCCCAATTCGAATTCCAACCCTTTAGCTTTCATCAGCGCCATCGAGGTGTTCACCGCACCGTCGGAGATCCTCATTGGCAGCCCCCCACCAAAATATGTTTTGCCACCAGGAGATGGCGCCCGCGTGGAGCAAATTTCGCTCCAGGCGTTGGAGACCGTCCACCACATCAACGTCGGTGGCTCGCTTATCACGCCGACAAACGACACCTTGTGGAGGACCTGGATCCCCGACGATGACTTCCTCTTGTCTAAGTCCTCTTCTCTGACGAACAGCACTACCAGCCAGAAAATTGTCTACCGAACTGATCTGCGCCGCACCCGTGAAATCGCGCCGGAATCCGTCTACGACTCCGCGCGTACCATGAACATATCGCCGGAGATCCGCGCCGTCAACCCTGGGTTCAACTTCAACGTGACCTGGAGCTTCCCTGTGCCGGTGGGGCCGGGCGACAAGTACTTCCTTCGGATGCACTTCTGCGACTTCATTGCAAGCTCCGCCAACGACTTGATCTTTAATGTTTATATCGGGGATTTGCCGGCGACGAAGGACCTGTTTCTGGGGGCACTCACTAACCAGGTGCCAGCGGCAGCCTACTACTGTGACTTCGTGGCAGAACCGGATGCCGGAGCCGTGAAAGTTAGCATCGGCCGGTCCGACAAGAGCGACCTATGGACTGCTAACGCCATACTGAATGGCTTGGAGATCATGAAGATTAATTCATTCACGCCGGTCTCGTCGGACGACAAGAACAAGAACAAAACCAAAACCATTATTGTCATTTGCAGCTCCATTGTCAGCGGCTTGCTTCTCATCTCCGCGGCCCTTATTGGTGTGTGTATCATGATACGCAGAACACACAAGTCGAAGAAGCCGGCGCCAGAACCACAGGGAACTCCGGTCCCGTTGTCCACTGTCCCCCTTCGACTGTCTTCCAGTATCAACAATTCCCGCGGTGACGGCACGCACCCGGTGTCCCCTAGACTGAACCTGGAGCTCTACATCCCATTCGCGGACATCAAGCTCGCCACCAACGACTTCGACGAGGCACTCGTCATTGGCTCAGGTGGGTTCGGGAAGGTGTACAAGGGCGTCTTGCAGAACGGCGCCAAGGTGGCCGTCAAGCGAGCCTCTCGTGAATCCAGACAGGGTTACCCTGAGTTCCAGAACGAGATCACTGTGCTGTCCCTAATCCGACATAGACACTTAGTATCGTTGATCGGGTACTGCGACGAGATGTCGGAGATGATCCTCGTCTACGAGTTCATGGAGAAGGGAACGCTCAGGAGCTACTTGTACGGCTCCGACTTGCCGGGTCTGTCGTGGCAGCAGAGGCTGCAGATATGCATCGGCGCCGGGAGGGGCCTTCATTATCTGCACACCGGCCATTCTCAGGTCATCATTCACAGAGACGTCAAGTCGACCAACATCCTCCTCGGCGAGAACTTCCTAGCCAAAGTCTCCGACTTCGGGCTTTCCAAGTTCGGGCCGCCCCTGGGAGAGACCGACGTGAGCACGGCCGTCAAGGGGAGCTTCGGCTACCTCGACCCCGAGTACTTCAAGATGCACAAACTCACCGTCAAGTCGGATGTATACTCTTTCGGCGTGCTGCTCTTCGAGGTCCTCTGTGCGAGGCCTGCGATCGACCCGATGTTGTCGATGGAGGAGATGAACCTGGCGGAGTGGGCACTGCATTGGCAGAGGAAAGGGAAACTGGAGAAGATCATCGACCAGCGGCTCGTGGGGAAGATAAACCCAAACTCGCTGCGGAAGTTTGGGGAGACGGTGGAGAGGTGTCTGGCTCAGTACGGCGTTGATAGGCCGACAGTCGCCGACGTGCTGTGGAACTTGGAGTACGCGCTGCAACTGCAGGAGACGGAGCTGAGGAGGGAGCCGCACGAGGACAGTGGAAATGTTGATCCGAGAATTCAGCTGGTGGCTATGAGGAAGATGCCGTCGACTGTCACGACCGTGGAGGGAGACGATAAGGCGGAGAGGAGCGGTCGGCAATCGGAGATTACTACGAGCAGCGTGTTCTCACAGTTGATTACTGACGAAGGCAGGTGAACATTTGCAGTTGCTGCTGTTGGGTGGATTTGTATCGAAGCAGAGTCCTCTAATCTACGTTGTATACGCATATCTTCTACGCGAATTTGAAGATGTAGAAGCATTAGCAACTCAGAATATGTTGCAAAATTGTTGAACACAGATGGAAGATTGTGGCATGTTTTATTGGAGAAAAAATATTAATTGTCGCTCTTTTTTTTTTCATTTTCAGGAAGCTGATGGCTCCATGCGATTTGTGCGCTTTTGTCTTTGGATTGCTCTCTGTTTGAAAATTCCATCACCCCTCGAGAGTGACAAACTTTCTTAGGAAGAATTTTAAGAGCTTCCAACGAAGTGCATTGATTGTCGACAAACTAAAACTTTGTTTGTGATCTTCCACGAGTATTCGTCCAAAAATTCTTGTGCAGTCTTTTATTTTTGAGATAATTACGGGTGACCCCCGGTAATTAGCCTCAATTACGGTTAACCCCCGTAATTTCCGTAATTATCCTCACCCACCTCAAATTCGCCAGTATTTATCACGGCTCCTGATTGTTATTTAATTAAAATTTTATCAAAAAATTTCGATTTTACCCTGTTATTTTTACACATACACCCCTAAAAACTTATTTTTTATAGTTAAACCCCCGGATTTCGGAATTTTACAAATAACACCCCGAAAGAACTCAGATTTACAAAAACATCCTCCAAATTCGAATTTTTGCAAATAAACCCCCGGAAATTATTTCGATATACAGAAAAGTCCCCGAAATTCTGATTTTTGCAAATAACACCCCGTCGCGCGGGCGGGAGCGGAGGAGGAGGCCGGCAGGCCGGCCGCGGGAGCGGAGGCGGCGGCCGGCGGCGGGAGCGGAGGCGGAGGCCGGGCGGGCGGGAGCGGAGGCGGAGGCCGGCGGCTGGAGCGGAGGCGGAGGCCGGGGCGCCGGCGCGCCGAAACGCGGGCGCGGACGGCCACGGCCGAGGCCGTTCCGCCCCCGCGTGCCGGGGACGGAGGCCGAAGCCGGCGCGCCCGCACGCGGGCGCGGGCGAGGACGGCCACGGCCGAGGCCGTTCCGCCCCCGCGTGCCGGGGACGGAGGCCAAGGCCGGCGCGCCCGCACGCGGAGGCCGAGGCCGAGGCCGTTCCGCCCCCGCGTGCCGGGGACGGAGGCAGAGGCCGGCGCGCCCGCGTGTCGGGGACGGACGGCCTTGGCCTTGGCCGTCCGCGCCCGCGTGCCGGCGCGCCGGCCTCGGCCTCCGTCCCCGGCACGCGGGGGCGGAACGGCCTCGGCGTCCGCCTCCGCTCCCGCCGCCGGCTCGCCGGCGCCCCGGTCTCCGCCTGGTTCCCGCGGATTTTTGCAAATAACACCCCGAAATTATTCAAATTTACAGAAAAGTGCCCGAAATTTTGGTTTTTGCAAATAACTCTCCGAAATTATTCCGAATTACAAAAAAGTCCAGAACTTTTTTATATAACCCTCTTCTTCCTGTAGCCCTAAACGCATCTGCGTCGCCGCCGCCGCTGTGCTCTGCCGCTGCCGCCGTCAGTCCCTACGCAGTTGCTGCCGTCGCTGTCCTGCCGGATTGCCGTCGCTGTCCGCTCATTGCCTTGCGAAATACAGTGAAAGTTTAAAATTTTCAAATTTCAAATTACAAGTTTATTATTTTGTACATTTAAAAATAGACTACCTTCAATATTTTTCTTTATAAATACGTCCAAATTTTATTTATTTTATAAATAAATTTTACAAATAAGTCATCGAAGGTTTCAAAGCTTAAAATTTAAAATTACAAGTTTCATATTGTACATTTACAAATAGACCCCTTCAATATTTTTTTTATAAATAAGTCTATATTTTTAATCATATTTTAAATAAAATTTTACAAAAAAGACATTAGTGTTTTTTATATTTATAATTACAAATTTAATATTTATAAATTAAAGAATAGACCCTCAAATTTTTTTAAAAAAAATAACTGTAAAATTTTTTTTAAACTAATTTTTACTATTTTTTACATTTAAGAATAGACCACCTTTAATATTTTTTTTTATAAATACGTCCAAATTTTATTTATTTTATAAATAAATTTTACAAATAAGTCATCAAAAGGTTTCAAAGCTTAAAATTTAAAAATACAAGTTTCATGTTGTACATTTACAAATAGACCCCTTCAATATTTTTTTTATAAATAAGTCTATATTTTTAATCATATTTTAAATAAAATTTTACAAAAAAGACATTAGTGTTTTTATATTTATAATTACCAATTTAATATTTATAAATTAAAAATAGACCCTCAAATTTTTTTTAAAATAACTGTAAAATTTTTTTAAAACTAATTTTTACATTTTTACATTTAAAAATAGATCACCTTTAATATTTTTCTTTATAAATACGTTCAAATTTTATTTATTTTATAAATAAATTTTACAAATAAGTCATCGAAGGTTTCAAAGTTTAAAATTTAAAATTACAAGTTTCATGTTGTACATTTACAAATAGACCCCTTAAATATTTTTTTTATAAATAAGTCTATATTTTTAATCATATTTTAAATAAAATTTTACAAAAAAGACATTAGTGTTTTTTATATTTATAATTACAAATTTAATATTTATAAATTAAAAAATAGACCATTAAATTTTTTTAAAAAAATAACTCTAAATTTTTTTTAAAACTAATTTTTACAAATACACCCCTCGCCGGAGGCCCGACGGCGCGCCGGACGGCCCGCCGGCACTCGGCCGCGGACGGCCTCTGCATGCGGGACCGGAGACGAACGCCGAGGCCGTTCCGCCCCCGCGTCTCGGGGACGGAGGCTGAGGCTGGCACGCCGGCACGCGGGTGCGGACGGCCAAGGCCAAGGCCGTCCGTCCTCGGCACGCGGGCGCGCCGGCCTCTGCCTCCGTCCCCGGCACGTGGGGGCGGAATGGCCTCGGCCTCGGCCTCCCCGTGCGGGCGCGCCGGCCTTGGCCTCCGTCCCCGGCACGCGGGGGCAGAACGGCCTCGGCCGTGGCCGTCCTCGCCCGCGCCCGCGTGCGGGCGCGCCGGCTTCGGCCTCCGTCCCCGGCACGCGGGGGCGGAACGGCCTCGGCCGTGGCCGTCCTCGCCCGCGCCCGCGTGCGGGCGCGCCGGCTTCGGCCTCCGTCCCCGGCACGCGGGGGCGGAACGGCCTCGGCCGTGGCCGTCCGCGCCCGCGTTTCGGCGCGCCGGCGCCCCGGCCTCCGCCTCCGCTCCTGCCCGCCCGGCCTCCGCTCCGCTCCCGCCGCCGGCCGCCGCCTCCGCTCCCGCTGCCGGCCGGCCGGCCTCCTCCTCCGCTCCCGCCCGCGCGACGGGGTGTTATTTGCAAAAATCCGAATTTCGGGGACTTTTCTGTATATCGGAATAATTTCCGGGGGTTTATTTGCAAAAATTCGAATTTGGAGGACGTTTTTGTAAATCTGAGTTCTTTCGGGGTATTATTTGTAAAATTCCGAAATCCGGGGGGTTAACTATAAAAAAATAAGTTTTTAGGAGTGTATGTGTAAAAATAACGGGGATAAAATCGGAATTTTTTGGTAAAATTTTGATTAAATAACAATCAGGGGGCTGTGGGTAAATATGGCCGAATTTGAGGGGGGTGAGGGTAATTACGGAAATTACGGGGGGTTAACCGTAATTAAGGCTAATTACGGGGGGTCACCCGTAATTATCCCTTATTTTTATCCAAAATTTTGGATCCATTTATTTTTCAATACCAAGTTTCTTTCCATTTTACGCTTCATAAATTAAAAGTTTCAATGTCACAATGTATAATTTTACTTTTTCTTACTAAGTCTTAGAGTTTTAGTTTATAATTCTATCTTTAAGATTTGGTTTTAACTCTAACAATTCATTGTCATTATTTTTTTGTCGAAGGGGTGAGATTGATAACACTCTTCATGCTTGTTCTTCTTCTTCCTGGTTTTTTTTTTTTTTTTTGACTCAGAATCAAATCTTCAAGTTTTTATGATGTAGTTAACCTGAAGTGTAAACCTTTATTGTTTTGGTTTACATTTTTAAATATTTAGTTTAGTTCTTTAAGGTTTAGAGTACACCTCTTTAACTTTAAATCATTTTTTCCCTTTGGCATTTCATTAGATTTTTCAGTTTTTGAATATTTCTCCTCCAGGTTCTGTTTCTTCTCATTAAATTTACATGTTTGTCCTTTTATTTAGCATTTTCCCATTAGATTTATTAATTTCAAAATTTTGTTATTTTACTTCCTTTTAAACTTTACTATTCTTTTCCCAATTATAACATTGTTTAGTAAAATCCCTCTTTTATATTATTTTTGCACTTTTATAATATTTTGTTCCTATATTTTAAGATTTTATTAAGCCAAAAGCTTATAGTATTTTTTTTCTTTTAAAATTAAATGTTTCTCCTTAAATTTTTTGCCTTTTTCTCATTAAATCTATGTGTATATTTAGCACTTTCTGTTTAATATTGTCATTATTGATTAAAATTTTACTATCCCTTTGACATTTAATGTAGATTTTGATTTACAGTTTTGTAATTGATAACACATTTCATTGAAGAGAAACAAAGAAAACAACATATTGAAAAGATATAACAAATGTCAAATAGAAAACAACTAACAGATAAAGATCTATAAGTTAGATGTCCAAAACTTTAATTAAATGCTACAAAAATATAGAAACATAAAGATTTACAATAAGTTAGAGAAATCAGAAAACTTAAACAATTTAATTCTAAATGACTAAGGCAACAGTGTTTGCAAGAAGAAAATGAAGTATAAGTGTGAAGAGCATCATCAATCTTATGCCTTTGAAAAGAAAAAGAAAAAGAAAAAGAATGCTACGGAGTTAGAAAATTAAAATTAAATACTTAAACTAAATGTCACAGTGCAGTGTGGGTTTGTGAGTCATGATGCAAATTAATTGAACAAAATGTAGCAATTAAGACAGAAGGCAAGAAAACTAAGATGTCAGGTTGCAGAAAAAAAGAACTTACATGGCAAGAAGGCAAGCAGGGCCTTCAATTACAGCGGTGACTCCCTCGACAGTGACAATGGCAGAGTCCCTCCCTGCATATCTGGAGTCACCCTTGCTGTACTCTTTCCCTGATAAACAAATAGTACAAACCCTGATCAAATAATTCAGGGTTGAAAGATGAAGAAATACTGAAAACAAAAACAACAACCAATTTCCTTCATCACTGCCCTGGTAAACAAACAGTACAAACCCTGATCAGTAATTTATGATTAGAAGATCAAAGAAAAGCGGAAGCACAAACAAAAACCCCATTCTCTTCATCACTTAATGGAAACTAGAGCGAAGAATACTTACAGACTTCGGCCAAGTAAAAGGGGGTTTTCTCCTTGTAGAAATAGGGAGAAAAAGCGAAGTAGCCCTCAAGAATGATGTGTGTGAGACCCGTGAAAGCCCACCAGCACATGAGCAACCTATCAATCTTGGTGATCTTGGAACATCGCCCTAAGGCAAAGACAAACCCACCACAAAACAAATAAAGCTAATGCCGAGAGGAGTTTTCACAAACAGTTGACGTGCGTGAAGCTATAGCGCATCAGAGACCCGTAAAAGAAGAGGAAGAAGAAGGGAAGAGGGGGTTCGACCTGAGACGAGCCAGACGAGGAATAGGACGGCGACGGAGGCGGCGAGGTAGGGGGCGACGATCTCCACCTGGGAGAGTAAACAGGGGACGTAGCCCGGGAGCTGAAGATCGCGGGGAACGTATGGATGATCGTGGGTCGGCATTGATGAGATCTTGAAATCCACGGAGAAGGAGAAGAATGAAAGCGAGAGTGGGGAAGACGAAGAGGATGACTTCGTGTAGGAGTCAAACCGGTTCGTTCGGATTCGAGCCCGAATACGATTTTACATCCAGATCCGGGACTATATATTTCATTATCATCATTTTCAAGGGAAGCGATTTAACGGACCACACGGTCGTCCTGGGCGTAGGTGACACGATCTCGATGATTTTAAAATTTTAAATTGTCAGAGAGAAAGAAATAATCGGAATGCACGTGGAAAGGTACAACTCTTCGTTTGGATCAATTCTGAGTACAGAATTGTGAAATTTATCAATTCCATCTGAAGAATTAATAAAATTAACGAAATTGATAAATTTTGTTATTTGATATTTTTTGGAGAAAATTTTTAATAATTTTCAATTTTATAAATTTCATTGCGAATACCTTGCATACATGGCTAGGCTGCCTGTATTCGTTCGTCCTTCTGGGTCACGGCTCAAGTCCCTGTGGACGCCGTCAAGACCAGCCCAATTCAGCCCATTTTAATTTTTTTTTGACAACTTTGGAACGAAATCGAATGACATGTGGCAACAACAACATCTACATTTTTCTGCTTTTTTGGTAGACTCAACACCGATTAACACAGCATCACAATACAATTTGGCGCCACTGAATGCAACGCCTCGGACGGAAACCTTTCCCGCCACTTGAACACTCGATCAAACCCTTGCATTTCTCTGAACTATAGTCAACGAGTCACCTGATGATAAAACATCTTTTTATACCAAACATTATAGTTATCCTCTAACGAAACAATTTTCTCCTTTGAATCACCCTTTATCCATAGAGAAACATCAATCAGAGTCATGCAAGCTATCTTAAGGTTCCGAGACAGAAGCATCATTCTCGTTTTCTGAAATTCAAGCACTCCCTAATCTAAGCGCCGTGAGTTCTTCCGTCACTTGATTCTGCAGTTCCATGACTTCCATCATTCCGGCGCTTGCAACGGAACGTTTCATCTGTATTCTTGTCTTTATGAACTCTATGCTAACGCACTCTGTGTTAGACCGCCTAAACTCAGAGTTAGGCATTTTCTTAGACCCGATTTCAATTTGAACGGGGGAATAATATTCTTTAGATTTTCCAAGACAGAACTCTTTGCCTGATAATACAGTATAGATGATTCTGTTTCAATCAAGCACCAAACCCAACCCCCACCTCCCCCACGCATGACCTTCATAAAAAAAATATGCTTCCCAGTCGTGGATTCCTTGTTATTGCAGGCTCAACAAAAAGCATACTTTTGCTCAAGAC
This sequence comes from Trichopus zeylanicus subsp. travancoricus, assembly GCA_005019695.1. Lineage (NCBI taxonomy): Eukaryota > Viridiplantae > Streptophyta > Magnoliopsida > Dioscoreales > Dioscoreaceae > Trichopus > Trichopus zeylanicus. The sequence continues at coordinate 361,961 of RXID01014359.1, forward strand.
AAATCATAAGATTTCATAACTAAGGTGGTCCTGTCCTGGTGGATCCTCCATTTTGCCACCTTGGCTGAGCTAAATTAACTATAACAAACGGCAAAGAAACTTTATCGCACAAGATCGCTCACAAGTTGTTAATTAACCTGTTATGAGGCAAAAAGACAGTTAATTTACATGATTTGAATTCTAGCAGATCTCCAAGACTTAATCAGAAAGCAATGTATGAGATAAGCAACGCACAGGGTACGGTCTGTATTAAAACTTTACAGCCAAAGCAACATGATCCAACATTAAGAAATCCACCGACCAACGTGTTCAATTCATGGCAAGGTGCGTAAATGAGAAGCGCCATATGCATAAGACAATAACAGCTATAAAGTTCAAAAACACTTACTTTACCAGTTGTTGAGTGCATTTAAGCTGCTCCTTTCCTTTCAAGAACTTCGAGGAACCATCGGATGCTATAAACTATAGGTGACATGTGGTTCAGGGTGAACACCTTTATTCCTGTATTAGAATTCAAAAAACGGGGGCACTGTTTCTTATTTTTCTGATATGGTGAGAAAAACATAATTCTGTTTTGAAATATCTAAGCAGTGGAGATAATAATAACAGCAAAGAAAGAAAGGTTGAGAAGCAACAAAGAATAATTAAAGATCCCTAACTTAAAGAAGATGTGCAGCCAATTAGTGGAGGGCGAGCAAGGAAATAAAGCAGGAAAAGCCTTGCAAGCATAGAAGTTGTTGAAAGCACCAGAAACCTAAAAGAATAGTATGGAAGAACACCAGGAAGCAACAAAGCTGAAGAAGCTGATGCAAGCTTAAACTAGTTGGCATCATGGTTTAAGATCACAGTTTCTTGTTTTTTCTGATACATAGAGGAAAACAAAATTCTGTTTTGAAATATCTAGGCAGTGGAGATAACAATAACAGCATACAGAGAAAGATTGAGAATCGACAAAGAATAATAAAGACTCTTAACATGCAGAAGATGTGCAGTCCCTTGGTGGAAGGCGCGCAAGAAAATAAAGTAGGAAAAGTCTTGCAAGCATATATAAGTTGTTGAAAGTACCATAAACCTAAAAGAAGAGTCTGGAAGTACGTGAGGGAGCAACGAGGTTAACAAAAACTAAACCTACTTAGCTTAATGGTTAAAAAACGCAGTGTCGGTACAGGTTAGACATTGGCCCTAGTTCTTATTTGGAAAGGCTCATGTAGATACGTTTCGCTAAATCTTGGTCTGTTTCACATATCAAATGGAGAAAGCATAAACACCATGGATACTCTAATTTCTGGTCCAGCTCGAACATAAACCAGTGTAGGGATCCTTTTGCTAGGAAAAGCAATGAGAGCCCAGCTTTCGAAGCAGCTCCTCGAGCCACCCAACAGTCAAATAATTCAAATACTGCACCAACCCTGCAAGGAATCCAAAACTTACTGCAGGCCCACCAAAACTAACCCTCCAAGCCATTAAATGGGTGACAAGTGTCCCTGATGCCTGCTTTATTGATATTTTTCTCATGCAATTGTTACTTTGATGCTTTTCTAGCCTTTTTTTTGCTTCACTTTCTTGCTTTTCCTTCGTGCCCACTCTTCCTTGCTCCAATTCATTTCTTTCCTAATTACACCACTTAAAATGAACACACAAGTTGCACATGACCCTCCTCCCTGCTATAAATGCCCACCAGATCCAACCGGCCTCCTTCCATGCCAAAGCAATCATTTCTCCATCCCTACAAGAAGCCTAATGCTTGTTGCACCTTCTTACCAATTCATACTTCTTTGCACGCGATTCCATTGCATTCCATTTTCATCAACATCTATAATAACCACAGCAATCAAACAATCTCCAGTTGTGAATCCACCTTTCTTGCTCCAACACTGAAGCCCTTCTGCAAAACCCTCATTGAGCCTACTCTTCATATTTTCATTTGTTGATCCTTCCCAAATATAGTGTTTCAAAGATGAAGAACAAGGCCTCCACCTTCATAAAGCAGGTTTTCTCAGTCATTGCAACCATTGTGAAAGCCAAGTCGATGGCTGTGAAGAGCAAAACAAGCGCCATGAAGGCCCGGCTCATCGTCTTTGGTTTGCTTCGCAACAAGAAAGTCCTCATGAGTGCAATCGCGCATAAAATACATGCAATTATGGGCCAAGAGAGAGGTGAAGAAGATGGTGCCACTGATGACCATAGCAAAGCTATTGTATTATACAATGCTGAAAAGAATGAGGCTCCTCTGTACCCCACCAGCAGTGACGCAGTTGAATATGCTGAAGAGGAAGAAGATGATGACTACCCTGACCTGAGGCATTCCCTCTTTGACTTGGAGGACGAGGAAGATGATGGGCTTGACAATGGTACTGGGTCGGTGATTGATCTGGTAAGGAACTCGAAAGTGGACAGTTCAAACTTCAGTCTCGAGGATGAGATTGACCACATTGCGGATGTGTTCATAAGGAGGTTTCACAAGCAGATGAGGATGCAAAAGTTGGAATCGTTTAAGAGGTACAAAGAGATGCTGGAAAGAAGTGTCTAGGTGGTGGTGTTCTGTATGTGAATCACGTAGCTCTGTTGGCTGGCCTTGAAGACCAACCTTGTCTAGAGAGGAACAGAGGAGAAGAACCTATGGTGGCACCACCTGGTTTTCATCGAACCCTCTGAGTCGCAAACTCAGACACATTATTCAAACTCCTGTACATCTTCACTAATCTATCATTGGGGGTGGGGGGAGGGGAGATAAGTTATCTTGTAGTTTAATACTGCATTGATGGAGAGGATAAGAGGCAAATAAAAAATTAATGCAACATTCAGATAACCAGAGTTCATGTATTACTTACTCTCCAAGCATGTATGGCTCCTTAGATAACTAGAGTACATATATTACTTACAATGCAACGTATTCCTTTATGTTCAATTAATAAACTTTTTATGCAATTAGAGGTTTGGTTGTCGTATTCATATCATTTGTGTAACAGTAAAAAGAGTTTTTTTATTGGTAAAAGTAACAGACTGAGAACTGTCTCATGGATTTCCAAAATATGGTTGCTTACCAATGATGTGGTTCGATTTATGCATCTTGGATCAAACCTTCCTGTTGAGTGCTCATCAACATGCATCCAATTGTCACAAAAACAAAATTAAAATAAAAAAACTGTAGTGCATAAAACAGCTAATCAACTGCATTGTCAAAGTAGAAAAGTACGGACTCATTAATGTGAGGTTAATGAGCCATACCAGGGTAAGAGTATTCCAGCTTACCACGATCCAGTGTAACATCATGTTCAAGATATATTTGCAATATTAAGTAGCCATAAAGACTCATGGATAATGAAAAAAGAAATTACAGAATCATAGGCATGAAAACTTCAACTAAATGGTAAAGACAAATTTCATAATGTGATGCTGAATCAGATGCTTCTCATCAGTTCAAAAAAGCAATAATTATCTTACTAAATTTTCAAACCGAGAAGGAGACAAATACCTTGACATTTGAAACCAATTCTTTTGGAAACTACTCAGTCGTACTTTGGTTGAGAAAATAATTGGATTCATAACTGGTGCAGCACTTAAAATCTACCTACTCTTTTTGATAGGGTAAATAAAAGGAGAGAAAATTCTATGTAGAAGTGGTTGCCTAATCAGACAGCAATATCAGCATCTCCATTCAGGACGGTTGGTATTTCTAAAGTGTATAATATATGTGCAAGAATAGTCACAAGCATCACGTGCCCTTCTGTGTACAGACAGAAATACTGGCATAGTTGTTTGGTCTGGAAGTTTACATTGAGAAGGAGAAAGATGATCAGTCATTTTGGGTAGAAAATCTCTCGAACACCATTGTGAATGCTTCTACTTAGCAAAAGTAACACAATATAATTGTACACATAAATTTCTACATGTCTAGTTCTATCATGTTTAACAACCCTAACAAACTTATAAATGCTTTCGATTCAAAAATTGATTCTTTTGGTACTCCAGCAGATACTTTTTGTAACCACCACTCCACTGAAAATGGATGACATAGAAGAAAACAAAACCTTTTGGTGTTACATATCTTGAAACACTGAAATTTCCTGCAAGAGCTAGTCAGGCAATTCCTCTTGAAGCTGATATCCAATGCTAGTAGAGTTAATCAGATGCTTTAAGCTGCTCAAGAAAATCATGTATATAGATGAGTCTATGTGTTGAACTGTATGTGTCCCAGTGCAGAGATGGCCACAGTAGACAAGCATAGAAACCTTACATCATATGATTTACAATTTCTTCAGTAGTAGGGTGGAGGAAACCTGAAGTTTCCTTCTTTCAAGCTTTACATGACAATCTCAGCGTCAAGTTAAAAATTTCAGTGAAAATTGAGTATTCCTGATCTTTCAGCAATTCTACTTGCAAGTGCACCAATACAATTTAGGGTGTGAAGTAGAAGGAATGGATACTAGACTGATATTTCACACATAGGAGTCATCTCCAACAAAGAGCCAGAGTAATTGCACTTGTGATTATTTCCTTATCTTACATCCCTTCTCCCTTATCGCTTTCACCATCTCAGAAATCTTTGATGCTTCACTGACCTCGCCATCCATCTTGCAAATCCAGCAGTTTGCTCCATTGTCACGTTGGACTTGCCAAACCACATGCTGTTCCATATCTAGAACTAGCTAGCATACAGTCCCTGAGTCCCTTCACTGAAATATATCTTTCCGCATCTTCATCCAGATTCTGATGTTGCTTGCCAAGAACACTGCTGCTCTTGGGTTGTCTTCCTTGGCGCAATTCACCACCTGACTCTTGGAGACCTTTGTCAGCACACTGTTTGATTCCTTCTGTAGTGGCTCCATCAAAAGAAGAGCAACTCCTTGATGGTATCTCCAAGTTACTGCTATTAAGCTCACAATTCTTCTCAGGTAAGACAGACTTAGCTTCATCATTAGCAGTGTCAACAGCATAGCTCCAATGATAATGTTTTCCATTGCTATCCACATTGAGTTCGATTGAGTGCAACTCACTGTCTGTTGAGCATATCTCATCATCCTCATCTCGATTCTCTTGTTCTTGCTCTTCCTCTCTTTTACCTAATTTGAGATCAGTAGCCTTGCAATCTTTACTAGGATAAGCTGCTCTGCTTTCAGCCTCAACATCCAACCTGTCAGCAGCATCTCCAAATCCATCACTTGGTTCTTTTGTCCCTTTCGCATTCAAAAATGCTTCAAGCTCATTCCTCAGTTGATCAGCAGCTGCATTTTTCTCCTCAAATTGAAACTTAGCCTCTGACAGTTTCAATTGGACTCTTTCCTCACACCACACATCGGCAAGCTGAAGCATCTCCCTCTCCTTCTTTAGTTCATCTAGGAACTTGGCAGACTCCCTCTTCATTTGCTCTACCTCAGCCCTGTCCTCGCTGACGCCATGAACTAGCTCATTACAGAACTGTTCTATCATCTCTCTTGTTCTCCTCTCATTGTCCAGTTCTTCAATTGCTCTTGACAATTTGGTCCTCGTTTTTGCGAGTTCCAACCCAAGCTTTTTGCTAAGCCTCTCTGCTCTTCTCTGCAGTTTCTTTTCTGAACCAAGCTCTTCCATTACTGAATTGACAGCAGCCTTGATCCTTTCTTGTTCCTTGTTCTTCCATGCGGTTTTTTCTTCTGCGAACCGCTTCTTAAGGTAATTGATTTCATCACGGTCTGATCTCTGTTCTTGGATTAATTGATCAACCTTTAAACGGGCACGGTCAATCTCACAACACAGGGCTGAAACCAAGGGAATGCCTGATGAATGCTGCCCTTCACACCCCCAAATATGGTTCCGCGTTTTCAACGGTTCTTTGGATGCTGTCAACCCAATACTGAGATCCTTCAAGTGGTTCTTAGTTCTTCTGATAGAACTTTGCTGAGTGAACACCTGAGAGCACGACTCAATCTGAAGTCAGTGGGTTAGTAAACAGACAGTAGACCTGTAATTAATAACAGTTATCTTTAATACCGCATCGATAAAGAGTTAAAGTTGAGATTAGACTAAATATGATAATTGTCGTAAATCCAACAACGAGATTTTTTTCTGGAGAGCTGAGAAATACAAAATTTTGAAATCAAATGGGCCACGGGCCGCAAATGCCAAGGGAAACAATATTGTGTTAAGTCAGGGGCTTCACATAATCTGCAAAATAATGACATCGGGGTTGTGATGCAACTGAAAATGTAACCATCCACTATTCATGTGTAACCATCCACTACCTACGACCCTAACAACCGGCTAACTACCGGTTGGTTAAAACCTGAAAGTAAATCAATTTTTACTCTTTATAGAAAGATAACACTAAACTCTCTGAGATCGAGAGCTGGTTTGAAGGTAAAGAGAGTCAAGGAACGATCGTTGGGAAGGGTTACAGAGTGGTAAGAAGATTTGGGACGATTACCATCGAGATTTGAGATAGGTTAAATTATTTTTATCCGTTCTCTCTTATCTCTATTTGTGAGACAATTTTATGTCAAATATTTGATAAATCTAATGACACTCATGATACTTAGGATAAGAATGATAACCTAGATTTAAGAAAAACTCAATAGAAACTTGATAGAAGCTAAGTATATCAAAATTTGAGATGTTATATTCATTTAGATATTTAAATGAAAATAGGGAAAATTAGAGGGTTATATTGCAAAATCTTCATCTTCCTCTCCGAGCAGCGTCAACTGCTCACCGGCGACCGGCAGCGATTCGAGAGCGAGGCGGCCAGAGCGGGGCAGGGGGCGGCGTGCGGCTGCGCGGTACGCCAGTGCACGGGGCAGCGGGCGGCGTGCGGCTGTGCGGTACGCCATCGCGTGGGGCAGCGGATGGCGCGAGCTACGCTATGCGCCAACGTGCAGGGCAGCGCAAGGCTGCGCAGGCACAAGATCCGGCACGAAGGCACGGGTCTGACGATGACCGGAGGCGGCGGCGACCCAGCAGCGGCCGTGGCCCAGCGGAGGCGGCGGCGGCACTAGTGGCGGCAGCGAACTAGGGTTAGGGTTTGATGATGAGTTGAGTAGAAAGAAAGTGATGGTTTAGGTTTAGTTTAGAATTGGTTTTGATTTAGATTCTATTTTAGAATTGGTTTGGATCCGGCTTTGGGTTAATTGAGATTGTGATAAAATAAATTATTTAGATCAACTTAACTAATTTGAATTTATAATTTAGTTCTGAGATTTAATTGAATACTTAAATCTCATTAAGAATGAATTTGTAAGATGGAATTAAATTATAATTTGACTAATCTAGGAATCAAATTATATCGATGACTTTTATGAAAAATATATTGTAAGGATTAAATTTGGAATTATTAAAGACTTGTGTGATAAATTATTGAATTAATGGCTGACGATGATAATCTAAAAATTTTGAGATTCATAATGTAAAATTGATGAAAATTATTTATATTGATGATAGAATTATAATTTGGAATGATATAGGGATATTTCTGTAAAAACTTCCGTTACCAAATTCTGTCCAACTAATATAGAAAAAACTAAATGATATTTTATAATTGAGGGGATAAATTGCATAAATATATTTGAACAGTCATAACCTTCTCATTTAAGATCCGATTTTGATAATTTAGGAGTTGTTGAACTCGATTTTTCATACTGATTCTACTGATGGTCTCAAATCCTTCTTTTTAACGATGTTTTCTATTTGATTAGTCTAATTTGTGATTGAGTTGACTCCTTTCTATCGTTTGGTAATCTTGACTCGATATTTATTGTGATTGAGCGTTTGGTATATTGAGGGTCGTATGCAGTAGGACTTTATTTGACTGGTACCAGTCGGCGATTTCCTACTTCAGTACGGAATTAGCAAGACTGTTAGACATGACAATAGCTGGTCTCCTGAGTTGTAGGGAAGGTAATCCGTTGTATAACTAGATAGGATCACCACTCCATCAGCAATTAGGAGTGCAACGTGGTATGACTTTGCTTGGTAGGGGGGTCTAACCACACTCATATATTGATTTATGTATAGATTGATTCGACTCTGTTTGGTGGGGGTGTGACCATCTCCGTAATATTTGTAAGGGAGTCTATAGTCACTGTCCCTAACCATTGACTATCATGGATGCGACATCTTTGTTAATTCATTTCTTACTGTGGATGTTGATTTACCTAACCATTAATATTGTTGTATTATTATTGATGTTATTGTTATTATTCTATCGTTACCTCTCATATATACTGACCTCTCCTACTGATTAGAAGAGCTAATTCCCCACTGAGTATCCTTGGCTCACTCCTTGACTGTTCTCATCCACAGGAGAGTAGCAGCTAGGCACAGATAACAACAGTAGCAATGCGTACGTGCGCGACTACACTTGGAGATACTTTATTTATATGTTATTTTATTTTTATGTATGAGAATCCTTTCGAGGAATTTGAGTATTTCTCGTTAAATCACTTTTCTTTATGTTATCTGGACTATATTTGCATCGATATAATAAATCTTAATTCTATATATTCTGTAAATTTTTTATATATATATTATCTATTTGTATTGTGGTTTAATCGGACACGACAAGAGTGTTATAGAAAAAACCAGAGAAGTTATGAGAGAGAAATATGTTATTACTTTGTTTTTCTTATTAAGCAAAAAATAGACTTTATCCATTAGTTGGAGTCACTGATATCGGATATGACCTACACCACATTTACCATATAACAAAGGCCTGAGTGCTTTTTAAGTAGAACTCGGGATTGGGTTGAGCATGCTCACCTCCATCAGACTACTGCCATATCGAAAATCTGAAGCCCTAGTCTTGTGGTGGTTATGTCGAGATGTCCAAGTGACCATTGGCATCATTCTCCTTCGGCTGCTGGATTTGGATCGGTCTGACATCTAAAATATTGCCGACAAAGTGAAAGCAAGACATGAGCAATACATAAGAAAGCTATAATGCAGAACTACGATCAAAGATGAGCAATAGCAGAACAGAAGCTGTAGACAGAGAGAAATTCATATGCCTATGAACAAGGTGCTTACTTCCGACACTGGGCTATGTGATGGATCGGACAAAGGAGCAAGATATTTTCTCCCTTTCGGCTCATTCTTACGTCTTCTGTCAGTTAAATCCACAACCATATATGGCGGAGGGATCTTATTCATCTCCCACAGAGCATTGGCAAGCTTCCGGGCAGAGACGGAGCCCTGCCTTCCTCCACCACCAATGTTTGCTGTCTGGAGTCGAGACGATTCAGGTATGCTTGCCCTGGAAGAAGGCAGTCCACCGCTCATCTTCCAAGTAGGCATTGGCGTAGTTGAGCCGCCCCTTTTACCAGCTAAAATTGCTCTTTTGAATCTACAATTTTGCAGCACGGAAGACGATAAAGATGTCGATGAGCACCCGCGCTTCCGGATCTTGCAGGCTCCATTGATGAATCCATCGGCGCTTGCATTGTGCCTTGGCATTATGATTTCTAGCTTTAAGACATTCTGCGAAGCAGAAAGGCAAGATCTTTGGCAAATTGGTACAGTTTAAGTACCGAAATCGTAGAATTAGCACCAAACACGAAACCAGATATCAGGCTTCAAAAAAGAATATATCTACTCAGCAACTCAAAATGCTTGAAAACAATGTAGCTCTGAAGCGTACTAGAAGAGTCCAAGACAAAAGCGAAAACCTGTCAATGCGGCTTCTCCTAGAACGCTCAAAGATAGCGACTTTTCGCGACACCTCTCTGCCAAGTACCCCAAGTTCGAATCTTGCTTTTTCAAAAGAGGTTTTCCTCCAAAACGATCAGCGAAACTTTGCAGAACTCCTAAAATTCAAACGCAGCACAGGTCCAAGATGCAAGAAAGCTTCTTCAGTCAAGGTCGAAGAAGAAAAGGTAGTATTGATCGAGAGGGAGGTCCTGAAAAAGAAAAAACTGGAAACTAAGAACGGGGAACTAGAGAATCGGACTTGGAGATCTCGGGATACCATGAAAGAGGAGAAAAAACCAAAATTCCGAGATGTGTGCATGGGCTTCGCTTTTATAGGGGATTCGGTTTGCCTTTCAAAGTCTTCTTCTTCTTCGAAGAACTGAAGAAGAGAGAAGAAGACCAGAGATGAAGATGACGGCGACGACACTCCTTAAACACGACTGCTTGGCGTCATGGAATCGACTGGGGGCTCTGCGAACCCGACGAGCAGCGGGCAGGCGGGCCCGCACCTTGTCGCGCGACGACCGGGCTCGATCACGCCTTGGCTGTTATTGTCCCCAACGCTGTAGCCAGTGGCCGGATTTACCCGGCACACATAAATAAAAGATTTATAGGATATATAAAATTAAAATTTATTATATTAATGTAAATATAATCTACATAATCTATAGAAAAATGGTCCATCCATAAATACTCAAGTTTCACATAATATTTTTCATATAAAAAAATAAAATAACTTACAAATAAAATAGTTCCAAGCGTAATTTCACGTGCGTATACTGTTACTGTTGTCACTTATGTTTATTAACTATTCTCTTGTGAATGAAAAGAGTCAAGAGATGAATTAGGAATACTCAATAGGGAGTTAGCTCCTCTAAATAGTAAAAAAGATCAATATATAGGAGGCAATAATAAAACTAACAATAGTAACATCAATAATAATACAACGATAATTATGATTAGATAAACAAACATCCACAATAATGAATGAATCAACAAAGATATCACATCCACGATAGCCAACGATTAGGGACAGTGATTATGCACTCCCCTATAGATATTACGGAGATGGTTGCACCCCCCACCAAGCAGGGTCAAACCAACCTACACGTAAATCAATCTGTGAGTGTGGTTAGACCCCCTACCAAGTAAAGTCGTACCACGCTGCACTCCCAACTATTGATGGAGTGGTGATCCCGTTTAGTTATACAACGGATCGCGTCCCCTAGAACTTAGGAGACCGATCATAATATAAGCGTGTGATCGGACCCCCTACCAAGTAGAGTCATATCATGCTACACTTCCAACTGTTGATGGAGTGGTGATCACGTCTAGTCACACAACAGATTACGTCCCCTAAAACCTAGGAGACTTGGCATAGTATAAGGGCGTGGTTGGACCCCCTACCAAGTAGAGTCATAACACGTTACACTCCCAACTGCTGATGGAATGGTAATTTCGTCTAGTTACACACGGATTACGTCCCCTACAACTCAAGGGACCGGCTACTGTTACGTTTGACAGTCTTGCTAATCCCGTATTGAAGTAGGAAATCGCCGACTGGTACCAGCCAAATAAAGTCCTACTGCATATGTCCCCCAATATACCAAAGGCTCAGCCACAATAAATATCGAGTCGAGATTACCAAACGATAGAAAGGAGTCGATTTGATCACAAATCAGATTAAATCAGTTAAAAGATATTATCAATTTAGCCTCTCATTTATAAGATATTATTTAACTTCTAATCAATGCTCAATTCAAGTCTCTAATCAATTCTATAAATCCAAGATTAAAGTCAACGAATTAAACTAATTAACTCAATTTAGAACCAACCAATCATTTAGATGTCCGACTGGCTACTAGTTAAATTTTCAATCTAATTCTATCAAATTATAAATCCAGATTATTTGATTTAATCTAAACAACTTATATCATTACTAATCCAATTAATTCAAAGCTCAACCCAAACCAACTCCAAACCATAATCTAAACCAAAACCAATCCTAAATTAAACCCAAACTCATCTCCTTCTTGTTTCTCAACTCACCATTAAACCCTAACCCTAATTCGCCGCTGCCGTCACCAGTGCCGCTGCCTCCACTAGGCCACGGCCGCCGCTGGGTTGTTGCCGCCAGACTGCCGACCCCAGTCATCGTCGAAGCGCCATCGTGCTGGGTCATGCGCAGCCACAGCCCGCGCTGCCCAAGCGGCCCACGCAGCCGTGCGCTGCCCTGTACGTTAGCGCACCACGTAGCCCCGTGCTGCCTCACCCTTTGGTGCACAGCGCCGCCCGCACAGCCCGCGCTGCCTCACCCTCTGGCGCACATCGCCGCCCACACGGCCCCGCGCGTTGGCTTACCGCGCAACCACACGCTGGAGGAACTCCGGCCTGCGCAGTCGTGTGCGCTGCCCATGCACTGCAGCGCTGCACAAGCCATCAGCCGCTCCCGTCATCGTGCCATGCGCTGACGCCGGGTCTCATGCTGGAGTCGCGTTGCTGCCGGGTTGCGTGCAGCCACGCCACGCACAGTCACGCGTGCTGCTTGCACGTGATGCCTGTGCGCAGCGGTGCCGCACGTTGCCGCACCGCACACCGTCGACGTCAGCCACCTCACTCCGGCCGCTCTGCTCTCGAATCGCTGCCGGTTGCCAGTGAGCAGCTCTAGCTGCTCTGTGGAGAAGGATGAAGATTTCACAGACATAACTCTAATTTTTACTAAGTTTTGCTTAAATTTAGGTTATCATCGTCCTCCTAAATAATATGAGAGTCATTAGGTTTACAAATTATTCGACATGAAATTATCTTAGGAATAAAGGTAAGGAGAGAACGAACAAAAATAAAGGTATCCTAGCTCGAATCTCGATGGGAATCATCCCGAAACTTCTTGCCACTCTGCAAGCCTTCACGACGATCGTTTCCTGACTCTCTTCACTTCTAGACAAGTTTTCAATCCGCGAAGGTTTAGTGGGTAGTTGCTACTTATAAATAGGGGCGGTTACTGAGTCGTGGGTAGTGGATAGTTACATCCCTTCCCCCTTAAATAAATTTAGTCCCCAAATTTAAAATGAATATACTTTAAAAGATGCGGAGGTATTTGGCCTTGATATCCTTCTCTCTCTCCTTAGGGGCCTCATCCACTGAGCGATGCTGTTATAATATTTTTACTAAAGGGATCACCTTTTTTCTTAACACATGCTCCTTTCGCTCCAAAAGCTGAATTGGCTGCTACTCACAGGTCAAGTCCTCTCTCAGTTGTAACTGCTGAAATGATAAAATATGTGTGACATCTAGGATGTACTTTCTTAGTATTGACACGTGAAAGATGTTATGCACATTAGCCAAGGCTGGAAGTAAAGCAAGTTTATAAGCAACTGCTTCGATTCTCTTTAAGATTTCAAAGGGGCCAATATAACAAGGTGCTAACTTGCCCCTCAACCCAAATCTCATCACGCCCTTTATTGGAGAGATCTTTAGAAAAATATGATCACCCACGTGAAACTCCAGATCTCGCCTTCTGGTATTAGCATAACTCCTTTGTCTACTCTATGTTGTGAATAACCTCTTTCGAATCACCTCAATCTTTTCGGGAGCTAGCTGGACCAACTCTGGACCCAAAATTTGCCTCTCACTAACCTCTGCCAAATACGTCGAGGATCTACACTTCCTCCCATACAAAGCCTCATAAGGTGCTATTTGAATGCTCGCATGATAACTGTTATTGTAAGTGAACTCAGTTAAATACAAATGAGAGTCTTAGCTCCCCTTGAAATCTAGAGCACATTCACTTAGCAAATCCTCTAGAGTCTGAATTGTCCTCTCTGATTGACCATCAGTTTGATGGTGATATGCAGTACTAAAACATAGTTGTGTCCCCAAAGTTTTCTGAAAACTACCCCAAAATCGTGAACTAAATATGAGATCTCTATCGGAGATGATGGTAACGGGTACTCCATGAAGCTTCACTATCTCCTCCACATATAATTCAGCAAGTTTGTGCAAAGAGTAGGTCATCTTAATAGGAAGGAAATGAACTGATTTAGTTAACCGATCCACCACAATCCAAATAGCATACAATCCTTTTCTTATCCTTGGTAACCCAGCCACAAAGTCCATGGTTATATATTCTCATTTCCATTCAGGGATAGGAAATGACTGTAACCTTTTTGCTAGTTTTTGGTATTCAATTTTGTCCTATTGACACACTGGAAATTTGAAAATAAATTCTACAATATCTCTCTTCATGTCATGCCACCAATAATCTTACTTCATATCTCGATACATTTTTGTACTACCTGGGTGTACTGAGAAGCGAGAGCAATGAGTCTCGCTTAATAATTCTTACTTCAATTGAATATTATTTGGGACACATAACTGACCTTGATATCGAACCACACCATCAATAGTCACATTAAACCTTAGCTTGGGACTCTGAGTTAACTCCAAATTTAAATTCTATAACATAGGATCTTTCAACTGACACTCTTTAAGTTTTTAGCACCAATTCTGACTCTATGCGCAATCCGATTAGCAACCCTCGTTAAGTCTCTGATATCATAATTAATTTCATGTCTCTCAGAGTCTCTAAGGTCTTCCATTTTCTTACCAATAAATGGGTTGAATATCCTGCTGATTTCCTACTAAGCGCATCTGCAACAATATTAGCTTTGCCTGGGTGGTAATTGATCGAACAATCATAATCCTTAAAAAAATCTAACCATTTCCTCTATCTCATATTGAGTTCCTTGGGTGAAAATATATTTCAAACTCTTATAGTGTATAAAGATTTCAAATGTCTATCCATAAAGATAATGCCTCCAAATTTTTAATGAAAAAATGATGACCGCTAACTCAAGGTCATGAGTGAGATAATTTTTCTCGTGGGCCTTCAATTACCTAGAGGCATAAGCAACCACTTTTCCATGTTGCATCAGAACACAACCCAATCCTTTGATGGAAGCATCACTGTACACCACCAAATCATCGCCCTGGAAGGTATGATCAACACAGGTGCAGTAGTCAACCTTATCTCTAATTCTTGAAAACATTGTTCACAGTCTTCCACCCAATCAAATTTAACACCCCTCTAAGTCAACCGGGTCAGTAGAGTAGCAATCTTAGAAAAAACTTTTACAAATATTCTATAGTAACCTACCAATCCAAGGAAACTTCTCACCTCGGTTACATTAGTGGGCCTTTTTTGGTCCAATACAGTTTTTATTTTCTTGGGATCCATCGATATGCTAGCACCAGAGATCACATGATCCAAGAAAATCATCTCTGACAACCAAAAGCCACACTTAGTTTGACATATAATTTCTCTTGTCTTAAGACTTTCAACATAATTCTAAGATGTTGCTCATACTCCTTATGACTCTTGGAATATATTAGGATATCATTTATAAAGACAATGACAAACCGATTTAAATACTGCCTAAATATCTTATGCATTAAATCTATAAAGACAGCTAGTGCATTGGTCAAGCCAAATGGCATAACAAGAAATTCACAATGTCCATATCGAGTCTTAAAGGCATCTTCGAGATGTCCTCCTCCTTTACCTTTAATTGATGATAGCCAGATCTTAGGTCAATCTTCGAGTACACTTGAGTACCTTATAATTGAAAAGAGATCGTCAATCCGAGAGAGAGGATATTTATTCTTTACTATAATTTGATTTAACTGACGGAAATCAATGCATATTCTCATAGTTCTGTCTTTCTTCTTTATAAAAAGGACTGATGCATCCCAAGGAGATGCACTGGGGCATATGTGACCATTGTCCAGAAGTTCCTACAATTGCTTTTTCAACTCTACTAACTTCACTAGTGTCATTCTATAAGGGGGTTTCAAGATCGAAGCTGCACCGGGTCTGAGGTCTATGCCAAACTCCACCTCTCTATCAGGAGACAATCCTAATAACTCCTTAGGAAAGACCTCTGGATACTCTCGGACAATAGGAATGTCCTCTAATCATGGTGTACTCAATAGCTTCTCAGAGATAAAAGCTAGATACCCTTTGCAACCCTTCATCAGTAGTTGTTGGGTTTGAAGAAAAAAATGATAGGAGAAAAGTTTTCTTGCACACCAGAGAAGGTAAAAGTGTCCTACCCAGGTGGTCTGAAGATTACTACCTTTATAAAGCAATCAACATTGGCATGATAAGTTGTTAACCGATCCATGACTAAAATGACATCAAAGTCCTTAAAATTTAATAGGATTAGATACACGGTGAGTTCTCGGTTTTCAATTCTAATAATACACTGCTTGAATACATGATCTA
The DNA here is from genome assembly GCA_005019695.1 of Trichopus zeylanicus subsp. travancoricus. Lineage (NCBI taxonomy): Eukaryota > Viridiplantae > Streptophyta > Magnoliopsida > Dioscoreales > Dioscoreaceae > Trichopus > Trichopus zeylanicus. Next base: position 377,901 of record RXID01014359.1, read on the forward strand.
CAATCATTCTATCACCAGTAGACATTCCAACTATAAAAATTGTCTCTAGAGGTTCAGGCTTTCTAGTCAGCTTGATCATAGAGTAAGGGATAATAAAAAAATGTGTAGATCCAGAATCGATCAGAGTTTTCGTCACTCTACAAGTCTTCATGACGATCGTTTCCTAACTCTCTTCATTTCTAAATAAGTTCTCAATCCACGAAAGTTTAGTGGATGGTTGCTGCTTATAAATAGAGGCGGCTATTAAGTCGTAAATAATAAGCTCGAGTAATGAGGTATTATGGAGTAATAAGCGGTTACATGTGTTGAGATTCAAACTAATCACGTGCAAAGACGCATTCCAACATTCCATCGTTTCGCTACAAAGGGAGTCAAAACTCTTTAGAGTTTAGACATTGATAGAAGAAAAATCCTCTCCCTCATCAATTCGACCATTATCTAAAATTCTAATGAATTTCTATTTTACTATAAAAAAAATAATGAAATTTTGGGTATGATTTTTGCCCGATCCTTATTTTTCCTAAAAACGAAAAAGAAAGAAATTAAAAATAGTAAATTGTGATTATTATTAACATTTTAAGTTTTATTTTTATTATTTCGGTCACTTTGACAATTTTAAATATTTATTTTAGATATTTTATAATTTAAAAAATATTAAATTTTTGATACATCTGGACTGTTTTGTTCCAACGGCTCCCGTTTCCCGAGACTGTGGTGGAATTAATTTCAAAAAATACGAATAAATAAATAACAAAATGGTACATTCTTTGCGATGAAAATGTGTATTACACAGGTGGGTCATGGTTTGCAAAGAGATCTACCGTGTACATGGCTGAGCCGCCAGCCAAAACATATTCTCGCATAAAATCGACTTTGTTTAATTTATTAAATTATTCTGGATCATTGGGGATTTTATGCCCTCCGAAAACTATTTTTTGCAATTTACAAAGATAATGAACTTTGTAAGTATGATAATCCAACGTAAATGAAACAAAAATTACTGGAGAGTAAGATCGAGTAAATTTCTAAAAAAATTAAAATACAAGAAAATATGGATGATATTGTTATTTTCTGAGGAATTAAAAAAAAGGTATGATCTTTCATGTGTGTATAAGATATTTTTTATTTTTTATTTGCTGTTTCAGGGAACTTGCCCTAAGTTTAGGAACAAGTCTGGCTTCTCAAATGGTTAAATATTTCCATTAATATTCCGAGCAAAATTTAAACGGTTTAACGAAGACAGTAGCTTAAAAAAGAGCAAGACTAAAGAAATCAAGGTTTTCTCCATTAATATATAGAGTTTTTAGCAAAAAAATTACTTGTAGTATTATAAATTTGTGAAAATTATTTACTTTATTGCTATTAATAAAAAATTATTTGCATTATAGTATGAATTTAAAAAAAAATTACCTCAAATAAAATATTTAAAAATATGTTATTTTCATTCAATTTTATTTCAAATAACTTATTCACAATTATTGGATAACCGGTCTAACAAAATTGAATTAAAAATTTTTGATTTCATAAAATTGAAGGACCAATCTTTTATTAAAATTGAAATAAGATAAGTTATTTTTCAAATTAATCTAATAGTAATTTAAACTAAGATCAAATAAAAATAATTTGTGCATTTTATAATAAATTTAATTTATAAATTAAATAAAAATAGAATATTTTTTAAATATTTTGATGGAAATATTTTTTTATAAATTTATTATATAAAACGAGTAATTTTTTTTTTTTTGAAAGTGATACATTAGATAATTTTTATAAATTTTTAATAGAACATGTTATTTCTTCCTAAAAATTCTAATATATAGTCTTTCATCAGTGCCGAAATAAATCGGTTTATCAAGAAACCAAACACATCCTTTGGGTGAATTTATTGTCCATGAGAACAACTGAATTGCCCTTCAGCGATTACAAGAATTTTAGGCTGTTCTAGCGGGCCCAATATACCATCAAATGTGGGGGAACGATTTTCAGGCCCATTGGACCGCAAATTGTAAGTTATTTTTTTCCCCACCATGTGTGATTGTGAAGCGAAGCAACTTCGTCGCCATGGCCTCTTTTCACTGAGCAATGCTCTTCTTTGCGACATAATCCAAAAGCAAAGCGTGCATTGAACTTCAAAGTTCCTCAAACAAATCCATTATCCTTCCTTTGTTTCTACTCTTTTTCATCATCGTCGTCGTCCTCTTCGTCATCGTCATTATAAAACAGAGACACTTTGCTCCAACTCTGCCATCGAAGTTCATTCGACATGGATCATACCAGAACTCATCATGTCTGCTATCTTCTCATCTCGATGCTCCTCTGCTGCTCTACAATGCCAGCATCAATGGCAGACGAGCACCCACTTCAGGACCTATGCCCATCTGCACCACAAGAACCAAAGCCCAACCTATTCCTCAACGGCTATCCATGCAAGAACCCCAGCACAGTCTCGGCCTCCGATTTCAAGTCCTCCAAGCTCAACCACGCCGGCGACACCGACAACTTCCTCCGCTCCTCCGTGAACATACTCACGGCCGCGGACTTCCCGGGCCTCAACACCATGGGCCTCTCCATAGCCCGAACGGACCTGGGCATGGACGGCACTGTGCTGCCCCACTCCCACCCCAGGGCCTCCGAGATGCTCTTCGTCAGCCTCGGCACCGTCACCGCCGGCTTCGTCGACACCAAGAACCGGTTATTTCAGAGGATGCTCAAGGAGGGAGACGTCTTCGTGGTTCCAAGCGGTATGCTGCACTTCTGCCTCAATGCCGGCTTCGGGATCGCCACCGTCTTCTCCATGCTCAACAGCCAGAACCCAGGCGTGGTGACCATCGCTGGCGCGATGTTCACTCCGGAATCCGGTGTGCCGGAGAAGCTGGTGGCCAGGATGATGAGCTTGAAAGACCTCGAGTGGAGTCATAACAACCGGACTGGAAGGCATTACTTTTGAGTAATTGCAGTACTCGCTACAGCAACATCTGTTGACAAATTAAATATAATGAGCTTGGTTACGATCGACTCAACTAAAATAAAAGTCTCTCTTAAATTAGAGTGAGTCGTTTCCAATCTAATAAGATGATGGGCGGTGTATTTCACAGTCTGGATCACTAGCAGCACAAAGTTGCTGAAACCACTTTGGTGGCCAATGCTGTCACGCTATAAATGATGCAAAGTGAACGAGCAAAAGCTGGGTAGTTTTCCAATGGAGAGCAACTGTATGGTTCGTGTGACGGACACTGGCGCTCAGCAACGCGGTCCACGGTCATAAACAAGGCCCCGTGACAGTAATATATCCAGATTTGAGAGCGAGCACGACGCAAGAATAAAAAAGGATTGTGCATTTCTATCAGCAGCGTGGCTGGTTGTCTTTCCTGGAAAGGGCACACGATGCAGCTGCTGGGAACACGATGATGATGAAGGCTGGACCATCGTAAAATCTCACAAGACGTTTTTTAAACGAACGACAAAATCATCAATAAATTGCCAGAGGACAAGCACTGGGGCCAGGGGCCAGGGCCACCGCCAACTCGAGTGCGCCGATGCTCGCCATTTGGGATTTCACCCACCCGAAACAGTACTGTGATATTCGCTGTTGGATAACGTACATTTTGATGTTTAACCATTGAAGGGTCGGTGCGAGTCTATGCCATCGAACCACGATCGTCGCTCGATAATAATTGACCATAAATGAGATTGGACCGACCCGTTCCGATGAAAACTCGCGCGTTACCCGACACTCGACTACCCAAAGAAAATTAAATAAATCATCGGAACGCGACAATGCGAATATGATTCTGTTTACGTTTTGGATTATAAGTATGAAACAGATGGCGGACTGACCATTTTTGAAGAAACAATATTTCGTTCAGAGATGTAAAGCTCCGTCTTCGGTACAATTATTCGAAAGCAATATGTTTGATTTCATCGATTGATTAATATTCAGATCGATATTGCTTTTTCTTCGTGAATTAAAGCTTCGGAATATTTCCATTAGTCATCGGCTGTCGGGCGTTTTCCAGCTGGCTTATTTCTGTTGACTCCCATAAAAAAAAACTTCAATATGTTTCTATAAAACTGTAATTTGTTTATTTAAAATTTCATGTTATTAATCACGTTTATAATTTAATATTAATTACCACAGCCATTTGTTCATATATTTTCATTTTATTTATATTATTATTTACATGTAATATATTTCATACTGTTTAATATTATTTTTTGTTTCTGTAAGAAGAAATTATCAGAAATTAATAATAATTAGCGTGAGCAAATATAATAATTATAAAATATATAACTCCTCGAAATTTTATTAAATTACTTTTTTGTGAACTTATAAATTATATAAAAATCTAAAAAATAATGCTAAATCATATATTTCTTCTTAAAATTTAAAAAATTAAACATAATTTTAAATTTGTAAAAAAATTATATATTTCTCCTTTAAATTTTAAAAATTACATATTTTCATGGATTAATGAATATATTATAAAAAATTTAAGAAAATTTGAATATATTATATGTATTTTTGAAGTTAAAAAATTAATTTAGATAAAATATTGGAAAAGTATAGATAATTTACGATTTTTAGTTTCCGCTGAGATATTTGGTCTTGTACCCTCCGTTTCAAATTTTAAAAATATATGATGTATTTGTATATATTATATTTACATTATAAAGTATTATTAGTGTAGTGGTTAAATTTTTAATTTTGGGTCACATGTGCTTGAGTTTGAATTCTCCTAAAGTCAAAATTGATACCAAAATCAAAATTTAAGCGTACATTTGATTTAAAATCAGGATTTAAATTATCCTATTCTCACTAATTTATTATTTAAATATAAAAAAATAATTAGACTAACTTTACGTTATTTTAAAAAATAAATTACTATATTATATTTATATTTATTCATTTAAATTTTAATAAATAATATATTTAAGGATATAAAAGTCAAAAAAATTAAATCATTTATTAGTAACACTAATAAATTTTGATTAGACTTTTTTTTTATATTGAGTTTGGTCTCAATATTAATTTCGAATTAAACGATACCAAAAATATTAAAGATAATTAATCCAAAATATAATCACGATAAATATAAAAGTATAAATTTTAAAAATCATTGAAAAACAACAACCGACCGTGCAGCGTGGGTGGGTCCCTGCGAACCAGCGTCCGTAGCGCAGGCGGTACTCCACTCTGGAAACGCGAAAAAGGCCATAATCTTTTCTCTCTGCCAAAACCGCAAGAGGACCACCGGCCCCGCATTCATTATATTATTTACAAGAATAAAATCAAATCCAACAATGAGTGGGCCCCCACAAATACAGTCCACATAGGGTGGGGCCCACGGTCGGCGCCAATAGTGATTGAGATAGAGAAAGAGACAGAAGAGTCTCCACGCAGTGGCGTCACATCGGCAGCAATCCGGCCCATCCTTTCTTTTCTCCCATTAATTTCCGCGCCTTCCCTTCGCTTCGGTTCCCTTCATTTGCCTGCCCGACGCCGATGCCTGTCTCTGTCGCCTCCTGCCAGTCCTCTTTATATCTCTATTTTCTGTCCTTTTTTTTTAAAATTTCTCTTTAAAAACAAAATGATAATGAACTTCTTCGTTTTGATGGGGCCCAGTTTCACATCAGATCGGTAATTATTATTGTTAGTCAGGAACGGATGGAGTCGGTCCTTCCCGCGGACAAAATCAGAGCAAGCAGCGTTGGCGTGATCCGGACGATAAGATGATGTAATTGGCTGCCACGCCATCATCGATCTTGCCCCAGCCCTGACTCGCCCACATTCGACAGATGAAAAGATAATACAGTAATTAAACTAGCAGTTAGTGTATTCTTTTTTCTTGAGTATTTAATTTGTCGCTGTATGATTATCTTTATTTTTATTTATTTAAATTTTAATAAATAATTTATTCATGAGTATAAAGATTTTAAATAAATTTAAATCATTCACTATTCATACTCTTTTTTATATATATTTTTTAATATTAATTTTAAGTTTAATATTAACTTTAATTTCGAACCAGTGACTAGAAGTTTCTCGTTAAACAAGTTGGCCGACTAATTTTTGCCCTAAGATCTACAGAGCAATGAAATAAAAAGCCGTACATGTCACATGTGGATGTCTCACGACTCACCGAGGCATAGGGGGCACAGGTTGACAAATAGAACAATTGCGCTGCCACCTACTTATGTATTTTACATGCCGCTTCACTGGGTCACTTGTTTCGTGTCTTAAGGTATACTTTTGATAAATTAATTCATCAATCATCTTTCAGATGTAAGGTTTATGAGGTGGACAGATAATGACTTGGACAGTCTAAACGGGTTGAGATAAGTTTATAGAAAAATAATTAGGACGAGGACAGAGCTGACGTTAATGGTGGCCGAGTGCATTGGTTGAGGGGACACCGTGTCAAGACAGCCTTTTGTTTCTTACCACAAGGTCCAATCTCATGTCCTGGTCTTCGGCTCTATTGTGTTAGAAAACTATTTTCTTAATCCATCATTAACGCATTAATCTCATAGTTTATTACCAATTGGAGAGGTTAAACCACGTGTGTTAGGGAATATTGTATATTGCGTGCAATCCATATCTTAATGTCCCGGAATCAGCAAGCTTTTCACTTTTTTTATTTTTTCCCTTCGGTTGGAAATAAAAGCCGGCACGACATTTCTAATAATAGAATTAGATATCAAATCATCATCCTCTTCTTTTTTTTTTTTTTTTTTTTTCTTTTTATTCGTATTAAAAAAAGGATCCGAGTCCATTGAGTTGAAGAGGAGATTTAGAAAATAAGAGTATAAAACAGTTCAAAGGCAGGTATCAGGCAAGATCAGCACGAGTCCGACGCAAAAAAGGGGTGATGTTAAATGCAGATATTAAATGTCTTAACCAATTCTCTAAATTTGGTCATCGATTGCAACCCACCACCATCACAGTGGGTACTACGCGACAAAGTGCCTTCCGGATCGCGTACTGCTACACAAACAAGCAGTGGTTGTATACATATTAAACTCTGGGACGCTGAACTCACGAGAAGTTTTCGCGCACGTTAGGCTGATTGTTGAGATAATCAAATCACGATTGACTTGAATTTTATATCATGATGAGACACAAAAACATGAGTTGAATAGGCATCTGGTAGATCATTCCATCATGTTGAAAGCAGCAACCGAGAAGGAGCTATTGGCGTCCAAGGCATTGATTTGTGATTTGGATTTTTCTGATCGCTCGCATCTGGACATCACGAGTCACTACCCGGCCTTGGATCCCGTTGATGATTAAAGATGGCAAATGTAGCGTAAATGGGCTTCCATGAATTTATTAAGCAGCAGCAGTTTCCCTTCCGGAATCCAGTCAAGTCAAGACACCACCTCGTGAAGTCACGACGCCAGCCAGCCATCCAAGCCAAGTACATGCCAAAGAAAAACAATCTCGATATATTATAGTAGGTTGCTTTCATGTGGCTGGCTGGCTTCAAACTACAAAGGAAGTACTCCACGGTGCTTGTAGGGAAAACTGATAAGAATGTCTCGACCCAAATGCCTTAGCCTGAGAAAAGCAAGAGGAGCAATGGAGACAAATAACAGAAAAGGACACACAAGTCTGGGACAAGAATCCACATTAGAAAAAAAAAAAAAAAAAAGTCGCAGATCGAAGCATCAATCGCATGGAAACAAAGCACAAAGGAAAACAAACACAACCGATGCTGAAATGACACATCAATAGTTAAATGACGTGCCAAATGCGGATTACGTGAAAGATCTGGCGTCACATAAAAGTCTAGTCCAGAAAAGAGCTCCGTTTTGACCGCCACTTTCCAGGTAATATCTAAGGAAGAAACGGAGTAGAAGAGCAGAGCAGTCCTTCCCTTGAAAGTGGGGGCCGGTGGGTGAGGGAGGGAGTGACACCGCACGCCCAATGAATGACAAGTTGCAGGAGGCGAATACGTGATTTATTTGGTCCACGCAGTGTTCATTCACGACATCCCACGCACGTCATCGCCACCAACAAGAAAAAGAAAGGGCACCCCAACATCTTTTTCATTTTTTTTTTTTCTTTATCTGTTGGTTTAATTTTGCTTGGCAGTTCGGATTCCCGAGGTCCTTCGTCTCCATTTAAATGCGCTTGTCCGTTGCACGCCACACAAATCAACGGATTCGCTGCACGACAAATCTGACATCTGCTTCTGCTCCTTGGTCATGCCCCCGTGGCCCTCCTTGTAAATGTCAAATCAATGCCCCCAGTTCGTGCTTGATCGTAAAAACACAAGCCATTCATTCACTTGGATGAGTTATTTTAGCTCATAATTAATGGCTGGTTGTCACTAATTAATTATATATTTACTGCACAGGGTGAAAGAGACCAGCTCTTCAGCCTCTTCCGCTCTTTCATCGTTTGGCCGATCGTTTGGCCGTCCCAATAATAGCAGCCACGAGAGGTTATGAAATCAATTAGCATAAATCAAGCTAACGTTGCTGTTGTCGCAGCGATTAATTCTGATATTAATAATTACAAATTTATTTTGGCTTTATCTCCCTCCTCGAAATCCATTTCTTTATCACGCGAATCTCCAGAAACCCATCCCTGATATCTTAAAAAAAAAAAAAAAAACCATTCCCGTTTCTCCGTATATATTGAAAGAAGGCTTCTTCTCCTCCATTTCGCCGTCCACCTTTTCTCTCCTCCCCTAGTCCAAAACAATGGCCGTGCAAGCGCAGCAGTATCCATGGAAACCCATCCTCTCCCCGGACTTTCTCCTCACAGGGTGGGTTCTGAGCTCCATTTCTTCTGCGACACATCTCTTCTGGTTTCTGTTTCCAATGCTGACACGCCTTTGTTCATGAATGAATTCCAGGGCTGCCGACAATATGTTGGAAGCCATGGATGGAAACAAGACCACGACTGTGTATAGCGGCGTTATGATTTCCGGCGAGCAGCAAAATCACGCGGTCTTCAATGCTTTTCGGGCGAAGAAGAGGAGCAGGGAAGATCTGGAGTCTCTTCCGTGTCAGTTCCAATATACTTCTTCGGCCACGGCTCCTGTAGCTGCCAATGGGCTGAGGCGGGTGCTTGAATCTGCTGGTGCGTCGACGAGCGGAAGACCAGCCGCCATAGCAGCTTCTCCTTCGCTGTTGCCTTTCCATTATAGCATTGATGACGATACCCTTCTCCGCCAACATGTTAGCAAACTAGAAGTCTTTTTTTCTCAATTATTTATGCTTACATTTTTTAGATTTTGCATTCCGGAAACTGATGCGGTAATGGTCTTCTTGCAAACCAGAGCGAGAGGCTTCGGTTGGGACTTGAACAGTTGCATAAGAGGCATTGCAGAGCTCTGCTAACGGCAATGGAGAAGCAGTACGCAGCCAAAGTCCGAGAAAAAGAGTCAGAACTGCAGAGAGCAATCCAGTGGAATTTGGAGCTCGAGGAAAAGGCTAGACAGTTCTCTGCAGAGAAAGATATGTGGTTCGCCGCCGCAAGAAACAGCGACGCCATTGTCTCCGGCCTCAAGGCCTGTCTGGAACAGGCCCTGCGGGTCACCGGCGGAGTCCGGCGGATGAAGCCGGGGTTCCCCGGCGACTACGAGACCGGATACCCACCCGAAGACGAAGAGTCTTGCTGCTTCGAAGGTGATGGAAGGGTGAGAAAGGCGTTGGCCCGAGGAGAAGAAGAGGTCGGGGAGAGCCTGGCGGCAGTGTCTCGGTGCCGGAGCAGCTGCCGGGTTTGTAACGACAAGGACGTGTGCGTTCTGCTACTCCCCTGCAAGCATCTTTGCTTATGCGGTGACTGCGCTTCCAGGGTTGACACATGTCCCGTATGCAGCTCGCCAAAGAATGCGACCTTACATGTCATCATCCCCGCCACTTCGCGGTTGCGGTAAGAAAGGCGACTGATGTGATCAGACGGTTGTGGATTCGTTGGGACCCAGCCTTCGTCTATTTCCGGGGCCTATCCGCGATTTCCAAAGAATGTGGTTCATTTTGTTTATCACATAAATTTATGATGGATGAACAGTGAAGATTAAGAGAAAAATACGTAATTTTGTGAGATCTCAATAAGTTACGTACAATTGACTAATATTTATTTTAATATAAAAAATATTATTATATTTGGAGTTATTTAGACATAAAGATAAATATTTATTCTTGTATAGTTTTATGATCTTCTTTCGTTGCGCATGAGAATTTTGATCATCCAACCGTTTCCTTTTTCATTATCGGGTGAAAGTTGTGAAAGAAAAATGGTGTTCGTTTATTTGTGTAGTAGAAGTGAAAATAAAAATTTAGAGGAATACGATTTAGAACGTAAATTATTGTGATTTTTTTTTTAAATAGTAGACATTTCTTGCTAGAAATATAAAAAATTAAGTTGTTTAAGTTCTCCCATAAAAGCAGCTGCGGTAATTGTAATTTTGATCACAATATTTATATTAAAAAAATTACCATTGTCTCCTCTCCAGAGTCGTTTTGAGTTTTTCCTTTTTATTTTGGGACAATCCAGCAGACAAAAATCTTCCGGTGACTCTAAAAACACCTTCTTTGGATCCTTTAGAAATTTTCAAGTTACCAACATTTATTGTCTCCTAACTCTATACCTTTTTTTGTCAATATTTTACTCCCCATGTCTCATTATTGTTGGATTTCACTGGCTGAGCATATTTTACTCTGCTGATGGGTCAAGCGCAACACCAGACCTGATCTTTGGTGGCACGGTAAGCGACTGTATAGATGAACTCCAAACATTTCCAATTAAAAAAATAAAAAAAACTAAGGATTTAATTTTTCTAATTTTATTATTTAGTTATAATAATACCGTTCGAAATTAGAAAATTGATATTTCTAATAATTTCAAATAGTGACATTTAAATTTCCTTTCTAAAAAAGTAAAATTTATAATTTTGGTTCGGAATTAGATGGTACACATTTATTCGGTAGATTAATAAAAAAATTATATATTTTTTTTTTAATTCAACCATCGACATTATTTTTTAAAAAATAAACTAAAATTTTTTATTTAAAATTATATGAAATTTTCTTTCCTCTACTCATTAATTTTTTTACATAATTTTTAAATATTAATACCTATATATTATCAATTTCTAATTTAAAATATATTTTATTGATTGAATAAATATTTCAAAAATTATTTTTTTGTAAATATTTTTTAATATTTATATATATTTTTAATCACCAAAATATGTTTTATTAATTTATTTATTAAAAATTTAGATTTTTCAAGAAAATATGAATAAAATAAAAAATAATAATTTTACTTATTTGAAAATATTGACTTTTATTTCCAATTCAAACACTGAAATTCACGAAATTGATAGAATTAATAATTTCTTAACTTTACTTCAAAACATATCCAAACACCGAAATTATTATTTCGGTCAAATTCCGCTAATTCCCCATAATTGATCGAATTGACAATTCTCTAAATTCAAATCGGAATTGATCCAAATAACCCGTGGATATTGGAATAGACTCTCAAATACATTTTCGTTTGAAACGAGGATCATAATTAAAATTAAAATTAATAAATTATTTTATAAATAAAATATTTTTTATTAAAATTACTTTTATTATATTTAAATTTTTAGAAAATTATTTAATTTTGTATAATAATTTATTTTAATAATAACATAAAAAAAATAATATTAATTTTATGAAAAAAATTTTGAGCATATTTTACTCTTCAGTGGGTCAAGCTCAACACTGACCTGACCATTAAGGGCACACTAAATGTTAGAGTGGACTCTCGTATATAGTTTGGTTCAGAATTAATATTCAAATTAAAATCAAGATTAGTAAATTATTTTTATAAATTAATATTTTTTATTAAAATTAATTATATAATAATTTAAATTTTTAAGAAATTATTTAATTTTTTATAATAATTTAATTTAATAATAATATAAAAAAAAATATTAATCTTGTAAAAAAAAATTAAAAATTCTCATCCTGATTTCAAGCGAGATGGTGGCTCATAGTCCATCAACATCTTATTATTTGTAGAAAAAAACACGTTTGGTAGGATGGGATGTTGTCCTCACAGAGACCGGCCAACCTTTTCGATCTGGACGTGCGACGGGTTCATGATCTTGGTCGGTTTTCCATGTTCACATTGACCGTAAAGACGTGCGTACCCCTGGCGATGCATTGTAGCGCCTTCTAGACGAAGCATGCTTTGGTTAGAATTTGGTTCTCCGGCAATTGGGTTTTATTTGATTTTTCTTTTTTTTTGAGATTAATATTTATGGAATCTGCTGACTACAGAAACCTTTGAATGGCCTTGCTTTTAGTTAAAGATTTTCTCTTGTGGCTGTGAATTTAATCAAAAGAAAGGAAAATCAAAGGGTGACTACGACTTTAGGTCATTTCTTTCTGTGAACCCCTCCTCGTGGTTCTCCACCGAACCGAACCGAATCGAAAGAAGAAAAAGTACAGTGTGGTTTGCTTCACCTGCATAGACCATTCATGGTGGGCATTCATCCGAGATCATCAACTGTATCCACTTGGCGCAAGAGATTAATCGTCGGTGAGAGATCGCTACGCAATCAATTGGAGAAAAATCTGTACCTTTTCTTCCCATTCTGTCAAGCATGTGCAACCGAGGAAAATAGGCTAAAGAAGAAGACAAAGACTAATGTCACGAGGGAGGACATTTCCTTGACAGAGATTACTGCTCTATGGAAGTGGTAATAGAATCAACGAACTATCTTTAACGTTTCAAGCGTGAGCCTCGGGAGATCGAGTTGCCAACTTTGATAGTCTTTTGTGTCGTACTGCATGAAGAAATTCAAATTGAGATGCAAGTGTGAGAGTTCTGTTTTACCTCAATATAATTTCGAGAGTTATTAGTCACCACAAAATAGTCAAGGCTGTTGACAGATTTTGTCGCGGTTAAGACCATTCGTGTCCGCCGTTAGAATTCATGCCTTTGCTTTAGTCAGGACGTAGAACACGAGGACGAGAAGCTGAACAGAGACGACTTTCTTCTTCTCCTTCTCTTTCTCGAATTTGCTGTTAGACCAAAGCCTAATTAGAATGCCGTAGTTGACCAGATGGATAGAATCCCCGTTCTCGTGTTCCATCACAGGGTCCTCTTCGAGCGTTAGTCAAAAATATCGTCTCCGTTTCATCGGTTAGAACTCAAAACAAACGTTGGACGGACCAAATAACGAAACTTTTCCTTTCTCCCCGGAAATAGTAGAAGTCACATTCCCAGCTAAAACGAAAGTTATGCACTAAGACCGAGCGTTATTGGTGATAGTGAAGTGATATTGATCTTTGCGTGGTAATTGTTAAGCAACTGATATAAAACAATTATATCTTTTTTCTAGTTGAATTTTAATTTTAATTAGAATTTATCAAAATTGATACAGTTATAATATAAAAGGTCATATCATCTAGATATTCATTCAAATTCAGTAAATAACTATACATTAAAAAATTGAGATTGATTTCTATAATATTTTTATTTATTATTTTAGTTAATTCGGTATTTGTGTTTATCAAAATAAAAATTTATTTATGAATTCAAGTTAATAATAGTCCTCAATCAATAAGAAATATAATTTGAATATTTTATTTAAAATATATTAAATAAAAATAATAGTGAAGTTTAAGTCTTTTTTTATTTTTCCCCCAACTAGGATTCTAACTTTATTACATTGCTATATATACAACCCAAGATTGTAATACAAAATTTTTTCTATTAATAATATTATCTTATTTTGGGTTTATTTTCTTACCATATTTCTTGTACATTCAAGGATTTATTATGATGAGAAGAAGGTGGTCTTTTCGCTATTCTTCGTACTTTCTTCTGTTACAACAAGTGGTATCAGAGTAAGATTATTCTCTGACTTAACTCTATCGATTGTAATTAATGACGATAACTTCATAAACACCATGGACCGTGATTTAGGCGATTATTAAATTTGAAATTTAATCAAACAAAACTTTCTTGTTTCTATCATTAGGAAATATGAAGTTTTGAAATAAATTAAAATTAAGAATCAAGTTCATTAATTAACCGTTGAAGAGACTTACGGTCTGCAATCTTGGAGATCAATATACCAAGCAATGCGAGAAAACCAAAACTTTGGTGAGGAGAATATTCCATACTTTTATTTTTTTTTGAAGATTTATTTATTTAAATAAATAAAATTGAGAAATTTTTTGATCGCATGGAAATTCCCAAAAAAAAGAAAGTGAAAATTGTTGAATACAAACTCAATAATTATACTTCGTCTTGGTGGACACAAATTCAAATTCAAAAAACATGTGAAGATGAGTAAAAAAGTTGCCTGTGGCTAAAGATATTTAAATTATTCAACCTAAAGTTCTTAAAAGGGGGCTAAAATCAAGTAAAACATATTTTTTGCCCAAAGGTTTACGGAATTGAAATCTATGGAGATAATTATGAAGTGGTAATTTCGCATCTTAGTAATTTTTCTTTAGTATTGAATTATCAAGTTGAAGAAAAGATTATAGATCATGTGGAAGACAAACATACTAGTGAAGAACTTATCAAGTGTCCCAAAGATTCATTCTTCAATGAGTTAAAGGTCGTAAAAAAGTGAATTTGATGTTATAAAATTTTTTTAAGAGATTATCAATGAGAAATCATGTAAATTAGTTGACAATCTTAAAAATTACAAACAGAAATTTTTTACTTGTGAAAATATTGATTGTGCTACTCAAGATTATTTTTTAAATTCATCAAAAACTAACTCTCTTAAACAAGTGGAGGTAATTTCTACATGTATTATTACTTTGAAAGATTCAAAACTTACAATGACATATTCAAATTATCTTAGTAATTATCAGTAAATTTGTGAAGAATACTTTTGTTCGATAATAATAAATCATAACTTGGTATGTACAAAAATTTTATTTCAAATAAAGTCAAAGGAAACCCTACAAAAGTCCAAGTGGATGTGCTGAAGGAAAATAGAATATTAAAGTACTGAAAAATATTACTCGAAGAAATCTCATCGATTTATATCATCAAGTTTTATGTTAAAAAATGTTTAAGGAGAATATGACTACAATAACAAAGAATTCAAATTTTGACTTGAGAATAAGTTTTTTATAAGTGGAGGAGTCTAATGTCGGACAACAATATCATTTTGACGATAAAATCAGATATTAAGTCTAAGTTCAATTTCAACTCTAAGTAAGATCTATCAATATTAGTGTAGCTGCAATTCGAAGGCTATATTATTTAGGATATTTATTCAAATCCAGCAAATAACTATCTACTAAAAACCTAAGATTGATTCCTATAACTTTCTTATTTATTATTTTGGCTAATTCAATATTTATGCTTGCCATAATTAGAATTTATTTATGAGTTCGAGTTAATGACAGTTCTAATTCAATAATAAATATGATTTAGATCTTTTATTTAATATATGTTAAATAGAATTAATAGTGGAGTCTTAGTTTTTTTAGTTTGCACCGACTCGAATTCTAAGTTTATTAGAAAGTTATATACACAATGTAAGATTGTAACAAAAAAAACTTTTCTATTAATAATATTCTCTTAGTTCGGATTTATTTTTTTTTCATTTTTCTTTTAGATTCAAGGATCTATGAAAGTAAAAAAACATCGATCTTTGCATTATCTCTTGTAATTCCCCCTGCAATAATTAATAGCACATAGCCTACTTGATTCTTCAAGAACAAGAAATATATTAGCATCAAGAACGTGTGCTTTTAACATCAAATTAGTCTGAAGGATTTGTCACCATTAGTTGAAATTTCTTCCCAGCAATAGGCTTTGTCTGATCGAATCAAACTTAAAGCACATCCATGCAGGGTTTCATTAGAACTAGACTAATTTTTTTGCTTGTCATTTTCTTTCTAGTATCCAAGAAATTCACCAAATGAACACCCATGAAGATGATATTGAGTAAGGAGAAATCCAATGGTAATATGGCAGAGGAATAGATAAATTCCATTATCAGTAAGAATAATAGATTCGTACTGTAGTGGCTTATCAGCATCAAACACCCCATTGCATCCAGTATAGACCACAACACTAAATGAATAACCTAAGTAATCAAGATTTACATAATATATAAAGTTAAGGTTTATAATAATAATGAACACAATACAAATAAAATCTAAAGAAAAGTGATTCAACAAAAATGACACAAATTTTCACAACAACCACAAAAGTTTCTGTATTATATTATTTATTTATTTTTTATAAATAAAATTTAACAATATATTATTATTGTATGTGAGATTATTAATTTTATGATAATTAAAAACTATTATATTTATTTTTAGAAGTCACTTTGGATAAAAAAATATACATAAGTGAGATTTAATTTATATTTTATTTTTAAATCAAAAGTATTTATAAGTATATTTATTTTTAAAAAATTATGTTTAAACAATCAAATAATAAAGTAGTAAAGAAAATCCGACAGTCTTATAGTTTAATAATAGAATTTTTCACAAAAATCCTTCCCGATTTATCTAATTATTCCTAGTTACAGTCTATGGAGAAATGATCCGATCAAAATTCAATTTTGACCGGACAAGGATTTCTCGGGTTTGAATTTAAGCCCACTATGCAAATAAGCCCATATCAAATTTGTAATTATGGTTATCACCCCCAAATACACAGAGCCCCATGGGTGAGCAAAACCGGTTAACCGGACCGGTTTTGCTCATTTGAGAACCGGAACTGGATTTTGGTTCTCAAAAAATTGAGAACCGGAACCGTACCGGTTTGGATGATGAACCGATTTTCCGGTTCCGGTTCTAAACCGGTTATAAATCGGTTCTAAAACCGGTTAACCGAATCTCCAACTCGCAACGACCGGCGACGGCGTGGCGGCGTCGCTGTGAGCGCGGGGGCGAGGGCGACGGCGAGGCCGAGGCCGAGGCGGCGTCGGCGCGTTGCTGCGAGCTCGGGGGCGAGGCGAGGGCGAGGGCGAGGGCGAGGGCGAGGCCGAGGCGGCGGCGTCGGCGCGTTGCTGCGAGCGCAGGGTCGAGGCGAGGGCGAGGCCGAGACAGCGGCAGCGGCGCGTTGCTGCGAGTGCAGGGGCGAGACGAGGGCGAGGCGAGGGCGAGGCTGCGCAATTAGGGTTAGGGTTGGGGTTAGGATTAGGGTTTTATACATAAAAAGGAAAACCGGTTTTTCAGAGAACGAATAACCGGAACCGGAACCGAAAAATCGATTCTGTGAAATTTCAGAACCGGAACCGTACCGATTTGCACTAATAACCGGTTTCCGGTACGGTTCTCAACCGGTACGGTCCGGTTAACCAATTTTCCGGTTTTTTTTTTGCTCACCCCTACAGAGCCCAGGGTAGTTTCCCCTCAGGGGTGTACATATGTCCAGGGTACGTCCAATACTTGCTCGTACCTTTTGTAAAATATTGTGTATGATAAATTCTCCCAAAGATGAAATACAAAATAGTTTCAGTAACAACAGAATAGAAGATGCAGATGAAAATCAGAAACTCCAACGATACCAGTTTTTATTGATTTACTATCATTGTTACTAATTATCTAAAAGCTCAAAGGCATGGATGAATTTGGGTACATCAGACATGTGCAGGAAGATGAACGGCAGGCACTGCATGCAGGACCAAGGGCGATTTCCTGCCGGCAGTCACACCGAAGATGCAGGTCATATCCAAATCATCAGGCTCGATTCCACGAGGAAGTTTCCAATCAAAATGGTAGAGAAGGTTTGCCAGCACCATCTCCACCGTTGCCAGACCAAATGAGATGCCCGGGCATTTCCTCCTCCCAGCTCCGAATGGTATGAACTCGAAATTAAGCCCTTGGAAATCAATTGGATTGTTCCTGAACCTCTCGGGCTCGAAGGTTTCGGCGTTCTCCCAGAATTGTGCATCCCTCCCTATAGCCCATGCATTAATAAACACCCTGGTCTTCTCGGGCATCTCAAAACCAAGCACTTCACATGTTCTTCTGGCTACTCGAGGCAGTAGCAGTGGCACCGGGGGATGCAAGCGCAGAGTTTCTTTGATAACTAGTCTCAAGTAGTTCA
This sequence comes from Trichopus zeylanicus subsp. travancoricus, assembly GCA_005019695.1. Classification (NCBI taxonomy): domain Eukaryota; kingdom Viridiplantae; phylum Streptophyta; class Magnoliopsida; order Dioscoreales; family Dioscoreaceae; genus Trichopus; species Trichopus zeylanicus. The sequence goes on from RXID01014359.1 coordinate 395,956, forward strand.
GACTGCTCAGTTTCCCTTCTGTCATATTGGGCTTCTCTCTAAAAGCTTCTCTTACTTCGGATTGAGCCTTTTTCATGGCCTCCGGATTCCTCAGCAACTCCGTCATCGCCCATTCGATTGCATTGCCCGAGGTTTCGCTCCCACCAGAGAACAAGTCCTGCAACCCAACAGAGAGCAACAATTTCATGTGTTATTACCTAAGCTATAAAGTAGATATGGTAGACCACAGAGAAGACAACTCTTCTTCTGCCATTACATAACTTAAGCGTGTCTATGTGATCTGAACTGTCGTCATTTAGGATGGTGACAGTTGAAAATCTAGTAGTATCTTCCTACTAAGAGTGATTCATGTGAACACGGGCACAGGGAAATGCAAGTTAGCAGCAAGTTCTTGACAATGAAAAAAAAAATTGAAGTAGAGATGACTTACAAAGATGATGGATTTGATAGAATCTGTTGTGAGAGAGAACTGAAGACCGCCTTCCTCTTGAAGCCTCAAAAGAACATCAAGCAAATCCTCTTCCACAGCAGAATTGCCAGTCTCTTTGGCTTTGATCCTCCTCTCTTTGTGTTCATTAATGATGTTGTCGAAAAACTTGTCGATCTTCCTGCGGAATCTTCCGAGCTTGATCTTTGCCCCGGTAAGCACGATCATAATCGGCCATGATGGAAATAAATCGGGCAAGTTGAACCCTGCCAATGCTTTGATCGCCTCGTTTAATACCATGAAGAAAGTTTCTTGATCCTTGCATCTGCTTCCAATGACGATTCTTGCCGTAATATCATTGGTTATGTTACAGACCTTCTTGCTGAGGTTGAACGGTGACCCGTTCAAATCCGAAACCGATCGAATAAGTTTTGCAACTTCTTGTGCTCTGATGGACTGAAATGATTGGACCTGCTTCTGGCTGAGCAATTCTACTATCAAGATCTTCTTTACCTGCCGCCAGTATTCGCCGTAAGGGGCAAGCGTCACATGATTGTCGGCGTACAACAGGAGCTTGGAGGCCAGAATTTCCGGCCTGCTTGCAAAGTCTAGGTCGTGTGTCTTCATGATCTCTTCAGCCGCTTTGGCGGAGGAGATCACAACAGTGGAGACCTCACCGATCTTGAGGTGCATCAGAGGCCCGTATTTCTTGGCAAGGTCTCTGAGAGAGCAGTGTGGCGGGGAGCCAAGCAAGTGATGCAGGCTTCCAATGATTGGGAGCTTCCATGGCCCCGGCGGGAGCTTGGAACTCGGGCTTTTTGCTTTGCGGAAACTACTGCTTAATAGCTTGCCAAGGAAGAACAGAAAGGAGAAGAGGAGAGCGTAGTATACAACTTGCATTGTAGCAGTCAGTACGAGAGATGAACTGTCTGTGCAGTTGTTTTTATATCATGATTGTTAGGTGATTTATCGAGTTGTTGAGATAAATATCGTACTAGTGTTTCACGTGCGTTAGAAACAAGGTTGGCAGCGGAGAAAGAGGTCTGGGATTGATACTCTTTCTTAATTGTTGGTTATTCTGTTGGTAATTGTTTTGGTTGTGTCAATGTTCTTACACCTTGTATATACTTATTTAGTTGTTATTGTTGTGTTGACTTATTTTTCTTAGTCAGAATTATATATTTTTCTTAAAAAATATTATACATGTCTATTCTGCATATGTAATTCACTCTATAAACTTAATATATTTAAGAACAAAAAAATTATTTATGGAGTGTATTGATATGCTTATAAATTTATTGTTTTTTTTTATGTGATAATGGTACTAGCTAAATAACGTTGAAAGATAACATACTGTGCTGGAGCGAAGATTAATGCGTTTGTTGAGTGTATATTTATTTTCACATTAGTTGAGAGTTGTAATATATACTATAAGGTAGGAAACACAATATTCCTTATCTTTTATGTGTTTATTGATTTTTTGTTAAATTGTAATAAAAATTCATATGATTATATATATATATATATATATCATAATATTATAATTGTGCGTGATATTAGCTCACTTTCCGTTACGTGCCTAATAAGTAATGATAACGAAATATGACAATTGACATTTTCATTCCTCATGCTTATAAAACAAGTTTAGATGTTTTCTCAACAAAAATAAGACATAGTTTGGGTGGATCAAATAAAAAGCAAATTGCATTACTTGTTTTGATCAATACAAACAATGAGTCTATTAGATAACGTTTGATTCGAAATTAGAATCAGAATTAAAAATAAGATTAATGAATTACTTTTGTAAACTAATTTTTTTTATTAGAACTAATCTTATAATAATTTAAAGTTTGAAAATGTATTTAATTTTTTATAATAATTTAATTTAATAGCGATGTAAAATAAGTAATATTAATTTTATAAATTTTTTTTAAAAAATATTGATTCTGATCCTAATTTCAAATAAAAGGATGCCTTCAAATTAGATCAAATAAAAATTTCCAACACATTGTAATAAAAAACAAAAATGCTGATTACAATACATAGTTTAGGTGAATCAAATAAAAAACAAACTACATTACTTGTTTTAATCAGTACAAACAATGAGTCTATTAATTTTTTACAAGTAAACAAACAAATGTAGAGCTGTCCAAATCTTTCCGCATCTCATATTCTATTCATTTTCCAAAGTTTTCTCCTTTGATATTCATCTTTTATTGGTTGAATATGAAGGCCTCCCTCCATTATCAGTGGGAGCATACTGTTAGATATCCATCTCTTTCATCAAAACTTTAAAATAATGTAGCGATCTGAGTCTACCTTTGATTTTCAGAACTTGGAAATTGGGATTAATTATCATATGAACGACTTGACCATGTGATACATGTGGAAGTCAATAGTTTGAAAACAATTAGCTAGTCATGGCCCGTCTGAAGGCATGAAGTAGACCTCCACAAAGAAACAACAGCACTATAGATTCGGTTTTTCATGTGAAGTTCTACAGTGACACAAGTAGATTATATTAGTTCTCGTGACCTCAGAAATGGTACGAGAACATCACATATGTGAAGGATGACAAGCAAAAGGGGTGGCACATAGGATCAAAGGTGACTCTCCCAGTTGTTATCCCAAAAGTTTCAGTCATGTCCAACTAGGGCTATACATTTGGTTAAAACCGAACCGAACTGAACCGAATAGTATAAAAACCGAATCGGAATCGAACCGAAATATTTCGGTTCGGTTCGGTTCGGTTATAACCGAATTTTTACAAGAATCGGTCTGGAATCTGGATGAATGGATCTGGTCCTTTGCATAAGGAAAAAAAAAATAGTGTAGGATATACATTATACATACCTTGAATCCTGACCCTGATAGGCTGATACCCAGTCCAATTGCAACTTTGCAAATTACAACCCAATAAATAATCAGTTAATCTCAGTATCTCACATGCCATAATGGCACAACCGCACAAGTAGGAGCAAGACACTTCAAGACTTCAAGTGAATCAAGTCTTCAAGTTGCAGGAGCAGCAGGAGGCTAGGAGCAGCAGCAGGACAATGTATAGTAGCAGTCTAGCAGAAGCTGGCAAACTGCAAAACACTTCAACAGCTCAACTTCATGTAGCAAGACACTTCAAGATTTCAAGTGAATCAAGTCTTCAAGTTGCAGGAGTAGCAGGAGGGTAGGAGTAGTAGCAGCAGGACAATGTATAGTAGTAGACTAGCAGTCTAGCAGAAGCGGGCAAGCTGCAAAACACTTCAACAACTCAACTTCATGTAGCAAGACACTTCAAAACTTCAAGTGAATCAAGTCTTCAAGTTGCAGGAGCAGCAGGAGCAGCAGAAGCAGCAGCCAATAGGAGCAACAGGAGCAGCAGGAGCAACAGGACAATGTATAGTAGCAGTCTAGCAGAAGCGGGTAAGCTGCAAAACACTTCAACAGTTCAACAGTTCAACTTCATGTAGCAAGACAGTTCAAGACTTCCAAGTTCCAAGTCTTCAATAGTTCAACACTTCAACTTCATACTTACAGGAGCAGGCGAGCAACAAGACAATGTATATTGTAAAGTAGCAGAAGTTGGCAAGCTGCACTGCTGCAGAATACTTCAACAGTTCAACTTCATGCTTGCAGAGTTGTAGAATAATGTACAGTAGCAGGACAATCCTATAACTCTATAAGGCTATAAGATCATTCTTACAAGTCAAATAACTCAACATCAGTAAGCTGCAAGACAACGACTGTAATTATATGGTTCCGAATAAAGATGATCAATTCAGTAATCAGTTAGCATTTGAATTTTGAAGGATTATATCATGCCAAATGGTCCATTAAGAAAAGCTTGAGAAATCTCCTGTAGTCCCGTGTACAGAAGTAACATAACAGAAGCCAGAAGTTCCAACTTCCAAGTAGCATAACATTACTAGGGTGAAGCCAAAGAAGGAAACAATCGTCCAATCAGTCACTTGCCCACATGCGAGCATAGCATATGGTAATGAGCCAATGATTCAACATCTTCATCTCCTCAAACAGCTTATGAAAAATTCAACAAATATCATTAAAAAAATCATAAAACAATTCCAAGAGGGTCATATCGTCATATTCGCCTTATACCCTCATACCTAGCATCCCTCTCTGGCACTCCCTGTGCATGAATGGTAGGTAGTGGTTGCCTTCACAGGCCATCCAAACAACCATGCCATTGCCACAAAGTGAAGAGGACGAAGCCAGAGTAGGGGACCATTGGAACACCTCCGGATGAAAACACCAAAGACCAAAAAACCTCAAATAAAAGCAAAAATTCAAGAGGCTCAGATGGCTTTGATGCATTATCAAAAACGAAGATGCCTCCCCTCAGGTATCAACCTGCTCCTACAAAATAATAGTTGGATACATACCTGTCCCTGGATAATTGGATCATACTGTTGAACCTAAAAAACATAGTAAAATATCATCACAGTAAAAGCAATTAAAAAAATATCAGGTAAGTAGGTAACTGGGTAAGGAACTAAGCACTATAAGATCATAACTTCACACATGCACTGATGCTGTGATGCACATGAATGATAAGGATATATAAGAATGAATCTGCAAGAAATGACCATAGAAAGTTAGAAACATGAAAAGAAATGCATAAAAAATAAGTAAGTATATTCAAACCTTAAGACGACTTCTCAAAATTCAATGGTTATGACATCCAATTTCATCTTTTGTCAACTCTGAAATAAAAAAATCATTCAATGATTATTTGATCATAATAAAGAAATATACCATGTAATAATAAAAATATTAGCAATACAAATCTTACCCTCTTGAATCTTTTCAAGTTCTTACAAACTTTTCTCAATATTGATTTCTGTTTTTAAATTTTTTAATTCAATCTTGAGTGCAAACGAGAGCTTGTACTAGTGTAGGAGTCAAAAAGCTAAAAAAACGATCGAGTATGCGCCCTCTTATGCTAAAAGCTGATTCAGAGGCCACTGTAGAGATAGGTATAGCTAATATATCACGAGCCATATGTGACAGAATAGGAAATCTGCAGCTATTCACTTTCCAGAAGCCCAGAACATCAAAGTTTGGCTCATTTTTTTCAAGATCCTCTGACAAATACTTTTCTAGCTCAGACTTCATTTCATCACCCATGAAACTTTTTCTATGCTCAGCAAATATACTACTTAAGATGTACTTTCCTGATTACTTTGGCATACTTGATCCTTCATCAGATGGCATTCCTCCCGACTGTAGTCACATCCTGTACTTTTTGAACAAATCATATACAACTTCATGCAACTTTCTCCTCATCATAACACCTCTTTCACCTTCATACATTTTTTCAACTCCAAACTCAACATATTCTAACTTGCGTCTTGGATCAAAGACAACAGGAACAAAGAGAAGCATATTAATCTTTTCTGGCTCACCCCAATACTTGTCATATTTGTCTTTCATCATAACAGCCATATCTTGGACTTTTGTATCACTGCTGACTTTCCACAAATTCAAAAGAAGGTTAACTTGACAAATTTCATCAAAAAATAAATTACTTGTAACATACATAGAGCCAGAAACTCGAAGAGTCAACTCATAAAAATACTCTAAGAATGTAATAAGTCGCCTAACATTCTGCCAGTCAAAAGACAGAGGAGTTCCATCTTCATTATTAAGCTCATGACAAAAATTGCTATCTTCCTCTTCAAATTTTTCAAAAGCCCGCTCAAAAGTTTGAGCTGCTTCAAGCATCATATAGGTGGAATTTCACCTTGTGGATACATCCAAACAAAGACATTTTCTGCTTTCAATTTTTTCAATTTTCACACATTCTTTGAACCTCTGCCATCTTGCTGGAGAATATCTCACATATTTAACAACAGATCTAACCCGAGCAATGGAATCTGTCATCTCTTTCAAACCATCTTTCACCACAAGATTAATGATATGTGCTATGCAACGCATATGAATATATTTTCCTTGTGCCAAACAAGTGCCCCAATTCAAAATTTTTTTCTTCAAATAGGAAATAGCAGTATCATTTGAAGAGACATTATCAACAGTAACAATCAAAACATTATCAATTCCCCATTCAGACAGGCACTTTTCAATTGCTTTTCCTATAACTTCACCCTTATGACTTGTACTTTTGCAAAAATTCAAAAGTTTTTTATTCAAGTTCCAATCAATATTAATATAATATGCTGTGATACACATATAGTTTATGTTTTGAATTGAGGTCCAAGTATCAGTGGTCAAACAAACTCTCTATTTGGACTCTTTGAAATATTATTTCAACTTTACCTTTTCATCATAGTAGAGTTGAAAACAATCTCTAGTCATAGTCTAACGTGAAGGCATTCGAAATCTAGGACAAGCTTGAGACATAAAGTATTGAAAGCCTTCATGTTGCACAAAACTAAAAGGCAGTTCATCTACAACAATCATGTATGTCAGTGCTTTTCTAATTTTTTCTTGATCAAACTTCCAGCTAGTTAGCACAGACTCATTTGCTACTTCTTTCTGAATAGGTTGCATAGCAAGTTGTGTTTGATGTGTATCAACATTATATGGATATTGCTTGCATTGATTCATGTGATGTCTAAGAGAAGAAGTACCATTTTTTTTTGGAATCACAAAAGAATTCATTACCACAGTAGTTGCATCTGGCTTTAGTTGACTTGCTCGACTCTGTGAACTTTGTGTAATACTCCCATACAGCTGATCGTGCTGTCATTCTCTTTCTTGGCATTGGAGGCTTTGTACTACACATAAATGCATTGCCCTCGTTTGAAACTTCGATAGCCATAGGAGTAGAACTTTCCTGAGAAGCAGAAATTGGCATTGGACTTAGAATAACTTGATTTGTGTTTAAAAGCTCCTGACTGTCATCCTCATTCAACATCTATCAATAGAAAAATACAGAATTATAGATTAAATTGTATGAAATCAAAAAATCCTAATTTAATTTCACAAAATTCAACCTTAACCTTGCAATTTGATCCCGATGATGTTGTTGTAGAAAAATGAGATATTGAAGCTCAGAGCCTCGAAGGCTAGTCACAGAGAGATATTGAGGCGTCGGGACTCAGAGTCTTAGAGGAGGAGGGGGGTCCGGGGTGGACAAAAGCAATGCCACCGGGGATGAAGGAGAAGAAAAATCAGGAGTTCGAAACTAAGGATTTACTGATCTAACAATAAAATCGTATGAAATCAAAAAATCCTAATTTAATTTCACAAAAAATCAACCCTAAATTTCATAATTTTCGAAATACTCTCAACTTGTAGCTTAATTCGTTGTAGAAAAATGAGAGATTGAAGCTCAGAGCGTCGACCAAAGAGATATTGAGGCGTCGGGACTCAGAGAGTCAGAGCCTCAAAGGAGAGGGGGGGTGGTCCGGGGGTGGACGAAAGCATTAACAATAAAATCGTATGAAATCAAAAAATCCTAATTTAATTTCACAAAAAATCAACCCTAAATACTCTCACCTTACAGCTTAATCCGTTGTAAAAAAATGAGAGATTAAAGCTCAGAGCGTCGACCAGAAAGATATTGAGGTGTCGGGATTCAGAGCCTCAGAGGAGGAGGGGGGTCCGGGGGTGGACGAAAGTGATGTCACCGACACGGCGCAACACCGCAGCTACAGGGATGAAGGAGAAGAAAAATTGTCAGTTCGGAACTGAGGATTTACTGATCTAACAATAAAATCGTATAAAATCAAAAAATCCTAATTTAATTTCACAAAAAATCAACCCTAAATTTCATAATTTTCTAATTACGCTCACCTTGTAGCTTAATCCGTTGTAGAAAAATGAGAGATTGAAGCTCAGAGCGTCGACCAGAGAGATATTGAGGCGTCGGGACTCAGAGCCTCAAAGGAGGAGGGGGGTTCGGGGGTGGACGAAAGCGATGTCACCGACACGGTGCAAAACCACAGCTGCAGGGATGAAGGAGAAAAAAAATCATCAGTTCGGAACTGAGGATTTACTGATCTAACAATAAAATCGTATGAAATCAAAAAACCCTAATTTAATTTCACAAAAAATCAACCCTAAATTTCATAATTTCCTAAATACGCTCACCTTGCAGCTTAATCCGTCGTAGAAAAATGAGAGATTGAAGCTCAGAGCGTCGACTAGAGAGATATTGAGGCGTCGGGAGTCGGAACTCAGAGCCTCAGAGGAGGAGGGGGGTCCGGGGGTGGACGAAAGCGATGTCACCGACACGACGCAGCACCGCAGCTGCAGGGATGAAGGCACAACACCGCAGCGGCGAGAGCGAGAGGCGATCGTGAATTCGGGATTTAGGGTTAGAGCTGAAATGAGAGGCGAGAGCGAGAGCGGCGAGAGCAGCGAACCGCTCGTGCTGATAGCGATGATATATAGGGCTGCTTGAACTGATTAACCCAAGACCGAAACCTACATGCAATATTCAAGTATATATATAATTCGGTTCGGTTTGATTTTTACGGTTTTTCAAAATCAAAAACCGAAATCGAACCGAATTAAAATTTTTTTTTTTCAAAACCGAACCGAACCGAAAACCGAATAACCCGAATCGAATTGGTTATTCGGTTTCGGTTCAATCGATTAATTCGGTTTTGACCAAATAATACACAGCCCTATGTCCAACCCATCAAGCTCCATAAAGGAATAAAGAAGACTCGCAAGCGCTTGCTCCACAGTTGCTAGACCAAAAGACATGCCCGGACATATCCTCCTACCAGCACCGAAAGGTACAAGTTCAAAATGGAACCCCTTGATCAATTGAATTGTTCTCAAATCTCTCTGGCTTGAAGTCTTCGGCGTCCTCCCACAGTTGCGGATCCCTTCCTATCTTCCATGCATCCACCAACACTCTTGTCTTCTCCGGTATTGTGAAACCAAGCACTTGACATGTTTTTTCTACACTTAGGGATTAGCAATGGTGCCGGGGGATGCAACCTTAGATTCTCTTTGGTAACTAGTCTCAAATAATGTAACCTACTCATCCGCTCCTTTGACATGTCTGGCTTTTCTCCAGCGCCCAAAATTTCTCTTACCTCGGATTCAGCCCTTTTCATGACTGCAGGATTTCTCAACAACTCTGTCATAGCCCATTCCAACACATTAGCTGAAGTCTCGCTCCCAGCACCAATCATGTCCTACGAGAACATCCATGATGTATTATTATCCACTAGAGAATGACAGAAAGATCGATCCTAAATCAGTTAAAAGAAAACAAAAGATGCTTTCTGCTTTGAAAATTTGGAAGTTGTTTGACAACGCACAAAGATGACGGCTTTCATGCAATACCCTGTAAGAGGGAATTGAAGGCCACCTTCCTCCTGAAGTCTCGAAAGAACATCTATTAAAGAATTGTGTATGATAAATTCTCCGAAAGAAGCAATACAAAATAGTTTCAGTAACAACAGAATAGAAGATGCAGATGAAAATCAGAAACTCCAACGATCCAGTTTTTATTGATTTACTATCATTGTTACTAATTATCTAAAAGCTCATAGGCATGGATGAATTTGGGTACATCAGACATGTGCAGGAAGATAAACGGCAGGTACTGCATGCAGGACCAAGGTCGATTTCCCGCCGGCAGTCAAACCGAAGATATAAGTTGTTAAGTTTTAAGTGTCTCGAACTCGAATTAGAATTTGAGTTAAAGTAGGAATCCAAAGTTGAATTTAGATTTATAATTGATTTGTAATATTATGAGTTGTAATTAGAATAAAACATAAACTCAATAAGGATTTATAAATATACTATAATATATCGGACTTATGTATGATGCAGTATTGAGGTTGAACTAGAGAGAAATAGAGAGAATAAAGAAAAGAGAAAAAGAGAGAGTATCGGCTCTCGTGTGTGGGTTTTTCTAATGCTTCTCGGTGGTCTTTCGCGGTGGTTCCTCATGATATTATCTTGGAAATTCTCTCTGAAGGTGGAGGTGTTGCCGAAACTTGGTGAAAAAATTTAGTTAAGTAAGAAAGAGTGAAATCTTTCTTATAGACTCTTGTAAAAGCCTTTTCCTTTTATAATGGATCTCTCACAATCTTATCTTATTATTTTTTTTTATCTTATATTACTTCTCGTTTCTTTTGTTGTTTGAGAATAAGGTGATTCGTGAATCTTCCGCTGCGAATCCTAACAATTGGTATCAGAGCTTAGGAGTAAACAATTAAGATGATAAAGTCCTTATTCGAGGTGGAGAAATTTTGACGGTAAGATAAATTTGCTTTATGACAGAAGAAGATGAAAGCGGATTGAGATTCAAAGAAAATTTGAAGGTTGTATTTGCAAAATCTTCATCCCTCTCGGCTAGAGTGAGGCAGCTGACGCTGGCGGCGTGGTTGCATGCAACCCGGCGGCGACGCAAGTCCAACGTGGGGCATGGCGGTAGAAGCGGCCGGTGGCGCGCCGCAGTGCGCGGGCAACGCGCACGACTGCGCAGGCTGGAGTTCCGCTAGCTTGTGATTGCACGGTGCGCCAGGCGCGGGGCAGTGGGTGGTTGCGCGGGCTACGCTGGGCGCCGGAGCGCGGGGCAGCGTGAGGCTGCACGGGCCGCTCATGCTTCACAGGCTGCGGCGGCATGTGACTCGGCACGATGGTGCGGGTCTGACGACGACTTGGGGTAGTGGTCATGTATAAAAAAAATGATTTTATCGTATGCATCAAGGACTATATTATATCCAAAATTTAAATTATAATATGTTTAAAAATTTTTAAAAATAATGAATAATTACATGAATAATATTATGTACGTGAACAGTATCTGATAAAAACCGGTAAGGGCATTGGAATCAAACTAGCGATAGAGTTGGCCCCGGTGCAAGACCGGCCTCAGCTTACAAGAGTAGGGGTCAGGTCGGCGAGGGCGCGAGAGGGGTGAGCGTGCGGGGCCAGTCCGGCGAGGGCGCCGGCTCGGACACGAAGCCGACTCAAGCTCACCGCGTGAGTTCCGCGCGCGAGGTCCCCGCTCGAGCTCGCCGGCGAGCTCCCCACGGGTGCGCTCCGCTCACCCTGCGCACACCACTTGCTCTGCAAGCTCTGCTCGCTCTACTCATCGCCAACGAAAATGAAACAGTAAATCCTAAACCGAAACTATATTTAGGGTTTCATTTCGACACCGACCGAAACCTAGTTGTTTCGGTCAAAACTTTAAACCTTAATATAGAGTATGACATATGCGATATGGGATATAATTAATGATCTATCAAAATATTGTCTATTTTTTTAAAAAAAAATGAACTCGTCAGGAAAGTAAAAAATTAGGGGTGTATTTGTACAGATATAAAATTACTATTTGAAAAGTTAGATTTATGTATAAATTTGTATTTGTAAAATTACAAAATCTATGCTTTAAAATTTTGAATCTATGTGTAAATTTAAAATCAAGAGAAGTGTATTCGTAAAAGTGCAAATCCTTCGGTTTTAAAAAAAACACTTAAATGTGACTTCCAAACTCTGGAGTTTTTTCAGAAATATTTGAGAGTACAAGGCGCTTTTTGCAAAAAGTATCCGTGGTAGGAAGGGAGGAGGTAAAATGGTCAGCCACGAGTATAAAGATAAAATAATGAATTATACTTCTGTAATTCCTGAGCAGGATCTAAATTAATAAAAAAAATACATTGCATATTAATTTATACACCAAACGATGTCATCGAAATCCAGATAGGCATAGCCCTAAATCATCATATATTTCATTACACTCAATTATCCTTCAATATCCTCATACGTTTCAATAGTATTATAATCAAATAGGGTCATTTTGCAATGGAGTCTCACACACAATTCTAAAATTAGCTTAAGGTGCAAGACACATATCAAAACATATAAAATAATATAAATTAATTAACACTAAAGATCGAATAATATTTACAAAATTTCTATATAATGTAGTTTAAAATACAACCTTATTAATTGTTAACGTGATTCATTTAAGAAAATAATAAGTTCTCGTATCGTATCATTTTAAATTGCTCGAGGTGTCGCTCCCAGCAGAGAACATGTCCTACAACCCAACAGAGAGCGACAATTTTATGTGTTATTACGTAAGCTATAAAGTAAATATGGTAGACCGCAGAGAAGACAACAGCTCTTCATCTGCCAATACATAAATTAAGCGTGTCTATGTGATCTGAACTGTCGTCAAGTAGGATGATAACAGTTAAAAATCTAGTTGTATATTCCAGCTAAAAGTGAATCATGTGAACACGGGCACAGGGATATGCAAGTTAGCAGCAAGTTCTTGACAATGAAAAAAAAAATTTAAGTAGAGATGACTTACAAAGATGATGGATTTGATAGAATCTGTTGTGAGAGAGAACTGAAGACCACCTTCCTCTTGAAGCCTCAAAAGAACATCAAGCAAATCCTCTTCCACAGCAGAATTGCCAGTCTCTTTGGCTTTGATCCTCCTCTCTTTGTGTTCATTAATGATGTTGTCCAAATACTTGTCGATCTTCGTGCGGAATCTTCCGAGCTTGATCTTTGCCCCGGTGAGCACGATCATAATCGGCCATGATGGAAATAAATCGGGCAAGTTGAACCCTGCGATTGCTTTGGTCCCCTCGTTTAATACCATGTAGAAAGTTTCTTGATCTTTGCATCTGCTTCCAATGACGCTTCTTGCTGTAATATCATTGGTTATTTTATAGACCTTCTTGCTGAGGTTGAACGGTGACCCGTTCAAATCCGAAACCGATCGAATAAGGTTTGCAACTTCTTCTGTTCTGATGGACTGAAATGATTGGACCCGCTTCTGGCTGAGCAATTCTATTATCAAGATCTTCTTTACCTGCCGCCAGAATTCGCCGTAAGGGGCAAGTCCCACATGATTGTCGCCGTACAACAGGAGCTTGGAGGCCAGAATCTCCGGCCTGCTTGCAAAGTCGAGGTCGTGTGTCTTCATGATCTCTTCAGCCGCTTTGGCGGAGGAGACCACAACAGTGGAGACCTCACCGATCTTGAGGTGCATCAGAGGCCCGTGTTTCTTGGCAAGGTCTCTGAGAGAGCAATGTGGCGTGGAGCCAAGCAAGCGATGCAGGCTTCCAATGATTGGGAGCTTCCATGGCCCCAGCGGGAGCTTCGAACTCGGGCCTTTTGCTTTGCAGAAACTACTGCTTAACAGGTTGCCAAGGAAGAACAGAAAGGAGAAGAGGAGAGCGTAGCAGACAACTTGCATCGTAGCAGTGAGATGAACTGACTGTGCAGTTGGTGTTATATCATGATTATTAGGTAATTTATCGAGTGGTTGAGATAAATCTGATATCTTACGGGCGTTTCACGTGAGTTAGAAAAAAGTTAGCAGCGAAGAAAGAGGTCTTGGATTGATCCTCTCTCTCTTTCGTAGTTGTTGGTTATTCTGTTGGTGTTAATTGTTTTGGTTGTGTCAATATTCTTACACCTTACACCTTGTATATACTATTAGTTATTTAGTTGTTATAGTTGTGTTGACTTTTTTCTTAATCACCGTTGCATATTTTTCTTTAAAAACATTGTACATGTTCATTCTGTGCATGTAGTTAATTTTATAAACTTAATATATTTGAGGATAAACCAACCAAGATTCTGAGGTTCTTCCTCAAAACATGGAAAGCCTAAGATTTATGGGACCGTTTGATAAGTGATTAGCAACGTGATTATTACGGGATCATCATATATTACTAATCATGCATTCATACAAATGACCTTTAAAATTTATTCCACCAAACATACTCAAATCCGAACACAATTATACTAATTTAAAAGTTCACGCAACTAACTAAACAAACTCCCAGTTTGCCTTCAATACTTGTCCTGCAGCAGCTGCAGAGAAACCTCATTTTAATCTATACCCTGAACAGTTAAAACAACCCTTCGTTTCTAATCTAAACTACAAAATCACCCAAAAAAGCTGAAACAGAATCTACTGCATGCATACAAGAAGAAGAAATGGGAGCCTGAGCCTGTGCAGTCACATTATTTGCTGTGATAACCATAACATGCGATATTATTTACTGAAAATATATAATGAAAACCAAAAATGATTCAAATTCTGACAGCGATAATCACAAGAAAAGAACATAAAATAGGGAAAATAAAAAATCGAAAAATAGTCTGCAGTACAAGCTCCATGAGTGAGAACTTCATTTCCATTTGTTGGCAACAATGTCAGCCAAATCGACGACCCTCTGGGAGTAACCCCACTCATTGTCATACCAAGCAATCACCTTAACCATGTCGTCACCCATGACCATGGTCAGGGAGGCATCAACGGTCGATGACAAGTCGCTGCAGCGGAAGTCCACGGAGACAAGAGGCTCATCGCACACAGAGAGAATGCCCATCAGCTCCTTATCTGCACTTTCCCTGAACGCAGCATTCACTTCTTCGGCGAATGTTTTCTTGGAGACTTGGACTACAAGATCAACTACAGAAACATTGGGGGTGGGGACACGAAGGGCGATGCCATTTAGCTTGCCCTTGAGGGATGGGAGAACAAGAGCAACGGCTTTTGCAGCACCAGTGGAGGTAGGGACAATGTTGAGAGCAGCAGCACGTGCCCGGCGGAGGTCCCTGTGACTGGCATCGAGCAGTCTCTGATCACCAGTATAGGAGTGAGTGGTGGTCATGGTACCCTTGATGATTCCTGCCATAAGTTCATAAAGACTCCACCAATTGAGCTAATAAAAAATAACTAAGATGCTCTGAGAAGACATTTATTGATAGAACACATACAAGAAAATAGTTTACAGACAGCATCAATAGTTTGGACCTCAAATTGGTATGTAATGAGGTTGTGGGGATTTGGCGACCGTCTCCTAATATGAGTAGCAGGTCATCGAATACTGATACAGTACTCTAGGTAGAGATACAAAAATCATCTGCGCGTTGCCAGCTAGAAATTGCTAAGAAACTATGCAAAATAGTGAACATTATTAGCCTTGAAATAGCTGTTTGATTCATGACTTTATCAATACATGCGTATTGGAACCGTAATGCAGAAGAAGAAGCACAGCAGCTTCAGAATCAATAGAGAGGGAAACCATAAACTCTGAATTGGAGAACAAAATCTAATCTAAACTTTTTTTGACGATAGCTCGTGTCTATTACCATCAGGAAGTGAAAATGTTTTCCATTAGATTACCGCATTCTGTTGCCATAAAACAATACTAGAATCAAAGCATTTCAGAGCAACGTGTAGAACGCAGCAAAAACTCGAAAGAGAAGAGAAGAGCATTGAGCATACCGAACTTTTGATCGAGAACCTTGACGAACGGGGCGAGGCAGTTGGTGGTGCAGGAGGCGTTGCTGATGATGGGCTCGTCGGGGTTGTAGGAGTCCTCGTTGACGCCGACGACGTAGGTGGGGATGTCCCCCTTCCCGGGGGCGGTGATGAGCACCTTCTTGGCCCCGGCCTGGATGTGCTTCCCGGCACCCTCCCGGTCCACGAAGACCCCCGTCCCCTCGATCACCAGATCGATCCCCATGTCCTTCCACGGCAGGTTCAGGGGGTTCCGGTCGGTCACCACCTGGATCACCTTCCCGTCGACGGAGATTGCTCTGTCGCCGGAGGGCTTCACGTCTGCGTCAAATATCCCAAGGGTGGAGTCGTACTTGAGGAGGTGGGAGGCCTGTTTGACGCCGCCGGTGTCGTTGATGGCGATGACGTCGAGCGGGGAGTCCTTGCGGCCGTGCCAGCACCGCAGGAAGTTGCGCCCGATGCGGCCGAAGCCGTTGATGGCCACCTTGATCTTCGCCTCCACCATTCCCCGCCGGTACCCGCCGCCACTGCCGCCCACCTGTTCATGATTTTGCTTCTCCAATGAATCCTTTCTGAGTCCGTGTGTCCATCTATATTTGCGCGCCGAGAAAGAAAGATAGAGTTTTACGCATTACCCCTCAATAATACCATATTTACGATTAAGACGAAAATACGACATATTTCAAGGGGTATGCGTATTAAAACCTTCTTTGAATGAAACTTATACTGTGTGTGTGTGATCCTCGTTCCTAGGCCAAAGCCGAAAATTCTTCTATTTTATCAATCTTTTTCCTTTTTCGGTTTAATTTTATGATAATATACAATAAATTACAGAAAATTATAAACTCAAAGTTGTTCAATGTTTTTTCTACGAGCAAGTTCTTGTGGTCGGTTCTTTAGTGATGCACTTGAAATCATAAATTAAAGTGGAAGTAAAACCACTAATATCATCTTGTTCGATCCTTAGTGTGTGATTAGACTAATAATTACTGAATAATTAACTAACCGCAGATGTTTGGCAAGAAATGATAGACACGAAATCATCGGAGGAAGCTCTCCTGAAGAAGGGAAGTGCACCAGACGAGCTCCTCAAACCCAAGAACTCGGAGAAGCCCTTGCCATTTGCCTACATGCACATGCCACGATCAACAGAAAGTAAGTAGAAGAATACGACCACAGACGAGAAACGTTGAAACAGGACTAAACGAGATCAACCTGAAGAGCGGCACTGGCCACGGAGAGAGTAGCCGAGGCCATCGTGTGGACTCGGAGCTCAGAAAGAAGGCGGGACGAAGCAAGAGCGCAGTTGGAGGGCTGGATCTTATTTTGAGATGGTGAAAGATAACAAGAAGGAGATTTGTGGTGTCCGTTAGCAGAATGGAGTGAGAGGACTGTGGCGAGAAGAACAAACAAACTGGATGAGATTTTGGATAGCCTCTTGACGAAATGTATGGCTGCCACACAAGTCCACTGAGTCTAAGTATCAAGCACTACATTGGCGGAAACCTGGGCCTGGGCTTTCTCTCCGGCCTCTCGCTAGGCTGGGCTCTTCCTTCTTATGTGGTCAGTTTGCGCCGAGCTGCTTGTGGTGGGTGCCACTCGAATTCCACGGCCGTGGTTTATGGGTAGAGACTGGAAAAGAGAGTAGCAGAAGAAGAGGGTATACGCTTAGATTTGATCTGAGAGACCATTGTTTGGCTGAGTATGAGTGGACATCGAATTGCTTGAGCTGCCTGACTTTTCTTTTCCCTTATTGAAAACGAACATAGTACCACTACTATTACTACCTTTTTTGTGCAGTTCAGATTCTAACATCATTTCAGTTCAGCATTTGCTTTGCATCATATACAGTACTTGAAATTTAGTTGATTCTCGTGTACTCGGCGATTGTTTTACGCAACATTATGTAATAGATTGTGCAAACAAGTTGAAGATGCCAATTGAATTGCCACCAGAGGATGTTGATGGAAAGGTTACGTTTGGGGAATTGAATACAGAGTAGCAGCATACTTGAGATAGAGCTGGTCTGGAAGTGGAAGCATATATAATATACGTATCTTACGAAAAAAAATAACAGAGATCTGGAAGAACATTCTGATTTGGTTAAGTTGAGGAATTATTAATAGCAAAGTAATTAGGATTCACCATGTTTAAGAATGTTAGAATGGGTATCTTGTGAAAGTAGTAGATTAGCACCTCCAGATGGATGGTGCCCATCTCTTTGAATTTCTTTATAGAGAAACACCTCTTTGAATTCCTAAAAGCCGTAGGGGTCATTAGAAAGCCGGGCTGCACAAATCCTTTAAAACTAATAAATTGCATCAAAATTGGACATATCTTTTTTGGTAAGCATAAGAAGCATCCTAAGAACAACTGGAGTTGTTGCTTTTGGTTAAAGATTAGCAGGGATTTCTCATTAGCTTCCATGAAGTGATCTTGAACCCTAACACTTTCTTCTCCGTCATTGCAAAGTAAAAGCAAAGTGCATCCCAATTCAAATCCACACGTCAATCTAGTTCGACTTTCCAGTTTTCAGATTCCTGCAAGAAAAGAAATAAAGACCCCTTACCTGTTGGAATTCCAGAAATTGCCTTGTTTTTTACTTCCTTGTTTGACACTACCATGTGATAAAAAAGCAAGAAGCACCAAGAGCTCCAGTTGCTCTACGTACTTTGCATGAGAGCTATACCATTGCACAAGAAGTAGCACTTCATTCCAGAATGACGCACGCTACCAGTCTCTATATATACATCAAGCTCCCTAACAAACCCCACTCAGCAATCAGCAGCATCTCCCCTTTGTCGTCTTCGTCTTTCCTTGGCCTCTCTTCCCCTTCCTCTGCTTCTCAAGGAGGATTATAGTTGACAAAGGCTTCTCTCCTTTCACTGCCGTCGCCCATCAGTTATGTCCAAGGTTGATGACTTAAAGGTGAGCTCCTCAACCATGGCTCAAACGAAGGAGAATAGTCATTGAGGAAGCATTTGGCTTATATATTTTGATTGAATTTTTTGCAGATTGTTCAATTAAAGATATCTATTAACTGCTGCGAAGGATGCAGAAGAAAAGTATTGAAGGCCTTAAGCATCAAAGGTAAGTAATTTAGTCTTCTCTAATACTTCTTTCTTGTGGCTGTTTACTCCAATGATTTTGTTCTCATGTTCCCATGATGAACCTTCAAAACTTGTTCAGGTGTTTTGAAAACAGAAATACATCCAACCCTTCCGAAAGTCACCGTCCAAGGCAGCGTTGACACCCCGACCTTGATCAAAAAGTTGTCCAAGTGTGGCAAGGCAGCAGAGCCATGGCCTACAGAAACTAAAAAACCAGAGATTGAACAAACTAAATCTGGAAGCAGAGGGGAGGACATTGAAGTAGACGCTTTGAATGAGAAAAAGGTAGCCAAAGATTGCGAATATCATAGCAATATTTCTGACTTCACCAGTAGAGATAATAGAAAACAAGATGAGAGCAACCAAGGGAATAGGAAAGGTGACAAAGGAGCGAAAAATGCAGAAATTGCTACCCAAACATCTGCTGATTATGTTCCTGAGGCCCAAAAGGCTATGTTTCCACCTATGATCACAACAGTTCCACCAGTGAGTTATGTGGTGAGCGCAAGCGTGGTGCAGAGTCCTGTTGCAAATGTGATGCCCTCTCAGGCCCCGGTTTACAATTGCTATCCAATGGATCCTCACGCTGCCCCTATGGCCTACTACACTGTGAGTACACACTATGCTCCGCCACCCGGCTACATCCAAAACGATTACCACTACAGCGTACCGGTCTCCAACCACCATCCTCCTCCTCCACCATCGCCGCCGCTAGTGCAAGCACAGGCTGTGGGATTCTCCGACTACTTCAATGACGACAACACAGTCGGATGCCGCGTGATGTGAGATAGTCTGCTGCAGTAGCTAGCATCTTTTACTTTTTCCTGTTTTGATGTACATGAGATGGTAGTAGAATCCGGCTTTGCGTAATCTAACTGAAACTGAGTAGAAAGTGTATCCCTTCGTCCTCTTCATCAATTGTTCTTTTCTTTGTGGGCTGTGTCTTCCCTTGTAAATCGGATTTCAGCTTGCAATGTGAATGAACGCGTAACATGCCACTCCAGAGTTGAAGATTGGCACACAACCTTCTGAATTCTCTCGTGTGGAAAAGATGAATAGTTGAATGGATGGATGGATGGATTCCACTTCCAGCGGGCTCTTTTGAATATTATGGGGAAAGAATGGAAGAATGCGTTGTGTTCGGGGTGGGGATTGGAATAAAGCAGCGGAGACCATTAGCCATCCAAATTGAGGAAACTTTGGTGCGCTTCTCCTTGGGCTGCTGATAGGCACTGTTTGATTTATATGGGAAGATGAAATAGATGCCACCTTTTTTATTGGTTGGTCAACATACCAGAGATTCGGACCTGTGAAAAGGCCGGTGAGGGTGACTGTCAGATGAGGAGGATGGACTTGCATCGAAGGCTCGTTACCAGGCAACGGGCATACAAATTGCTGGGCGGATGAAGCACATGAAGTTTTATTTTGAGATTTATAAAATCACATGAAAGAAAAAAAAAAAAAACCGTCTTTAAAAAAGTGGAAAATTTATTTTTCTCTATTTACTGTCCACTTCTATACATGATTAAAAATAATTATTTTAATATTTAAGTGAACAAAACTATATTTTAAAAATATAATATTAATATATAACCAATTTTTTATTTTTTATAAATAATTTTTAAATATATATTATTATTATATATGAAATTATTAATATTATTATAATTTAAAATCTAATTAATCTTATTTTTAAAAAATCAATTGGGATAAAAAAATATATATTTAAAAATTAATTATTTTTTTATTTTCGAATCCACATTGGAAGTGATGGAAAGTGTGTTAACTTTTGAAAAACCCCACAGGTATCCTCCTACTGTAATCTGATGACAATTGTGGATTCTGCAGGAGTTACAAATAGTATCACAACTCACTGATGTTGGCAAAGAAACACACCAGGAATTTCTGCTTGCTTTTCTGAATTGAGGTTCAGGACGATCATCCACATCCAATCTTATAAGCCATTTATGTTTTTTTCTGAATCATTCAAGCCTAGAAATAATTTTAAACTGTTTAAAAACACACGCACACGCTGCTTACATCTATCAACACTAGATTACAAATAAAATGGAGAGGAAACTAAAAACAAAAATTGCATAAAATGGAGAAACATTCCAGGATTTCCAAGAAAAAAAAGAATAAGGAAGAATTACAGAAAAATAGACAAGCATTAACCCTGCACAAAAAGCTATATTAACCTGAACAAAAGCATATACCTGAGTTACACTTCATGCATTTCCAGAAATAAAACTGAGATGATTGAAATGGTGAAACTTTCCTGTGAACACTTCTGTTAGACTAAAATGCATAAGAATGTGTGCATTTCTCGTTCCAGTATTCCAGCAGAGAGATTTCTCAAACAGGGATACAGTTTACATCTCCACACCACCCCTCACACACAAGTTCCTCATACCAAATGGCAAACTAACAAAATTTGATTTCTCAGTGATTCTGATCATTATCTCTTAGTGCAATAATTTCTGAGTTTTCCATTGTGCAGATGCTACCATATTCCATGTATGAATTTAAAGCATAGACATCATCTACCAACATGAAGAATAAGTGATCCATGGTAAAACCAGGTTGCTCGAAAAAAAAAAAAACAAACAAACCATGAAGAATAAGCAAATTATACCAGGAAATGAAAGAAACAACATGCAGGTTTTGAACCACAGAAATTTCATGAGATGATGTCAGGACACTGCACATTATATATTAAATAGACTAACCTTCTAATTTTGTCATATATTTACTTCTAACTGTACATTCCAATTTTTGACTTTCAATGGCCCGGTCAGAACCAGGGGCTTAACTTGGGTTGAATGGTGTGCTAGATGGATCTCCACCCAACTTCTGAACCAGAATACCTGCAGTAAATAACTTAGGAGAAATAAAAAAATAGATAAGCAAAAAATGAGTGGCAGTTGAACCTCTGAAACATTTTGACTTCTATTGAATGAAGTTAACGGTCATCATTTTACCTTTATTTTTCCTTGAACCATGGAAATGGAGTTAACTGTGAGGCCCGTGACTGGCGGTAGGCCAGTGGGGCTGAGGCCCGGTGTGACTGCAGATTAATCTTTAGTCCCACATCAACAAACTATGAGAGTTAAGACTAGACTAAATATGATAACTGTTGTAAATCCAATAATAAAACCTAATTCAACTACAAATCATTTGCTAGAATAAGATTGACAACAAATAGACAACTATTAGTGAAAACAAAGCCCTAATTCAAATAATCGGTTTTCTTCATTTGACTTCAGAAAATCCCCATGTTATAAATCAATATAAAACAGCATCTCTATATGTCATTTGGAGTAACAAATGTCTCTCCAATTAACGGCCCAGATGATAAAAATATTCAAATTGCCATTTCGGATAAATAACGTCTCTCTAATTGACAGCCCAGTTGGAACATTCATACTCAACCTTTTGCGGTATAGACTATAAGTACTTGCTGATGTCTTCTTAGTGGTGATTGTAAGTACCGAAATCTAACTACTTAATATTTTCAATTCAATTGATTTCACCGTCAAGGTTCACAGTTCACGATATCAGTAATACAAAGCTAAGAGCACCACCATAGCATTCAACAAGCAAGAGCAGTAGAGCACTAGCAAACAATGAATCATCACACACCTACTCTCTTCCATTATTCCTCCGAATAAATCTAGAGATGCAGCATGGATGGTCAGAATAAGTGGGAATAGCTCAAACCCTGAGAATCTGGAGCTTGGTGGAGAAGGCAATTGCGACCCAGTCGGGCTGCGAGGAGGACCATTGCAGCTGCTCAATCTCTGCCCCGGCCGTGTACGCTAGTATCGGGTCAAGCCCGCCCTCTGCAGTCGCCGCCTGCTGGCCAGAACCACTGCCTCCGCTGCCCATGGAGGACAGATCCCATATGAGCGCCTGGGAGTCGTCCCCGGCGGTGCAGATATGGCAGGAGCTGTGAGGCGCCCAGGCGACGGCGTTGACGCTGGCCTGGTGGCGCTGGAGCTCGACGACTGGGAGGGTGGGGAAGCGGATGTCGAGGACGACGACCTTGGCACTGTCCATGATGATGGTGGCCATGTATCGGGGGTCCTGCTTGTTCCAGCTGAGGCGGACGAGGGGGGTGTCGGCGGGGTCCGAGGACTCGTAGATGATAGTGGAGTGCTCCTTGTCGCGGAGGTCAAAAACGCGGACGGAGGCGTCGGCGGAGACGGAGGCGAAGACGCCGATGCCGCCCCAGGCGATGTCGTAGACCTCCTTGTCGTGGGCGATGAGCTGGGTGTCGACGGCCTCGCGCTCGACGTCCCAGATGGTGCAGGTGGTGTCGATGGAGGAGGTGCCGATGCGGCGGGGCTCTGCCTCGTTCCAATCAAAGGAGGTGAGCGGCCCGCAGAACTCGGAATTCTTGTTGCCGTTGAGGAGGGATTTGAGCTCGACGCGGTCGTCGTGGATGCGCCAGATGCGGAGGAAGTCAGCGGAGGTGGCCAGGAGGTCCGGACGGAGGCAGTCGCGGTCGGGGATGAACATGGTCTTGGTGGGAGGATAGGGGTGCTCGAAGGAGAGGGCCGGGTCGGAGCGGATCTCGCCGGTGGAGTCGTCAAGCTGGACGATGTCCACCCTGTTCGGGTACTGCTCCAGGAGGCTGGCGATGGCCAGCCGGTACTTCTTGTCTCGTCGGACACTCCAGTTCATCGCGTATATGTGCCACGGGGCCTCATACGTGTAGATCTCCGATCGCTTCTGCTGCTCGTCGGACCCCTCCGGCGTCCGATCTCCTCCTCCTCCGACGCCGCCGCCCCCGCCGCCGCCCCCGCACCCCATGACGCTCTCCTCCGTCTCTCTCGTCTTCTTTTTCGTCCGGTTTCCTGGGATTTGATAATTGCGAACGGAGAAAATTGAACGACAATAATCGGGAAGAGGCAGAGCCCTATCGAACGTCGATCTATCCTCTCTAGTGCACAGATCTGAAGGCAAATGGGCAGGCATGAACCTTTGCCAATGCTTGAGATAGCATACTCCATCTCGAGGCACGAGGGCTAGTTTGGTAATTTGGATATATATGTATATAATATGTATTTATTTATTTATTCAGTTATCCTTTTCAGGGAATTGGGGCCTTCTCATCGGCACAAAGGCGATAGGGATCAGACGCCGTCCGCTGCTGCAGCGACGCCCCAAATCCGCTCCAAAGTATGATTTTTCTACCATAATTATCAATTAGACTATATGCGTGCTGGATTCTTATCTTCTCAACGCTTTTCGGCTGCAAAATGCAAAATTTTTTCCTGTCGGGAGCATTAGTAGGTTTTTTGAGTTTTTATGAATTCTACAAGTATTAATCGTTTCTGGATCTGTGAAATAAGATTCTACTAGTGAGTGTATGCACATTCACTGTCGGCTTTCTGATTTCGGTTGTAGTATTTTCCTCGTTCAATTTTAGATATTGCTGTCTCATTTTAGTGTGGGCACAGCTAATTTTTCTTGGTTTCTACATTTCGCAAGAACCAAAAACTAAAATTGCAAGCTATATAGTTGGAGAAGATCATAAAAGTTGGTGAAAATGGTATAGTATTTCTGGATAAAGATGTTAACTTTGAAGTTTTGATCTTTGGTAAGAATATGGTGATTCTGGTTTTTATATGTGAACATCCTTATTTGTAAGGTCTTACTTATGTGTTGTCTAATAAGCCTTAGAAGTACTTGACCTCTGGGAAAGCCAACACTTCAGTATTGCATAAAATCTCTGTACTTAGAAGCCTCTTCTTCTCCACAAGATGCAATTTGGTGCTGTTGTTACGTCAAGGACGTGTACCTCAGTACCACGTACAATGCATTTGAGGCTAAAGCCGTCATATTTCCTCCCAGATATTTGATTGAGCCTTCAAGTCCTGCCATCATATTTTATGTCTCCCTCTGTAAATTTGTAATATACAAGATGTGTGGACACCAAGCATTGGCTTGGTGGTTGTACCCCCTCTTCTGTGAGAGGGCTCATGACTTACACCCTTTGGTAGAGGCTGTGGGCTGATCTCCCAGTTGTGGAGGAGTCACAGTTGGGCTTGCTCCTTGTTGCAGGTAGCTGGGGTTGGAACAAGATTGAAAATAAAAGCAGAGGATACATGATGTGCAACTCAGTGATAATGCAACTTTTAATTCCATTTTCCATGCTTGCAGATGAACAGGGAAAAGCTGATGAAGATGGCTGGGGCTGTTCGCACTGGAGGAAAAGGCAGTATGCGCAGGTTTTGATGATCTTTCTAGTTAGTGTTTTTATCCTTCTGAGGATATTTCCCTACTTTAAATTAACTTCCTTTTTTTTCTTTTTTTTTTCTAACTTTTCTGGAATGCTTCCATTCAGATTTATATCAGCATTTATCTGCAGTTGAGATACCAAAATATAATAGTGATTAAGAATGATTTGCTTTTGATTATGGAAACATTAGCTTCTGCTACTCCATTGTCCTTGACCATACTTTTCCTTAAAACTTCTGTCAAATATGTATTAAAAAAACGTAATGATAAATATTGCTCTCAAAGTTTTTCTGTACTTTCAATTGGAATAAGAATGGCAGTTTCTCATTAACATTTAGCTACATGGAGATATATGTGTTTTGAAAATGGTTTAGATTGTTTGCTATAAAGCTAATTAAAATGCTGATGTCTAAAACCCTCATAAATTGTCAGGCAACAGGCCTTGCTGATTTCTAGAAAAATGATAGACTAGTAATTTGGTTTTGGTTTTATTTAACTATCCATTTATCTTTATTAATGCAACCAGGAAGAAGAAGGCTGTTCACAAAAACACAACAACAGATGACAAAAGGCTGCAAAGTACATTAAAAAGAATAGGGGTAAATGCTATCCCTGCTATTGAAGAAGTAAATATTTTTAAAGATGATGTTGTTATCCAGTTTCTGAACCCTAAAGGTAAATATTTAGCATACAAGCAGAGCAATGTATACATTGTACGCATTTTTCTCCCAAATTAAACATTTTCTTCTGTATGACCTTGCAACTTTGTGTTCAGTACAAGCTTCAATTGCAGCCAATACTTGGGTGGTTAGCGGTTCTTCTCAGACAAAGAGTACTTCCATCTGCTCTTTCTTTGTTTCTTTCAAATTATCATGTTGAAGACTATATAAAGTATATGTTTTATATCATATTCACTTTCACGGTGTAAAACTGACCTTTATGTTTTCACCTTTGTATGTTGCAAAGATGTGTAGATATACATATGCTTTAGTAGTCTTCTGTTACTTGGCTATTACATATTTCTTTCCAAGTTTATGAACCTGATATCCATGACATTGCCTGATTGCAGAACTTCAGGATCTTCTGCCTGGAATCATCAGCCAACTGGGTTAGTTCCTCTCCTAGCTCTATCTGGCTTTATGTTTCTTGTTCTGTAATATCTCTGCTGTGTGGAGATTGATCTCTAATGCCTAAAATATCACTTGCATATTCTGGCCCACATATGACATACTATATCCTGCGCTTTGTAGAACATTTTCATGGTTTCTGTTGTGTGATAGTGTTGCAATTTTCTTTCTTTTGATTTATTCTTTTATCTTTTGTTTGATCCCTACGTTGCTTGGCCATGTTTTCAAAGTTTTGCTTGTTTTGTTCAATTGCTGATTGGCAAGCATCTGCTCTCATTTGTTTTTTATCGTCTGTTACAGTCTTGTTCTAATCAGCTGTTTTGTTCAGGTCCTGACAACTTAGACAACCTGAGGAAAATTGCAGAGCAATTCCAGAAACAGGCATCTGGTGCTGGTCCCACTGCTCCAGAGGGCAATGATGATGATGATGTTCCAGATCTTGTGCCTGGGGAGACCTTTGAGGCTGCAGACGAGAAGCAGTCGTCGTAGAGATCCAAGCTTTTACATCACTTTTCTGGCCAAAGCCATATTGCTCCTTTGCACCATACTTCACAAGCAAATCTGGCAGCATGATGTTTCAGAAATCCCTGACTTAGAGCATGTTTTTGTTTGCCTTTTCTGTTATGCACAATCTTTATCCAGGAGTATGATGTGTTGAGTACAATATCATTATGCCGTTTTATCTCTTTGAACTCGTCAATTTGATGCTTGGGGTTCCTTCTTCCTTGAGAATGCTAAATTGTTCTGTGATCTGATGATAAGGTGATTTATGAAGAAAAGGTCATTATTTCTGAGCCTGAAATTTCCGAGCAATATTTGTCACAATTTGCCAGATGCGTTGTATGATCGGAGGAATTTACTTTCACAAAATCTAAGAACAAAATACTTAACTCCATTATTTCTCTCAAAACACAGCTCCATTATTCTCCAGAGGCCAAACACTCAAAACGCGCTTTTTTTTATGGTAGGCAAAACACACTAGTGCTTCCTAAGCTTCCTTGTTCAAGTAGGACCGAGCAATGCGCCCATTAGCTCCATCGGGGAAAACGCTCCTGGCGTCTTTGCACTCCAACTGCTGTAGATGATCCTCAGTGTCTCCTCGGGCGTCCTCTTGTACGCCAGTGAATACCGGCCTCCGGCGATGATGTTGCCCGGAGTATTCCCCTTCTGATCGGATGAACAATGATCCCTTCGTCCTTCACGCCATGGCGGCCAAGCTCGTTCCTTAGCTCCGATAACCGCTCGATGAACTCGGGCACAGTGATGTTGTAAGGTGACACCATCTTGTTCTTCCGCTCGTACAGGAACGTCCGCATCACCGCGTCCTGGGCAGCCTCCACGCCCAGCAACCCCGCAACGAGCTGCTTATCACAAAAGGATCTTAGCAATAAGATTCTGGTCCCTCATTCTAGAGTAGTTTTAATAGAATGGCGACGTAAGGGATGAGATAGGAGGCGATGTGGAAGCTAAGATTGTGGGCGTAAGGTTTTAAATTTTAGTTTCAGAATTGAATTTGACATCCGTTAAAATTAATATGTTTATAATTTCGATTCAAACTAATTCAATTAAATTATTTTTAAAATATTTTTACTAAATTAATTTTAAATTTAAAAATATTAAAAAAATTGGAAAAATATAAAAAAAAAATTTATATACATATATGTTTTTAAAAATTATTATATACAAAATTTTTTGGACAAAAAAATACTTAAATTATTGAAAAATAAAAAATTGAATTTGAACTCAGATCACATTAACTCAGACTAAGTTCTTAATCACTAAATTAAAAATTAATTATATTATAAAAATAATAAATAAATATAAATACTATATTTTAAAAAATTAAAATTAATTATTCATATTGAAACATTCCGGTTATAAAACCTTGATCCGAAGGTGGCTCCAGCATGCACTTGAAAGCTTTGTCCAAAGCGTAAGCAAAAATCTTCTCGCTCAATTCTATCTTCGAGCGCGGAAACCCCTGCACCGCATTATTAATCGCCCTAGATAAATCACAAGCCGTTCAATTACCTGAAAAGAAAATACATGCGAAGAAGAAGGAAGTGCATGCATGGAAAAATGGCGAATCTAACTTGGCTGATTTCCTGAAAGGCTATCTGGGGGATGATGTCGTTGAGGAGAGGGTCGAGGTTGGCCTTTTTGGGCACGGATGGGCTGCGGGCCGGCCATGGCGAGGTTGGGGGCGATGTCTTCAAGGCTGCAGCCTAGAGACGCAGCGGCGAAGAGCTCGGTCTCCAGGAACGCCAGGTTCAAGGGGAACTCCAGAAGGAAGACGTCGGATTTACGGATGCAGAACATCCTCAACTCAAGATTATCTTCTGGTGTTGTATCGTCGGCGACGGCGACGCTGAAGAGGAGCAGAGAGGAAAGCAGAGCGGAGGAGAAGTTGGAACCCGCCATGAGCGATTGAGCTTGTGGTGGGCTTTCCGTTCTCCTTCGCTTGCCTTTTTAATCTAAGATTTTAAATTTCGAACGCCTATCGAAATCGATTCATTTGGCTCGTTTTGATTTTGTTTTGTTTGTTTTAGTTCTGTTTGTAAAAAAAAAAAATAAATATTAATTATGTATTGATTAAGATTTAATTATATTTTAATTTTAAATTAAAAAAATGATAAAAGTTCACAAAAATTTTCAAAAAAAGTAAAAATTATAAGAAAATTAATTAATAATTTTATCATAATATTAAATATTATTTTAATTAATTTACATTAATTTTGATAGTTAATCACTTATATAATCTTTTTTCAATATATTATTATATAAAATAGAAATACACAAAAAATAATATGAACATATTTAAATATTAAAAAATATTATAAATAAATTTAATTTATCATTAAATTGTACTTGGTACATATATGAAATAATAATTATAACACAACACAATTAATCATTATTATAATTATCATTAGTTGAGCTTAGGATATCTACATATAGAATTACAAATTCAGTACTTAGCATTACAATGATATTTGTAGGCATATGAGTAAGAATAACCAATTATGAGCAATCTCGTGGTAGTGATTCTGAAGTATAATCATACATTAAAAGTCTAAAATGAAAATAATAACCTTGTTCATTCACAATACATAGTAAAAGTGATATAATAACCCATGAAAAATAAATATCATACTATACGAAGTGTTCATAAATAATTATGCTAA
This sequence comes from Trichopus zeylanicus subsp. travancoricus, assembly GCA_005019695.1. NCBI lineage: Eukaryota > Viridiplantae > Streptophyta > Magnoliopsida > Dioscoreales > Dioscoreaceae > Trichopus > Trichopus zeylanicus. The sequence goes on from RXID01014359.1 coordinate 425,274, forward strand.
GATGATGAATAATAGCCTTAAGTGAATCTTGTTGAGAGATATGACAAATTTGATCATTTACTCTTCCATGATTTTTGATAATACAGATTAATCGTTACCAAACTCGCCCAATAAATCGCAGAGTGTTGACCTATGCAATGGAGAGGACCAACATAGTCCCATAAGTTGGAAAAGGCTCAGCACTTTTTAAGTTTGGTTGAGTTTAAAATATTTTAAAATTTTAAAATAGAGCTTACATTAATTTTTTATCATTAATAACTTCACTTCTCTAATTTTAAAATTTTTTATAATAAATAGTATTAATGTAATCCCAAAGAAAAAATCCCCAATAAATTATTTTTTGAGGGTCAATTACATATAACTCCTTGAAATTTTATTAAATTATATATTTCTCTTTCAAATTCAAAAAATTACATATAATTTTTTCAAATCTTGTTAAGTTGCACATTTATTTTTAAAACTTGAAAAATTGCATACAACTCGTCAAAAATTTTTCAAAGTGCATATTTCTCCTCCAAATTTAAAAATTAAATGTTTTGTCTTTGGTTACTAGATATATTATAAACATTTTATCATACATAAATTTATCATTAGAATAAATAATATTTAGAAAATCTATATTATTTGATATTATTTAAGTTGAAATGAAAAAATAAAAATACTTCTGATGAAGTGTAGATTAATGAAATAGAGAACATGGTAAAAATTAGCTTTAGATTTGATTTATATCGGATCTTAGATATAATCTAAATTGAGCTATAGTTTTAGTTAATATTGGCTGAAATAAGTTTAAACTAGCTTATGGTAAAATTATTATTTTACATGTTAGGTTTAAATTTAATTCGAGATCAAAGTAAAATGAGTTAAAACCAAATCAAGGATAAAATAATAATTTTATATATTGGGTTGAAATTTAATATGAGATAAAACAAGAGAGAGTTTTTTGTAATAATGATAACTATTAAAATCTTCGCTAACAAAATCAATAGTATTTTTGTCTTTTTTTCAGTCCGAATGACGTTAAATGATATATATTATTTAAATATTTTTAATTCTAATAATAAATATATACTCGATAAAATTTTTGTAATATATCTAATAATACAAAAAATTGTTAATTTTAAATTTTGGAGGATAAATATGTAATTTGAAAAAATTTATAGGAGTTGATATAATTTTTCAAATTTTAAGAAAAAAATATAATTTAATAAGATTTGAAAGAATTATATGTAAATTTTTAAATTTAGAGAAAAAATATACAATTTAATAAAATTTTAAGGAGTTATATGTAATTAATTTTTTTTTTAAAGCTTCAAACGGGCCCTAAGATGCTGTTTAATTTGGGGCTAAAGCCAAAATCAGATTAAGTATTAGCGAGGTTTCCACCTCAGCAGTTCTAGACTAAAAAAATTGGGCTAAATTAATTTTTAAAACGACACCCAAAAAATTATTAAAATATTCTTAAATCTTAGAAATGAGATCAAGATTTAATACTTTTGAACTTACCCACATTTAATACTTTTCAACATCTCGTTGCAGAACTAGCTTCACTAACTAGAGTCTAGACTGACTAATTGATATGGCTAATTTTACTAGTTTAATTAAAAATTAGTTAAATTAATCTAGATGAACTCAAACCAGACCCCCTCAATATTTAGAATGTGACGTATAAAAAAAAAAAAGATAGATGCCCACTTTTATAACCGATTGCTAGCCAACTTATTGGCTGGCAAACCCATTGGTTCACGTTATATTTAATGCTAGATTAGTGCCGATTTAATATTAATTTAGTTAAATTATTATGCTAATTAATGTCAATCATAAAAAAATTTTATGTTGATTAACTTCAACCAACGTTATGTATTGATGATTAAGTAGTGCAAAAACACATCCAAAGTCGATGATGGTCCACATTCCCTTACAATCAGGGAACATTTCATCCACCTTCAACTGATTCGGTGATGATCTTGACTTTGTGTCCAAGTTGATTAATGAGTTGGGGTTTACTCCGGAGCCGGAGGCAAACAGTTCAGATTCTCCGTTGTTAACAAGGGAGTCGAACACGAAGCCAACGAGGAAATCCCCCCGTTCTCGTGGACGGCCATGCCTGCCTCGTTCATATTAAAAATAAAAAAAATTAATAAATTTACTTTAGAATTATTCCATCTGCTCCTCCTCCGTTGAATTAAATCACCATTATTTATTTATTTATTCATTTGTAGAGATCAAGTTCCCCTCTCGTACTTCTCCGGGATCTCATCCTCCGCCTCTTTTTCCAACCCATTTGGTTCTTCTTTTTTTTTCTTGCAGATAATAATATTCCAATCGGGCCACGTCCTTCCCTGTTCCATCATCCGTTTGATTTTTCCAAACAGATATTGTTGGTTGACCAGTCACTGTTGTTGTTGGAAATAGTAGATTTGAAGAAGAAGAACCTCTTCTTTTTTTGATTTTTTTTCCACTGCAAGTCGGTTCTTTTTTAAACTGGTGATGAATTTCGGGATATTTGGGTAATTTTTTACATGTTAAAAAGCAGGGAAATTATTAATTTCCAGTATAGATACAGGAAGAGTGATGGCCCTGGCTTCTTGCTGTATAAATCCACTCCGGATCTGCTCCACTGTGCCACCAAAGACCTCATCTTTCTCGTCTTCTCTTCTTCCCCCTCCTCGTTCGCTGATCCTCTTTAGGTCTTCTCCTCTCTCTTCTTCTGGTTTGGAGAGGGCGATGGGAAGCATGGCGCCGGAGAGGAAGAGGAGCATGGCGAGTTCCGACCAACTGCGGCATGTGGAAAGCATGGCGCAGCTGCCATCGGGAGCCGGGAAGATCCCGCGTCTCAACGCGGTCATCCTCGGCGAGGCGCTCGCGTCGGAGGAGGACGACCTTATCTTGCCGAACCCCGAATTTTCCAGTCAGGCCCACGTCTCCACGCCCCAGCAGGTGATCCATTGCAGAAACAAGATAAAAGGCCCCTTTTTTCCTCCATTTTTTTTTTGTTTTTCCCTGAAAATTGATTGTTTTTTCGAGTGTTCGTGTTATTACCTATGTGGATTACGGAGACGCCGTCGCAGTTTTTTGGTAATGTCTAGTTTTTTGTTTTCTTTTTTTCGGTCTTAAAAAAAATTTTCTGATTCTGATGCATCCATCTAAGTCGAAAAAAAAAACTGCTTTTCACTTGTTTTCCGAGATTTTTAATTAAAAGCTATTATCTTTGGTGAAATTTTGCCATGAATGAGATGGTGATGTGTTTTACGGGAAAGAATGATATTTTGTGATGACGATGGTCTCCATATTTCTCTTTGTTAGTACTTGGAGATGTATAGTCGATCGATTCAGGACCCTGCTGGTTTCTGGTCGGAGATTGCATCTGAGTTCTACTGGAAGGAGACTTGGGACCCTGAGGTCTACTCAAAGAATCTGGATGTCAGGAAGGGAACCATAAAGATTGAGGTTCGTGTGAACTTTCACACTGGCTATTTTTAGCCGGAGAGATTGAATGTCTATCCAATGTTTTCTCTGTTCGCAGTGGTTCAAAGGAGCATCAACAAACATATGCTACAATGCTTTGGATCGAAACATTGAGGCAGGGAATGGTGACAGGATCGCTATTTTTTGGGAAGGGAATGAACCTGGCCAGGATGGGCAGCTGACATATAAATCTCTGCTGGATCAAGTTTGCCAGGTGCATAACTGTTTTCATGTCTTCTGCTTGTATAATATCGAGTAAATTTTGGTGTCAATTGTTGGTGACTTTTCTGAAATCTGAATTTTCTTGTGATAGCTTGCCAATTACTTGAAACATGTTGGTGTTAAAAAAGGAGATGCAGTAATCATTTATTTGCCTATGTTGATGGAGTTGCCAATTGCTATGCTAGCCTGCGCTCGAATTGGAGCTGTGCACTCGGTGTGTTTTTATAAATTTATTGTTTTCTTGGGATTTCTAGAATATTTTTTTTATGCTTGAGATAACAGAAGTCATGCTCTTAGTGCAGGTTGTATTTGCTGGTTTTTCTGCCGACTCACTGGCACAAAGAATTATAGATTGCAAGCCAAAAGTCGTGATCACATGCAATGCTGTCCGCAGGGGCCCAAAAGTTATCTCTCTGAAGGACATAGTAGACAATGCTTTAGTCGAATCTACCAAGAATGGAGTCCCTGTAGGTAAGTGTGGTTAAACCAATATTGTTCGGTTTTTGAGGGGAACTAATTCATCAGAAATATTCTTGCTCTGAAAGAAATACAGTGGCAAGTTTGAAACTGACATGCACTATGGATGGATATCTGTGAAAAAGAAAAATGAGCAATTAAGAGAACTGGATTATCTACATTTTTTATCTTTGTTTAGTAAACATCAGCTAATAAACCCACCCAGCTTGCATTCGGAAAAGAGAGGGAAAAAAAAAGCAAAACTCCATCGACCCTTTTGGTACAAATGCACTGTGGATGCATTAGTTTTTAAAAGAAATTATATATACTTATCCATGGGAATTCATGATGCTTGTTGTGGATATATGGACAGGTCTGTGCCTTTACATGTCAAAATATTGGCACTGGGCTGAAAAATCTTAGAAAAGCTCATAGTATTTGATGAAATTTCACAGCATTATATGCCTCCCCTATCTTTTTGATACATCTTAGTGTTTGGTGGCCTCATGAAACCAAGATAGGTTAACATAAGTAGCCTAAAGCATTCTCAGTTGATAATCAGATTAGGTTAGATGGTGCTTGGTATTGGCTTTTTAGCAAGTAGGGTTATTATCTAACCTTTCGCATGAGCCATCATGGGATCTTTAGAGCACAATGCTTGAAATTACACAGGAATCAGAGGGTCAAACCACTGATCGTCCCTATGAGCAGTAATTACTTGACTTGATTGCTCTGTCATTTTCTCTTTCTTGGCAGTTTCTTATTTGTATATCTTCATTGTGGGTCAGAATCTTTTGGAGCACTACTTTTGGCACTTACAGCATATTCCATCTATCCAAACAGGACTGTGCTTGACTTATGAGAACACATCAGCAATGAAAAGAGAAGCAACTAAATGGCAAGATGGAAGGGATGTTTGGTGGCAGGTTGGTTCTCTATCTGTTAAGCACATGGAAATAGGCTTTATTTCTTTCAAGTGGACAGAGACACAGGGTACTTAATTTTGGAATATGGACTTCGTTATTTCTATTTGCTTTGTTCCCACTTCCCAATTTTAACTTTGTTGTTTTTATGCAATGCTTCCAGTCTACAGTCTGGACCACATTTAGGTTATAACATTTAATTTGCTCTCTTAAGCTTTATTTATATTTTTAGTTGCATTTCAGGATGTTATCCCGTCATTTCCTACAAAATGTCCAGTTGAATGGGTTGATGCAGAAGATCCATTGTTTCTTCTGTACACTAGTGGAAGCACTGGAAAGCCAAAGGTACTTTTGTTGAGTTTTCTTGAGTTATTGAGCATGGCTTATGTGTATTCCAATGTTAATACTTACTATGCAGGGTGTTCTGCACACAACTGGGGGATACATGGTCTATGCTGCAACAACATTTAAATATGCATTTGATTACAAGCCATCTGATATATACTGGTATCCTCTCATTTGTTTTAAGATATTTACCTTATAACTTAATCATTGCAGGTTTTTTTTCCCTTACAAAAGAATCATTCTTTCTGGGAAAGCCCTCACTGTCTTGTGTTTTCTTACTTCAGGTGCACTGCAGATTGTGGTTGGATTACAGGGCACAGCTATGTCACTTATGGTCCTCTTTTAAATGGCGCAGCTGTTGTTGTATTTGAGGGGGTTAGTCTGTTACTTGTACTTAATGACTTGCTTTATGATGGTAGACAGCATCAGGATTATGTAATGACTATAAAGCAGCACATGATTCTCAGCTTAAGCTTGCAACTTATTCATCACCTGTTGAAATTATTCCATCAATAGATTCAGTGCCTTTAGCTGAAAGGAATAAGAAATTCTCCTTATCTAAATGTGATAGACCCAATGATAAATGCATACTATGCATCTTACTTTGCTTTGCTCCTGATGCTTTTGGTGAAACAGTTCCATAAATAAAAAAATAGCAAAAGAAACCTTTCTGTCTTTGCTGATTTTTTCCAATTCCTGCAGGCTCCAAACTACCCAGACCCTGGCCGATGTTGGGACATTGTTGATAAGTACAAGGTGACAATATTCTACACTGCCCCAACGCTTGTGCGTTCTTTAATGCGTGAAGGTGATGAGGTAAGGATTTTTATCTTTTTATTTCATGCAATGCACTACTCTGTAGCTCTTAGGGGTTCAACATTTGAGTCTCCCTCAAATGGTGGTTTTATAGTTCATGTTTTGAGATTTTGTTCAATGTTCTATCTGAGGCTAGTGTTCACCCAAATCTGAGGTTGCAACCAATATTCTTATCCTTTTTCACTGAACTGTCAGCAAGGCATAATCATCACAAAGTACTGTAAATGCACATGCCTATTTTATTTGACTTCTATATAGCTATATGTCCATTTTCTTGTAAACCTTTGTACAATGGATTCTGATATCAGAATTTTTACATAGGAATGGATCCATTTTTGTGTGATAGCCCTAAAGTGACAAAGTGGTCATGCCTAAGAATGTTACGGTGTTTATATTCCAATATTGATGTGTTGTATTTATGTTTTACAGTATGTTACTCGCTATTCTCGTAAATCACTTCGAGTACTGGGGAGTGTGGGGGAGCCAATCAATCCTAGTGCGTGGAGGTACATGCCTTTCTTTCTAGTTTGATGTGGATATCAGATTTACTTACAGTCGGAAGATTTTTACCATAATCTAAGAGATGCAACAGGTGGTTTTTTAATGTTGTTGGAAACTCCCAATGCCCGATATCAGATACTTGGTGGCAAACCGAGACTGGAGGCTTCATGGTGTGCTTAACTATTCATTTGCCCTTTTATCCTTTTGCTGGTCTCAGGAAAATTTTGAAGAGAACAGTCCCTTGTAGCAGTTTTAGCTTTATATTTATTCTATTTCATATTTGCCTACTTTGCTTTTGCTTCTTAAAAGCCAATTGACATATTCATGATATCGTTTTTTCAAGATTACTCCTTTACCTGGTGCTTGGCCGCAAAAGCCTGGTTCTGCCACATTTCCTTTCTTTGGAGTCCAGGTATCCCTCTTGAGTAACCACAATTTGTTTTTTTTTCCTTATTTATTCTTCTTTGAGGGAACTTTGGGATGTTAAGTTACTGAGCTGTTTGCTTAGTACATTTTTCTCTGCGTAGTTCTATTTTTATTGATATGTTTTGTGGAAATTGTACAGCCGGTCATTGTAGATGAGAAAGGAAATGAGATAGAAGGTGAATGCAGTGGCTATCTTTGTATTAAAAATTCATGGCCAGGGGCATTCAGAACACTTTATGGTGATCATGAGAGATACGAGACTACATACTTCAAGCCATTTGCTGGTTATTATTTCAGTGGTGATGGCTGCAGCAGGTAATATTCGGGATTTTTTTTTAGATAAGATCCACCCTTGTGGACTTCAGTGTTTCTCAACTATTGCCATCTTTAATCTGTCCAATATGTTTGTTCTGGAATCTGGATTTATTTTGTCTGGATGGTAGTTTAATATACTATTTTGGTATCTAGGGACAAGGATGGCTATCATTGGCTCACTGGAAGAGTAGATGATGTAATCAACGTCAGGTATTTTTCAAGATCTTAGTGCTCAGTCTTCTGTTTTAGGCATATTTTGACAATTTCAGGTTTAGGAATGCATTGTTTCCATCCGCCATGTAAATATGTGGTTCTATCCTTATGCTTTTGTAATAAGTTGATATTATTTATTTACAGTGGCCACCGAATTGGAACTGCAGAGGTGGAGTCTGCTCTAGTTTCACATCCCCAGTGTGCTGAAGCTGCTGTGGTTGGTGTCGAGCATGAGGTAAACCTCCAGCTTTTTTTGCATGCAGGACATTCTCATTATATCTCCAAGTGACAACTTTGCTTGCTGCAGGTCAAAGGCCAGGGCATATATGCTTTTGTGACTTTAGTTGAGGGTGTTCCTTACAGCGAAGAACTCCGCAGAAGTCTGATACTTATTGTTCGAAATCAGGTTTGTTTTTTAATAAAAATTATGTTGTTCCATTTTAAATTTGTGTAACATCTCCTCTCCTCAAAGAGGTGACTCAACCATGCCAAGCCCTTCCCTATTTTATTGGTTTTAAAAGATTTTTGTGTACGCGCTAGTTGTTTTGGTAATTGTCTAATTTTCATTGACTAAATTATCTATTATGCGAAATATCAATATTCACCACAATTCACAGTTTAGAAGAAAAAAAAACACGCAAGAAATTTATGTAGTCCGATTTGCGATCTACTCTACGGGTGAAAGTGATCGAAAAGATATTATATTGATAAAAAAAAAAAGAGATTATAATGATGGAGGTGAAATTTCAATATCATTAATTCTCGTAAGAGACTAACTAGTATAGCTATCACAAAATTGTTTGAGAATTTTGATGTATATCTATCTCAGTATATGAAATCCTTAGATAAATAAGATATTTTTATAAATAACTTAATTGAATTTGAGTCAAAATAGGAGTAACTCAAATAGGGATATGACCCATTAATTTAAGTCTTCTTATAGGAGATAAATTTGGAGAAGGATTAGAACCACAAAACTACTTTTTAATATAAATCCTAATTTAATTAATATTTTCTCGAAAATCCTGATTTGATACACGATTAAGTCAATAATCTCTATCTTGACTTGAATTGTAATATCTTTGTTGTCGTTCAATTGAATCATAACACAAAATGGATAATATATATAAAAAGTTTGCAGAATACATAAAAATAAAATTTATTACATAAATGCAAATATGATCTAAATAATCTAAAGAAAAGTGATCTAATAGGAAATACCCAAGTTTCTCATAATAATTTCTTATAAAAAAATAAAATAACTTACAAATAAATTAGCTCTAAGCGTAATCAAGTGCGTATGCACTACGACTGTTGCCACTAGTGTCTATCGGCTACTCTCCTGTGGATAAGGACAGTTAATGAGTGAGCGAAAAATACTCAATAAGGAGTTATCTCTTCCAGACAGTAGGAGATGTCAATATATGAGAGGTAAAAATAAAATTAATAATAGTAACATCAATAATAATACAACGATAACGATAGTTAGATAAACCAACATGTACAGTAAAGAATGAATTAACAAAAATATCACATCCACGATAACTAATGATTAGAGACAATGACTATGAACTTTTCTATCAATATTATGGAGATGGTTACATCCCCCATCAGACAGGGTCGAACCAATCTATGTATAAATCAGTCTATGTGTGTGGTTAAACTCTCTATTAAGCAGAGTTATACCATGCTGCACTCTCAATTGCTGATGGAGTGGTGATACCGTCTAATCACACAACGGATCACGTCCTTTAGAGCTCAGGAGATCGGCTATTGTCACTTCTGATAGTCTTGTTAATCTCTTGCCAAAGCAGAGAATTGCCGGCTGATACCAATCAAATAAAATCCTATTGCGTACGTCCTCCAATATACCAAAGACAGCTACAATAAATATTGAGTTGGGATTACCGAACGATAGAGAGAAATCGACTCGATCATAAATCAGACTAAATCAGGTAGAAGATATTGTCAAAAGAAAATTTTGAGATCACTAATAGAATCAGCATGAAAAATCGAATCCAACAACTCCTGAATCATAAAAATCGGAGTTCAAATGAGGGAATCATGACTGTTTAAATATGTCTATACAATTTAGCTCCTCAATTATAAAATATCTTTTATTCTTTTTTATAAGAATTCGGTAAAGGAAAATTTTACAGAAAACCCACTATATCATTTTAAATTATAACTCAGTCATCAAGATAAATAACTTCAGTCAATTTATATTATAAGCCTCAAAATTTTTAGATTATCATATTCAGTCATCCATCTAACAATTTATCTTAAAGGTCCTTAATAATTCTAAATTTAATTTTTATAATAAATTTTCACATAAGTCCTTTAACACAATTCAATTTATAAATTAGTCTTTCAAATTTCTAAATCATGACTGATCTAGTTGATTTTTCATTCGAATAAATTATAATTAAATCTCTAGCCATCCTTAAATTTTAATATTAATGAATTCATCATACATTCCCATGTCATTTCATTAAGTTTTCTTACTTCCATTTACAAATTGACCATTAGTAAAATCTAAATATCCCAATCAAGTCTCATTATAATTATTAATCAATTATCCCAAATTCAAATCAATTGATCATCCAATTCAATCAATTAGAATAAGCTAAATTTACTAGGTTCCTCCAATTTAACTTCTAATTAAGTTCAATTCAAGTTCGTAATAAAATTCTATAAAGTCAAGATTAAATTCAACGAATCAAACTGATAATCTAATTTAGAATCAACAAGTTCTCGAGGTATCCAACCGGTTACTAGTTAAATTTTCAATTTAATTTCATTAAATTATAAATTCAGATTACTTGATTTGACCTAAATAATTTACATCATTACTAATTCAATTAATTCAAAGCTCAACCCAAACCAACTCCAAACCAAAACTTAAACCAAAACCAATCCTAAACTAAACCTAAACCCTTTTTCTTCTTCTTCAACTCAAACCATGAAACCCCAACCCTAATTCATCGTCATTGTTATCAAGCTGCCACCATCGCCAGGCCACCGCTGTTGTTGTATCGTCGCCGCTGCACCCGTTGTCGTTGAACTTGCGCTATCGTGCCGGGTCACGCACAGTCGTAGCCCGCACAATCGAGCATGTTGCCTGCGCACAGCAGCGCTGCATGTGCCACCGTGTTGCTCCCACCAATGGGTCTTGTGCTATACTCGAGCTGTTGCCGGGTCGCTTATAGCCACGCCACGCGTAGTCGCACGTGCGCAGCGGCGTTGCACGCCCCTGGCGTCAGCCGCCTCGCTCTCGAATCGTTGCTCGTCGCCGATGAGGGAGATGAAGATTTTGCAAATATAATTCTCTAATTCTCCTATTTTCAATAGGATATCTATAATGATATAATATCTCAAAATTTCGATATATCTAATTTTTATTAAATTTCTGTTGAGATTTGTTTAAATTTAGGTTATTATCATCTTTCTAAGTATCATGAGTGTTACTAAGTTTATAAATTATTCGACATAAAATTGTCTTAGAAATAGAAATAAAAAGAGAACAGACGAAAACAAATTTAACCTACCTCGAATTTCGACGGTGATCGCCTCGAATTTTCTCGCCACTCTGTAAGCCTTTACGATAATCGTTTCCTGATTCTTTTCACTTCTAAATAATTTCTTGATCCGAGAAGATTTACTAGGGGATGATTTGTTCTCTTTATAAGAAATACAAATTAATTCATCTTTAGGTCTTAATTATTTGGTAGTGGGTGATTGCCCTTATAAATATAGGATGATTGTTGGATCATGGGTAGTGGGTTCGAGTAATGGACAATTACACAAGTAGTGAGCGGTTATATGAATCCTTTTTATTTTGAATTTGAATTTTCAACAAATATTTTCTCCATTGCTCTGTAGGGCAGGATTAATCTTGAATATTGATCAAGTTCAAGAATTTGAATTTATTAATCGGAATCATTTTCGTCAACATATCTGTAGAATTTCTTGAAATATGAATCTTTTATAAAATTGTTTTGTTATATTCAACAATGTCCTAAATAAAAATAAAATTGGATATCTATATATTTTGATCTGATGTGATATATCTGGTTCTTCACAACATATATAATGCTCTGATTGTTGCAAAAAATAAAAAAAATACATTGAGAAAAATCAATTTTACTTATCAAATATTTTAGCTATAGAGTTTTTTTAACTGCTTCTGTAGCTGTTATATATTCGAAATTTATTGTAAATAGTGACAGTTGACTGCAAAATACACTTTCAGTTAATAGAACCACCATAAGGATGAAAAGATAACTAGTAAGAGATGATCGTCGATTAATGTCTCCAGTATAGTCTGAATCAATATAGCCAATAATCTTGGACTTTTGAACTATATTCCTGTCGAAACATAAATCAATATTGTGAGTACTTTTGATATATATTAATGACTTTCATAATTTATCAATATTGTTTTTTGGATTTGGCATGTTCCGACGAACAATACTGACTGCTTGTATAATATCAGACTTTGTACATACCATAAGATATATTAAGTTTTCAATAACACTCGAGAATGAGGTGTTTTTCATGTATGCATGATCATTATTTGTAAAAGGACATAATTGAGCTGAAAGTTTGAAGTGGGTTGTTAAAGGAGTACGAACGGATTTTAAATTCTGAATGTCAAAATAAGTCAAAATAAGAAATAATTTTTTCGAGATACTTGTTCTATTTAAGCTATAACTTGTCATGGTTTCTGTTCCGATCAATTTTCGTACTGAGAATCTTTCTTACAGTATCTAAATCTTTTATTTCAAAATTTTTTTTATTTTATGTTTTAGATCATTAATTGGAAATATGTTTGGAGCAGTAATAAACATATTATCAACATAAAAAATAATAGAATAAATGAATTATTACTATACATTTTAAAATAAACATAACAATCGCATTTACAAAGTATAACATTTTGTTTTAACATAAAATTGTCAAATCTTTTTATATCATTATCTTGGAGACTGTTTCAAAGTATAAAATAATTTGTTTAATTTACAGATATAATTTTTATTACTTTTTTGATGAACTCTTCAGTCTATTGTATAAAAATTTATTCTTGTAATTCTTCATACAGAAAAATTGTTTTGACATTAAACTATTATAATTTAAGATTATGAAAAGCAAATGAAATAAGTAGAAAATGAATAGATATGTTTTTAATTACATATAAGAGAATTTCATTAAAATTAACACTCTACTTGTGTAAATATTCTTTTGCAACTAAATGAGTTTTGAATTTAATACTATTTATCTGGAAAAATCCTCTTTCTTCCTAAATATCTACTAGTAATTAATTGCTCTTTTATCTTGTAATAATTTCACTAAGTTTCAAATATGATTTTTTTAAACAGTCTATATTTTCATTCATAGCAATTTGTTATTGAAAAGAATTTTTATTCTGCACTGCTTTTTTATTGTCAGTAAATAAAGTAAAAACTATTATATTCTTAAAATTATATATTTCGAGTGGGTTTTTGTTTTTTTGAGATTTTCGAAATGAAGTCTTCTCAGAAATTGTAACTCGACTTTCAAAATTCTCTTGAAGGTTTGTCACATTTTGAATATTTTCTTGCAAAAGAATTGTAAGTTTTACATTTACTTAAATTATATCACTAGAATTTTTATTGAGAGATTTTAGTATAACATTTTCATTAAACACTATATCTCTTTTGATAATTATATTAGAAATAGTAAAAGATCTCACAAATGATAGGTCTTAAACTCTTTTGACATAAGTAAAACGAATATATTTTTTGAAATGTGTATATAACTTATCTTTAATGACATACATATAAGGTAATCAAAGATTTTTAAAGAATAATTTGCAGGTCCATTAGTTTACATCTTTTCAGGAGTTTTATAACCAATGATTGTTTAAAAAAAGTAATTCACAATGAAACACACTTTGTTAACTACTTTTATCCAAAAATTTTTATCGAGATTGGTCGCACTGTGTATATTACGTATTGTTTCCAATAAAATTTTATTTGCCCTTTTAATCACATTATTCTATTGATATTTTTTTTTAGACGGTAAAGTAACATTTGATGTTTTCATCTTCACAAAATTTTAAAAATTCTATTTATTTATACTTTTGTCATTATTACTTTTGAGGTATTTGATTTTTTTGACAGTCTTTCTTTTGATTAAAGTTTTTTACTATTTGAAAATAAAAAATATTTTGACTTTGTGAAGCAAAAAATAAATCCATATTTTTTAACAAATCGTCAATAAAATTAATAAAATAATGAGTACCAAATTTTCATAGAATAGAAGAGTATTATACATTAGAATGAATATAATTAATTAAGTATTTGGTGTAATGAATACTGATGTTAATTTTTACTTGGACTGCTTATCATAGAAAAATACTTGCAGAAATTTAATTTACATAAGTTTAGGTTTTTCAACAATTTTTTTTATTGAGATCAATTAAATTTTGCTCACTCATATGATTAATATGCATATGCTATAGGTGAGTCCTATCAGAAGAATTTTGAGAAATTGTTACTTCACCTTCAACGATTTTTCTTACTAATATATATAAATTTTCATGCTTTAGATTTTTCATTATTATTAATAAATTTGTAACAACTTTAAAAAGTCCGCCCTTAACAGAATATTTACAATCATTAGAATCAAAGATACCTAAAGAAATTAAATTTTTTTTTAAATGTTTAATATTAATAAGAGTTCTAACAATATTATCAAATATTTTAATTTTGATTACTAACAGTTTTGTATGAATTATTATTATTTATCAAAACTAAATCATTACTATAATATTTGTAGTCTTCAAACCAATCATTATTAGAACGCATGTGATAAAAACAATCAAAATCAAGAATCTATGCACTATTTGGTTTAGGATCAGGGTCAGGATCAGGATCAAGACTAGTAAACCACTTTTGTAAACTAATATCTATTTATCAAAATTAATACTTCAATAATTTAAAGTTTTACAAATTATTTAATTTTTTATAATAATTTAATTTAATAACAGTGTAAAATAAGTAATATTAATTTTACAAGAAAAAAAATAATCCTGAAATGAGCTAATCCTGATCCTGATTCGAAACCAAACGAGACCCTAAGTATCAGGTTAACGATTAAAATCAGAACTAACATAGAAAATATTACCATAATTATCAGTAGAACTCTCTTTATCAACTGACACTTGTTATTTGATTCATTTTTTAGATTGAGATTCTTTTTTTTTTATTTTTTTATTTTGAGTTTCCAACACTTCAACTATATGTTCTGTTTTTTGCAATACTTAAATTCTTTTCTTTTGATTTGGATTTACAACAACCTGATTTTGAACTTTTTTTGGTACAACATTTGACAGTCAGTACTTCTGAGTGTGACTTATCATTTTCAATTTTCTTCAAATATTTATTAGATAAAAGAGTTGTAAGAATATCATCAAATTTTAAATTCTTAACATATATGAGAGTAATTTTCAGATTCTTAAGAAAAGGAGATAGAGACAATAATAAAATAATTATTTTGTCTTCATATTTAATTTTAATATTAATGCTTAATAATTAAGAGACTAATTTATTAAAAATATTAAGATGATTAACTATATTCGTATTTTTTTTCATTTAAAAATTGAAAAAATTCTATTTCAGATAAATCGGCTTAAAATAAACTTATTTATATATTATTTTTTTTAATTTTTTTTTATAGTTTTGAAGGTGATGTTTTATCAAGAAACGGATAGAATATCTCATCGGTGAAATTAAGAATGATAATACTATATACATTAGTATACTATTTCTTCCAGATATTTTTGGTAATATCTTTAGTTTTGATATCCTTCAATATTTTTTTTCAACACTTGTTAAGTAAAAATTGCATGAATTTTTGCTTGTCAAACAAGAAACCCTTGTTTTTCATTAAATTTTTCGCCATTAAATTTTGTAGTGAGAATATTGAATCAAGTTTTGATGTGAATTTGTTCCGCAAAATATCTATATCCACCACAATTTATGATGTAAAAAAAAATAGTATATAAAAAATTTACGTGATTCGGTATGCGACCTACTTTATGAGCGATAATGATTCAGAGGATATTGTATTGATGAGAAAAAAGAATAGATTATAATAATGAAAGCGAAACTTCAATATTACCAATATTCACAAGAGACTAATTGATCTAGTCGTTACAAAATTTTTTGAGATTTTATATGTCTTTTTATCTTAGTATATAAAATCTTTAAATAAATAAGGTATTTATAGAAGTGGCTTAATTGAGTTTGAGTTAGAATAGGAGATTGACTCAATTAAGGATCTAACTCACTAATCCAAATCTTTTAATAGAAAATAAATTCGGAGAAAGATTAGAACTATTAAGCCATTTTCTAATATTACTCCTAATTTAATTAGGATCCTCCAAAAAAATTCGGATTCAAGACACGACTAAATCAACGGTTATCATCGGTGCTCAACTATGAAGATATATCTTACTCAGATATGCAATTCTATCACTAGATAGGGAGTATTGACTGATTCTACTGCCTACAGTTACATATATCTATCAAATATTTTGTGCTTCACTACATTTTGTGAGCAATTATATTTTGAAAGCTTAAATGACAAGCTGACATTTGTTTTTTCCGAAGAATTAGTTTATGGCTGTTGACTGGTTAAACATTATTCAGGTAAGCTATTGACCTATTTGAACAATTGAGGACATGCACATTAAAGCATCACAGTTCCTGTGAAAAACATCTAGAATAATGAACAATTTATGTTCAGGTTTGGAGTAATGTTATTGAGTCCTAGTGTTGAGCTGTATAACTGAACACACCTAGGCCCTGTGTCCAGGTTTGGAGTTTGCATTTCACTTACTATCAGTTGTAAAGTTGTGGAGCACTGACTTCTGCACAGGTTCAGATTGAAGAGGCTGACTGATCAACTAAAAATCTCAAATTACATTCAAAAACCTAGGTGAGCTTAAAATACTGTCCAACACTGGATAAAAATGAACTGCTTATACATATTGTTGGTACTCAATATTATCTTAAAGATGACAATTGATAAGCCTCAGTTGTTCTGCTCAACAAGAACCAGGATTCTCAGAGAGAGTGTTCTTCTGAGTTGGAATGTCCTGGGGAGCATTACTTGTTGCACCATGCTTCCTTTAAACTCGATGCTTTCATATGAAAAGCTCTGATGATCTTAGGCATCAAGTTTACTATGCAGGAGGGTTTAACTGCTGGATTTGGAAATTTTGACTTCAGAATTTGTCTTAGGCAGTCTAGTTTACAATGCAGAAGGATTCTCTTAACTGCTGCCGCTAGAAATTTTGACTTCAGAATTTGTCTTAGGCAGTCTAGTATAACATGCAAGAGGATTCTAACTGCTGCCAATGGAAATTTTGACTTTAGAATGTCTTTGGCTCCTAAGTTCAAGTAATATTTTCTCTGAAAATTGTTGGAATCTCAGTTTTTTGAATAGCTTTACTAGTTTATACCTTAGATTAAGTTTGCAATTCGGTCTCCTACATGTCCTTCCAACTGTGTTAACATTCAAAGTTTTGGATTGAACAAGTGTTTTATCATTTCCTATTGTTTAAATAACTACTTGGATTGAAGTGTATTTTTTGTTCTTAAGATAAAGATTGCCTGGTCTGACTAAAGCATGAATTGATGCTTATATCCATTTACAAATTAATGACATTGAACATTGGTTTGGTCAGATTGGTGCATTTGCAGCCCCCGACAGAATTCATTGGGCACCTGGTCTTCCAAAAACTAGAAGTGGAAAGATCATGAGGAGGATTTTAAGAAAAATCGCCAGCAGACAACTTGATGAACTTGGAGATACAAGTACTCTTGCAGATCCGAGTGTGGTAGAGCAGTTGATTTCTCTCGGTGATTGCTAGCTTTAAAGTGGCAAACAGCCTTCAAGCTTTGGCTATTGTGAACAAGAGAGTTGCCTTATTTGCACAAAAAAGAGAGAACTCTCTTATTGTAAAAAATAGTCTCTAATAATGTACACACCACCCATACCATCAATAACGTATCTTGTCCAGTTGGTTACGAGGAAGGAGAATAGTTCAAATTTGATTTGGCTGATGTAAGTTGTCATAGTTATAATTCTGCTTTATGTTATTAAAAACCTTTGTGGCTTGATGTGAAAATAAATGAGTGGAATTTTGAGGATCTTTGTGTTCTAGACGGACACAGTTGCTGTAATGTGCTGTTATACACAATCTATTTAGCAGCTTTTGTAGCTCATTAGTGTATCATCCAGTCCAGTAGAATTGCTCATATTTCTTTGTGGACTCAATGTTGTGAGTTTAGGAAGGTTATTGTGTTTTTTAGGTTACATTAATAAGGTTATTGTTATTGTTATTGTTTTTTTGTCACTAATAATGTTATTGTTGTTGACTGAAAGAATGTGATTAGGAGCAAGAACTCTTGGCTTTTCCTCTAACAGATTCGTCTTAGGTTTACTTGAAATACCTGCCCTGCTCCACACTCCTCCAGCACATGGCGAGCATCAAATTCAGCTGTGTGAGTTCAGTTCTCGCTGTAAAGCAAGAGCATACCCAGTGAGACCAAGATTCCAATCCTCTTTCTTCCAACTTGTAACCATGCACAAGAGTAGAGTTTTGAAGAATCAACATCATAGCTACAGGGAAGGAATTCAGCCACGATGATGACGATCACCGGCGACAGAGTTGGGTGGTGGACTTACCGACGAAGATGGAGAACGTGAATCCGGTGGCGGAGCAGAAGCTCTGGGACAAGCAAGGCATCTACCGGGTGCCGGCCTGCATCAAGGAACTCAACAGCAAGGCCTACAGGGCTCAGGTGGTCTCCTTGGGCCCCTACCATCACGGCGAGGACCAGCTCCTGCCGATGGAGGAACACAAGCAGAGAGCGCTGTTCCACTGCCTCAAGCGGGCGGGGAAGCCCTTGGATGCATTCGTTGCCGATATGGAGGAGGTGGTGCAGCTGCTGCAGAACTCGTACCAAGGACTCGAAGAGGACTGGACGGGGGGCGGGGACCAGTTCCTGCAGCTCATGATCGTCGACGGGGGCTCCATGCTTGAGGTTTTGCGCATCGCCACTGGACGGGCGAATGATTACGTGTTCAACGACCCAATCTTCAGCGACCATGGCATGCTGTATACTGCGCCTTACATCAAAAGGGACATGTTGGTGCTTGAGAACCAGTTTCCGCTGCTGGTTCTCGAGACCGGCAAATCTCCGGCATGCTTTTTAGATCTTTTCCTATGTATGCCGTGATTTTGGATAGCTTTCTTTTCACATGAATGACGTGATTTTGGGTTGCTTTCTTTCATGTTTTTCTTGTTATAACCAACAATTTCATGAATACATTCCGTCAAAAAACAACTCCAGGAATTAAGTGTCGGAAAAATATAGCTATCATTAATGGGCTAACAAATACCCGGTCAAATATTTTTTAATTAAAAAATTAATATTAATTATTTTATATTACTATTAAATTAAATTATTATAAAAAAATAATTATTTTTTTGGATTTTAAATTATCTTAACATTAATTTTAGTCTATTATCAAACAACCAATATAGATTATGGACTAAATAGTTTGAATGTGAGTTTGACTTTCACATTTTTATAAAAAATGTAAGGAAAATCGATATAAAATCATATAAAATAAGTTTATATAATTTTAGTTAAGTTTTAAAAAATCCCTTGAAAGTTTTTTAATTACAAATAAGAATAAAATATTAAAAAATGAATTAACAATTAATCTTAATAAATCAGATTAAATCTAATTTTTTTAATTAGATCCAAATTCATAAAATTTATACAATTTTAAAGGGAGATCAAATATTGAATATAGAATAAAATATTTTGAACTATCACGAAATACTCAATTAAACACATTAATAAAATTTTAATTTTTGTCTATATTATTATTTATTATCATCTAAATATTTAATTAGATAATTAAATTAAAAGCACTCATTATATTTTTCAAATTTTTTTATTTAAATTACACAATTACATTTATTTAAAATTAAAATAAATAAATAAATTTTAAGACTATAGAACTAACATTTGAAATTATGAAGCGGTAGTATCTTTATCTTCTTAGAACTGATTTTTTTATGACAGTGTAACACATAGGGGTGAGTAAAAAAATTGAAAAATAGGTATATTGAAATGTATCGAAAAATTGGTCCTCAAAACAACCTGGTAGGGTTTTGGTTCTGATTTTATAATTTTTGAAAAATCGGTATATCAAAACCATACCAGTTATTAATATATATATATAGATATATTATATCATATAAAATATAAAATTTTAAAATATAAATTTTTATGTTATTTATATATTAATATATTTAAAATTATATTTTTATAGGATTATAATGGATAAAATAAAATTTTTAAGTAATTTATGTATTAGTATATTTAAAATTAATTTTTAATAGAATTTTAATATAAAATAAAATATTTAAAATAAATAATTCAAAAAAATTGATATATCCGTTTTAGAATCGATTTAAAATTTGTTTGGAATTAAAAAAAATCCGTTCTTAAACTCAAATCAATATGATTTAAATTCTCACGAAATTTGATTTCCATGTTAAAACATATAAATGGGCCAATAAATCGATTTTATTCGCCCCTAAACACACGGATTGACGCCAAATCAACGAGCTGGTGCTGAATTTCTCGGCTCCCAATTTGTCACGGATCCCACAAATGAAGCTGGGGCTGCACCCCCTGGACGCGTTCCGGAAGAGCATGCTGCCAGAAGAAAACCCGCGCTCGTCCTGGCAGCAGAAGGAGACCTCTAGCGAGATCATCCGGTCGGCAACTGAGCTCAACGAGGCCGGCATCCGCTTCAAGACAAGCAAGTCCAACAGCCTGACGGACATCAAGTTCCGGCACGGCATTCTCTACCTCCCTGCCATCGCGGTCGATGATGCTTCATGTTTCTTAACCTCATGGCCTTCGAGCGGCTCCATGTTAGCGCGGGAAACCAGGTGACTTCCTACGTCTTCTTCATGGACAACATCATCGACTCCCCGATGGACGTGAGCCTGGTGCATTCCAAAGGCATCATACAGAACGCCGTTGGGAGCGACAAAGCCGTGGCCAAACACTTCAACAGCTTGTCCAAGGACTTGGTGCTCGACCCTGACAGCTCGATTGACGAGGTTTACAGCAGATTGAACGACTATTGCAAGGGGAGCTGGAACATGTGGCGCGCCAACCTGATACACACCTACTTCTGGAGACCGTGGGCCTTGCTCTCCCTCGCTGCCGACATCTTCCTCCTCGTGCTCACTGTGGCCCTGACCTACTACAGTATTTATGGCTACTATAAGCCACCTGGCGACTCTTCACCGCCGTCGTCAGTCATATTCGTGCCACCTCCCGCTTCTTCGCCTTAATGATTGTATTTCATTTACAGGGGTGTGATTCTTGTGAATTTGTGAATGAACTTATTATAGTTTCAGCGAAGGGGATGAGCGGGTTTATGCGTGCGTTTATTGTTGAAGCATGTTGTTGCTTTTGCAGCCGGTTTTTCTCTTTCATTCCTGTTAATCAATGCCTGAAATTACACAACTTGCAATATCTGAAACAAGAGGAGGTTGCAAATCATCGTCCATCGATAGTTTTCTTTCACAGCCGCCACACTCAAGGGTCTAGTCCTATCCTAATTGTTTTGTCACAAGCCTGACGTTTTGAATACCTTTACTATTTCATACCATAGATTTAGTTTGTATTTTGGTCCTCTTCATGTCCTTTCAATTTTGTTCGCATTCAAAATTTTGGATTGAACCAGTGGTTAAATGCCATTTCTTATTGTTTGAATAAACATTTTGATTGCAGAAGAAATTGATACGGGGAGAGGATGAGATTCATCTTAGCTGTCCTTGAAGTACCTGTCCTGCTCCACACGCTTTCTCCAGCTCATAGTAAGCATCAAATTCCGCTGTGTGAGGTCAGATCTTACTGTAGATCAAGGGCACAAATGCATAAGAGTAGAATTGGATTTCAAAGTGGTTTTATGGGCTCAGCATAAGAGCTTCTGAAATATACGTAAAAACCACTAGATCATGGACCCCCTTAAATGGATTACATGTTAAGCCAACCATTTACATAGAGAGCTGTGAAGCCGCCGCAGCAAAAACAGATATGGTAGATACCCCATGCCTCGAGCTAGTACAAAATGGAAGCACAGGGCTCCGGCCTCCTAAACGCACTTAGGCTGGCACTTTCAGCTGCCTTAATTGAGACTTCAGGCAAGAAGATATCCACCACAACCCTGCGGATAATAAATGAGAAGATTGCCAGCATTCGCTTCTTGGTCAGGACCCAATCCCTATTGCGTTCAGCTGCAATCAAATCCAATACTTGATTCAATACCAATTGGTACAAGTGAAGGCATTGCACAAGTATGGAAATGCATGAACTCACAATATTGTTCTGGGGATCTTTCCAGTAGAAACCCTGAATAAAGACAGGCAGGATATTACAGGCTATAAGGATGTAGATCATCAATGCATGCATTCCCATCCATTCCACCATCATGGTTGGTCGCCGGTAGCCATAGACATCAACCTACAAATAGAGGTCCGACAAGCAGCTAGTTTATTTATACTTAAACAGAAGAATGCAGCAGTTCTGGACAGAAATGATGAAGTGTCACACCAGCAGATAAATTCCCACAAAGAGGAGGCCAGCTGCTCCAGCAGTGACACAAGTGTAACTCAGTGAATAGAGGACCTTGTTCATTTGCACTCCTACAATGGTAATGCAGGTAAAAATTGAATTGAAATGTCTTATCCCTGAGAAAAGGGAAACAAGGAAGACAATTCAGATAGTACTGTACCAAAAAAGTCTAGTGCAAAGGACATGGCCAAAAGACAAAATGAAGAAACCATCCAGTGGAAGATTCTATCCCAATGATCCTGTGAAGCGGATAACAATAAGACCCAAAAGCAGCACCATATTTTTCCACAAGACGAGAGAAATGATACAAAATAAATACCTTAAAATGCACAATAACATGCCCAAATTGCAAACCGATCAAGCAAGTAACAACAGCCATCAGAGAACTGCAATGCAACAGACAAGTCATTCCAGTGAACAGTTTTGAAAGGAGACGTCAACTCAACAGGCAGTGTGAACCTTAGGAGTCCTTCAGGATCGAAAGGGGCTTGGCACCATGATGGAGCATCAGGTGGAAGGGGTCCATTTTCAGGAGAGTTTATACTGCATTCCTGTGGTAAGCGAACTTTGTCATAATCTACTAAATCATGGCAAAAATATGATTACCTGCCCTACATACCACTGTACGTTCATAAACTGGTCGTCTATACAGATGTTGAATCCCCAGTATTTTGCGATCAAGCATTCCAACAGCATTGCAAGCAGGGCCTGTATCACCTCTAACGCCACATTTAACCTGAACATGAAAACAGGGATCAGCTTTGTTTTTGAGAACCAAGTAAAACAAAGACTGATAAATAAGAAGTTCAGACTACAGGAAGATGAGATCAATGCCAAGTTTATTTTTCAGTGAGGAATCAATAACCATTATTACAGTATACATCAAATATAAGTTCACACTCTTAATTTTACATTGGAATACCATTTAACCACATATATAACTCTAATGTTAACAAGGAGCAAATAAGTACGAAAAAAAACAAATGTAAAAACTTACAGAGAAAGATTTGGTAGTGGAATTCTCTGCTTGTATATGGTACTCCCAGTCTGGAACATACAGCCCATACAGAAGGGTCATGTAGATGCAAGTAAGCATCAAACCTACCAACCTGGTAAGGTCGAAAACAATTAGGGCCCAGTTCTCAATAAAAGTGAACCATTAATTTTGACCAACTAAGCTAATTACATTGTTTTAAGAATGCCTATAAAAAACTGCATGCTGATGATGTATTTCAACATAGAAGATATTTCTTCTAAACATTATTGCCAACATGAAGTGGAATATCTACCAACAAGAACACAAAAATGTTCCAGACATAGAGAATTTCCATTCACCAATTACGAAATATATGTTTTTGACCCGAGTCCCCTATTTGTTCCCTTGACATCATGACCCAAACTACCAAATAGTGGACATTAATGTGAAAACCCAATGATCCCCAATTTGCATAAAGTGCACTGCTTCTCTGTAGAGCTTTTTTTACTGAACACAAAGTTCGGAAGCATCATAGACAAATTGATGTGTCACAATCATGACCCATTTCTTTCAAGATTTTCTGCACATAATCATTTCTCTCTTTTGCATTAGATTCTCTAACCCTCTCAAAGGGAAAAATAGGGATAATAAAAGGACCCATAAACAAGCCTCACATTTTCCACAGGGATTAGAGGAGCATGACCTTCATCAAATTGGCATACAAAAATAGCTAAGGTTGACAATTTGACTTTTGAGGATAAATTGTGGATAAAAAACTTACAACTGGAGTCTGTATCTCCTCAGTAGGGAATACCCAGAATCAACTTCTTCATCACTTCTGAGACAAATTTCACATATTGCAACAACGAGATAAGCTGCTGCAATCCTCTGCAGGCAGAAAGCGTCGTGATACATCAAATTCTGTCCACCAAAAACAACTAAGTCTACAAGGTTCCAGCCAACAACCAAGTAATATTTCAGGACAGCTCAAATACCCCGGTTAAGCTCGAGGCAGTGATCAGTGGGCATATTGCATATGCATTATCACAAATTGCTAGGATTAGATCCATATAGAAAGATCTAATAATCATTAAGGGTGACAGAGTGAGGGTAGTTAATGGTTGAGAGGGACATCTGACAGGAAAAATCAACATAAGTATCATCAATTATAGATTGACAATGACAAAGTATCTTTCAAATAGAAGCGTGCCTGCAATATGCCCATCCATCGTATGCTTGCAATGTCCACACCATATGTTAAGTTGTGAAGGCCATGAAAGTAGCCTCCTGGCGAACAACATAAATAAAAGGGTGAATAATTTGAAGGATATTGTAGCTATGAATTGGCTAATATACCCAATCAATGGACTCAAAAATACTGACTTAATTTATTTACCTTGAAGAACAAGACCTAAAGCAAACAACTTCATAGATCGAAGCATGGCCTTCTTGGTTGCGTCAACTTTATTTGACACTTTCTGCAACCATGATAAATTCCACATGTTCTACTATGAGAAGTGGCGGCATAGTTCTTAGCGTGTTACAAAAGACTAAAAAAACTTATTACAATTCTAAATAGAATAATGGACAGCTTATGAGCATTCGAGTACCTTGTAGGCTAGACCAAGAGCGACTCCAACAATAAACAAGAAAAAGGGCATTACGAAGTCGGCAATTGTTACTCCATTCCATGGTGAGTGGTTGAGCATAGGAAAAAAAGCACCAGCATCATCAACCAAAATCATGAGCTGCAATGCAACAAAGAGACTTACATACTAGGTAATACAAAATGCTTCCAATGTATAATAAAAGAAATTAAAACCAGTAGTTTGTATCTAATACCAACATCATATCCACAAATACTAAATTCAGGCAACCTTTCTAAATGAAACAGTACTAACATCTTGTTGCTGTTAATCTTATCGCATATACAGAACTAGGGTTCTTTCGTATAGTCAAAATATATCAATCCACAGGCATCTTGTCATACGCAAATAATGATGTAAATGATCAATGGTCAGTCAATTTGATTAGTTCTTCCTAATGATAAAAAAAAAAGCCCACAGTGAGTCTAGGATGGCAAATTTCGGCCCTCCAAGTGCAACATAATCAATCAGGCATGACTCCCCTTTCGGGGATTAATTCCATTTCGAAATTTCAGGGACCCCAACGCAGGATCCAAACTGGTCAATTAACCTATTTTCAAATTTTTTGCTTTTTCCTCGTAGCAAGGTGGAGTCATCCGCTGGGGATTGGGAAATAAAGGAGGTGCGGCGGTTATTGATGGCGACGAACAACTCACCAACTCACCACTTTTCCCAGTGACGTGACGCTGCCTGCCCAGCTTCAATTCAAGGCCAAGAAAGCGCGTCAGTAACGCACCTACACTCGAATGCCCCTCCCAGGAGGAACGGGTCACCTACACTTAAACCCGTCCAACGTAGAACGCTTTCTTCAGGATTTCATTCTCAACCCCAGCTTCCAAAAATAAAAGCCAGATACATCCACGCAGCAAGGCGCTCAAAGAATCGCTCCTTTTACGGTTTTACCATGCCAATGAGAAGGAAACATGTCACAATGCAACAGAAGATGCACCTCCCGCCCTCTGACATATGCCAATCTCGAATTTGTAATTACCTTTCCCTTCGTTATTCAAAGCTGTCCTCTCTGATTCCTAATTCAAATTGGATTTTTACTTGGGACAAATTAATAGTCTCTTGGAGAAACACGCCTCCATTCTTTTCAAAAAGAAATCTCTCCACATGGCAGTTGATCCACCATGTTGATAATTGAATTTCATGTGGAGCTCACAGTAGGCAAAGGATCTTAGTTCAATACACAGAGAAGAATGATCATTGGATTAGCCGTGAAAGGCCAGGATCCATTGCGCAATCGCTATAGCAGCGGCTGGATCCCAATTTTAGCTACTCATGCCAATAGTTTGAGAAGCTAACCCGCAGGCGGACAAGGACAAGGTAGGGTTAAGGGCTATTTTCGCTTTTACTGGTGTTACTGAAATTGAAACCAGTATGTCTTTTAGGTGATACTTAGCATAATAAGGATATAATTTCGTCATTAAATACAAGTCAAAATGGCAAAAAACTACCAAGATTAGCTAGTGATGCATAAAAAATACTCTGCAGTTACCCATGGGCCATGACCAACGACTAAAAGAAGCGGTGACGTGTGCTCACGAGAAAGAAAGAGGGAGCAATGGCAGGGAGAGGGGATGCGTGAGAAGCTAGAATAGATCAGGAAAAAGGATAATATAGGAAGTATGGAGAAGAAAAGAGTCATCGTGGTGAAGGCTTGCAGTAACAAGAGGTCATTTGCAAAAGGACAATACAGAGAGAGAACAAATGGATCAAGAGACAACACAAGACGTTATAGGCGGAGTCCGGTGCAGACTGAGACGCAGCTGTTGCTCCGACGCCTGGAGAGCAGTAGAGACAGCCTAGAGGTCATTTTCCTAGAATATGGCACTCATCAATCCAACGCAGCTTGCAAAAACGCAGTTTGCTGTGCTGGTACACACGGGAAGAAGTGGGCGTTTTAATGACAAAAAGAAACTAATAAAGCACAAAAAATGAAAATACATGGGAAAAAATTCAATAAAGTTTCCCAGCAGTTGAGTTGGCCATGTCGTATCAATCGATATTGATCTGGCAGACATGGCATCAATGGCCTTATTAATGGATACGTGCAGAAGCAGAGGGAGAAAGATTTGGATCCAACAGAGACTTCATTTTGTCAAACAAGAAGAGCATGATGTCCAACCAGAAGGACTGCCCAAGGATATCTACCACATGTCATCCGCTCGTCAACATGTGGCCCAGCGGAGAACAGAACGCATATTGTACATTCTCGAATTTGCAAATAAAACACAGCCCTTCGATCGATTATTGGAGCAAATGCGGACCTCAGAATATCATTTTGTGAAAGGTCGGAATTTGATCGAGAAAGACATTTTTACTGCAGACAAAGGTGGGGTCAGCTGCGTACAAATTCTAATAACTATTAGGGAACTTATTAGCAGATGGAAGCAGATGACGAGGAGCGCGACCGGCCGCATCAAATAATTAAAATTAGCGAATCTTATTTAGGCGGGAAAACTGAAGAAATTTAATTTCTATATTTAACGATTAATTAATACGTACCCAGATGAGATATTTTTCGTTAACACAAAATCCTGAGGAAGGTGCTCAAATAATTCCCTCCGGCAAAAATTTCGCGAAAAAAGATTTGCCAAAATCACCCAATTAATAAAATTTCCATTTTCCGAAATTTAAAAACGGAAATAGGAATAACAGATTGCAGACGAACAGAAAAATCCGAGAAGGATACCGCAATTTCGCATCTCGTTAGTTTCAATAAAAATTAAAAATAATGAGAAAAATGATGATTTCGTGGAAAGCAAGTGAAATACCAACGATGCGAATCGGATCGGAAAATCGAGAAGAAAAGGTGCAGACGAAAAAGCAAAAGCACTGCAAATCGTAGGCAGAAGGAGACAGAGGCCAAAGTGGTCTTACGGCGACCGTGACGCCGCGGAAGACGTCGAGCGACACGAGACGCTGTGGCTTGACGGCGGTCAGGAGAAATGCAGCGCTGGAGGGCGACGCCTTGGGAGCGCCGTTGTCGGACATGGCGGAGTCGGTGCGGCCGTAGCCCTCCTCGACGGCGAGGAGGTTGTTGCCGGGATCGGCGAGGGCGGCGTTCTTGTCGCCTCTGATTAGCTCGTAGATCCTCATTCCGCAGGAGATCGAGAACTGGAGGGACGGAGGATGGATGGATTGGGGAGAGCAGAAGAGAGAAATTGCTTTTATAGAGGACAAGAGAGTGCCGCCGCCGCCGACCTCGCCGGCATTGATGGTAGGAATGGAAGAAGACTGGGAGAGTGGAGGAAGCT
This sequence comes from Trichopus zeylanicus subsp. travancoricus, assembly GCA_005019695.1. NCBI lineage: Eukaryota > Viridiplantae > Streptophyta > Magnoliopsida > Dioscoreales > Dioscoreaceae > Trichopus > Trichopus zeylanicus. The sequence continues at coordinate 453,567 of RXID01014359.1, forward strand.
CTTCTCTCTCAGTCTGTTGGATCTGTAACTGCTGACTCGTTTGCGCTTTCACCTGCATCGGCCACGGCCTTATATAGAGAGGCCCGGATGCGGCTTTTCGCGGTTATCGTTTTTCTGGTAAATAAATATTTTATCGCAATATTGCTGCTTTCATTGTTAGTGTGGGCCCAGTATGATGATTTTTTTCACTTTTTATTTTTTATTTTTTATTTTGTTTTCTTTGATTTTGATTTTATTTTTTATTTTGATTTGTTTTCTCCAGATATAATAAAAAATAAAAAGGTTTAGAACTAATTTCTATCCGGATTTTACTTTTATCTTGCGGACCAGAATATCAGACAGGCTTTATATCAAAATATAATAATTTGTACATTTTAAATCTTCAATAAATTATTTTAAATATTTTTATTTTGTCTCTAAATAATTGGATTTAGAAAAAAGCAAAAAAAACGCTCGGTGCGACTTGACAAGCACGCCAATTTTTTTTATTTTTTTATTTTTGGATTAAAGGGCGCCACTTAAATGGCGTCCAAGCAGAAAAGTCGTTCCATGTAAAATCCAAACAATGACTCGGATAAGTCACAATTGGATTATTCTTGGATAAATAATTATTTATGTAAATCCATTTATTGAGAAACCAAATGGACTGGACTCATGTGGGGGGAGGAGGAGGAGGACGTATTTTGGCTCTTGGGCCATATTTAGAAGGGAAAACGAAATACAAAATCCTATGGCCCGGATGGTCTCAGGGATAACTCGACGGTTGATTCTCAAGCCTCAAATGTAGTCGTCATATAATCTCTCGTTTAAGCTGGATGACAGGCCTGAAAGCCGGACGATTTTTGCTAGTGCCGCGGGAGAAGTTGGACGGGAGGAAACGAGGCTTGGCTCCTTGGCGCTCGGCCATAAGTTTGCCACTTCTGGATTAAACAACTTGCATTATGCACCACAGAGAAGTCCCACAAAGATATGGATCTCCTCCTTCTGCTCTGGAACTTGTCCACATTGCCGACATTAACATGAAGGTTCATGAAGCAATTAGAAAATATCTCTTCAAGCATGGAAAGGGTGTAAACAGATTTATCGCCTGCTGCCATGGAATCCATTTTTCAGTAGAACAAACAGTGTTTTTTCAGTAACAAGAGAAATTAAGATAAGAACAAGCAAGAACAGCGCTCTATCTTATGATCAACCAAAAACCCAAGAATATTCCTTTTTTTTTTTCACAAGAAAAAAAACAAGAATACGGAACAAGAAACCCTAAACATAATATAGGTAACAGTTGTGGTCTAATATAATGAACGTGTTCTTTTCTGATGACTGTAGTCATCTTATCTGATAATACCAGCTCTTGCTTAAAAAAAAAAAACTTGAGCTCATACTACTAGTTATTTTGTTGTTAATTGTTAGCTTCCGGTCACAGATTGCATGACATGCAGAAACAGTTAGGGCAGACTATATATATGGCCAAATCGGCCAAGCTGTGATCCTACTTGTCTATCTGCAATTTGCTCAACTCTTGAAATTGTCCAGCCTGGAATCCTATGTATCACTATGCGATTGGCTCCAAGGGTTTCTGTTTTGTGATCTATGTCATCTAGCTGATAATTTGATTGCGTAGCCTGGCAAAATGAATGAATGAGGTAAGCGGGCGCATAAAACAAATTGCATACTCTAAGAGGAAAGTGATGCAATTTAGGTAATGAGGTTAAGAAAGCACGCGGCCTTTAATTACCACAAAACAATCTAGTTTCCTGGTCACAGATAGCTCTTTCGCCGTATCAGACTTGCACAAACTATTAAACAATATTGAATTACTCGCGTAGAAATTTTTCTTGTTGAGACGAAAAGCGCAATGGGCTGTCAGATCGTGATTGGTCTACTCATATGGTTAGGATTATAAATGTTGATTCTTAATTGTTTGATGCTTAATGTAGAAAGAAGATGAAGCCTTAATTATATTAGAAAAAAAATACCTTAGTGAAAAATTAAGATAGCTCAAGAGTGTTAAATTAAATTAATATAAATTTTTTCATTATATATATTGAACTTTATTGATTTAATATTTAATATGAGATTAATCTATTAAACAGGCTCTATTTCAATCTCTAATTTTAAAAGAAATTACTATATAACTTAACTTAATCATATCATCATCATGATAATTCTAATTTTAAAGAATTTATACCACTTCAAATCTAAAACTCTGATATTATTTATGAAGAGAGTTATAATAGATCAAATAATAAACTATTCAAAAAATCTAAACCGATAAAATAAAATTTTTTTATTATATATATTAAATTTTATTTATTAATTAATTATATCTGATATTATAATAGTGAGTAACTAAAAAATAATTTTATGCAGAACCTTATGCCCCATATTATGGTTACAAAAAGAAACTGCACAAAGACATCACGGTTGATGAGATCTAACTAGACTTGTTGAACAAACATGAACTAGGGTTAGCTGAGATTACCTCACTGGTTCGGAGTGGGTGGCCGACATTCATGCACGTAAACAACAGGCAGATTTCTTGATATCTTGTTTTCCCTTATAAGGAGTGACTGATGAACGCGATATTTTATAAGCATAATGTTAGCTTATATGAAGGCAATGCGGAATTATATATTAGCAGGTTCGTGCCCTCATGCATCACCTTCCTCGTGCGGATGCGTTTGGCGTCGAGCGCAATGGAGGACCACCATTTCAGATTCTATTTACATGTTCCCTTTGGGTATTGTGGAATGGTACTGTGGAATGCGGTGGTGTACCTTCGTTGAAGTCTCTAGTTGGTTGCTCATTGAAAACATTTCTTGGAAAGCATTGTACCAAAATTTGGAGCACTGGAATGACAAATGAAAGAGATGATGCAAAGGGAAAGAAGCAAAAGGTTTGCAATGCAATCACTATAACAATGGTGTCGCATCCTCTGAAACTCGAGCAAGAAGAATATGCCGGCTGCTTGAATGATGCAGTACTTCAACACACAACTCACAACCGTAGAGGTCGGCCGTTGACCAACTCTAGCAAGCCAAACATCGACATTTCTGTGGGCTGGACTGGGTGGAACATCCATTTAGTTTATGCGGTTTAGATATAAATTCTTTGAAGATCTAAATTCTGCAAAAACATACATAAATCTAATCTTGCTATTATCAAAATTTTTTGGGTGAATTAGATATATCTGCTTAAAATCTTAATAAATTACATTTTTTAAAAAATTCAAAAAATATTTTTTTAAAAGTATTAGATATATCATAAAAACTTCATAGGATTTATATTTATCCTTAAAATTTAAAAATTTTCATTTGAGATGGAATAAAAAAAATAAAAATACCTCTTTAACTTATGGAGTTTTTTTTATAAATATATAATTTTTCTATGAAGCTATATTACAATGATTTCATAAAAAAATGTTATATTTTTATTTTTTAAGAAAATATGGGTTTCAAATTTAATTTAGATAAATCATAGATCTGGTCTCCTAATTCACAACAATCTTCTATCAAGTTATCATTCAAAGAATAAAATAAAATTTCACATATTCTTCTATCATTTTTATCATCCAAATAATAAAAATAAATTTACATACATTCTTTCAAATCCTATCACAAAAAATGAACTATAACTAGTTTGAGAATAGCTAAATAATAAAACCAATAATTAAAGTCGAGTTTCTAAAAATAAATAGCTCCTATTATTTTTTTGTGGCGAGATTTGAAAGAATATGTATAAATTTATTTTTATTACTTGGATGACAAAGTATAATAAAAAAAATAGGTAAAAGTTTATTTTATTTTTTAGACCAGCTTGATAAAAGATTGTTGTGAGTTTGATGTCAATTTGGATATAACAGATTTAAATCAGATTTGAGACCCATATTTTCTAAAAGAATAAAATTATAAAAACTCATTATAAAATTATTATAATTATAAATAACTTCATATGAAATAATATATTTACAAAAAACTTCATCGTCTCTAATAAGATAAGAGTTATTTTATTTTTTTATTTTATCCCAAATGATATTAAATAAAATATTCTTTGAATATTTTAAATTTTAATGATAAATATATATCTGAGAAAATTTTTACAACATATCTAATAAAAATATAATTTTTGAACAATTAAAAAAATGTAATTTTTAAAATTTGGGTCAATTTCATATAACTCATTTAAAACTTCTTATATTATATATTTATCCTCCAAACTTAAAAAATTACATATAATTTCTTAAAATATTACCAAATTATATATTTTTTCTTAAAACTTAAAAAATTATAAGTAACTTATTGAAATTTTTTCTAAACTACATTTTTTTCTTGAAAATTAAAATTTTATAGTTTTTTGCATTACTCGATATATTAAAAAAATATTTTCGGATGTAAATTTATCATTAAAATTAATATTATTTAGAAATTTATATCGTTTGACATTATTTGAGTTGATGTAAAAAAAAAAACTTTCAATAGAGTATAAATTAACATAATATAAATTAACATAATAGAGTGCATCAGTAAAAATCAGCTTTAGATATGATTTATATAGAATTTCATATATGACCTAAATTAAACTCTACTTCTAGTTAAAATCAGACTGAAACGAATATAGAACATGTCATGTCAAAATTATTATTTTACAACTCGAGTTTAAATTTAATTCGAGATTGAATTGAAACTACAATATTCAACCCAAATAGAGTTTTAGTTAGAGATGATTTATTTTAGTTGAGATTTTATGCAAAAGTGATCTTTTATATTATAAAATAATTAGGATTTTTGTAGTTCAAGGATTACACAAGTGATGGTTGTGTGCGAAGAAAGAGATCCAAAGATATTTTGAAGAAGATGAAGTTAAAAATTTTGAAAGTTATTTAGAGAATCAATAAAAGTTATGTTATCATAATTGAGATATGCAAATAAGTCACTCTATCATATATCAGTGTATATAAATTATTTCGAATGTTTATAATTTTTGATATTATTGTATTATGTGATAAATAATTCATTGAATACTATATCTATATTATATGTATTTTAAAATCAAAAATAAAATTTTATTTTAAAAACTTGTGAAATTAAGATATAGTTATTTATTTTGTTATAAAATTGTATAAGAATTAGAGGAAAATTTTGCTAAATATCTCTTAATACATCTATTCTCTAATTTTGAGATGTGACCTTATCAGTGAAGGAAAATCATGAACATGTTGACATGTATATGTGTTTGTGGGGGATCAATTCCGATTCTGTGATGTGATCTAATCACAGGAGTTAAGTGTAGTATCTTGTGATATAACCTGATTTCAAGTATTATGTGTGCGATCTATATTACTGGGTTAAGTGTATGACCGTAGTTAAATATTAAAGACTAAAATATGTTTTGAAAAAGAAAGTAAATGTATTTCAAAGTTCTGAATTTGATAAGATAACTCTGTTATCTGGTCTAATATATTATGCTTTGATTGTATTGTATTTTATGATTATATGATTTCGAAATATGTGTAAAATTTAGTCTTTAAAATTTAAATTATATGTATATTTTAATACAAATGACTCATTTACTTGCATATTGAAGTTTAGTCAATATTAAAAGATCTATCCAAGTGAGATTTACTAGTTAATTAGATGTATTATATTTAATTCTATTAAGATTTATATAATTTTATAAGTTTGAAATTTAAGATTTACTTTAATGTATTTTGAAAGATTTTTAATTTTAATTATGAGACATTATTATTATATAGGTATATATTAAGTATGGTTTTTTATGATTATGGGGTTTATGGGCGTTGGTTCTATAAACATACGACGTTGGTGTGTGCTAATTCTCCTAATTTTCGGTTCAGAGTATAACAAAAATGGATTTAAATTAAACCAAAGGCAAAATAATTATTTTACTTATTAGATTAAAATTTATTATGAGATAAACTTTTCAATGGAATAAAAGATTTTTTTACAATTATGATTTAACTAACAAAATCTTTTCTAATCAAATCATGAGTATTTTTATCTTTTTATTTTTGCCTGAATAATATTAGATGATACATATTCTTTAAATACTTTTGATTCTAATGATAAATATATAACTGATGAAATTTTTATAATATATCTAATAATATAAAAAAATATTTAATTTTTAAGTTTGGAAGAGAAAGATATAATTTGAAAAAAGTTCAAAAAATTATATGTAATCTCTCAATTTTTTTTAAAAAATATATAATTTGGTAAAATTTTCAGAAGTTGTATATAATCTTTTAAAGCAAGAAAAATGAATAATTTAGTAAAATTTTACTGAGTAATATACAATCGACTTAAAATTAATTCAATTTTTTTTTTCATCCGCATACCATATTAGCATTAAATCACTGTCTATCATCAAAAACAGGTCGAACGGGCAGCGAGTCTAACAGGGTTAGGAGGCGGACGACTTTTGCTTGTTTCGTTACGTTTGCGACGCCTGCGCGTCTCCACCTCCGTCTCCCACGTTCTTGCCTCCCGCCAAACGGCCGCCATCTTCCTTGTTACACTCATCAACTTCCACTTTCGCACATCCCCCCACCCGCCCCCCACCACCCCCTCCCCGCCACTTGTTGTGTTTGCGTCTCCCTTCCCTTCCATATCAAACAGCAATCAGCCATTCACGGCGACGCAGCCGTCGATTTTACCAAATCATCGCCGGAGAAACAACTCATCAAACCGGCACCTTCCGCCGTCCGTCCGCGCTACAATTTTGGCCTAGATTCAGTCCTCGGATTCGTAGCTTTTCGGAGGCATAAAATATCTGCATATTTTCCTTCCTTCCATGTTCCTTCCGCCGTCGCCTTCCCCAATTTCCCACTCTCCCTCTCACTCTCTTTTATTTCCTCACACGCTATCTCCTCTTCTTCCTCCGTAGCTATCCCTAATCCAACCTTCTGCTCTGCCGGATGGACGTCTGCTGCTGCTCCCCGTCGCCCTCCTCCTCCTCCTCCATCATCTTCGTCCGCTCCGCCCACCGCCACTCTGGCCCATGCTTCCCTCTCCAGCGCCGCGGCCTTCCGCCGTCTCCTCCTCCTTCTTCCCGATTCGCACACCTCTCCCGCCTCCCTTCCTAGGGCCGCACCGCAACCCGCTCTCGATCCTCCCCCCGCTGTCCTCTGCCCCCGGGCGACGGCGATTGGCCATCTCGGCCGTGTTCGAGCGGTTCACAGAGCGGGCCATCGAGGCAGTCATTTTCTCTCAGCGGGAGGCCCGGGCGCTCGGGCGCGACATGGTCTTCACCTAGCACCTGCTACTTGGCCTCGTCGCTGAGGATCGGTCCTTTGCTGGATTCCTCGGGTCCGGCATCATGATCGACAACGCTAGAGATGCTGTCAGGGCTGTGTGGAGCGAGAACGGTGGCGATCCGTCGTTGTCGTCTTCCAGGTCGGCGACGGACGTCCCCTTCTGTGTCAGTTGCAAGCGTGTGTTTGAGGCCGCCGTGGAGTATTCCTGGAACATGGGCTGCAATTCCTCTGAGCACATCGCCATCGGCCTCTTCACCGTTGACGATGGCAGCGCCCTCCAGGTCCTCAAGAGATATGCAATGCAAGTTTACCACGCTCCTCCTTTCCCCCAAAACAGGGAATATCCTTTTCCGCATTTTGTACATTTCCTTCGCCGATTTTGTTGGTTTCCAGTTCCAGTATTAATTTGTTCCTCTTAAACATGGCTGTAGCAATACTACAGAAATGATTTTTCTTAGAACATCATATTGTCTTCCAATCTGATCCTGACTGTTAGCTGGGTGGAAAAAAAAAAGAGAGAGAAAAAAAATCAAACGTTTTGAATGGCTCCAATTCAAACTACCTATTTGCCTGTAGCTTGAGAGCAGACCTCAGTAAATTGTCATCTGTTGCACTCGCTCGATTACAAGGGGAGCTCGCCAAGGATGGTAGAGACCCATCAATGGCATCTGCCAAGACGCATGAAAAATCTCTCACAAGAAAGCCAACAGTAGTCAAGCCTTCTGAGAAGGAAAAAGGTTGTCCGATCATTTTGTTGCACCATGAAATAAATTATGTAGTCGTCTAGTAATGTTTCCACATGAACATTGACTGATTCAACTGAACTGATATTTTCAGAAAAAAGTGTGACGCCTCCGACCCAGTCCGATATTGTTTTTGGGCGTCTACGGCCCACACTCCACCCGACCCCAGGATTTTGTTTTTTCCAGTTTCTCGAGAAAAGGCCTCGTTGTTAGGTCTATGGCAGTCATCATATTTAGCCCAGTCTCAACTCTAACACTTTGTCGATGTGGGACTAAAGACAACTGCTACCAGTTACAGGCCCATTGCCTGCCTACTGGCCCACTGGCTCCACCGGGCCTTACAATCTCCTCCTCTCAAGAGTTCAGCGTCCTCGCTGAACTAGCCCACATCGATCAAGAGGTGCGGAGTGGCTCTGATACCATATGTGACGCCCCTGTCATGTCCGATCGAACCACAATACAAGTAGACAACATACAAATAAAAGGTTTACAGAATACATAGAATTAAAATTTATTTCATCAATACGAATATAGTTCAGATAACATAACAAAACGTGGTCTCACTGGAAATACTCAAGTCCTCAAAAGTTTTCCCCTACATAAAAATAGAATAACATGTAAATAAATCAGCTCCAAAGATAGTTGCGCACGTACTTTCTGCTACCGTAGACACCTGTGCCAAGCTGCTACTCTCCTGTGGATAGGAACAATCAAAGAATGAGCCACGAATGCTCAGTAGGAAGTTACCTCCTCCAAACAGTAGGAGAGATCAATTTTTGGTGGCAACAATAAAATTAACACAGTGGCAACAACAATAATTCGACGACAAAGGTGATTAGGTAAACTAACATCCACAGCAAGAAATGAATCAACAAGGATATCTTATGGGTGTGGCTGCCTCCCCTACCAAGCAGAGTCATACCACTCTGCACTCCCAACAGCTGATGGAGTGGTGATCCGTAATCACACAGCAGATCACGTCCCCTATCAAGCAGAGTCATACCACTCTGCACTCCCAACCGCTGATGGAGTGGTGATCCGTATCACACAGCAGATCACATTTGATGGAGTGGTGATCCATATCACACAGCAGATCACGTTTGATGGAGTGGTGATCCGTATCACACAGCAGATCACATTTGATGGAGTGGTGATCCGTAATTACACAGCAGATCACGTCCCCTACAACTCTGCTATCAAGATAAATAATTTCCATCAATTCCACCTCATAAACCTCCAATTTATCATGTTATTATCAACGGCCATTGATCCAGCGATTTATCACCCAAATCCTTAATAATTCCACATTTAATCCTTAAGTCTAATTTAAATCAATTCCAAAACCAGAATCTAAACCAACTTTTAACTAAACCAAACCGAAACCAACTTTCGGATTAAACCAAAACCATAATCAACTTTAAGTTAAACCTTAATTAAACTAATCCTTCTTCCTCCTCAAAACCCTAACCCTAATTCTACTGCCGCCGCCGCCGCCAGGCCATCCCACCGTCAGGCCGCCCCGCTGCCAGGCCACCACGCCGCCACGCCGCACGCCGACGTCTCCGCTGGGCCGTGGCTGCCGCCAGACCACCGCCTCCGGCGTCGCCAGACCCGCGTTGCCCCGCGCCTCTGGCCGACTCCGGCCTGTGCAGTCGTGCGCACGCCACCGGCCGCTCCCGACGCCGTATCACGCGCCAGAACTGCGTCGACACCGGGTCCGTGCTGCCTGCGCACGACGCCCGCACGCATCAGCGCCGCACGCCGCCGCCTCCGCTGCCGGCCGTCGGAGCACAGCGGACGATCGGGGAAGAAGAAGGAGATTTTGCAAATATAATCCTCTAATCTTTCTACAATCAATCATGCCATAGGTCGGTATAACACGTCAAAAATTAAATATATCGAATCTCTACTTAGTTTTACTTAGATTTAAGTTATCATCATCCTCCTAAATATCATGAGGGTTACTAAGTTTATCGATTATTCAACATGAATTTATCTCGGGCATAGCGGCCAAGAGAAACGGAGGAAAGTAATACCACCTAATCTGAATAGAGGTAAGGAGAAAACAAATGAAAGTAACTTAACCTATCTCGAATTTCGATAACGATCGTCCCAAATCTTCTTGTCACTCCGTAGACCTCCCCAACGATTGTTTCTTGACTCTCTCTATCCGTCCGGATTTAGTGGATGGTTGCTGCCTATAAATAGAGGCGGTTATTGGGTTGTGGGTTGTGGGCCCGAGTAATGGACCGTTATGGAGTGACGGGTGGTTACAAAAAGTGTATTAGCTCGGTTCTGTGTTAGACCTCACTGCTCATGCTGCGGAAGGGTGTATCAATCCCATCATAGGCAAGAGACACCGAAGTTCAGAGAATCGTTCAGATCCTATGCTTTGGACTCAGAATAATCCCATTCTTTTAGGTGAACCTGGTGTTGGGAAAACAGAACATCGCAAATTTCCTAGCTGCGTGGATATCTTGACTTCTCTATTCTTATCAGTTCCTCGAGTGATTCATTTGTGCCTATTTCTTTGCAGGCAAAGTGCATCATGTCAATGGATGTTGGTCTGTTATGCAGGTGCAAAGCAAAGGGGGAAAATGGAGGCAAGGGTTACTGGTCTGATCAGTGAAGTGAAGGAAGCAGGTTGTGTCCTGCATTTCCATATGACTAACAGTTACCTTGTTTCATGTATTAGTCTAATTTTATCATGCCAACTTTAGGTGATGTCGTCCTCTTTATTGATGAGGTTCACACACTCATTGGATCTGGCCCCATAGGAAAGGGAAATAAAGGATCTGGTCTTGATATTGCTAATTTATTGAAGCCTTCCCTCAGTAGAGGTGAACTGCAGGTAATTTTCCAAGTTTTAGCAACAGACAAAATAAATCCTCATTCTTATTTCCATATTGAAGAGTTTCTTCAGTGGAGGAAAGCTTGGTGTAAATGGAAGTAAAAAACATAGCTGGTTAGGAAATTAGGTAACTTTGCTGACTATGCCTCGTTTAAGGATAAATTTTCTACTATGCTTCTTGCCAGGACATGGTCCTTAATCCAATAATTTCGCACACACTCTCTCTTTTCTGCGCTTTCACCTTGTCTCAACCAAGCCATGCAGTCTCTTTTGACTACCTCTGTGTTTGTATAGATCTGTATAGTCCCGTTTGGTTTGGGATTAGGATTATGATCAATCTTTTCAGAATTAATTTTTTTCTTATAAAATTAATATTACTTATTTTATACTGTTATTAAATTAAATTATTATAAAAAATTAAATAAATTTTCGAACTTTAAATTATTAAAGCGTTAATTTTGATAAAAAAAAATTAGTTTATAAAAATGATTCACTCATTTTGATCCTGATCCTGTTCCTGATCCCGAATCAAACGGTGTCATAGTTTTTATTTGTGGAATTAGGACTGTTATTTAGCAAGCATCTGGTCTTTTTCAAATTCAATCTTATGGTTCTCACCTCTGGGAACAGGAGTGTTGGCAGCAGGAAAATGGATTTGATAGACTGGATAAAACTACAGGATTATATTTGTCGTAAGCAGACCATTAACAGCATATAAATGGATTCGACATTCTTGATAAACTGCAGTAATAAGTTATCTTATTCGAAATATTCCTCATATGTAAGAAATTAAAATTTCAAATAGAAGCCCATGCGTCTGACTTAGGGTTGCCTCTATAAATTGGAGTCATTAGACAAGAAGTATTGCAATACTTTCTCAAAAGTAAACTTCATTATTATGGCATCTTTTAATTTTTGTAAAACAGTTAATCAGTTTGATAATTCAAATGGTTTCAGTGCATTGCATCTACTACTGTAGATGAACACAGGACCCACTTCGAGCAGGACAAGGCATTAGCTTGCTGATTCCAACCAGTCCTAATAGATGAACCTAGCTAGGTATGGCTGGAATTCTAATTTTAACTTTTCTTGCATTTATTCTTAGTGTATCCTCCTTCAATTTGATCTTCTGTTAATTTTCATCCAATAGGAGGATGCTGTGAGGATATTGCTGGGGCTATGTGGGAAATATGAAGCTCATCACAAATGCAAATTCACTTTAGAAGCCATCGATGCTGCTGTATATCTGTCTGCCAGATATATTCCTGATAGACATCTTCTGGATAAAGCAATAGATCTGATTGACGAAGCTGGAAGCAGGGCTAGGATGGATGCTTTTAAAAGGAAGAAGAAAGAGCAGACATCTATTCTCTCAAAGTCACCAGATAAGTACTGGCAAGAGATTCGGGCTGTCCAGACAATGCATGAAGTGGTATCGGGTTCAATTTTTGTTGAGTTTGGTGGCATAATTGATTGTGCAGATGACTTAGGATCATCTCTCCACATGAAATATGTTGTTGCCTCTGTTGCATCCAGGTGTTGGCAAACAAACTCAAGTATTTTGCAGACCAGGGGATCACAGAAAATAATGATGGTGTTGACATAGTTGGTGATTTCAAATCCATCTCAGAATCTTCTGTGTCTGCAACTTCAGATGATGCAGGGTATATTCAGTTTTCTGCGAGTTTTCTTTACAGGGATGACCATCACTTATTTCTTGTTTTGAATTTGTTTTGCCTGTTTTCTGCCTTGCACAGGCCAGTTCTGGTTGGACTAGAGGAAATAGCCAGAGTTGTTTCACTATGTTCTGGAATTCCTGTTCAGCAGCTGACTGCAGATGAAAGAAAACTTCTAGTTAGTCTAGATGATGAGCTTAGGAAATGTGTAATCAGTCAAGATGATGCTGTCACTGTCATCTCCTGAGCAACCACATGTCGGCCTAAAAGATCCAGATAGACCTATTGCTGCATTGCTTTTTTGTGATCCAACTGGAGTTGGTAAAACTGAGCTTACAAAAGCTTTAGCTGCATCCTCCTTTGGATCGGTAACTTTCTGTCTTTTTTGCATTGCTCAATACATATGGTTGTAAACCTCATATTTCTAGTTTGCCTTTCCGATACAAAACATTTCATCAATGTACTAATGGCATCTTCTTTTAAAGCTTTCAGTTAGATATCCACGGATGTGGGTTTATTAATACACTGTTTGTTAGCATTTATATCATGCTCTTAATTTTTGTTTTTCTTGTGCGTCTGACCATCATCTTTTCATGTCATATTTTGAAGCTATTTGACTACTTCAGAAGAGATGCATCTTAACTGTTGGCAGGTTTCTTGTTGTTGATTTAACAGGAAGCAGCCTTGCTAAGACTGGACATGAGTGAATACATGGAACGACATACTGTTAGCAAGTTGATAGGATCACCTCCAGGATATATAGGTTATGGAGAGGGGGGTACATTGACAGAACCGGTCAGAAGGAAACCTTTTACAGTGGTATTGCTTGATGAAATAGAGAAAGCTCACCCAGATATATTCGATATCCTCCTCCAGGTCTTTGAGGATGGACACCTAACAGACTCTCAGATGGGCAAAGCTTTAGCCTTTTACCATTTTCTGATGATCAAATTTTCACACAGTTCTGAAATATGTGTTCCCTTTCCTAACTTTAACTACTGTCAAATGAAGAAAGCTTGCAAACATGATTGGTTTCTCACATCCTGGGTTTTCACCTGGACTTGTTTACCATAAATTGTGGGAGCTTTGTTGTATGGATGAAGTACATGCTGTCTACTTTTTGGTTAAAATTGTTGTCTGCATCGTGAAAATCAATTATTTGGTTACTCAACTTTTGAGATGCTTGCATTTGACAGGGCCGGAGAGTATCTTTCAATAATACATTGATTGTCATGACATCTAATGTGGGCTCAGAAGCAATTTCCAAGGGTGGACGAAGCATAGGTTTCTTGATTGCAGAAGATGAAGAGTCAAACTCTTACACAGCAATGAAAGCGCTTGTGATGGAGGAGTTCAAGGCATTCTTCAGGCCTGAGCTACTCAACAGGATCGATGAGGTGGTTGTCTTCCATTCACTGGAGAAGGCACAGGTATGTCATTCCTTCTGTGCTGTCTATGTCACCTCTGAAAGTTTAGTGAGCAAATGGTTTAAATAAATGGAAAATCAACCTTTTGAGGTTTGATATGAGTGGTCAGCTTACGAGCATTAAGAGTGTAGGGTTATATTCTAGTAGTTAATGCTGTAACTAGGACAAGAAGGAATGCCTCTTTGACCTACATACCTGGATCATTTTTTTGTTTAGATGATGGAGATCTTGAGTATAATGCTGCGGGAAGTGAAGGACAGACTACTGTCCCTTGGGATTGGCCTTGAGGTGGCTCCTGCCATTACGGACCTGGTTTGCCAACAAGGCTTTGATTGTAGCTACTGGGCTCGTCCTCTCAAAAGAGCTGTCACCTCTCTCATCAAAGAAGACGTCATAAGTGAAGCACTTCTTTCTGGAGACTACAGGCCTGGAGATACTCTCAGAATTGACGTGGATGCATCTGGCAGTCCATTTGTGAGCCAACTCTCTAGTCACAGCGTCCATTTGTCCGATGCATTGTAGGATCTTTGACTGTATGCATCTTCCATGGCTTTATATCCTTCACATGTATTATAGGATCCATTATTTTGTGTACAGCTTCGAGTAACACAACCTGTATCTCAAACGCTTTGTCTACACTGATTTATAGTGGAAGATATGCTGATAGAAGGGAGGTTTTTATATGCATTTTTACTTGACTTATAGTGGAAAATATGCTGACAGAAGGAGGTCTTGATGTACATTTTGACCGTTCTTCTGCAAGTAAATATGTTTCTGATGGTTGTCACAACTCAAACACATGCATGCTGTTAACATCAACGCTTTAAATGTCAATCTGAGCTGTGTACCAGAGCTATATCAGTTGATTGACTCAGGTTTACCTGGCCTCATCTTGAATCACTACAGGCACTTGTTGGTATCCAACTCAGATTACAGGCTTCTGAGCTAGAGATATAGATCAGAACAACACCCTGAAGAGATTGCTGTGGGGAATGGTCATTTTCTGTACAAAGTGGTACTGCCATATATATGTGGAACACCACCAACAGTTCAGCTTTACAAGATAATTACCCAGCCACATCCTGGTCAGCATATATAACAAAATACAAGATTAACGAGTTCAGTGGCTACAAAACAGAGAAGATAACACCAGTTTTTCCCAAAGCGATTGCAATCCACAGCAGAGGCAACAACACTTGGGTTTCTTCTGCACTTGCTCTACACATAAATGGAACACCATATGTCATAGGCATATCCAGCAGGGGTTGTTTGTAAACATGCTTCACACAATCAGAAAGAACAGGTGCCCGCAGCTTAGCTATATCTGAAGATGCAGTTATTCTGCTCTTCCCACAAGCACACACCAAGTACAGTAAGATCAATGGGAAGTAATAAGAGATGCATGGATTTAGGCCTGGCAATTTAAGTTCGGATTGAATCAAATTTATAATATTATTCTAAACAGATCAATCTAAATTTGATCCATTTATTAAACAGATCAAACTTTTAAATTTGAACCTGACTTGATTTTTAAACAAATAACTGACTCAATTTAAATTGACCTTTTTATTAAATAGGTTGGGTTCAGGTCATAACCCAATCTGGATTTTTTCATATCATAATTAGGTCAACTTGATTACGACTTAAATCCGATCATAACAAACCCAAGATTAATGAGTCAGATCACAAATTGCTAGGTCTACATGGATTCAGCTTCTCCAAGAGGTCCATGCCTCCATATTGGTGGGTTGGGTGGGTTGGGGGGTTGGGGGGGGGTGGGGTTAGGTGGCCGGGGGATGCTGAACCTGCAGTTTTCCCTGGATGATAGCCAAACAGCTTTGTGTAATGCCCATTACAATCCACTTTATCAAGGTAAAAGCTTAACTATGTCCGCCCCAACAGTACATCTTCATTGTCAACAGCCAACTGACAGCTGACAGGACAATTGTAAATCATCAGCAATTGATAATTTTGTCCCTTGATGCAAGAGGTCTTCTATCAATTACATTTCCTTCAAGAATCCTGCAAGAGGCCAGCCAATCAAGGACTTTGAGCTCCACTAGAAAATAATATTCTGCTATTGTAGAAGAATACAGCATGTCCTTTTATCTTCCGATCCATTACTCAAAAAGATTTAACTGTCGAGGGTGGTCATCATCTTGGTAGCGAGCTCCTTGGTTAACTTTATCAACTGCATGTATGGGGCTTCAAAGTTGAATGCATACCTGCAAGTGATGAATGTGGGATTCTTAATGTTCATGCCTGGTGTGAGACATCCAGTGTCAGAAGAATCAACATGTCTACCAGCAGAAATGACATGCTAATGCTAGTGACCATATGACATAGAAAACAGATCAATGAAGCAGATATAAATTTGCAGCACACTGTAGACTATTAACTTGCCTCCTTAGTGCCAAATTAATCTTGGTTTCCTTTCAATAAGAGCATGTGTCCTATTGCTTATAAAGCATATGCGAACATTTGGAACCAGATTCAGCCACTACTTTTGCGACAGAAGCAATGATCTGGACCATCCATAAATTGAATAGTCAAGATCTGTTGGATCGCCATGGATCTGGGCGATTGGATCCAAATCTGACAGCCCGGATTCATTCAGCTATTGCACCAATAGCAACTGATCCAGTTCCCCTTTGGGACCAGAATAGAGTCCTGTTCTCATGTGTCAATATGATTGTCACTGAATCACCCAAATTATTAAAAGGTGAATTTCATAGTACCCCACAAATTCAATTAAGAGTTGCATTTGATCTTGTCTTTGACACTAGAAACTCAATTTAATAATTCAATATTCTTGTTTCCATGTTTGTCAATGCCTACAAATGATATGTGTTGTATTAATTAGGGATGAACAAAATCAGTTTATCGTATCGGATTTACATATTTTAGAACTAGAAATTTCAGTTCTTAAAAAATCGAAAATTAGAATCGTATTGGTTTGGATTAAGAACCGATTTTAAGCCAGTATACTGATTTTTGAATTATTAAGTTTAAAATCCTATATTTTACATTATAATCTTATAAGAATTTAATTTTAAATACAGTAATACACAATTTACCCAAAAATCTTATATTTTTTATTATAATTTTATAAAAATTTAATTTTAAATATACTAACATACACCTAACATAAAAAAAATTATATTTTAAAATTTTAGTTTTGTATTACGAAGTTAAGTTTTGTCAAAAATAATGTAGCCACAATCACCCTAGGAATTTCTCTCTATAAATTTGTTCATGCATGTCATTGATTGTCACTATTAGATGTGCTTACAAATCATTTCGTGTACCCTTTCATTTGGGCCCTAATTTCATCAAGCTCAGGGTGTGTTCTTATGCTAACAGGTATTAGCGGATGTCATTGAATCCCTTGCGGGTGCTATTCTTGTTGATTCTGGATTTGACAAGGAAACTGTGTGGAGAAGAATTAAACCATCGTTAGAGTCCTTAGCCCAGAAACAATGGAGTACCCTCCTCTTAAGGAATTGGGAGAACTTTGTCAGCGCAAGTCTGCTCTCACGTTTAGGCTGATCTCCCAAAATCATGTAGCGTCAGTTAAAGCAGAGATTGAGGCAGGTGGAATTACATACAAGGTATCAGGAACAGAAGACAGCTAAAAAATTGTCAGCCAAGGAATTGTTAGAGACTCTGAAAGCCATTATTCCTGAACTTCAGAGGCAACAATAGATGCATCCATGACTTTATATGTAGGTTCCTACTACAAATTCTGTGGCATTATTTATTATTTATCATTTATATTTTTCGAAAGGTAGACAAACATATTTCTTAATTCTTCTACAAACTAAACATTAAATGAACTTTATCAAACAATTCTTTAATTCCTCTTGATTGTGCTGCAATGACATAAAAAGTGATTGTAACTAATACATATCATAACTTTTTTTTTTTTTGTTGCACAAATCTCTAAGTGTAATCAATAGAGCTATAAATAATAATTCTGTTGAAAAACATTTAGGGCTCATTTGGATACTTGGAAAAGAAATGAGAGATCTTACCAAAAGCATGAAGATTTCTAGGTCCAATTATGTATATGTGATTTCACTACTTTGCAAACCAAAAAAATTGTAACAAACTCATTTCTGAAACTCAAGGAGCTAAGTGTCCAAAGCAGCTCTAGGGGACATTCTTTGCATGGTGCACCAAATATTCACTTTATCCAGGCAGGAGTATCTCCGCCAGACCTTGATATCACATTGAAACAGGATTGGGAACGCTGCCGTAGTGAAAATAGCTACCAATCTGGACTGATGGATTTGGATCCGACACTCCAGATTCAACGTGATCCGTTGGATCTGGACCATTGGATCCATATCTGTCCAGATCCGGTTGTCTGGGTTTGCCTCTACCGCTCCTACGGTAGCGACCGAATTTGTATCCCTTCACATTGGTTCTATATGCTGCACCGCAAGCACAGCAATGGACAAGGAGGGTGGTGATGCCAGTTCGTCAATTCCCCTTTTTCATGAAACTAAGAGTGATTGATTTCTAAATCCCATCTTGGAAATAGGCTACGACAACCTTGTGAAATGAGAGTGTTTGGGACAGTCAATGCAATTACTTCTTGGCATTTTCACGCATGTATTGTGAATCTGTGACTCACCGCACGGTTGTTTATTGTATGTCTAAGTTTACCTCAAGACGAACCTGTCCATGTGTGTGCACGGTTTGTAAAAAATTTACAGGGTTCATGCAGTCAAAGCAGTTAACGTTTGCCCTGGTGCATTGGGAACTTTTGAAACTCGTCGTTGGCTTTTGGTCATTTGATTGGCAGAAATAAGGTAGCTTTTTGTGTGTTATTATTGGCAGGGAGAGGAATTGTTGATAGCAAGGATGAAACACGAAAAGTGAATATAAAGACGGGTTGATTCGTCGGTGTGAAACTGTAACCACCCGTTACTCAACTATTACTTGGGCCCACAACCCATAATTCAATAACTACAATCCAATAACTGTTTCTATTTATAAGCAGCTACCACTCACTAAATCTCGACGGATAGAGAATCGATTTGAAAATAGAGAGAGTCAAGAAACAATTATTGGGGAGACTTACGAAGTGACAAGAAGACTCGGGATGATCGTTATCGAGATTCAAGGTAAGTGGGGTTACTTTCATCCATTTCTCTTTACCTTTATTTAAAGTAGATTGAGTTATTTTCATCCGTCTTTCTTTACTTCTATTCCCGAGACAAAATCATATTGAATAGTCGGTAAACTCAGTGACCATCGTGATATTTAGGAAGATAATGATAACTTAGATCTAAGAAAAATTAAGTAGAGATTAGAAATGTCTAATTTTTGAAGTGTTATACCGACATATTTTGAAAATAGAAAAATTAGGGGATTAGATTTGCAAAATTACCGTCTTCCTCTCCGATCAGCGTCCGCTGTGCTCCGGCGACCGGCAGCGGAGACGGCGGCGTACGCGGCGCGGTGCGGCGGCATGCGGTTCGGCGGCGTGCGGTGCAGCGGCGTGCGGTGCGGCGGCGTGCGGCGTTGCTGCGAGCAAGCATCGTGCGCAGGCAGCACGGGACCCGGCGTCGGCGCAATTCCGGCTCGTGGTACGGCGTCGGGAGCGGCCGGTGGCGTGCGCACGACTGCGCGGGCCGGGGTCGGCTACCATGCGGCTGGGTAGGCCGCTCGGGCTGCGGCGGCGCCTGCTTCGGCCCGGCGGCACGGGGTGACGACGACCAGAGGCGTGGGGAAGCGCGGACCTGACGACGCCGGAAGCGGTGGCCAGGCGGCAGCCGTGGCCCAGCGGAGACGGCGGCGTGGCAGCGGTGCGGCCGGACGGCGTGATGGCCTGGCGGCGGCGGCGGCGGCGGCGGCAACAGTGGATTAGGGTTTGAGGATGAAGAAGATGATTAGTTTTGGTTTTGGTTTTGGTTTAATTTAAAGTTGATTTTGATTTAGCTTTAGTTAAAGCTGATTTTGGTTTAGGTATAGTTTAAAGAATGGTTTTGGTTTTGGTTTAAAGTTGATTTGGGTTTGGGTTAGTTTAAAGTCGATTTTGGTTAAGGCTTGGTTCAGAATCGGATTTGGTTTAGATTCTGGTTTTGGAATTAGTTTGAATTAGGCTTGAGATTAATCAAACTAATGATGAGGTGAATGATTTAGATCAAGTTAAGTAATCTGAATTCATGATTTGGTTCATTGAAATGAGTCTGATTATTATGAATTGGAATTGAAATTGATTTCAGATTGGATCGGAGGAATTTAATAAGATTGATTAAATTGATTGATAAATTGATTTAAGTTTGAGATAATTGATTTATGATTGTGTCGAAATTTGTTTGGGATACTTAAATCTGATTGAGGATGAATTTGTAAGATAGAATCAAATTATGATTTATTTGGAAGTCGACTGGATTGGTTATGACTTAGAACTTCAAGGACTAATATGTGAATTAAATTGTATTAGGGACTTTTGTGAAAAATATACTGTAAGGATTAAATTTGAAATTATTAAGGATTTGGGTGATAAATTACTGGATCAATGACTATTGATAATAATATGATAGTTTTGAGGTTTATAATGTAGAATGAATAGAAATTATTTATCTTGATGATGAGTTGTAATTTGGAATGATATAAGAGTTAAATTGCATATATACATTTGAACAGTTATAACCTTCTCATTTGAAATCCGATTATGATGATCTAAGAGTCGTTGGACTTGGTTTTTTCATGCTGATTCTATTGGTGGTCTCAAATCCTTCCTTTGACGATGTCTTCTAGCTGGATAGTCTGATTTGTGATCGAGTCGACTCCCTTCTATCGCTTGGTAATCTTGACTCAATATTTATTGTGGCTGAGCCTTTGGTATCTTTAGGGACGTATGCAATGAGACTCTATTTGACTGGTACCAGTCGGCGATTCCCTACTTCGGTACGGGATTAGTGAGACTGTCAGACGTGACATTAGTCGGTCTCCTGAGTGGTAGGGGACGTGATCCGTTGTGTGACTAGACGGGATCACCACTCCATCAGCAATTGGGAGTGCAGCCTGGTATGACTCTGCTTGGTAGGGGGTCCAGCCACACCCATATACTGATTTACATGTAGATTGGTTCGACTCTGCTTGGTAGGGGGTACGACCATCTCCGTAATATCTGTAGGAGAGTCCATAGTCACTGTCCCTAACCATTGGCTATCGTGATTGCGATATCTTGTGTGGTCGGTCTCCTGAGTTGTAGGGGACGTGATCCGTTGTGTGACTAAACGGACCACCATTCCATCAGCGGTTGGGAGTGCAGCGTGGTATGACTCTGCTTAGTAGGGGGTTCAGCTACACCCATAAGATATCCTTGTTGATTCATTCCTTGCTGTGGATGTTGGTTTACATAATCACCATTGTCATTGTATTACTTTTGTTGTTACTGTGTTAATTTTATTGTTGTCACCTAAAAATTGATCTCTTCGATTGTTTGGAAGAGGTAACTCCCTACTGAGCATTCGTGACTCATTCTTTGATTGTTCCTATCCATAGGAGAGTAGCAGCCAGGCACAAGTGACTACAATAGCAAAGATCACGTGCGTGACTACACTTGGAGCTGATTTATTTACATATTATTCTATTTTTATGTATGGGAAACTTTTGAGGACTTGAGTATTTCTAATGAGACCACGTTTTATTATGTTATCTGAACTATATTTATATTGATGAAATAAATTTTAATTCTATATATTCTATAAAATTTATATATATATATTATTCATTTGTATTGTGGTTCAATCGGACACGACAGGGGTGTTACTCACTTGTACATGGGTACCTGTACTCCAGCTGAACGGGCAAGCATGTTTTTCCCTCTACTTGATATACATGCAAATGGGACACCCACGCTACCAAAAATGAAAGACGCAGGAACAAAAGGGAAAACAGCCCCGAGTGATGCACCACGTGCTCCTGCTGCTCGCCTGATACAGCTGCAGCGGCAGATTAATGTCATGGAACTTTTCTTCTTCGTACTTGCTTTTCGGTTTTCACTGATTGGCATTTCGTGCAAGGGGCAGAGGCTGGATGACCATCCTCTTTTATCTTTCTGCATATGAAGTAAAATCTTTTATAGGATTCCAGAGGAATAACCGGGCCCGCGCTTGGGATCGATCGCACGACAACTTCCTCCCTCGCGAGGTGGTGGCTGTGACATGGTGACAGTGCTCGCCATTCTGTAGCTCGTCTGTCTTTTCTTTCCTGTTCTGCGCTTGTGCTGCCACCATCAGTGTTGTACAGATGATGGTGGTGGTGGTGGTGGTGTATCTGGCCTCCTGAATCCCTCCCTCCTCTCATCTCTGTGTAAGTCCCCTGGCAGGGAAAGGAAGATTCCCATGGGTGATCTGCCAATCTGCTTTCTATGTAGATAGAAGCAGCAGCGGTCTGGGAACCATGTCTGACAACTCCGTCTTGTTGATGCCCAGAGAGCCCAAGATCTCCCCCATGCGTGCCTGTTTCAAGGATGCAAGGTGAGATTTACATCTGATAACACAGAGCAATTATAATTTTGACAAAGTAAGTTTAATTCGGTCATTTCTTGAATTGCATTTCCCCAGATATGCACTTAGCATGGATGAGTTAGGATTGGAGGTCGCCCAGATTGCATTCCCTGCCGCGTTGGCTTTAACAGCAGACCCCCTTGCCTCTCTGGTTGATACTGCATTTATCGGCCATATTGGTTTGCTCTTCCGCCACTACTTGTTTGTGTCCCTTGTCACGATAGTATCTACTGTCAGATGCTTCCTTTTCTGCTCTGTTTTTTAGTTTTCTACTGCTGCATCTGTCAATCATTTCTTATGTTGCATGATAAACCATATCCTGAAGGCGTCAATATTTTCGATCCCTTATACTGCACTATCACCCTTTCCCGCTGAATAAAAGTTTCTGGATTAAATATAGACAAATTCACTTAAAATCAGGACCAAGATTGATTCTAATAACACTCATTGAGATGTCCAACATGTATCTTGTTACTCAACAGAAAGGTCCTTATCTAAGGAAACCTTCAATAGAATTTTCATCCTTAGAGCCTCTGGGTGGCTAGCAGGATCAGCAATCATAACAAAATTTACTCTGCATAACAATGTACACAGGTCCAGTTGAGCTTGCAGCAGTAGGTGTGTCAATTTCAGTGTTCAGTCAAGTATCCAAGATTGTTATTTTCCCACTTGTTAGCATTACAACGTCCTTTGTTGCTGAGGAGGATGCTTCTAGCAAAATGGTCACTGAAGAATTGGAGAAAAGAGAACTGGACAGAACTTCAGTCAGAAATGAAATGAAGGGATTTATTCCTCACAATGGTATGCTCACATCAAACTTCAATACATCTTGGCCTATGAGTTCAACAAAAGAAAACTTCCAAATTGTGAGTTTCATGATTACAGGAGTTGCTGCAATTTCTTCAGAAATTAACTGTGTCTATATTTTCTCTTTGGTTATTAGATTCTAGCAAGACTTGGTGTACAACATCGTTCTGTACTGGCACACATGCAAATATGGGTGAACTTAAGTGTGAGCATGAGCATATTCCTTCAGTGTCAGCAGCACTGTTAATTGGTGGAATACTTGGTCTTATCCAAGCTATCATACTCATTTTTGGAGCTCTTCCTATCCTGGGCATTATGGGTGTAAAATCAGTAAGTATCTTTGCATATCAGCAACCTGAGAAGAAAGAAAAATCACACACTTTTCACTTGAAAGGATCTGGAAATACTGAAAAATGTGTGGTTTGCATGGGCATCAGCAAAAATGCTCTCCCAATGCCAGTTGTGGCAGGCACTATGGTAATCCAGGTGCTACAGGAGCATGTTCCTTGTGTTTGATTTTGAAAAAGAACAATGACCCAACCAATGTACAACTATTCCATGAACATTACCTACTTCTAGGTTACTCCTCTGAAAAAGTGTCAATGTGTAACACTGTGAATCTAACTCTACTTAGACTAAACTCAGAAGGGGGCTTTTGTGTAGTGGTGAATGAAAATTTCGTGTATGGTTCAGACAGAGATAATGGGATTTGTAAAATCCATGGTGAGAAAATCTAATTTCGTTGGTCACCTTTTTGGTAAAAAGATGCAAGGGTCTCTAACAGGAGACATATGTCTTAACAGGATTCTGGATGCTCTAAGTTTGAATAGATCAAACATATTAGATTTTCATCCATTACGAACTTAAATATGAATAACATGGTTTATCTTGTGTACCTAGGATTCTCCTATGCTGGCCCCTGCGTGTCAATACTTGAGGTTGAGGTCTCTTGGAGCTCCTGCTGTACTATTATCTTTGGCCATGCAAGGAGTCTTTCGAGGATTCAAGGACACAAAAACTCCACTATTTGCTACTGGTATTCCATATAAAAGCTTCCTCTACCAGCTTAACATTTATTTAGTAGGGATTGATTGATAGAATAGTGTGCGAACTATTTCATAATGAACAACTACTAAATGCAATTTCGGTGATGATGCTCAAAAGGAACCGATGTGTTTTATAATTTGCTTTGACAATAATCTAAAAATTACTCATCCAGCACTACGTATCTCAAGAAAAATTGCAAGTCCAGGACATTTGGGAAAACAAATCAGAAAAGATTTTGGGGACTAGTTGTACTCTCTGTTGCAATTTTGAAATATTCTCGTGACACAAAGGCTGATGGTGTCCTATCTGAGGATGAAAACCTTATGCTGGATGTGGAATTAAGCATTTTATACTTTTTTCAGAGTTTTAATCTTTCTAAAGTTTATTCTATGTGACAATCAGTGGCTGGAGATGCAACCAATATCATTTTAGATCCAATCTTCATGTTTGTGTTCAACTTAGGTGTCAGCGGTGCAGCAATCGCACATGTTGTTTCTCAGTAAGAAACGAATCATTTCCCTTTTACAGTCTGATTTTTACTATTATCATTGCTATTTTATCTGCTTATCACTAGTAATTGTATCAGATTTTGATATGTTATAGGTACTTGATTGCACTAATAATGATATCAAGATTAACCCGCCAAGTCAAGCTGTTGCCTCCAAATATCAAAGCTCTGAAATTTCACAGGTTCCTTAAAAATGGTAAACAATCTGCCTACTGAGTCATGTTATGGTCATAATTCTCTTCAACTTATGGTTATTGTAGAGAAAATATATTGCTATTTACATATGTAGTATTATGAGTATGAGTCATGACATTTAATCTTTGATTTTCTCAATTCTATATCAAATTTGTTTATTAGTCAAGTGAGCATTTGTTGCTCTTACTTGGACCAAGATGCTTCCAGGGTCAAGTCGATTTTTTTCATTGAGCCAAGTATGTGTGAGGGTGTGGTTTGGTTGGGATGGGCGGGAAAGGCTATGCAGAAAGGAGAAAATCTCTGTATATGAATATTTTATGTTTGAGTCCTTCACCTAGCTAAAGGAAAGCCCAATTCTACTATGAATTTCATGTGATGAGAGTAGTGTTCTTGACTGAGAAAAAGGTATAGAGAATTAAACAAGAAATGATTTAGAGGAAGTAAGAAAAATATGTCATAATGTGCAAGCATTCAAATGGGAGCAGGCCTTGTGTAGGATAAAAACTAGAGTTTCTAGCACTGAATACGAAAAGAAAAACACATAACTTTCTCTGCAAAAGAAAAGCGTATTAGTTGAGGTACCTTGATTTTCTTGTAAGTAGTTATTGCGGCCATCTTTAAGGAACTGATTTTGAGATGCCTTTTGCATTGTTGTTGTAATTTGAGTTACATTCATGTGCTATTGTTTGACGTCATGAACTACTTTCAGGTTTTCTTTTACTTGTAAGGGTAATTGCTGTAACATGCTGTACAACGGTGGCGGCATCCATGGCTGCTCGCCTGGGATCAGTTTCCATGGCAGCATTCCAGATCTGCTTGCAGATTTGGTTGGCAACATCTCTTCTTGCTGATGGACTGGCTGTTGCTGGACAAGTGAGAAAACTATCTTTCAATCCCATTATTTTGCTTTCAGTCCAGGGGGACTAGGACTCTGCTATAGATCAGTGTAAAATTAATTGCGTCAAATTTTGACCCTAGTATTCAAGAACTGGGCGTAATTTTCCAATAAAAGTTCAATATTGCTTGTGCCTAAGATATCCTTCGACATGCCTTTTGCTGAGATAGTAACCTGATATCTGTTTGTCTGTCACATTGATTACTTCAGTCTGTAAATTATGACTCCCTTGATGATTTAGTGAAGAATATAAACGATTTCCTCTAAACAAAATTAAAAAATTTTGGGCCATGCAGGCAATTCTTGCTAGCTCATTTGCTAGGGGAGATCAGTACAAGGCATCAAATGCTGCTTCTCGGGTTTTACAGGTGCTAGTTTACAAATAGATCATACTGTATCTCAAAATGTGTGGATTTCTCTTTCCTTGCTAAGAAAACAATTCACATGATATCACGCAGTTGGCTGTAGTACTGGGTTTGATCCTGGCTGTAATGCTTGGAGTTACATTGCCGTTCATTTTAAGGATATTTACCAAAGATGCTGATGTGTTGGAGCTCATTCATGTTGGGATTCCGGTATCTGTTATCCTTGCTACAATAAACAAAGTTATGCTATTTGGCTCAATTTTGTGTCTACGCTGTATGGCGTTTGAATTTTCCAGTCTAATGCATGCGGGTGGTGGAGCTGTTTGCATGAAACATATATAAAGTGATCTTGACGTTAATTTTCCTTTTTGGATGTTTATTCAGTTTGTGGCAGTCACTCAACCGATAAATGCTTTGGCATTTGTTTTCGATGGTATCAACTATGGAGCATCTGATTTTGCATATTCTGCCAGTTCTATGGTAAATTAACGTGAGCAAAGTTTATTCTCTAGGGCTGTTAGTAGGATACTTTTTTTTATTTTCTTTTATAGTGCCTGACGACTTGTGTTGCAAAATAGCTTCTTATAGTGCTTCTCATCTTCAGTTTCTGGTGGGCATTGTCACCGTGCTATCTCTGTTAATTCTTGCTGAAAGTCATGGTTTCATCGGAATATGGGTTGCTCTGACGATTTACATGAGCCTACGAATGTTTGCTGGCTTTTGGAGGTGATCTGTGATTCAGTTTCTTATCATTTTGTTTAGTTCAGGAAAACCATGTGTCTCTCCATCCCCCTGCCCTATGCTTGCATCAGTCAGGAACCAACTCGACAATGTAGACAGTATGCCCTCTAGCAATAGGATTTTGTAGTTATTACATAATTGGTTGCTGGACCCTAAGCTTTATGGCTAAGCGGGACGCATCTACCATCTGAGTCTTCATACTTGCACTCGAGAATTGGAACCTGCTAATTTCCAAACATTATGCCTTTTTGCTTCTCTCTTGCTATAATCAGAAATAAGATGTAGAGACCCTGGATCCTGCTGTATTGGTGGAATTGGCCAATCCTTGAATAGAAGTATCGGTGAAAATGCTACTGCTAGAGAAAGTTCATTGTCACAAGGCCATTGTGTTTCTGCCACATAAGATGAACAGACCACTAGCTAGAGAATTGTTTTGTTCTCACTTGATTCATGTAATCATCTATCTAAGAAGGAAAAAAGTCTAACATCAACCTCACTAACAATGGATATCATGCTATATATTGCACGGGGGGCTTATTGGTGAATTTTGTTTCCTGTTTGAGCAGGATAGGGAATGCAGGGGGACCATGGAGCTTCCTCCGAATCTGATTTTATAAATTCTGGTAAGGAATGCAACGAGCAGTATAGGTTTTTTGAGTTCTTGCTCTACTGCTTTTCAACAATATGAGCTGATGATTTTATAACTTATCAGCATCTATGTTCAATTGCAGGCTCGAACTTACTAACCATTCATTGACAAACAAGTCTTTGTGCCGCATGAGTTGGATCAATTCGTGTAAAGGAGATCACAAAAGGTATTACATCTTATTGAAGGCTCAAGACTTTGGATTATTTGAACACCAGAAATGTACATGGAAGTAAATTCTTTATCGCAATTATTGTAGACTCTGAAAAATTCCTATTGGCGTGTTAAATTTAGATTGTGAAAAAAAATATGGGCCTCGCCGGTTATCTGGACAAGTTGCACTGAGATTGGTATTGGAGTTCTGGCTTGATGTTGTTGCTGTGACAGGGATCCAAGTCAAATATCATTGTTGACCACTTAAGTGATCTTATTAACCCGATGTGCATATACTAGAGGGCAGTTTACAAATGAGATGATATGTAGCGTTAAATATTGATATCTATTATAATTTATAATGTAGAAAAAGAACAGAAAAAAAAATAGTACATAATAAATTTATATGGCGAAAACGATCCGAATGATATTGTATTAATGAAAAAAAAAAGAGAAGATTACAACAATGAAGACGAAACTCTAATATTACCAACTCTCACAGGAGACTAAGTAGTCTAACCATCACAAGACGTTTTGAGAGTATTGATCTATGTCTCTCTCTCACTATATTTGAAACTCTTACATGAATAGGATATTTATAAATGTGGTCTAACTAAGTTTAAGTCAAAATAAAAGACTGACTTAAATAAGATTTCTACTAATTCAAATCTTCTAGTAGAAAATAAATTCAGATAAGGATTAAACTCACTAAATTACTTTATAATATAATTAAAACTCTCTGGAAAATTCAGATTCGAGACACAATCAAGCCAACAATCTCCAGATTGACTCGAATTTTTTTATTCTTTGAATTTAAATCTTTAATAGATGTTTTTGTCATTATCTCATGGAGCAAAATTAACGACCTTGAACATTGATCAAGTCTAAATAGAGCTTGAATTTGTCAATCGGAATTACCTTCGTCAACATATCTACCGAATTTTTTGAAGTATGAATTTTTTGTAAAGAAATCTCGCCATCTTCAATAATGTTCCAAATCAAGTGAAATCAGACATCTATATACTTTAATCTGGCGTGGTATGATTTTTTTCAAGATGTATGATGCTCTGACTATCGCAAAATATAGAAAAAATATTTTGAGAAAAATCAACTTCACTTACCAATCATTTTAGTCATAGAACTTCTTTGACGACTTCTGTAGTTGCTATATACTTAGACTCTATTGTAGATAATGTCACAGTTGACTGTAAGGTACACCTCCAACTAATAGGTCCTCCACAAAAAATAAAAAGACAACTAGTGAGGGATCGTCGTCAATCAAGGTCTCAAGTACAGTCTGAATCGATGTAGCCAACAATTTTGGCCTCTTAAACTGTGTTCCTGTCGAAATATAAACTAATATTAAGAGTACCTTTGATATATCTTAATAGCCACTTCACAGTCTGCCAATACTCTTTTTCTGTATTTGCCATGTAACGACTAACAAAGCTGACTATTTGTGTAATATCAGATCTTGTGCATACCATAGTATACATTAGACTTCCAATAGCACTTGAGAATAGGATGTCCTCCATGTATGCATACTCCTCATCTGTAGAAGAACATAGTTGAGTTGAAAGTTTGAAGTTAGATACCAAAGGAGTACTGACGGGTTTTGAATTCTGCATGTGAAAATGAGAAATAATCTTCTTGAGATACTTGCTCTGTTTGAGCCATAATTTGCCATGCTTTCGATCTTGATCAATCTCCATACCGAGAATCTTTCTTGCAATACCTAAATCTTTTATCTCAAATTTCTTTTTCATTTTAAACTTTAGATCATTAAGTAGAGATATGCCTCAAGTAGCGATAAACATATCATCAATATAAAGAAGTAATATAATAAATGAGTTATTGACATGCATCTTAAAATAGACATAGTAATCATGTTTGCAATGGATGAAGTTTTGTCCCAGCATAAAACTGTTAAATTTTTTATACCATTGCTTTGGAGACTGTTTCAAACCATAAAGTGATTTGTTCAACTTACAGACAAAATTTTTCTTACCTTCTTGGATGAATACTTCAAGCTGTTACAAAAAAATCTGCTCTTTTAATTCTTCATGCAAAAAGGCAGTTTTGACATTAAACTATCCTAACTCAAGATTATAAAAAGCAACTAAAGTAAGTAGAAAACGAATATATGTGTGTTTAACCACAGGAGAGAAAATTTTATTAAAGTCAACACTTTCCTTTCGTGAATACACTTTTGCAACTAAACGGACCTTAAATTTAACATCATCTATCTTAAAGGAATCCTCTTTCTTTTGAAATACCCACTTACAACCAATTGCTCTTTTACCTTCTGGTAATTTCACCAGATCCCAAGTATGGTTCTTTTGAACGAAATCCATCTCTTTATTCATAGCAGCTTGTCACTGAGAAGAATTCTTATCTTGCACTACTTCTTTATAAGAAGAAGGATCACCATTGTCAGTAACTAAAGCAAAAGCTACCATATCTTCAAAATCATACCTTTCAGGTTGTTTTATGTTTCTTTGAGATTTTCGAAATAGAGTCTTCTCAGAAATTTAATTTATAGAATTTTCTTGAGAGTTTGGCATACTCTGAATATCTTATTCTGAAGGCACTACATGCTTTACCTCCATTTGCATTATATCACTGGGAACTTTCTTAATAGATTTTAATATAATACTTTCATCAAGTACTACGTCTCTCTTAATAATTACATTAGAAATAGTAGAATCCCACAAATGATAGCCCTTAACACCTTTGGCATAACCCAAGAAAATACAATTTTTGGAATGTGCATCTAACTTATCCTTGACAACATGCACATAAGTAAAGCAACAAAAAATTTTTAAAGAAGAATAATTTGTAGGTTGATCAATGCATATCTCTTTAAGAGTCTTGTAATTAATGGTTGTCTGAAAAGAGCGATTCATAATGAAACATGCTGTATTGACTGTTTCAGTCCAAAAATCTTTGTCAAAATTAGCTATACTGAACATACTACGTGCTTTCTCCAATA
This sequence comes from Trichopus zeylanicus subsp. travancoricus, assembly GCA_005019695.1. Lineage (NCBI taxonomy): Eukaryota > Viridiplantae > Streptophyta > Magnoliopsida > Dioscoreales > Dioscoreaceae > Trichopus > Trichopus zeylanicus. Next base: position 484,417 of record RXID01014359.1, read on the forward strand.
AAGTTCTGTTTATTCTTTCAGTCACACTATTTTGTTGAGATTTTCCTGGGATGGTAAAGTAGCATTCGATACCTTCGTCTTCACAGAATTTTAGAAACTCTGTTGATTTGTACTCTCCGCTATTATCACTTCTGAGGTATTTGATTTTTCTGTTAGTCCTTTTTTCAACTGAAGTTTTCTATCATTGAAAATAAAAAAACTTCGGCTTTGTGATGCAAACAATAAATCCAAACTTTTCTGAAAAAATCATCAATAAAACTGACAAAATAACGAGCATTAGATTTTGATGGAATATGATAACACCACACATCAGAATGAATATAATCAATTAAACCTTTAGTACAATGAGTACTGGTGTTAAACTTTACCTTCGACTATTTATCATAAAGACAATGTTTGCAAAAATTCAATTTACATGAGTTGAGGCTCTTCAGTAATTTTATTTTGTTGAAGTCAATTAAACATTTCTCACTCATATGATCGAGACGCATATGCCATAAGTAGGTCATATCAGAAGAAGAAGCCTGAAAAATCGTTGTTCATTTTCAATGATTTTTTCTACTAATTCATACAAATTTTCATGCTTTAGGCCCTTCATCACTATCAAAGAGCCTTTAGCAACCTTAAGAACTCCACCTTCAGCAGAATATTTATAACCAGAAGAATTCAAAGCACCCAAAGAGATTAAATTCTTTTTCAAATTAGGAACATGTCTATTGTCAGTAAGAGTTCTAATAATATTATCAAATATTTTAATTTTGATTGTTCTAATTTCAATAGTTTTGCATAAATTGTTATCACCCATCAAAACTAATCCGCTATCATAAGACTTGTAGTTTTCAAACTAATCTTTATTGGGACACATGTGATAAGAACAATCAAAATCAAGAATCCAAGTATCATGGTAACGATCAGAATCAGAATTAATAGAGAAAACATTACCATAATCATCATTAGAATTTCCTTCAACAACTGACACTTATTCTTTGTCTTGCTCTTTAGACTGAGATTTTCTTTCCTTCTTTACTTTGAACTTCCAGCACTCTTTAATTACATGTCCCATCTTCTTACAATACCTGTAAAATTTCTTTGGATTTGGATCTAGAGCAACCTATCATTGATCTTTCTTTGGTATGACCTCTGGCAATCAATGCTTCTGAGTATGACGCATCCCCTTCAATCTTTTTTAAATATTTATTAGATTGAAGAGCATCAGAAATATCGTTAAATTTTAAATTCTTACCATATATGAGAGTAGTCGTCAGATTCTCAAGAGAAGGAGGTAGAGGCAATAATAAAATAATTGTCTTATCTTCATCTTCAATTTTAATATCAATACTTAACAATTGAGAGACTAGTTTATTAAAAGTATTAAGATGATCAATTATATTCGTACCTTCTCTCATTCAAAAATTGAAGAGCTTCTGCTTTAAGTAAACTCAATTTGAGATAGACTTACTCATATATTATTTTTCTAATTTTTTTCATAACTCTGAAGGTGATGTTTTATCAAAAACTAGATAGAGTATTTCATCGGTGAGACTGATGATAGTTGTGTTATATGCATTAGCCTTCTGATTTTTTCAAACACTTCGGTGACATCTTCCGGCTTGACGTCCTCTAATATATTTCTCAACCCTTGTTGAGTAAGAAATGCACAAACTCTTGCTTGCCAAATAGAAAATTCTTACTTTTCATTGAATTTCTCTATATCGAACTTCGTAGTGAACATATTAAACTAAGCTCTGATACCAATTTGTAGTGCTAAATACGATATCCACCATAATTCATAATGTAGAAGAATAACAGAAAAGAAGAAAAATAATACACAAGAGATTTATGTGTTGAAGACGATCCGAAAGATATTGTATTGATAAAAAAAGGAAAAGAAGATCACAACGATAGAGACGAAACTCTAATATCACCAATTCTCGTAAGAGATTAAGTAGTCAACAATCTCCACCTTGACTTGAATTCGGGCGTGCCACCATCACGAATCTTCAGCCGTCATCTCTCATCCAGCCCCTACCCCTGGGCTATTAGCTTATTCAGCTAATCGCAAGACGCGAGCTTGAACCAACCTCGAATTTGCTCTTCATGCCTATAGTATTGTATTTTTGGAAGTTTTTCAGATGACCTGTGTCTGCTGTTGTAGTAAAAGTAATTCGAGGAGAACGCTTATTTCCCATCAAATTACTCCGAGTATCATGCTTCCTCTTTACTACTGTAACTATCAGAACTCCACCTGCAATGGTGTTCCCTATTAATCGATAAATATTGCTGCACTTCTCATCTTTCATCAGGATTCTAATACCACGTGTCACCTTCATGACTCTGTCTCTTGCTGAATAATTACAGCCTTTTGAGTCCAGTACACCAAGTGAAATTAGATTCCTTCACATTTTGGGGACATGCCTCACCCCAGTAAGAGTACGAATCGCTCCATTAAATATATGAATTTTGATTGTTCCCACACCGGCGATCTCATAAGCTGAATTATCGTCCAACCAAACAATACTTTTCTTCTTATTCTCCTTATAAAAAATAAACCAATCCTTCCTGGAGCAAATATGATAAGAACTACCATAATCTAAAATCTACTTACCAGAAGTGCCGATTCCTGCAGATACTGCAAGAACGTCTCCATCTGCACTATTCTCAAAAGTATCATCCGCTATTGCCTTCGCTATATTTGAGGACTCTATCTTCTCACGTTCAGGACAATACCGTCTAATGTGGTTATACTTTTTACATGAATAACATTGTACTTTTGCCTTTAATTTTGATTTGGGCCGTTGTTTTCCTTCTCCACGTTCTCTTAATCTTCCTCTTTCGTGGGCCACCAATCCTTCATCAAAATCCATATAAATGTTGGAGTTTCTCATTCTCTCATTAGAAAGAAGACTAGTTGTCATATCTTCTATCTTGAGAGTTTCTTTACCATAAAGAATTGTGATCATAATATGATCGTACGAAGCAAGAAGAGATATCTAGAGAATCAGCGCCTTATCGTCCTCTTCAAACTTCACATCAATTTTCAGCAAATCATTGATAATCTTATTGAAAGTATTTAGGTGATGTAATATAGTTGTACATTCGCTCATACGCAGTCCGTACAACTGTTATTTCAAATAGAACTTGTTCGTGAGGCTTTTTGACATGTACAACTTCTCGAGTTTTGTCCAGATATCTATCATCGTCTCTTCATCAATGACATTGTACAAAACCTCATCAGTCAGACTTAGAATAATTAAATTTAATATCTTTTGATCTATCTCCTCCCAGTTTTCATCGCTTATCTTGGTCGGCCTCTTTTCTTATCCCTCTAACGTCTTTTACAGACCTTGAAAAGTAAGAATCACTTTTATCTTCTTCTGCCATAAGGCAAAATTTATCTTGCCGTCAAACTTCTCTATCTCGAGTAAGGATTTGGCCATCTTAATTATTTGCTCCTAAGTTCTGATATCAATTGTTGGGATTCGCAGCGAAAGGTTCACGAATCACCTTATTCTTAAACAACATAAGAAACGAGAAGTAATATAAGATAAAAGAAAATAACAAAATAAGACAGCGAAAGATCCACTATCAAAAGAAAAAGACTTTTACAAGAGTCTATAAGAAAGACTTCACTCTTTCTTACTCAACTAAACTCTTTCACTAAGTCTCGGCAACGCTTCCACCTTCAGAGAGAATCTCCAAGAGAACACCATAAGGAACCACCACGAAAGACCACTGAGAAGTACTAGAAAGACCCATACACGAGAGCCGACACACTCTCTCTCTTTCTCTTCTCTTTATTCTCTCTATTTCTCTCTAGTTCAACCTCAATACTACGTCATACATAAGCCCTATGTATTATAGTATATTTATAAACCCTTATTAAGTCTGAATTTTACTTTAATTACAACTCCTAATATTACACATCAATCATAAATCTAAACCCAACTTTGAATTCCTACTTTAACTCAAACTCTAATTCGAGTTCGAAACACCTAAAACTCAATATGTCGGCTCTCGTGTGTGGATCTTTCTAGTGCTTCTCGGTAGTCTCTTGTGGTAGTTTTTTGTGGTATTCTCTTGGAGATTTTCTCTAAAAATGGAGGCGTTACCGAGTCTTAATGAAAGAGTTTAGTTAAGTAAGAAAGAGTAAATTCTTTCTTATATACTCTTGTAAAAAACTTTTTTTTGATAATGAATCTCTCGTTGCCTTATTTTTTATTTTATTTTATATTATTTTTTATTTTTTGTATTATTTAAGAATAAGATGATTCGTAAATCTTTCGTTGCGAATCCAACATATAAATAGGGTCCTTTGTAATAGTATTTGGCTGGAAAAACACCCTGAAACTTGGTGCAGACACTGTGCTCCCTATCTTCGTTACTTGGGAAGGTGTCTTTCATGCCTTTTCGCTTTGAAAATCTCTGGTTGGAAGAAAGCTGCGGAAAACAAGCTCTACTTGCTTTGGGCATAATATGTTATGGTCATTTCAGCCCATGGGCCGTACAAAAAAGAGAATATTCTCGTTTGTCTCATTTTTATCCCATTGCTCGAGCATCTATTCCGATCCCTGCCAAATTGCCCATGACCAGGGGCCCACATCCACGTGGGCCTGTATAAAACCATCTCCGTCTCCGTGTCTTCCTCGAGATCTCCAAGGGCCGCGCAGGAAGGAGCAAGGTGCGAGAGAGCAAGCGCGACAGACACAACGTATTCTCCTGATTTTCGCCGCCATTGACAACATTACAGAAGAAAAATTATGGGGGAGCACGGTACGGCCCTTCGCTCGTTTCGTCCCCCTCTCCCTCTGTTTAATTTTCTGGTTTTCTCTCTCTAAATTTTGTTATCGGTGTCTTGTTTTCCGTTTTTGGCAAGAAAGATTCTGTCTTAGGGCTTATTTCTGCTAAATCAGGTTCGCTAGAGGAATTCCTGGCCGTTGCCATCGAGGCCGCGAAGAGCGCTGGAGAGGTGTTGATCATCACCGCGTTGTAAATAGACCGCCTTTGGTTTCTCTCCGATGATTGTTATGTGATTCTTTGTTCTCTCTTCCCTTTTTTTCCAGATCATCCGCAAGAGCTTCTACCAGACGAAGCACGTGGAGCACAAGGGCCAGGTCCGTCCATGCGCTTCAAAAGACATGCTTACAATGCATTTTGCCTTTCGAATAGCCTGATTCTTCCTGACTTGTTTCTGATAAGAAAAGAGAAAATAATTATACATTTGGAGGGCTTACAATGCATTTTGCCTTTCGAATAGCCTGATTCTTCCTGACTTGTTTCTGATAAGAAAAGAGAAAATAATTATACATTTGGAGGGCTAAGATTTTTGTCAATCGCTATCTGCCAACTGCATTCATGTTAAAATTTTGATTTTCTGATTAGCATTGTCAAAGCAACTTTTTTCGGTTTAGGTGTTTTTGGCATTTTACGAATTTCTTCTGATTTACTCGAGATAGAGCTAATGCCTTTTGGGCCTTTATATGCCCTGTGTATCTCCGCTATTTCCTCTAGTTTTCTTTCTCTCTTCATAATTTTTTGCGCCTACCTCTTTTACCTAGTTCGTTTACCTATATACTTGCAAGAGATGATATTGTCTATATGCTTGAATTAAATCTACCTTCCTGTGATTTAGATCATTTTAACAGTTTTGTCAACAACTTCTCTGATGATGGATAATATTTGTTAATTTTTGTGGTTTGTAGGTGGACTTGGTGACTGAGACGGATAAGGCATGTGAAGACCTCATATTTAACTACCTCAAAGAACACTACCCTGATCACAAGGTGAATCCAGTCTTGTCCATTTGCTGTCTTCAAATTTCGAGGTGATTTTTTCCTTGAACCATTTGGATTTTCCTACTTGTGCTTAGTTTATTGGTGAAGAAACATCTGCGGCATTTGGAACTGCTGAACTGACTGATGAACCTACATGGATTGTTGATCCACTTGATGGAACCACCAATTTTGTTCATGGGTAACTTACATTTCTCCCTTGTAAAAATGATCCAGAGGGGACATTTTTTCTTTCTGACTTTATTACTTTATCCCCTAATATTTGCCAATGTATGACTTCGCTTGCAGATATCCATTTGTTTGTGTATCTATTGGTCTGACAATTGGAAAGGTTCCTTCTGTCGGTGTTGTATATAATCCAATAATTGATGAGGTGAGCTACATTTCATGCATCTGTTTCCAGGCTCATAGTCCTCCTGTACTTGGATTTATCACTTCCCACAAATTTATCAGTTACTCATGCATGGGATGTATAAATTGTAACAGTATAATTCTAGTGGAAATTTTAGTTTTTTGCTTTTTCTACTTGTAGCTCTTCACTGGCATTCGTGGACAAGGTGCTTTCATTAATGGAAATCCTATCAAAGGTGACTTTTTATTTGCCTTTTTTTCATTAAAGGAAGACATTGTCGAATCATATGAACTTAACAAACTACGTATGAACCTTTACTGGCTGGATGAAGATCATGTGACTTCAATAGCTAATGTTTTTGTTATGATACTTTTCCAGCTTCATCTCAAACTGAACTTGTGAAGTCTCTTCTTGCAACAGAGGTAAAATGAAGTATTCAGAGTTGGAACTTTCTGCAGACTTGTCCTTTATTAATGAGCTTGAAATTATGTTACATGCACGTCCCTTTTGATGAACCCTTGTGTTGCCAAAGTCATCCATTGTAGCACATTTGGTTTTTAATTGATTTGATGAATATGGTGATTGTATCCAATCTGTGTTCCTGTGAGTTGGGTTAGAACTTTCACATACCTAGTAACAAAAGCGTTCATCTATGTTACCCTTTTCTGTAACTAATAATTTTCATTCCATGTGTTATCTTTGACTTACTAGTTAATTTTTTCTATTTGGACATTCAGTGAAATACATGTTGATGTTGACACTACATGAGACAAGATCCTGGTTTATTAGCATTCATCTTGTCCGAGACCTTTTGCTTTTGTGCATCTGATATGAGAGAAGAGTAAAGGCATAAATCATATAATTCTGTTGTTGTGCTGCATTAGAATTTGCATATGCCCCTAGCATCATTTTTGACAGTGCTATACAAATCTACGGATCATTTTGTATATGTAAAGATAACTATTATGTGAACCTGGGAATCCTTTAGAATCGAACAAACCAAGATCTTATCATGACTTCATTCTTAGAGAGGTTGGAAGTACAAGGCTATAGGGTCACTTCTTCTACTTGATACCTAGGATTGATAACTGTCTTTGCATCAGATTGTCTGGTGTTTTGACTGTCCCTACATCATTGACCACAACCTTTGCATATATTATTACGTTCCTTGCTGATCTTTGAGCAGATATTGATCCTATTCTGAACCTATACCATGGTGTCCATTTTATTAAAGTATATTGCAATAATTGTTGTTATTCCTACTTCTAAAAGCTATCAATTTTTTTCCACACTCGATATTGGAAGCAACATGCTGAGTATGATGGGCCTTGTGAGCCAAGTGTTCTACATTTGTTAATGTAATGACGTTCTTGGGTGCGAACAGTGTGTGCTAGTGAGAAATTTGATTTCTTGGTTGATAATTGTTAGTTCTTCATCCCATGTAATTATATGCATCACATCCATGGGTGGGAGTTTTTATTTGCATACAAGAACATTCACTGAAAAGTTTTTGACACATGATTAGGTTGGAACTAAGCGCGATAAACCAACAGTGGATGCTACCACCAACCGAATTAACAAATTGTTATTCAAGGTATATCTGTATTTTCCGTGAAGAAAATTTTGTTGGACCATTGATAATAAAATCTGCAAATTGCTACTGCCAGGTGAGGTCCCTGAGGATGAGCGGCTCCTGTGCCTTGAACATGTGTGGTATTGCCTGTGGAAGGCTTGATATCTGTTATGAGGAAGGGTTTGGAGGTCCTTGGTGTGTTTCTGTTTGATTCTCCTTCTCTTATTTAGGTTGCGGTAGATTACTATCTTCATTTCTCAGTAAGCTCTGTATTCTTGTTGATATTGAATTTGTCTTGTTTGCTTTCCTAGGGACGTGGCTGGTGGTGCTGTCATCGTTCAAGAAGCTGGAGGTCTTGTTTTTGACCCGTAAGTCTTAGACCTCATTCATGAGATATATTGGTCCTACCTATAAATATTAATTGCATATACAATAGGATTTTTCTACGTAATATGTGATGTATGCATGTGCCAGGTCTGGAGGGGAATTTGACATCATGTCTGGAAGGATGGCAGCATCGAATAGCCATTTGAAGAAATTGTTTGTGGATGCACTAAGAGAAGCTGAGGGAGATCATTAATCTTGAAAATGAAAAGAATGTGTATTTTCCTGATCCTCATAGTCTATTCCAAGATAATAATTTGTTGCTAGTTGCAAACTCAAAAATTGGGAGCGAGGCCCCAGGACTGCTGATGAACTTGTAGTAAAATGCAGCCGCAATGGCCTGTTTAAAAGTTTTTGAATGCTCTGGAAGGTAAATTATAAGACCAGTTGAGCAACCGATCCAACAAGATTGATTGTCTATTGACTGAGAAATTGCTGACAAAAATTTTCATCGCATATAATAATGGAAAGAGTATTTTTGTTTTTTTTTATTTCAAAGTTTGAAATGTTTTTTAAATATTTTTAAATTTTGTTGGCAAGTATATATAAGTTTTTGTAATATATATAATAATGTAATATGTATATATATATATATATATATATATATAATTTATTAAAATTTTAAAGAATTATATGTCATTTATTCTGTTATATGTTATATACATCAGGACCATAAAAAGAATCCGGATCCGATTTTTGTTTGTAATTTTTTTTAGTTTTTAGTAATCAACCTTAGTGTTTTTTGAAAAAATTATCTATTTTATCATTATTTATAAAAAATTACCCTAATTAAAATATTTAAAAATTATTTTAATTTAATTTAATTTTATTAATCAAATTAATATAGAAAACCAAATGATTTTCATTAATTTTATTTGGGATAATCATTTCATAATTTAAATTTTTTAATTTCATAAAATTAAACAACTGATTTTTATAAAAATTAAAATAAAATAAGTTATTTTTTATATTAATTTAATATCATTTAAATTAAAATCAAACGAAAATAATCTATTTTTTATATCAATTTTAATTGAAAAATTAAATCAAATTAAAATATTTTTATATATTTTAATCAAGATAATTTTTTATAAATTTATAATATAAAATAAATAATTTTTTATTTTCCGTTCTTAGGTCTTGTTCTTTCCTTCATTTCTTCTCTTGAAATTCACTCTCCTTCCCCGAGTATCTGCGCGGAAGGAGAAGGAGCGGAGAAGGTGTTTTATTTGGCGGCCAATCTTGTCGGCAGCAATCGATCCTTGTTGCTCAAAATTCGTATAAGGAAAGGCATGATGTCGCTGTCCACGCGCTGCTGCCTCGCGCGGGCCAACGTCGCCTCTTTTTTCTTGGGAAGAAGAGGAAGAAGAAGAGCTTCTCCTCCGGTCAAGAAAGAAGTGGGCGTGGAAGAGGAGGCCGCAGACAAGCTTTGGCTCTCGTATCCGAGCACGAGCGATTGGACTTCCAGATAGAAGCAGCCCTGGCGAGGTACGCGGACTTTCCGATTCCATTTCATGCATCTTTGCTTGCTTGCTATTACAAAATTGACAGTCAATTATCAGGTAAATAAAGAGATTGAGAGATGCTATCAACTCATTCACAAGCTCAGGAGGGGAGTCATCTATCTGGGCTCTTCCAGACTGCAGCCTGATCATCCTCACTACTCGCAAGCTTTTGAATTGGCAAGAGAGGTCCTTTTCTTTCTATCTTTTCTTGAGATGATGATTTATGCATAAGGTTTTTTATTGATGGGCTTCTTTTATTCTGCTATTGCAAATATTGATATCATCAATGAAAATAAGTGTGCAACCTGATGGACTTTCACCCTTACCTTCCTCACGATACGTATCTTACATGCAGGTAAGGTAATTATCCGCCTAAATTTTCCATACTAAAGCTCTTGAAAGAACCGAGTAATGTCAATGTCAGTCATACAAACTGGTTCTTCTCTGCTGTTCGGAACAACCCATCCGACATGACAGCTGTGGTTGCCTTCCCAGGTGGGATAGGCACGCTGGATGAGATCTTTGAAATCCTAACCTTGATTCAGTTGGAAAGGATTGGTTCTGAACTCCCTGTGCCTTTCATCCTCCTGAATTATGATTCCTTCTACTCAAAGCTGCTAGATTTCAGGGATGATTGTCAGAAATTGGGAACTATAGCAAGAGGAGAGCTTCCATCGCTGTGGGATGTATGCAACTAAAACCTAGGGCACGTTTGGTTCAAAATTAAAATTAAATTCAATCTCAGAATCAAGATTAAAATATAAAATAATATTCTGATTAAATTTTTGATTTTTAGATATTATATTGGCTAGTGAATGATTTAAATTTTTTTTAAATTTTTATATTCTTGGATATATTATTTATTAAGATTTAAATGAATAAATATAAAGATAATATAATAATTTATTTTTTAAAATAATGTAAAAATAATTTAATTATTTTTTAAGTATTTAAATAATAAGTGGTTAGAACAGATCCTGATTCTGAATTAAATGCACCCTAAAAACTCTAAAATACCTAACAAACTTCTATGGCCTTGCCCAGAGCATAAGGAACTACGACATTAGAGCCAATGCAAAACATGAAACTACAACAATATAGTTGTGTCAGGGACATAGCTGATGCTTATCAGTGCATTTGTTAGACTGGTTAAAAAATGCAATTGCCAATATCAACAGATGCTTAAGGGCTTAGCTCTCATTTCAGCCTAGCTCAGTGCTTCCACATTTGTTCCTCATTTTGATTCTCAAGCGACCAGCCCTGGGACATATTTGCCAGTTGTCACTAAAATCAACAGTACTAGCGCAGAATTGCCACACCAACAGGAGAAAACAACCTGAAAAGAAGCTCAAGTGGAGTCCATTGGCAATATGCTTCCTCAAACACCGCTCTAACATACACAATTTTCCTAATTTTCACACATTCACTTCAAATATCTCAAATTGCGTTGGTGGAGATGTAGCATAACGGATGAGAAAAAAAAAAAAAAAGGGGGAAATTTGTACACTCTCCTATAATTAGCCCTAATTATTTATAATTTTTTGTAATTTTTAGAATTACTTACCCCACCTCTTTTTTAAAAATATTTATCTACACTCTTCGATTGTTATTTAATCAAAATTTTTTCAAAAAATTTCGATTTTACCCTCCATTATTTTTACAATTAAACTTCTAAAAACTTATTATTTATTATTTAACACCTGCAAATAATATCCCGAAATTATTTTGATTTACAGAAAAATCTCCGAAATTCGGATTTTTGCAAATAACACCCCAAAATTATTCTAATTTATAGAAAAGTCTCCGAAATTATTGCGACGACGGCGAGGGTGGCGGCGCGCGGGCGGCGCGCGTGAGGCCGGCGGCAAGAGCGGAGGCCCGAGGCCGATGTGCGGGAGCGAACGACAGAGGCTGGCGAGCGGGCGCGGAAGCCAGAGGCTGAGGGCAAGGCCATCTGGGGATGAAGGTCAAGGTCGGCACGCCGGCACGTGTGCCCGGACGGCCCGAGACCGTCTGTGCCTGCGTGTCGAGGCCATCCGTGCCCGTTGCCGGCATGCCAGTGCGCCGGCCTTGGCCTCCGTCCCTAGACGGCCTCGGCCTCGGCAAGCGAGCGCGGACGGCCTCGGCCTTGGCTGTCCGCGCCTGCGTGTCGGCGCGCCAACCTCGGCCTCCGGTTTCCGCACCCGCTCGCAGGGCTCCGCTGTCTGCTCTCGCACGCTGGTCTCGGGCCTTCGCTCCTACCGCCGGCCTCCATTGTCGCCGCCCGCACGCTGTCACCCTCGTTGCCTCACAATAATTTCGATGACTTTTCTGTAAATCGGAATACCTTCGAGGTGTTATTTGTAAAAATCTGAATTTCGGAAATTTTTCTGTAAATCGGAATAATTTCGGAGTGTTATTTGTAAAAATCCGAATTTTGGGTGTTAAATAATAAATAATAAGTTTTTAGAGGTTTAATTGTAAAAATAACGATGGGTAAAATCAGAATTTTTTGGAAAAATTTTGATTAAATAAGGGTGTAGACAAATATTTTGAAAAAGGGAGTGGTATGGATAATTTCGAAAATTATAAGAAATTGTAAATAATTACAGGGGTGTATGTAATTAGTCTAAAAAAAACTCCAATTCGACAAAATGAAGAACAACCTCTGGGTCACAAGCAACAAAAAGCTCTCAAAATTTGTGCAAATGATTTCACATAAAAAAGAAAGATATCAATAGTCTATGGCAATGCACCAATCCCTGTCTTATTAGACTCGCCCATTCCCTGGAAGACAAAGCTATCTATAATGTTGTGTGGCAACGGAAACGTGAAAGGCAGCAGAGCATCCTGTTTAGTACCAATGGTACCATTGCTTGCGAAGAAAGGATATGCCTGTGCATTCTGCTTCTTATTGAGCCCTTCAAGCATCCACGACAGTGCTCCAAAGCTGATGCAACTTTGTAGTAGAGACTGTGGTGCTCCTGGAGAGGAAAAGGCAAGAGTTAAAAAAAAAAATTTCAAAAAAGATTTTGGGATTGACTTAGTGTCTACAACGGAATATTCTAAGAATTGGATTAAAGGTATTTGGATGTAGGATACATAAAGGGTACATAGGTGTCCAATCAAGAGAGCAAACATCATAGAACCTGAGTTTTGGATGCAGGAAAAACCACATACTTTAAAAAAATACAGAGAAAAGAAACCCCGAGTTGCATTTCATGGCAATACAAAATAAAGAAGCAACTTCGGACTAATGAGTAGCATATCTGAAAGAACATTGGTATCTCATGGATTATATGATCTATAGACGAACTGTACATTGTACTTGTGAAATATAAGATCAAGATGCTAGTCTCAACAAAAATTTCTGAGAATAAGCTACCTGGGAAACTCATGACAAGACCTGTGCAGCAACCTGCAACACCTGCATTGATAGCTGCATGCACCAATACCTCTATTCAGTAAAAACATAGGAAATTTCATTCGCTGGTGAATAGGAGTGGCTTGATTTTAGATTGTATTTATTTTATACCATCATCTTTTCCTCGAAATTTCTTTAATAGGCATGCTACCAAACTATGCACTCCAGACAAAACCGCAAGTGTCTGATACATGAAATGGAACAGCAAAAGACATTAGGACTCTTAGACGATTTTTTTCATTAGCAATACTACATTGAATATAATTTTGAGAAGGCAAAGAAAAATTTTAAGTAAATTCAAACTTGATTTTGTTTCCTCTTCTAGATTAAAAGGAATTAAGTTTATTTTTGTTAAGGCTTCAAAGTCTGAAGCTTCAAATACAATTATTGTTGTCTCAACAAACATGTCTCTATAAATTGTCTAATTAAGAGAAATTTTTTAAAAAATAAATTTCAATACCAAAGAGCATAATTTTTAAATATGTAAAATCCAAACAAGTTTGGGTTTCAAAATTCTCCATTATTTAAGCTATCTTTATTAGTTAGGGATGACAATTTCTTTAAAGATTTTATTTTTAATTATCCTCTAACTTAATTAGCTTAAATAGGACTTTCTCTTTTATTTGTTTATTTATTTTATTGCAATCTTTCACAATTTTTATCGATAATATTTTGCTATGATACAAATTTTCCTTACATCGATAGACATGTTTTAGTCTATAGGTTGTAAAGTGAAAGTCAAATTGGATGACAACTCTACGAATACTAAAGGATAATTAAATTACATGAGATAATCCAATTTATTCTAATTCCTTTAAACTTCTCTTCAATGCAATGATTCTTACATAATATTTCTCATTTTATATGCATTGGTTGGATATGATACTACTATTATCATAGAAAAGCGAAGTGTATATTTATATTTTGATGATGTTAACTTTTGGATATTTTTTGTGCTTATTTGGTGTGGATATACTTACCTTTTATTATGATTTGAACCTTATGATGAGTCTATTACTTGTATCTAAAACCTTATTTTATGGGTATTGTACCTTCTCTTTATGTTCACATTTTATTTTTTTTATATCCTTTTTGTTGATGAGAAAAGGAAAAAAAATGTTTAAAATGCTAGAGTAAGGGGGTTATTGAGTAAATGATTTATATTTCTTGATATTACCTTGATGTACTTAAATGTTAAAATTAGACATATTCTAATGTTTAAAATACTAGAGGGAAAAATGCAAGAATAAAGGGGAGTTATTAAGTAAATGGTTCATATTTCTTGATATTACCCTTATATACTCAAATGCTAATATTAGACATATTTTGTTAAAATTTATATATATGTTCTAGTTGTTACATGTATAATTTATAACAACTCTTTTATCAACTATTGTATACTTTTATTCTTGTGAAAGATTTGTCATCATCAAAAAAGAGGAGATTGTTGTTCTTTATAATTTTGATGATAACCAAACTATATATTTAATGATTTCTTGAGTAATGTCGATTGAAGCATACTCTAGTTCAAGATGGAGATCAAGGCTGTTTGAAAGCCTCAACTGTAGATGAATTTAAAGATAAACTTGAAGACGAGGCGCGATGATTTATCAACAAACGGAACTTAAAAAAATGTAAATGGCTTAAAGAATGCTCAAGAGATTAAGATTGTAATTTACTCCAAATTTGTTTGAAATAGTTGAGAAATTATACTTTGAATTGAAATTGCATCTTACCGGTTATAACAAGAGAAATTGTATGAAATTGATTTCACCGATGAAATAACACATTAGTGGAGTGTTGAAGTACTCAAAAATAAAATAAGGACTGTGAAATAAGAACAGTTGGTCTTCAAACCACGTTAAATCATGATGTTATTGTTTTCTTTCTTTATTTACATTATAATACTCGTGGTTTGATCAAAATTTCAATGAATTTACTTTAATAATTTGAATTGACATTTTTATTAAAAATTATTGTTTATTTTATTACACTTAATTTATTCTCCTCTTTAAGTTGTTATATAAGTTAACATTCATTACTTTTTTCTTCTTATTCGATCTTATCTTTTTCGAGAAAAGAATGTGCTTATATCTTACTAATTAGGAGTCCTCCCTGACCATCTCTACCAAAGAGTACAGTTATTTATAGATAATGAGTTCAAGTTTAACATGTCTGCATTGTTGTTGTTGCTTTCGACCAATAAAAGTCGTTTGATTTTTCTTTCAACTTGGATCCTCCTAGCAGCTGTATCAGACCTTCCAGCCCGGCCATCTCATGCTTTGCCCCACAGACCACAGTAAAGTCCACCAATGACCATCACCATTCCCAGTAGTCATCAGGAAGGAAGAAAATGGCGCATCAGGAGCAGTACAGAATTCGAAAAACATTAATGGAAGTTTAATGGTGGTTTACTTTCCGCAGTAGAGAGGAGCATGGAGCAGAGGAGGTTCCACAATGGCAGCAAGCACAGCAGACAATGAATTAAAAGCAGCAGCGAGGATTTGGCCCTTATTCTTCGTGCACCACATCTGAGCGAAGAAGCCAAACGCAGAACAAAGAATCCCCTGCCAATTCAAGTTTTAAATCAGAGGAAAAACAACAGATGATGCAATAGAACTGTGAGATGAACCAAATGCTTTGGAGGAGATACCGCATAAGCGACGATAAACAGCTGTAAATCCCAAGCAAGCCTCCAGTCCGATGGTTCTGCGATCAAGATTGCCACTATGAAGCAGTGGAGACTGCTGATGCAGCAAGCAAGTGCTGCCAGTGACAGCTGAGGAGGGTAATCTTTTACTACCTATTGCTGATATGATGCAAAGAGATCCCAACTTATTAGAATCAAGTGAGACTGACAGTTGTACCTGAAATCTGAACAACTTAACTAAGCACAGAAGATCAGCACAGCTGGTAAACCAGAAACGACGCGCCAGCTGTAGCACTTCCAAACAGAAGGATAGATCCTAGGATTTAATGGACTTCTCCGGGTCCGAGGAGGATGGTCCAAATCAAGACTGGACCCTTGTACGGTGTCATTATCATTGCTCCTCCAACACATAGAACTATGCCCAACATCTTGGCTAATCCCTTTCTGCTTCCCACCCTCACTTCCTCCAACCTGGAACGTGTCAACTGGGAATTACTCGAGAGAAGCTCCCATGACAAAGGTGATTGCAGGGGTCAGAGTGTTCATAGTACAGAAACGACTCACCCAACATGGCAAAGATTTCAGCCAGAGTCTTCAGCTTCAGTTGCGGTCTTTAGCCTCTGGACAATTGCTCATGCAACACATCCAACCTTAACTACAGTTAGCTACAGAAGTCTTAAGATGCAACTGCAAGCAGTATCTCCCAAGAAAGTAGGCAACAGGGCAAATGGCGAGTACAGCGAGAGTGAGAGCCAGGGAAGTGATGAGGCAACATGGTTCCATAGCTAACCTGCACGGATAGGCTATAGCTGAGCCACGTGAGGCCTGTATGTCTGCAGGATGACCATGGCTAGCTGAATTCTAACTCCTGCTTCTTGGATCAAAAGCTCGGCAATGCGGCACCCTTTTCAAATTACGAATAGGGGAATTGATGGAAATGCTCGGCAACCCGTCGTTACTGTTGTGGATTGTCGCCCGTGGAAAAAAAAAGGCCACTGAGCACAACCCGCGACACAAGTCTACAGGTCGTATCTGACTCATTATTTTTTAAAAATATTTAAAATATAAATAAATATATGTATTATAAAAATAATTAGTAATAAATTAGAGTTTAATTAATCAAGATTTTTATTTTTTTCTCAAAAACCTTGATTCAAATGTTGACAATAAGAGAAAAAAATTGAGAGAAAATCAAATATATATAAATGGTTTATATCGTGTCGTACTTAGCCTGCGAATTATAAGAGAGGCACCAGATATAGCCTCACATATAAGTCATATCAAACGGCTCAATTACTGTAAATTTTTAATTTTGTTGACACAAATCTATTTTATGGGTCGGTATGTAAATCGCAGATCCGTTTTGACATCTCTAATCTCTCCGGCCGAAGTACCAAAGTCTGGCTGACGAGACACATATTCGTGATGAAAATGAGAACAAGGCTCTTCGTAAACCTGGATCTTGCGGGCGGTGTAGCTCCAAGTCCTCCATTGAAACTAGAATGGCATTCGCCATTGTCCATCTTGCCAAGTTGTGAACTGTGCTTTTTCGTCGCGCCCTCTTCTATTGCTTTCTTCCTCGTGTCTTACAGTTAACGTCATTGGACATATAATATCATGTGCGTGCTTATTTGCTCGAACTATCTAAATTTGCAAATAGTTTCTCAATCAGCAACTTGTGTTTCAGAAAATCATCTCCATATGAACTGCTAATTGAGATCTGTAAATCTTTCCTTTCCATTTGAAGTCTGAGAATCGCCATAGTCCTCGAAAACAAAAACCAATATGCCTCCATCAGTTGTTGCCTCAAGCTGATGCTTCATTCAATTCAAGTGAGCAGCTTTCAGTTGAAAATGGGCATTCAGTTATTGAATCCCGAGTTGTAAAATGGTCTTTCATTAGTCACTTTTATTGCTGGGGTTCCTTTTGAATTGTAGACCATGTTTGATCAATGACCATATTTGTGATTCTTATGGTTATTAGATTGCTTTGGTGTATATCATTAGTCACACATGGCGTGCCCAGCATGTGATGAGTTGTTCTATCAGAAAACATCTGTCTGAAACGGCGTTTTCAGATCATAGCCTGAAAGTTCTCCGGATCAAACCATCAAACTTGCTCTCTGAATCAAAGGTATTGGCAATCTATAAAAGCGACAATTGATTCTTTGCAACTCACGAAGCACCAAGCATCGGAACGAACGGTAGTAATTGAGTGCCAACTAATCCCCTTTTCTAGTAGAAAGCTATCTAATCCGTATTATCCTGATATAATTTTGAAGAGTTAAAGTTCAGATATAATCAAAAGTATCTACAGTTTTTTGGTAAATTGAATTATCTTCCCTTGAAGTTTATTGGACATAGATGAGTTTTTAGTTTTTGACGAGAAATCACCTACGTCATTAACTGTCAAAGAATAAGGAGAAATCGAATAAGAACTTCATACTATAGTGTTTTTATCTTAATTTAGTTGATACAAATTAAATAATTACATAATATTTTTTTAATATTTTACTCAATAACTAGAAGATGGTTACCGATAAGATCTGTAATTTCCCCAAATTTTACAATAACACTTGTATTCATTACTAAAACCTCTAAACAGAATAAGAGGGGAAGAAAATCTAATTTAAGATCACATTGGGCCCGAGAGAATTAAAACACCCTACTGATGTTGAAGCAATAATCCTACACAAGGCCTAATAATTTTTATTTTTAGCAAAAATTTAAACAAAATATTTTCACAAAAGAGCCTGAATATAGTTTACTATATAAAAAGAAGGAAATTCCCAAAATTTTCAAAAATTTCAAATATCTAAAAATCCTCTCTAATGTTTGAAATTCTCAATAACCTCTTCTGTTAGTCACGATTAATCTTAAAAACTCGTGCGGCGAATTTCATTTTACATGAGTCAAATACAGAACTATGATAATAGTGCTATAACACTATTATATTCCTAAAATTTAATATTATGATATTATTTTTTGATCATAATTTTCAATTTCTACTTACATATATTTGATTTTGGTTACTTTGCCTTATTTTTGTTAACATTTGTTTAGTTTTGATTACTAATATTTGTTTTACTTGTTATTTAATTTTTAACTATATAGTATTGTTACTCCTGCTATAGTACTTTTAAATGATATTAGTAATAACAAAAATTTAGTTATAATATTTATCATATCAGAGAAGCTAAATAAAATTTTCAGAATTTGAAGGAGATTTTTAGAGATTTGAATGATGCTCGAAATGGAGGGTCCGAGATTTTCCTATAAAGAATGAAAAAATTATAAACTTTTTTTTTTCTGCTTGGAAGGATAAAATAAAGAAAAAGAAAACAAGAAGCATGCGCAATATTGCTGTCCAAAGATTTTTTTTCTTTCACCAGTAAAGGGCCAAAAAAAAGGGAATGAACAATAGTTGAAGTATGACAGAGAAATGAAGTTCTTGAAGATTGAATTATCAATGGACAGAAAACTGAATGTCTGGTAACCTTATTCAGGGGACCATTGGATGGCAACCCCATAAGTCCACACTAAATCAAAAGTACATCTGAAGCCAAAAAAAAGGAAAATAAAAAATAATACCTGGCAAAACAGCTAACAAGCTCGCCAGATTGCACAGCATTTTTTTCCTTTTCAAAATAATTGCCGATATAAATCTGAACACTCTTCTCAACACATCCCGCAACCAGATTTTACAACTCAAAACAAACTTCAAGAAACAAAACCTACACTCTTGTAGAAACTAAACAACACAAATCTCAAACCTTACATAAAACCTGTTTTATCTCTGAATTTCCTGAATGTGAACCTTCAAAATCAACTCCCTAGTTAGCCCTACATGATCAACTAACCAATATATTTGAACAACCGGGTAATTGAAATTCACAGTCATGCACCTGATTCACTGATCCAACTGATCCTTCACCTATGATAAGCATAATAAAACCATCTCCTTCTAGGCAGCTATACCTGTCCAAGTAATCACCAATGACACATATTAGAGAATGTCAGAATCGATAGCAGAAATAGAAATTCAATATTCAATATATACAGTTACATTAATTTTGGATCCATCACAAACAACACATCTAATGCAACAGAACCAAAACAAGATATTTAATAACAGGCTGGACTTGGTTCAGGACTCCAAGGCAGGAAACTTTATTTTCTCTAAGGAAATCTGGGCTTAACCCCAAAACTGGCGTTTGCAGGATGCACCATCCGGGCCATTGACAGCTCTGATTTAGCCCTTCAAAATTAATTCCTGGTGTTCAGGATCTTTGTGCATACCTTGTATGGTCAAGTTGGGATGTATGCTCTTTGCTTGTAACACGGTGTCTCCCTGTTGTTGAGCATAGAAATTTAACAGAGAGTAGCATTCGCAGAAACGTTGGTGACCCAAATCATGAGGCTGCTTAGTCTGAGTAAATCGCATAAAGGAGAACCCAATCAATGTCAATGGGCAGAAGACTAGACCCCTATCTTTTAGATAAAATTTCAGAAATGTATGATTCCATCAGACAAGCGCTATCAAGTCAGAGGTGCATTTCTAACACAACATCAAGAGGCTAATGCCTACAAAGAAATATTAATTTGATAACCATTTTGAGGGCATGGAAAATGTGGGAGCTTCCGGTTATAAATAAGATGGGATATAAACCAAAGTATGAAACTGATCTACCCAACTAATAAGTGATCTGAAACTTACCCAAAAAATAAGTGCTTTATTGCATTTTAACAAATGCACATGTTATTTTAGAAATTAAGGATTACATATCCATATATCCAAAAGTAGACAACTAATCTACTCTTTTACTGAGGCCATTTCATCGTCCAAAATACAATCTCAAATTGGATGTCACAGGAATGTCCTCCAAGAGCACCCAAATGGCCCCAAGTGACAAAATGTTGCAGATGGTTCAGGTCCTTGAATGGAATCAAATATTTTGGTTCAATATCTAAAATTGACATAGCTACACCTCTGGACATTGTTTATTGGGAGAGGAAAACAGTGTTATTCAAGGATGATTCTGAACAGAAGGTCATGTTGAAAGTGCTCCAACTTTGTCCCAAAAGCTTGTTTGAGCTAAAACAATTGGTTGCATAAATGGTACGTAGAGCTAGAACAGCTTCTACAGTTAATTGCTGATATCCTCATATAGTTTGGATTCAATTACTGCATGAGTGATGCGCCACAATGTCACTAATGAAGAGGCATCATATGTAAAGATAGCACTCTAGATGACAGTGACATGAAAGTATCATGGCCAAGCTCAGAAAGAAGGATACAATTATGGCTTTCAAATCTGACATTGCATTTGACATAACAAGAATAAAAAACGAAGGCAAAAGTTAGAAAGAAGACAAGTTTTACTGTTTCTATTTGTGATTTGTACAATTGAACTCATCATACATGGTTCTGTAGAAAGGAAAATTACATAAAATTAATAAACAGATCAAACAGCATGAACTGCCAACTATCTATAACCTTCCATTTTTGCTTCAGAATTAGAAATAGAAGGGGCCAAAGTAAGCAATAAAACAAACAACGGAAACTTACCCCTGTTTTGCTGTCTATTATTAAGATTACAGCCACTTGAATAGCCTGCAGCCCCTTTGGCAGCAACACCTGGTGCTGCATTGCCAAGCCCATAAGCAAATGGCCCATGACCATCCAGGTCATTGGATCCTGACCGCCAAGTTGGATCTCCATAGACAGAAGAACTACCATATAGATCCTCAAAAGCTCCCTCATATCCATCGGTAAGTGCATTAAATGGAGTATTGGAAGCACTGGCTCCAGAGCACCTTCCAGATCCATCAAGACCATAGCTGTTATCACCATTTCCAAAACCTAAGTTCTCCGCAGCATAGCCTGGTCTGTTACTGCCACCTTGAGCAGATACAGGTGAAGTAGAACCTCCCCAATTTACATTGCCAGTGCCAAAGCCACCAAGTCTCCCACTTACTGAGGTCCCATAGGTTTTAGAATTTGCAGAATGTGTGGTGAAGTTAAGGTCGCTATTTCCCCATACATTCCGGGCCATTAATCCAATACCCATTCCAGTACCTACATTACCTCCATAACTGATAACACCACTATATCTACCTGAGTTTCCACTGTAGAAAGGGCTCAATCCCTGACCATAGCCAACACTAGTATTATAATTTGAGTTTCCTCCAAAGGTTGAGTTCAACACAGACTCAAAATTTGGTCCCATTCCGTATCCAGGACTAATTGCAGGGAAATCATTCTGTGAAGTGCCAAGTGGGCTAAATCTACCATCCATCCTCATTCCAAATCCAGCTAAAGAACTGGGATTAAGTCCTTGAGGGTAACCATTGAGAAAGCTATTAACTCTGTTGAGGCCATAGTTGAATCCCACAATTGGCGAACGCAGTGTAGGTCCTGGAGAGAGCTCTTTTGGGACAGCCCTCTTGACCTCTACCATCTTACCATTCAGCTCATGGAAGGTCTTGAGCAATGCCTTGTCCACAGAATCCTCTGACTCAAATGTGATGAACCCAAAGCCTCTTGGCCTCTGTGTCTTGTGATCGTACATCACAATGGCATCATGAATAGGCCCAAATTGATTGAAGTACTCCTTGAAATCCTTCTCAGTTATGGTGGATGGAAGACCTCCCACAAAAATCTTTTTGGTACGGGCAGCAGCACCCGGAGAGCTATGGAGACTGTTGCTGCTGCTGATTCTATAAAGAATGGTCTGGTCGTCCCTGGGAACAGCTTTCTTCGCTTCAACCTGAGTAATTCACCAAAATTAATCCCTAAGTCACGTAACACATAGCTGGCTAAATTTCTAAGAGTTCAAAGCATCAGCATAACGTTCTACACTGTAGTGAACGAGAAATGGCTCTCATGCAAGTCCGAACATGAGATTTGTATCGTAGATTACAGAAAACAAATGCAGCTTTGCAAAAAAGGCGATCTACTCTTTATCAGACGGAAGAGCAGGAAGTAAAGATGAAATGGGCTCACCATCCGGCCGTCAATCATGTGTTTCTCCATGACGACTCTCTCCGCGACGGCCGGGTCTACGAAGACGATGAACCCGAATCCACGGGCTCGCCCGGTTGTGCGGTCCTTCATGATCACCGCCTCCACCACCTCCCCGAACTTGCTGAAGTACTCCCGGAGCCGGCCCTCGTCAGTGTTCCACGAGATGCCGCCGACGAAAAGCTTGCCGAGATCTGACTCCATCCTCTCTTCTGCAACCCAAGAGATCCCATTTCGTAATTCATTCAATCCTCAAAAACGCAATCCGTCCCCGCTAAATCTCATCGATTGCAGCGCATCGGATCCAATCCATAAAACAGAGTTTTATGCCAAGAATAAAAAACATCTAGATCAAAGCCAAAAACAAAAAAAAAAAGAACTTTTTTGAAGCATCGATCGGATGATGCATGCAATAGATCCATCGTTGAACTCAAAATCCAATTTTTAATCCAAGGATGAATCAAAAGTGAATCGGAGAAGATCAAAAACTAAAAAAGGTCAGAGAGATCGAGATCGAGGGGAATTGGGAGGAGGACGGACCGATCTGCGATGCGAGACGCGTTAAGATCTGGGAGTCGGCATCCGAATCGCAAGCAGAGGCCCTCTCCCTCTTTTTCTCTCCTTCTATCTCTGCTTCTCTTTCCTTCTTTTCTTCCTTCTCCCTTGTATTTATAGAATAATATTAATCAATAAATAACTAAAATAATAACAACAAAGAGCAATAATTCCTCGCTTTTCAAGCACTTCTGGTTGTTATTCTTCTCTCTTCTTTCTTTTCTCTTTTTCTTTTCATGAAAATAAAAAAAAAATCTGATGAAAAGAGATAATAAAAATGGTGGATAAAAAGAGGAAGAAACAGGAGCAGAGAGGGAGAGAGGACGAGAGAGAGCATCATCCGTTGGCGCCATGGGATGGTATGGGATGGGATGGGATGCGGCTAATTGGGTCGGGGTCGGGGTGGAGATCGTGACTCGTGACAGGGCAGCCATGTGGCCAGCCCCAGCCAATCGCGCTCCACCCGGCCTTGTCTCGATTCATCTCTGCAGAACTTGATCCACGGTTCATGCAAGCTAACTGGTTGGACTCAACCTCGTCCCCGCCCAATGTCGACTCATGCAATTATTATAATTGTACAAATTTTTATGACACATATAAAATTTGTTTTTTAAATAAAAAATAAAAAATTGTCCAGAAATTATGGTTTTTAAAAACAATGAAAATTAATTTGATTAGATTTTAAATAAATCCTTAAGCAGGTTGGGCCCGCGAGTGCAAGGCCCGTTGATACCGCTGCTTTTCCCTGCTTTTAAAGTGTCAAATGGGACGGTAAAATTATTGAGCCTCTGAGATTCGAGAGTTCTTGGCTTCCGACTGTCGAGGCTCAGCTCGATCCTCGTCCCCGAAAGTTCGTCAAGCTTTTCTGAGAAAAAGGTAGCCAAGAAATCGTCGTCCCATTCCTCGAGTCTTGATCCGAGCTTGTGTGGCAAACCTTTGACCACCGAACTCCGATGATTCGATTGATGCATTTCAATTGGGTTGGTTCGATCAGGACGAAGGTTAGCTCAGTTGCCATTGTATATTCATGGGATAATTACGGATAACCATAATTAGCCTTAATTATACATAACCCCCCTAATTTTCGTAATTACTCCCGCCCCTCAAATTCAAAAATATTTACCCACGCTTCCTTGATTGTTATTTAATCAAAATTTTGTCAAAAAATTTCGATTTTACCCTCGGTTATTTTACACATACACCCCTAAAAACTTACTTTTTTATATTTAATCCCCCGGAATTCGGATTTTTGCAAATAACACTCCGAAATAACTCAAATTTACAAAAAAGTCCTCGAAATTCAAATTTTTGCAAATAAACCCCCGAAAATTATTCCGATTTACAGAGAAGTCCCCGAAATTCGGATTTTTGCAAATAATACCCCGAAATAACTCAGATTTATAAAAAAAAGTCCTCAAAATTCGAATTTTTGAAAATAAACCCTCGGAAATTATTTCGATTTACAGAAAAGTCCCCGAAATTCGGATTTTTGCAAATAACACCCCGTCGCGCTAGCGGAAGTGGAGGCGGAGGCCGGGCGGGCGGGAGCGGAGGCGGAGGCGGAGGCCGGGGCGCCGGCGAGCCGAAACCCGGGCGAGGACGACCACAGCTGAGGCCGTTCCGCCCCCACGTGCCGGCGCGCCGGCCTCGGCCTCCGTCCGCGGCACGCGGGGGGAGAACGGCCTCGGCCTTGGCCGTCCGCGCTCGCGTGCGGAGGCCGAGGCCGAGTGCGAAGGCCGTCCGCAGCCGCGTGCCGGCGGGCCGTCCGGCTTGCCGTCGGGCCTCGGCCTCCGTCCCCGGCGCGCGGCGCGGACGCCGGCCGACGATGGTCCGGCGAGGGGTGTATTTGTAAAAATTAGTTTTTTAAAAAAAAGACTTATTTTATAAAAAAAAATTAAGGGTTTATTTTTTAATGTATAAATATTAAATTTGTAATTATAAATATAAAAAACACTAATGTCTTTTTTGTAAAATTTTATTTAAAATATGATTAAAAATATAGACTTATTTATAAATAAAAATATTGAAGGGGTCTATTTGTAAATGTACAACATGAAACTTGTAATTTTAAATTTTAAGCTTTGAAACCTTTTGTAAAATTTATTTATAAAATAAATAAAATTTGGACGTATTGATAAAGAAAAATATTAAAGGTGGTCTATTTTTAAATGTAAAAATAGTAAACTTGTAATTTGAAATTTGAAAATTTTAAACTTTCACTGAATTTTCCGTGAAATTTAATATTAAAAATGATTAAAATATTGATTTATTTAAAAAAAATTCAAGGGGTCTATTTGTAAATGTACAACATGAAACTTGTAATTTTAAATTTTAAGCTTTGAAACCTTCAATGACTTATTTGTAAAATTTATTTATAAATAAATAAAATTTGGACGTATTTATAAAGAAAAATATTTAAAATAGTCTATTTTTAAATGTAAAAAATATTAAATTTGTAATTTGAAATTTGAAAATTTTAAACTTTCACTGTATTTTCCGTGAAATTTAATATTAAAAATTATTAAAATAGTGATTTATTTTAAAAAAAATCAAGAGATTTATTTGTTAATGTATAATATGAAACTTGTAATTTTAAAATTTACTTATAAAATAAATAAAATTGAGAAAGAAAGCCACTTCCTAATTAATGACAATCATCCATAAGATTTTATAACCTATAGCCTGCCAGAACAATAATAAGAAACTTGCAAGGGCAGGGACGGAAGTGCTGGATGGGTCCGAGGTCGTCGAGCGGGGAGGAGGTGGAGGCGGGGCAGCAACGAAGAACAAGATGGTGGCTTACCGAGGACGAAGGAGGGCGGCAGCGACGGCAGCGACGGGACGGCGGTGTTCTCGTCGGCGGGGCAGCAACGGCGCGAGGGCAGACGGCGACGGCGACGTTGTGGGGGGCGCGACGCAGAGCAGCGACGGCGTGGGTGGCGCAGGGCAGCGAGCGGACGGCGACGACGAGCCGGCAGGGCAGCGACGGACGGCAGCAGCTGCGCAGGGACCGACGGCGGCAGCGGCAAAGCAGAACGGCGGTGGCGGCGGCGCAGATGCGTTTAGAGCTACAAGAAGAAGAGGGTTTTATAAGAAAGTTCTGGACTTTTTTGTAATTCGGAATAATTTCAGGGTTTTTTTGCAAAAATTCAAATTTCGGGGACTTTTCTGTAAATTTGAATAATTTCGGGGTGTTATTTGCAAAAATCTGCGCCCGTGCGCCGGGAAAGGAGGCGGACGATGGGGCGCTGGCGAGCCGGCAGCGGGAGTGGAGGCGGAGGCCGAGGCCATTCCACCCCCGTGTGCCGGGGACGGAGGCCGAGGCCGACGCCGACGCGCCGGCACACGGGCGCGGATGGCCAAGGCCAAGGCCGTCCGTCCCC
This sequence comes from Trichopus zeylanicus subsp. travancoricus, assembly GCA_005019695.1. Lineage (NCBI taxonomy): Eukaryota > Viridiplantae > Streptophyta > Magnoliopsida > Dioscoreales > Dioscoreaceae > Trichopus > Trichopus zeylanicus. The sequence goes on from RXID01014359.1 coordinate 511,034, forward strand.
GGCACGCTAGCGCGCCGGCCTCGGCCTCCGTCCCCGGAACGCGGGGGCCGAACGGCCTCGGCCTCCGCTCCCGCCACCGGCACCCGCCTGCCCGGCCTCCGCCTCCGCTCCCGCCATTGGCCTCCTCCTCAGCTCCCGTTGGCGCGACGGGGTGTTATTTGCAAAAATCCGAATTTCGGGGACTTTTCTGTAAATCAAAATAATTTCCGGGGGTTTATTTGCAAAACTTCAAATTTCGAGAACTTTTTTGTAAATCGGAGTTATTTCGGGGTGTTATTTGTAAAAATCCGAATTTCGAGGACTTCTTTGTAAATCGGATAATTTCCGGGGGTTTATTTGCAAAATTCAAATTTCGAGGATTTTTTTGTAAATCTGAATTATTTCGGGGTGTTATTTGCAAAAATCCGAATTCCGGGGGGTTAAATATAAAAAAATAAGTTTTTAGGGGTGTATGTGTAAAATAACCGAGGGTAAAATCGAAATTTTTTGGCAAAATTTTGATTAAATAACAATCAGGGTGTGGGTAAATATTTTCGAATTTGAGGGGGGTAATTACGAAAATTACGGGGGTTAAGCGTAATTAAGACTAATTACGGGAGGTTATCCGTAATTATCCCTATATTGATTTTGATAAGATATACGGGTGATCAGCAAAATCCTATTGCATTTTGTTATCTCAAATTTAGATTAAATTTTGAGTTAAAATAATAATTTAAAGTTGAATTTTAACTTATAATTAATTTTAAATACTTATTATATAATACTAAGAATTATAATTATAATAAAATAAAGACTCAATAAAAAATTATAAATATTTTAGTAATATATAGAATTAAGATGTGGGATAATACTAAAATTAAATTAGAAAAAATAGAAATACGAGGAAGAGAGAATGTATCGACTCTCATATATGGATCTTTTTAATATTTCTCGATGATATCTTGTGACAGTTTATTGTAGTATTCTGTTTAAAAGTTTCTCTAAAGGTGAAAATATTACCGAGACTTATTGAAAAAATTTAGTTAAGTAAAAAAAATATAATCTTTTTTATAGATTTTTATAAAACCATTTGATCATAGATCTCTCGCTCGCACGTGAATGTAATCCGATTTTAAATGAAACACATATATTACTATGTCTTTTCTTATTATTTTTTATTTTATATATATTTTTTTGTATTATTTAAAAATAAAATAATTCATAAACTTTCTCCTGTCAATTTCAACAAAATCCTTCGTTGCCTAAGTTGTTGCTACATTGCATTTGACAGTGCTGGCTTACCATATGCCAACGTGTTAAAGAGCTGATGAGAAAGTTCACTGTCTACGTGCTTATGCGTGATTAGAAGTCATAATTTTTACACAGATTTCGTTTAGCGACGAACCCGAGAACGAGAATAAAATACAATATAATTCATGCTCAACAGACCAAGTAATTCGCAAAATCGTGAAGCCAAACTGTAGGATTTTGGATAACTCAAACATCGTTGGCGATACCATCAGGTAACTGATTATCTCCTCCAAAGATGTGAGAGATGCGAACCGAATTTAGAACTGCAATGAATGTTAGCCACCAAGCTTCCTGTCTCCGAGTCATACTTTGTAATTTCCTATCTGATTTGAAACTAAAACATCTCAGGAAGTTCCGTGTTCAATTAGGACTATGCCAAATAATAGACACATGACAGTTAAGATTAAGCCAAATAGATATGTACGGAAAAAAGCCAAACAGTAGACACATTAGGCCCAAGAAACATCTGTTTCTCTCCGTATTTGATAGAAGAAATTATTATGATTTTTTTGAAATTCATATAAATATTGCCCCTACATGTCAAAAAAAAAAAAAAAAAAAAAAAAAAGCTATATCCACGAGTGCCGTTGACAAATAGAGTTCACAACAGCTATTGTTCCTTTTTTTCATACTTAAGAGAGGCACACACATACATAGTAATAAGGGCTCGTCGACCATCACTCAAGTTGCTTGGGCATGATACGAAACTTGCACAATCCGTTCTTTTCACATGCAATCATCATTTTGGCAGAATCCATGCCTGAAAATAAACATGAACAAGTATAACATGAGCTCTCATTTCCACCAGGAGACAGAGGAATTACAAGGCAATATGGATAATAATACCTGCTAGGTAAGCACCATGAACATAGCCATTGTATCTCTCACTGGTGTGCTCACCAGTGAAGTAGATCCGTCCTATAGGTGCCTGTGAAGTAGTTGTCAATCATGATTAGGAAAATCCTTTCAATATCACATTCTATGATCGTCCCAGTTGAATATGGAGTAGAATTGTACCCTGAGCTTGTCGAACTCATATCTGCTAACTCCGATCGGCCAATTGGAGAAGTAACTCTTGAAGAACCTGTTAGACCACCATCTAGTGACCAGGATTTCTGTAGCCTCTGGAACAGAATCTCCAAACATGTTCCTCAGAACCTGCATGGCTTCTGTCTTGGTCCTTGCATTTGGTTGTTGTTCTATCCTTCTTGATTCATCATCTGAGGCAATTACCGTAAGGATATTTTCACCAGGATATTCCATGTCAAGATGCTGCAAACAAAGATTCAACAGCAAGCAACAAAAGGTCAATGCTACTTTCTCGGATCATTAGCTGAGCACAAATCTCGCTGCAACTATGTCTATAACGGTGATTCATGGTATTTGCAAGCACACAAAAACCCAATATCTATGTTAAAAGAATGATTTAAAGTTTCGACTGAAACCAAAACGTTTCGATTTCGGTTATGGATCAAATATTTCGATTTTACGCTGGCCTCATGTTCGTGTGACTTCTGGAAGTGATAGCCGAATAAATAGTGAAGTCAGATGACCTTCACGTGCATGAATTTTTAGTGTATGGCTACTTCATGTGCATGATTGCTTCATAAAATTTAAAAAATATTTTGATATTTTTAATTTGAAGTTAAAAAATAATTAAAATAAAGTTAAATTTTGATCAAAATATAATTAATAAATAAAAAAATTTTTGGTTGAAATCGAAATAGAAATGATTTTTACCAAAATGGAAATGGTTTTAACTAAAATGCGTTGATTTCTCGCAGTGATTGTTTTCAAAATCAAAACTTAAAACCTTAATTTATATATAAAAGTTGAACGTCGAAATATTAGCGTTAGAATTTAGAGATAATTACATTTAATACCTATAATTTTTACTATATACATTCAAATCATTTTGAATATTTATTTCTAATAAATTTATGTCGAGCTTCAGGAGTTAATACTACTGTCAACTAAGGTTGGTATGCACTCAAAATTTTTAAACACAAATATAAATTATTCAAGAAATTTATATGAATTAAACTAAAATTATGTAGGAGTTTATAGACAAAAAATCTTTTAATAAATTAAATATAATTATTATCTCTAAATTTAAAGATTAACTTATTCATTAAGTGATTAATTATATGTGATTAACTATAAAAATTAATTTAAATTAATTAAATTTATATTTACTATTAGGATAAAATTATTAATATTATTTTTTTATTTTTTAAATAATTTTTTATAATTTTTTAAAAAAATTATTATATTTTTAATTTGATTTTAAAGTATAGTTAAAATATAATCAAACTTTGGTTAACATGTAATTAATAATTAAAAAAATATTTTTATCAAAACAGCAACGAAAATGGTTTCGATCAAAACGATCGAAATGATCGAAATATATTGGTTTTGTTGGACGCGGAAACTAAAATCAAAACTTAAAATCTTGATTAAAAGTACAATTCTTCGGGTACACAAGAAGTACAATTTTACCTGTCACACTGGATAGTATCCCCTCTTTCACTGGCATATAAGAAAAACTCCCTTCCGTTCCCATCAGGCCAGAATTTGTAGGGAAAATTGAGGTAGATCTTGGTGAATACAGCCATGTCGAACAGATAAGTTGGCAAGATTTTCCATTGCTGAAAAGGGCACATAGAGAAAAGAAAAGAAAAAAGAAAAGAAAACAATGAGCAAATGATGCAGCAGCCGAACACTATTTGCTAGATCTCTGTGGGGGCAAAAATAATGAAGCATTTGGAAGATAAAGAATCCAACACAGTCTTTATTGTAGGAAACTTAACAGGTAATTCTGGTTGGAACTCAATGAGTTTGGTTTGCAGGACACCAATGCTCACAGGCACCATAGCATAATCTGCTTTAAAAATTGAACCATCTTCAGTTGCGACAACAACACCTATCCTAGAATGGTGTATACCCCTCACCACCTGCAATTTAAAGGCAATTTTTACAACTGAAGGCAAACATGCAAACCATATTTGAGATTTGATGCACTGGTAGGATGCATGTAGATCTGCTTAAAAAATGAGCAACTCAGATATTCCTAATTATTCAGCAGGTTCGTCTAACACGACAAAATTCTATTCAAAGATGATGCATGATGTCTTCAAGGAAGAACAACAGTCATTTTCAAAGATGAAGACATGTTTGGGCATTGTATTGTAATTGAATCAGTTTTGTTTCAAGCACATGAATGCATGCCAGATAAATGTCCCTAAGAAAAGCATAATACGAAAATGTATTGTACAAGTTATGTACTAAATCTTTTGGATGAAGTCCAACAATTACTTCAGGCAATTGATCATACACTTTGATTCTTCCAAGCAGAAAAAAGTCATGTTATTTGGGCATTACCAAATGATCCCCTCTCTTTAGATTACTCTTGAGAGGGATAATAATCTACCTTATTTAGCTTGAGCCTTGGATTTAATTCTCTTAATTCGGCTATTTAGTTGTCAATTAAAAATTCGAAATTAGATGAATTCTCAATTCTGATAATTTTTAATTTCGGATTTAAATTCGAAATAAAAAATGTCTGAATTCGCAATTCAGATCCGAATTTAGTGGACCTCACCGCTATCCGAAACCCTAATTCGCCCCATTAAATACCAGCCGAATGCCCGTCGCCCTCTGCCCCGAGCCCCGAGCCCCGAGCGCCACTGCCCCGAGCCCGAGCGGCGGTCCGTCCCCGAGCCCCGACGCCCGTCGTCCCCGAGCCCGAGCGCGTCTCCCCCGAGTCCGAGCGCCGTTGTCCCCGAGCCCGAGCAGCGGTCCATCCCCGAGCCCCGACGCTCGTCGTCCCTGAGCCTGAGCGCCGTCGTCCCCAATCCCAAGCGGCGGTCCGTCCCCGAGGCCCGACGCCCGTCGTCCCTGAGCCCGAGCGCCGTCGTCCCCGAGCCCGAGCCGCGGTCCGTCCCCGAGCCCCGACGCCCGTCGTCCCCGAGCCCGAGCGCCGGTAGTCCCCGAGCCCGAGCTCGTCTCCGTCCCCAAGCGTGACGCAGGTCGTCCCCGAGCTCGAGCGTGACGCCGGTCTTGGGTGGATATGGGAGGGCTGAAAAATTCGATGAGATGGAGAAAGTGATCTCTGGGATGCTCGAGAGTAAAGATTGCAAACCGGATGTTTGGACTATGAACATCATATTGGGACTATTTGGCAACAAGGGCCAGGTTGATATTATGGAAAAATGGTATGAAAAATTCCGTAGCATTAGGTTGAACCAGAAACCAGAACATTTAACATCTTGATTGGCGCTTATGGGAGGAGACGCATGTATGACAAGATGACTGCTGTTTTGGAATACATGCGTAGGCTACAATATCCGTGGACCACCTCCACTTACAATAATGTGATTGAGGCATTTGCAGAAGTGGGAGATGCGAAAAATATGGAACTGGCTTTTAATCAGATGCGTGCAGAGGGGATGAAATCAGATACAAAAACATTTTGCTGCCTGATCAATGGATTCAGTACTGCTTGGGCTTTTCATAAAGTGGTCAGCAGCATTCAGCTGGCTGAGAAGTCGGAGGTACCAGCTAATGTTCCCTTCTACAATGCTGTTATATCTGCATGTGCCAAGGCAGGGGACCTAATGGAGATGGAAAGAGTATTTAAGCATATGAAGGATAGGCATTTTACTCCAGATTATGTCTTATTCCATTCTAATGGATGCATATAACAAGGAAGGAATGAATGACAAAATTTATGACATGGAGCAGGAGAAGCAAAGAGCATTTAGTTGGATCTTGTAGCTGCTTGATGTTGAAATTCTTGGTTTTCTCTTTGACCAAGCCTTTTAAGACCATGCCTTATTTGTGAGACCAACAAAGAGATCTGACAAGAATCAAAGTGCAGCGCGTTCAGGTTCCTAAACTTCTACGATAACATCTACAAAGAAATAATTGCAGTGCCGTTTGGTTTTGGATTAGAGATCAAAACGTGCTAAAAGGTTCTAAGCTATGTCCATTTTTTTTAGTTTGATAATCTCATGTATATTATGATTCCAGTATTTTCTGAGTTAGAAGATTTAGATGTGTAATGTTTTTGTTCTGTGGAGATCATATTCGTTGTGATTTGACCATCTAAACTGTTGTGGTCTTTTTCTGATCTAACAGAAAGCTATTTTTTCTTTTAATAGATGGAAAATTCTGTGCTAAATGCAAGTCCGTGTAGATTACTTCAGTCTAATCTTGTTATCCAATGTCTGAGGGTCTGTGTGTTACTAGTTCATTTTTTGTGACTGCAATTTGGTTCGTGCTCATGACCTGTTCAGATTGGTTATTCACGCCTTTACACGATTATTACTTGCATATGATCATGAATGATACAGCTCGGTTGTTATTGTGACAGCCTTGCAATTTCTTCTCATCAATTATTTTCTGGAATTTTTTTGGTTTCTTTTCTTTTTTGACCCATATTTCTTTGATTTGGATGTGCATCTTTTTACTATTTTGTATCAATATGTAATTCTAATATTATTTTTTTTAAAACCTCAAAAATATGTCTAATTAATTTATTAATTTAATATCTATATTTATTTTAAAATTAAATACAGAAAATGTCTAAAAATGGGGGTAATCTCATCTATTAAGAATTGGGTGATCATGTCTTCAATTCCAAATCCAACCAAACACCGGAATTGAGGAAATTGGCGGAATTCGTTAATTTTAATTTACATTCCAAACAACCGAATTCACGGAATTGACTGAATTAACAATTTCTTTTCTTTACTGAAAAAGTACATCCAAATATCGAAATTATCAATTCGGTCAATTCCCTCAATTCCCCGTAACCCAGAATTATCCAAACGGCCCCTATATGTCTTCGCCGAAAATGGAAAAGGTATCCAAAGGAACAGTTCTCTACAAGCTCGTTACACTTGGTGGCTCTGCATTCTTATAGTCGTAAATATACTAGTCCACTAGCATCTCCAAAGAAGAGCAAGGAGCACTGTGAACCATCACCAAAGACACCATCATGAATTACTAAAGCAAACCAAATAGATATTTATAAAACTCCAAATAGTACGGCTACTCTTTTGGACAGGTTGACATTTACAATACAATTTACTAGCTTACCACCATATTGATGCCATTCAACCTCCTAATAGAATTAGTATGACCAAGAAAGATCTATTGTGTAGAGTAACTTTCAGGGATGAGAGGCATTGAAAGATCTAGTTTAGTGAAATTGTTGTAGGACCTTGGAGATTTAAAAAAGTAACACAAGTGACTAGACCTCTTCCCAAGAGAACACCTAATAAGAAACTATCTCCCCAAAGCAAGTGTAATGAAAGTTTGGGAAGGTTCAAAATTTTGATTTTGGCAGGATAGGTTGTTAAGGCAGTTGCGCTTACAGAAAACATAGCCTTCATTCCTAAAGAATTTCTCAGGAGGTCCTTACAAGTAATTGATGTGGGAAGAATAAAGGAAGACTTGGTCATCTCCATTGTTGAAACATTGTAAAGAGATTGTTCGAAAATATAGGTTTTAAGGACCACTATGTCGGACGTAGCTGGAAATGACAAATTACCTTCTCATCCTCCCCAGTCCCCCCTCTCTGGAAGATAAAGAAAATATAAACCATTCAATCAAAATCATTGAATTATCCATTCAGCAACTTTCCTTTCTTTCGGATGGCAAAAGTACTCTGATGAGTCTAAATGTTGTTATCATACGGACTTGGGAACGGTTCAAGGACTTTCTAGTCGCTCATCCATGTCAAATCTCAAAGGAAACTCTGTTATTTTTGTCGTAAATGACAATGATCATCGGGATGTCCCTAGATGGCTAATGAATGGGCAAACACTCTCCTAGTCTAATATGGTAGTCATCGCAATATATTTATGTGGCGGTTGCCTTATCTCTATTAAGCAACTAGTTGATGATTACATTGCTGGAAAGTATAAAACGCCACACGATGAAACCTACAACAATGCAAAAAAGTTTATGTTACCTAAGAAAGTGGCTATTACTAGTTCCGAAGGCGTTGGAATGCTAAGATAGAGATATCTTTCCGACTGCTTGTTGGCAAAGAGCTAGAATACTTCACACCATCACTATAGATCTCTTCGGACATGTTGAACGCAGCCTCAACTATTGATTTTTTATAAACTCCACCTCTGCAAGGACAAGTTAGTACCCAACTTAGTAGCAAAAATTATAGAAAGAGAAAACGAGGATCCTATTGAATGATCAACAAGCACAAGAAGAGATTACCTTGACTTGTAAGTGTTGGAAGAGATGTTGGAGTAATCAGAGCAGAAAGTCCTGAGATGTAGCTCGTTGGCCATCTCCCAAATTGGATTAACTTGTTTGCCATTGACACCTTCCACCCAGCTTGCTCCCATCTATACTTGCTGGCCTGCAAATCCCATCTTTTGGATTCGTTCACCTATCTGGTCCATCACCTCCAATATCACTACATTCTTTATTCCAGCATCCGATAAAATCTTTACAGCCGATATTCCTGTGAGATAATTGAGTAATAATAGTAAGAAGAAGAGCATGATGCTGCTGATGATGAAGAAGACAAAGAAGATAAGAACAACATGCCAGACATTCCTGCACCGACGATAATGACTTTTGTTCGATAATGCAGCTTAGAGCCGCCGAGGCTGTCACCAAGAAGCCGAGTGACAAGCAGCAAGGCCACAGCGAGAATGCCCTTCATCTCTCTCTTTCGGATCCAGATAACGCACGACGGTGACATAATTGGGAGAGTCACGTTCACAACCGCAAAATCGCCATCATTGAGTCTAAAGAAGAAAAAACTCTAAATCGGAGATGAATTTAAAAGTTATCCCGAGTAATTAATGCAGCACATTGAAGACATAGGAGTCTATTACCTTTCTAGGAATGGTGATTCACTGAATGTGGACATCGGTATCAGCAGCACTCAAATCCTTTCTGTCAACTATCAATAGCTAACGAACGGCCAAACACTCTCCTAGTCTAATATGCTAGTCATCGCAATATATCTATATGGCGGTGGCCTCATCTCTATTAAGCAACTAGTTGATGACTACACTGTTGGCAAGTATAAAACGCCACACGGTGAAACCTACAACAATGCAAAGAAGTTTATGTTACATAAGAAAGCGGCTATTACTGGTTTCGAAGGCGTTGGAATGCTAAAAAAGAGATATCTTTCCGACTGCTTGTTGGCAAAGAGCTAGAATACTTCACGCCATCACTATAGATCTCTTCGAACACGTTAAACGCATCCTCAACTATCGATTTTTCATAAACTCCACCTCTGCAAGGACGAGTTAGTACCCAACTTAGTAGCAAAAATTACAGAAAGAGAAAAGGAGGATCCTATTGAATGATCAACAAGCACAAGAAGAGATATCCTGAGTTGTAAGTGTTGGAAGAGATGTTGGAGTAATCAGAGCAGAAAGTCCTAAGGTGTAGCTCGTTGGCCATCTCCCAAATTGGATTAACTTATTTGCCATTGACACCTTCCACCCAGCTTGCTCCCATCTATACTTGCTGGCCTGCAAATCCCATCTTTTGGATTCGTCCGCCTATCCGGTCCGTCGCCTCCAATATCACTACATCCTTTATTCCAACATCTGATAAAATCTTTGCAGCCGATATTCCTATGAGATAATTGAGTAATAATAGTAAGAAGAAGAGCATACTACTGCTGATGATGAAGAAGACAAAGAAGATGAGAATAGCATGCCAGACATTCCAGCACCGACAATAATGACTTTTGGACGATAATGCAGCTTAGAGTCGCCGAGGCTGTCACCAAGAAGCCGAGCAACAAGCAGCAAGGCCACAATGAGAATGGCCTTCATCTCTCTCTTTCTGATCCGGATAACGCACGACGACGACATAATTGAGAGAGTCATGTTCACAACCGCAAAATCGCTAGCATTGAGTCTAAAGAAGGCAAAACTCCAAATAGGAGATGAATTTAAAACTTATGCCGAGTAATTAATGCAACACATTGAAGACATAGGCGTTTATTACCTTTCGAGGGATGGTGATTCACTGAATGTGGACATCGGTATCAGCAGCGCTTAAATCCTTTCTATCAATGATCAACTATCAATGGCTAACGAACGGCCAAACATTCTCCTAGTCTAATATGCTAGTCATCGCAATATATCTATATGGCGGTGGCCTCATCTCTATTAAGCAACTAGTTGATGACTATATTGCTGGCAACTATGAAACGCCAAATGGTGAAACCTGCAACAAGGCATATAAGTCTATGTTATCTAAGAAAGTGGCTATTACTGTTCCGAAGATATTGGAATGCTAAAATAGAGATATCTTTCCGACTGCTTATTGGCAAAGAGCTAGAATACTTCACACCATCACTATAGATCTCTTCGGATACGTTGAATGCAACCTCAACTATTGATTTTTCATAAAGTCCACTTCTGCAAGGAGGAGTTAGTATCCAACTTAGTTGCAAAAATTACATAAAGAGAAAATGAGAATCCTATTGAATGATCAACAAGCACAAGAAGAGATTACCCTGACTTGTAAGTATTGGAAGAGCTGTTGGAGTAATCAGAGCAGAAAGTTTTGAGGTGTAGCTTGTTGGCCATCTCCCAAATTGGATTAACTTATTTGCCATTGACACCTTCCACCCAGCTTGCTCCCATCTATACTTGCTGGCCTGCAAATCCCATCTTTTGGATTCGTCCGCCTATCCAGTCCATCGCCTCCAATATCACTACATTCTTTATTCCAGCATCCGATAAAATCTTTGCAACCGATATTCCTGTGAGATAATCGAGTAATAATAGTAAAAAGAAGAGCATGCTGCTGCTGATGATGAAGAAGACAAAAAAGATGAGAACAACATGCCAGACATTTCTCCACCAACGATAATGACTTTTGGGCGATAATGCAGTTTAGAGTTGCAGAGGTTGTTGCCAGAAAGCCGAGCGACAAGCAGCAAGGCCATAGTGAGAATGACCTTCATCTCTCTCTCTTTCTGATCCGGATAACGTACGACGGCGATATAATTGGGAAAGTCATGTTCATAACCGCAAAATCGCCAGCATTGAGTCTAAAGAAGAAAACACTCCAAATAGGAGATGAATTTAAAACTTATGCCGAGTAATTAATGCAGCACATTGAAGACATAGGAGTCTGTTACCTTTCGAGGGATGGTGATTCACTGAATGTGGACATCGGTATCAGCAGTGCTCAAATCCTTTCTGTCAACTATCAACTATCAATGGCTAACGAACTGCCAAACACTCTCCTAGTCTAATGTGCTAGTCATCGCAATATATCTATGTAGCGGTGGCCTCATCTCTATTAAGCAACTAGTTGATGACTATATTGCTGGCAACTATGAAACGCCAAACGGTGAACCTGCAACAAGGCATATAAGTTTATGTTATCTAAGAAAATGGCTATTACTGTTTTGAAGATGTTGGAATGTTAAAATAGGAATATCTTTCCGACAGCTTGTTGGCAAAGAGCTAGAATACTTCACACCATCACTATAGATCTCTTCGGACACGTTGAATGCAGCCTCAACTATTGATTTTTCATAAAGTCCACATCTGCAAAAAGGAGTTAGTACCCAACTTAGTAACAAAAATTGCACAAGGAGAAAATGAGGATCCTATTGAATGATCAACAAGCACAAGAAGAGATTACTCTGACTTGTAAGTGTTGGAAGAGATGTTGGAGTAATCAGAGCAGAAAGTCCTGAGGTGTAGCTTGTTGGCCATCTCCCAAATTGGATTAACTTGTTTGCCATTGACACTTTCCACCCAGCTTGCTCCCATCTATACTTGCTGGCCTGCAAATCCCATCTTTTGGATTCGTCCGTCTATCCGGTTCGTCGCCTCCAATATCACTACATCATTTATTCCAACATCCGATAAAATCTTTGCAACCGATATTCCTATGAGATAATTGAGTAATAATAGTAAGAAGAAGAACATGCTGCTGATGATGATGAAGAAGACAAAGAAGATGAGAACAACATGCCAGACATTCCTGCACCGACGATAATGACTTTTGGGCGATAATGCAGCTTAGAGTTGCAGAGGCTGTCACCAAGAAGCCGAGCGACAAGCAGCAAGGCCACCGCGAGAATGGCCTTCATCTCTCTCTTTCTGATCCGGATAACGCACGACGGCGACATAATTGGAAGAGTCACGTTCACAACCGCAAAAATCGTCAGTATTAAGTCTAAAGAAGAAAAAACTCCAAATAAGAGATGAATTTAAAACATATCCCGAGTAACTAATATAGCACATTGAAGACATAGAAGTTTATTACTTTTCTAGGAATGGTAATTCACTGAATGTGGACATCGGTATTAGCAGCGCTCAAATCCTTTCTGTCAACTATCAACTATCAACTGCCAACTATGTCAACTGAACTTTACTGTGATTCCTGCCTTCTCTTCCTCCGGGCTCCAGGCTCCAGGCTCCAGGCTCCAGGGCAGATGAGAACAGCGTGATGCTCTCCGCCTCTGCGGAAGAGCTGTGAATTGGGCACCAGCACCCGCATTGTGTTTGCCAGCGACACATCCGGAGCAACGCTGCCTATGTGGCACTGCTTGCAAATTTGTCAGAGCTAGTGGTGTGCCAAGATTCGAATTTTGTTTCTCGGGATCGTTAACGCGCACGACTTTTCAAGCCACTTTGGATAAATGTCCACTACTGCTCTCGAAGCCGTTACCATTTGAATTCTTGGCTGTTTCCCGCTCGCCTATGCGGCGGAACTTCGCCTCCTCCTCCTCCGCCACCGCCGTCGCCGTTTCGAGACATTTTCGGTCGGCAATGGATGAGAAACTGAGGAGCCTTTGCTTTGCCGGCAGGCTCGCCGACGCGGTGGAGCTCTTGTGCCGGAATCGCCTCTCCTGCGTGCATCCTCAGACCTACGCTCTGCTGCTGCAGGAGAGTATACACCGCAATGCAGACAAGATTGGAAGAAGAATTCACGCCCATATGGTTTCCACAGGGTTGACGCCAGGTTTGTATCTGTGGACCAAACTGGTTATTTTCTACGCAAAACTTGGGGACTTGTGGACTGCTCGACAGATGTTCGATAGAATGCTCCCGGGAAATATTATACCCTGGAATGCGTTGATCTCGGGGTATGTGCATAAGGGATTGGAGCAACAGGGCTTGGACCTGTACTACTCCATGCGCTCGGCTGGGATTCTGCCGGACCAGTTCACGTTTGCGTCTGTGTTCCGGGCTTGTGCCAGGCTGGCAATGCTAGAGCATGGGAAGCGGGCACATGGGTTTATGATTAAGATGTGTATCCCAGATAATGTTGTTGTGAGTAGCGCACTTGTGGATATGTACTTGAAATGTAGCAGTCTTGAAGATGGTCATCGGGCTTTTGATTGGTTGTCTGAGAGGAATGTGGTGACTTGGACTGCATTGATATCAGGCTACGGGCAGCACGGGTACGCGATTGAGGTACTTGAGCTATTCAAGCAAATGATAAAAGAAGGTTTCAGGCCTAATTCTATCACCTTTCTTGCAGTTCTTTCTGCTTGCAGCCACGGAGGCCTCGCTGATGCAGGTTGGAGATATTTTAGTTCTATGATGACAGAATATGGGATCAGGCCCAAAGGGGAACACTATGCTGCAATGGTGGATATGTTGGGGCGAGCAGGGAGGTTGCATGAAGCATATGAGCTTGTCAAGATTTCACCTTGCCAGGAGCACTCGGTAGTTTGGGGAGCTTTGCTAGGTGCTTGCAGGATTCACAGCAATGTGCAGCTTCTAAAGCTTGCAGCAAAAAAGTTCTTTAAATTGCAACCAGCAAATGCAGGAAAACACATTGTGCTATCAAACACCTATGCAACATTTGGAATGTGGCAAAATGTGGTGGACATCCGCAGAAACATACAAGCACTGGGAATGAAAAAGGATCCAGCTTGGAGTTCAATTGAAATTCAGGGGGTGGTCCATACTTTCCTCGTCCAAGACAGCAATCATGATGAAAATGAGAAGCTATATGAGACCATCAAGGCACTCACTTATGCTTTAGCAGAAGCTGGATATGTTTCTAACGTGAAAGGTAATTGATCAGCAGAGGCTCAATACTGAAAGCATGTATTGCAAGTGATGCAGATAAAACAGTTACTTTACACTTTCTCTTTAGGAATTAAGCAGACTGGTGGGTAATCTCAACATATATAGTACATTGGGCTATTCTAACCTGGGAAACAGAAGAGCCTATGTAACTTATGCTCAAAAAAAGATTGCTACAGTGAGGTTCAACATATCATTTCTACACCATTCAGCTGAAAACTGCACTCTCCACAACTACTATGCTCATTAGACTAGACTCATGTTGGCTTGATTCAATAGATGATGGAGATGAGAGAGAACAGTCTTCTTGTGAGTTGGCGACATGTTCAATTTTTTCCAGGACCTCTGATATATCTGGACGATGCTCTGGCAGAAGTGATACACATTTCAGGGCAACATTAAGCAGTGGAAATGCCCACTGCTTTCCTACACTATTAACCTCTCTGTCAAAAACTTCGCCAGTCCATTCTTCCCTTACCATGAATTGTACCCATTTGGGAAGGTTTACTCCATTCATTTCTACAACTTTGCCAGTCAGCAACTCAAGCAGTATGACACCAAAACTATAAATATCACCCTCCTTTGACAGCTTTCTCTCAGGGGCTCTGTATCCACAAGGTGAATATAACAATGCCTTGCTTTGATCCATGAAACTCAGGATTCCATGTTCACCAATCAAGGGTTCTTCAGCCTCACTCAGAAAAATATTGGAAGGTTTGAGATTACCATGAACAGTAGTCTCCTTGGATGATTCTCTGGCTATGTAGTCTAATCCACGTGCAATTCCTCTCATAATGCATAGCCTTTGCCTCCAAGGGAAATCTATCTGACCTTCTGCATAACCTGCAATTCGACACAAAAGTGAGAAGTCAGATTGAATATATTTGAATGGGTGAACTCAACTTCATAAGGTATCTTACTTGACAGAAGTGAAAGGAGGCTTCCCTTCTGCTCATATCTGTAAATCAGGAGCATCTCATCTTCTGAGAAATGGTAAGCAACAAGCGGCAGAATATTCGAGTGTTTCAAGTTTCCTATCCATGTAATTTTATGTTTGAAATATTCTTCAGAGATCTTGAAATTCTTCAGTCTCTTCACAGCAAACATGGCACCATCTTTCATCCTTACCATATAGAGACTACTGTATATGTTCTGACCTTGGAGATTGGCTTCGGACTGAAGAAGATCCGCCCTATTAAATCTTTCATGTGTTTCACAAAAGAAGACAAGATCTGGTTGTCCTCTTCCTTTCTCTAAATCACCTTCTCTGTCAATTGCAAGATTCCTTACTGAACACTGCTTCTTAATTTCAACACTGTCCTTTTCTGTGGCTGGTCTGGAAGTTCTCTTGTGTATGACAAGCACAATAAATGAGAATATAGTCACTGATATAACTATCGTGATACAAGTTATAGGCCATTCGTTTGTATCCACTATTGGTTTTGCTTCACTGGTATCAGTATTTTTGTCATATGATGCTTCCCTCTTCAGAATGGTGCTACTGTTGGCTGTCCTTGGTCCCATGGATTCTGGGAACACAAACTCAATGTCTTGTTCAAAATGAGGAATTGGTCCTACGAAGTTATTTTTTGAGATGTCGAAGCTTCTTAAGTTCTTCAATTTGCTCAGAGATGCAGGTACACTTCCATGCAGCATATTACAACTCAAGTTCAAATAGGTGAGGCTGTGACAGTTTGACATCAACTCAGGTATTACTCCAGTAAGTTGATTTGTTGTCAAGCTGAGAACTTTGAGTGATGGAAGACTGCAGAGAGATTCAGCATCAATTGTTCCTCTCAGACTCAAATTATCAAGCCTTATCTCTCTTATATTAGGTAAGAGGTCATCACATTTTATACCCATCCACATGCTTGAGCACTGATTGGATAAACTTGCACCCGATTCTATCTTTAGCAAATTATCAGGATCAATAACCTGTAAGAAACGGATTAAGGACTTACTTTCTGACAAAGAAGTACCTCTGCAGGCTCCTGTGAAGAGAGTAATGATGGCAATGCACAAGGTGAATGGAAATCCTAGACTTGAACCACTTCTTAATGACCTCATTGCCATTCTGGACTATTGAAATTTCGTAAAGTGCATGCTGAGGATATATAGTGTTTGCAGAAGGGGATTCCTAGGCAAATGCATATGCTCTTTTGTTTGGCATGCCGGGTATTGGTGTCTTTCTTCATAGATTCCAAGGTTCCCTTCTCTATAGACCGACATTTCCAATGTTATGGGATGTGATGACTCATTTCTTGATGTTCTATCATATCAACATCTTTGAAGGCGTAATATATTCAGTAAAAGATTATGCAAAAAACTGCCATTGTTCAAGGCAGAAGCCAGTTTTTGTAGTGTTGAAAATAATTTAGTTTATTATGTGGGGAGCAGAATGTCCATCAACTGGGCAGTTATATATCTCAAGTTTATATTGAATAGCTGCTAAGCAAAATAGACGAGAAAATGACGTACCTCATCTAGATGAAGGAATCTACAGAATGTTTGAACCTTGTTTGGTGGGTGGAGCAGCTCTGAATAATCTACAGTGATGATCATATCATATACTTCAATTGCTAATCTTTGAGTTTTCCTCGGGAAACATGGATGACATATTTGATAAACTACAGACTTCCTACTGATCTGAAATTGTAATCATATCCAAAATATTCACATATATGATGCGGTACTCGATGAATTCACAACAATGTAACAACATGTTATTACTTCATGCTTCAGTCGTTTACTTCTTTGGCTTGCTGTTGATTTTTTCAAGCTTTATTTCTTTGATCAATTTTAATGAATTGATAATGTTCATACAGAAATGATCTGTTTTGATGTTGGCTAACGGAGAGAATTCATGTTTTTTTTTTTACTTTTTACAGCTCTCAGGAAAGAAAAACAGCAGAGAAAAAGGCCCCCTCGTATTTGCCTACCATGAGCTGTTTTGTTCATCCCGAGGCATGATGGAGGGCTTTCAGGATGACATCATGCCACCATCTCTCTCTCTTCCTCCCGATTAACGGATTTCTTCGGCTCAATCGTGCGAGCCGAGGCATTTATCGATTCCATTCTTTTTGTCCATCTTTCCCTCCAAAACCCTAAAAACCCTAGAAAAATTTTCCCTTCCATGTGGCCAACCCCTCCTCCTTCATCCAAAACCGTAAAAATCCCGCTTTCCACTAATTTATTAATTCATTCATAAACGCAGATGCACTGCATCTCGAACGGGATGAGATCGCTGCTGCAGTCCGTTACCCACCAGCCTCCTCCTCCTCATCTCCTTCCATTCCGGCTTCAGACCCAGTCCTTCCTCTCCTCCAAAGCACCCCTCCGTCCTCTCTTCTTTCCGGCTAAGAATAATTCCAAACGGCTTTGTTCTCCCAAACTCTCCCTCATCCCATCCAGGTCCTGCACCGCCGCCGCCGCCGCTGCAGGTGGCCCGACCCAATCCCTCTCGGGAGAAATCCACGTTATCCTCGGCCCCATGTTCGCCGGCAAAACCACCGCCCTTATCGACCGCGTCCAGCTCGAATCGAATCGCGGGAGGTACATTCGGGCCTGCCCCCTTTCTCCGCAGAAGAGTTCAAACTAAAAAACGCTTCTTTTCTTTTCTTTTTTCGTGACAAGAAATTATTTTTCTTACTTTGCAGAAGAGTGGCGATGATCAAGTCGAACAAGGATACTAGGTATGGGCTGGATTCTATCATCAGCCATGACGGCTTTAGGATGTCGTGCTGGCCTCTATCTGAGCTCTCCCTGTTCAAAGCTAAGATTGGTGAAAATGAGTATGATGAGGTTTGTTGCACCTGATATCATTTTTAACTGCTATTTTGCTTCCCCTGCTGCTCTTTCTTATTGTTCTTTATTAAATATACCTGCTTTGCGGCACTCTTTGTTCTTGTGGTTGTTGATCCCGGAGATATCACGTATGCAGTGCAGGAACTAGCTTCTATTGTACATTGCCAACATCTTGATCCAATGCTTTCAGCATTTTCATACAGGAGGATAGTTGTTTGGTACTATTGAGTTTTCTTGCTTCTGAAGTTGTAATTTCTAGTCTAGTGAGGAGATTAATTTAGTAGTCAGCAGGGCTTGAAGCACCTTTCTTGGTCTGGGATTTTTGTTATGTGTCATGTTACTGCTTTAATGGTGATATAACAATCGAGTAAGCTCTTTTTCTTGAATTTACCCATGGTTGGGGAAAAATGTTCATTATTTGCATTTTTTTTTGAGAAAAATATGTGCGCCTTATTTCCACTATGGCAGCTTAAATTGCAAAACTAATATCATAAGTTGTAACTTACTACCCTTCCTGCACACCATTTAAGTTTTCTAAATATAACTTGCTAACTGGAGCACTGAGGAAAAATTTTAATGTCATTTCACATGATGAACACCTTGTTCTAATACGTGGTCATACCAATGTTCCATGTAAAATATGTAAACTGAGATGTTCTGGTTTCTGTAGATGTCTTTTTGCTTGAGTATAGCTCAATTATACAGTACAAATCATAGCTCATTTTGCTTGTGAATTTCTTGGTCCACTGTCTCAATGATTGTATATCCTTTGGAATGCTTTAGAAATAAGTGTCATACTGCAGTTGTTTGCTGCTAATTGCTAAACATTTTACCAATCAAGTCAGATACAAACTTGTTTTTTCATTTTGCTAGTTTTTTTCTTTTATTTGGAGAGCTCACTTAACTTGTGCACCAGAATTTTAATCCTCTGGTATACTGCCTTTCAGTGGTTGCTGTTGTGTCAATACTCAACTGTTATAGTTTGTCAATCTACTTCTTTGGCATTCTTCAGCAAAAGTATTGCATTGTAAAATAACAGAGTATTTTGCAGGGCCTTTTGCAATTCGTATTTGAATACCATTCTGATCTTTGGAGATAGTCTTTTGTAATATATCCAACAAGAGGCCTATCAAGAAATTCCAACAACTTGTTTTTCTTACTTTTTCTCTGGTTGAGAATATTCTCATAAATCCTTCTTCGGTCAAAATTACCAACCATCAATCTGATTGTCTCCTGCTTTAGCCTTGATTTTCAACATGTCTCCTGGCTTCAAATTTATAATTCATGTCTTTGTAATTTTGAAATCAGTTGGCCTATTCAAGAAATCAATTTCATCAATTGTTGTCAGCCTTCTGAAGATCCTTGATTCATTTTTTGACTGATAAGCCAATGCAAATACATCCTACTGTTGATACTGATTCTTGTGCAAAACCAACATGGTGAAGGGTATGATCCTGCACTCCAATTTCTGAGCAACAGTCCAACAAAAGCATGTAACAGAAAATGGCTTAGCTCATAAAATTACTCATGATGGCATAAAACTTATGTCCTGGCATGCTTTTCTTTTGTCCAGTGTTATGACATACTTCTGCTTCACCTTCTCTAATTATGTTCAAGGAAAGCAAATAATGAGCTGGGTACATATTCCAATTATGTTGATCTGAGATTGGTAAAGTTTTTCTAGTGATTTTCCTTCCCATAACCTTATCTCAAGATCTCAAGGTGGAAATCAGTGTTGCCTTGGTGTTAAACCTTTAATATGTGAATGTCAATGCAATTCTTATTTGCAGCATGCTGTATTCAGTTAACTCTGGGTTTTGAGGTCCCTTGATTTACTCTTTTCTCTTCTTGTTCAAGCCTTCTATTCTCATTTTGGATCTGTATGTGTGATCAGCTTGGACAATGGTTTCCTTTTCACTGCCCTTTCTGTCCTACAACTCATCTAGATGTCTCCTCTTTTACAAATTTGAAGACTACTAATATTTGGTTATATATGATTTTCCTTTTCATACATGGTCTTCTTTATTTAAGCAAAGCTATAACAGATTGAAACAGGTTTTGTTTAAACATGCATGATATTAATTTGGAACATGTGGTTGCAGTTGGACGTAATAGGGATTGATGAAGCTCAATTTTTTGGGGACCTTTATGACTTCTGCCGCAATGCTGCTGATCATGATGGGAAGACTGTAATTGTTGCAGGCCTGGATGGTGACTATTTGAGGTACTTCTGAATGCGTATTTTCATTTGGAGATTGCAGAACCCCTGGGGACATTTGGACTCAGAATATTTTAATATCTGAGAATCCACCCTTTCCCTTGAGTTTTTATTTTGTAGCTGGATCAATTGATCTGTCAAGAGGTGTATCATCAAATCGCCAAATAATTCCAGCATATCTGCAGCCTCATCAAACAAAACCTTTTGCAGGAGGAGCTTTGGGTCAATTCTTGATCTTATTCCGATTGCTGATTCTGTGATAAAGTTGGCGGCACGATGTGAGCTCTGTGGCCAGCGTGCGTTTTTCACCTTGAGGAAGACTGGAGAAACCAAAACCGAACTCATCGGTGGGGCAGATGTGTACATGCCTGTCTGCAGGCAGCACTACGTGAATGGACAAATTGTTTTTGAAGCTACCAGAATTGTATTGGAAGCTCAGAAGATCAGTGTCTGATTTTGCGTCTGGTACACAGTGCTAGTTCCTTGAGGCCTACATCATGCTTGTAGAACCTCTGGAGGGATGTATTACTTCGGGGAGAGCCTCCAAAGGCCAATACTCTCAAATAGCTCCTGTACCAAGCTAAATGTGCTCTGAATCTTCTAAAGGCTCCTGGTCTTGGCAGACTGTGAGAGCTAAATGTTATGAAAATTGTACCGTATGAAATTGGAATTGTTTGGTCAATTATTTTATGAATGAAACTAGATTGGCAATGAAGCTTCTGTAAAATAGTCTTGCAAACGGAAAAACTGGATGCAGTGGAAAGTTAGAAGATTTTTATTTGTTCTTTCCTGCCAGCAAAGCAATTTTCTTTTCCGGTCTAACAATTGTTTGTGCATCTGGAGACCCAAAATTCCAAGTGCGATGGCTGAGAACCACCAAAATCAACATAGTAGATATAAGAATACAACACAATTATAGTGAACTCAATCCAAGTATATTTGACACATAACAAGAATACATATATGAATTCAGTGGTTCCTTCTGTTTCTGGTGTGCAAGATGCCCATGGTTAGGAAAAAAGCCAAGCCAAACAAAAAGACAAGGCATTGTTGTCATGTCATAATACCATTAGGAGATAATCTACTCTTAAAATGTGGATATCAGAGTGTTTGCAATTGTGCCATTCGATAGAACAGATTTCAAACAATTTCTGAGACTTGAGCAAATAGAAATAGGTAGTCACAATAAAACAAAATCTTCCCACCTTTCACGAGTTGCGTGGTGTAAAAGGATAAAAGCAAACTGCGTGGAGAGAGACAGAGCAGAGAAACAATTACTAACATAAACCTACAGATCCAACCAAAATCTATAAAAGATGCAAAAGCTATGCACAGTTGCTGTATCAAACGCTAAGAACAAACTCAATGTATAATCACTGCGACTCAGAGTGGTAGGTAGAAGGACGAGGAGGAGGCTCCACTGTTGTCATCGACATCAAGTCCGTGGAAGAAGGGATCCTGAAGAAGCTCTGAAGCTGAGGGGCGATTCCTGGGCTTCCCCAGGCAGCGCTCGATGAAGGCCCTGACGTCAGGGTCCTTCACCTTGGCCAGGGCAGCTGGCTGCACCCCAGCGGTAACCTTCTTGTAGATCTTCGCGATGGAGTTGCACTCTTCGTACGGGATTTCATTTGTCACAAGCTCAAGAACGCACATGCCAAAGGAGTATATATCCACCAGCTCAGTGTACTCATTCTCGTAGAGCTCCGGCGCCATGAACTCTGGCGTCCCAAGCACCGAATGCGCCAAGTGGCTGTTCCCAACTACCTTCGCCAGCCCAAGGTCGCCGATCTTCACCTGGCCAAGATGGCCATTGATGAAGACGTTGCTGCAATTGAGATCCCGGTGGATGATGTTCTGTTCGTCGTGCATGTACTGCAACCCCCGGAGGATCTGGCGCGCCCACTTCTTAAGTGCCATAATGGAGACGTGGCGGTGCCGCCTGCGGTACTGCCGGAGATCACCGGACGTGCAGACCTCCGTTATGAAGTTGAGGGTACCCTGCTCCTCGTCAACCCAGACGCTGTACAGCGCGATGAGGTGCTCGTGACGCAGCTTCCGCAGCAGGCGTGCCTCAGAGAAGACCCGGTGCAGCATGTCCTCGTCGTCGATAAAAGTGCGCAGCCGCACCTGGTTCCAGGCCACCTCGATCCCCTCCATTTGGTCGAAGGCCATGTACACCTTCTTCATGGAGCCGGCGCCGATGAGCTCCTTGTAGCGGCCGTACCGCCCAGTAGGGTCTATCTCCACGAACGGCTCGGCTTCCTCGTCCTCCAGGTTCGGCTTCACCAGCGGCATGGCTCTGCTCTCGCCGATCGATTCAGAATCCCAAACCAATGAATCAAAATCGCTTCTTTAGTCCAGAAAACGAGATTTTTTCTGCGATCATTCGAATCAGAGGGAGGAGTAGAAACAGATGACGAGGAAGTAGGAAGTTTAGGCTTCCATCAAATATCTGGTATTCTGGTTGTCTTCAAATTCGTGATCCAAGGGTCCACTGCGAAACAGAGAATTCGCAAGAAAACGAAAACCCTAACATGCGCTGAAACCCTAGAAAATCAGAAAGAAGAAGAAGAAGAAAAGAAACAGAGGAGGAGGCATTGAAGAAGATTATCGCCGGAAACGACGAGAGAAGAAAAAGGATTAAAAAAATCTTGTTGCGCGAGCGCCGAGGTGGAGACTCGAGACGTGAGAGAGAGAGAGAGAGAGAGGGACGGAGAGGTGCGGCACACGAGAGAAGATGAAGCTTTTATAGTTTATAGAGACGGAAGTCGTCGCCTTCTGCCCTCCCCGCGCAAAAGTAAAACTCGGACTTCGATCCGATCGGAGACTCGTACTCGGATAACAATTCTCGGCCAGCTCGGCCCAAATTGAATTGGTTAATCAGCTGTTTGGCGCAGTTAGGTTTTTAATATCCACCGCACGATGAGAGTATATCCAACGGCGAAGAAGCCATCACTCTCTTATGTATACCGACCGCGCATCAGATCACGGTTTCAGCATCCAGGGTTTGGTTTTGCTGTGGCCGTCCGTGTCTCGTCCGTCGTTGTTGTTTCTTGTTCTTTCTTCTCTCTTTGTTGCCGGTTGGATGATGGAGAGATCGACTCCTGAAGCTTTTTTTTATTAGTTTCCTTTTTATTATTTGATGCGTATCTGAATCCCATTTTTTCTGATGAATTTGTGAGTGGCCGACGAGGAAAACCGATACGAAAAACACCATCTTTCGGGACTGATTGGCTTCTTCCTTGAGCAACCATGCTTTCATTCTGCAATTCTGAGGCTGCCTTTTTTCTGTTTTCTTTTTTCTTTGTATGAACCAAAATGTGATCCTTTTTATTGTTTCTCCCTAATATCGGGTGTTATTTTCGTCTTGGAAATTAATTAGTAGTCGGCCGGTAATGAATTTTTGCGTAATAAAAACACCATCTTTCGGGACTGATTGACCGTGGCATGGTGCAATTCTGCAAAGTAAGGCTGTTCAGAACGAGTAAAATTCAACGGGACTATTTTTTTTGAGGAAAAATTTAAATTTCGCAAATTAAAATTTTGAATTAATTTTTTATTTCAATGATTTTGATTTTAAACAAAATTAGCCGGAAATTAAAGTTTATGAAAAATATTTTGTATCACATGAGTTACACATAAATATTTTAGAAATACTAAATAATTAGATTTTTTTTAAAATATCCAACTTTTTTTTATAATTAATCTTTAATTTTTTAATAATTTAAATTTCTAGATATTTAATATTATTTTAATAATTAAAATAATGTATATATTTAATTTATTCTTAAAATATAAAATTAACACTAAGCGAGTAAAACAAGCATGTCTCGAATGTGTTGACAGAGCCCAAATTTGAAATCGGTTTTGATTTGCGTAGCCCCCTCGAGAATTTGATCTGCTAAATCATCTTCTCGTCGTCTTATATAAAAGAGAACCGTAAAAAGAACCATCTAGAACTCTAGACAATGACCACTCCGATGCTCAAATTGGTATAGAGACCAATAATATGAGTAGAGTGAGAATTTGGGTATCAATCCATACCTCTTTAGAGATGAGGTTATTTATAGTGTTGATCGCATCAAACTTTCGTGATTTGCAATACCATGATCTTAGTCGAACTTCTTGTGATAGATGGTCTCAAACCCCAGATCTTTCAGAATTTATTCCCAGATTCAAACTTGAGGTATTTAAGTTTAGTAGAATCTTGATTTAGATACACTATCGTGGGAACCAAAGTTCGAATAGCTCGATGTAACAGCAAACCGAGTTCCATGGTTCTAAACCGAGGTGCGCCTTTCCTTGGGCAACTTAGTCTCCAATCCATCTCTGTACTCAATCATCATCATCGCTTAACCTCAATGCTAAGTTAGATCAAACTTTCCTATAGTTCGATGTCTTAAAAAACTTTACCTCGGGTCGGCTAGTCCATTTCCGGATCTCGACCTTAGAGTCGGTTCACATTGATTTTTCCTCAGATTTATATATATCATCAGTGCCCCTCAAACTCGAACACTGAAGTATACATACTCTGGGTTCAAGGTTTCATTTGTATGTTCCCACCTCAAATGGTTTGCCAGATATTTTTTTTTTTTGAAAGCATGTGGTTGCTTTTATTTAATGTGTCGTGTCATTTTCATCATAACGACAAGTGTTTTCAAGATGCTACATCTCATTAATGGTGGGTTGCTTGGAGATGTATAATGGATGCTCACTACATGTACTGTGAGATTTGTACCTCGGCTTGAAGCGAACTGACACTTTGGCTGTAGTTGCAACCTCGCCACGTCTCTCCCGAGATTCGCACCTCAACTCGAAACAACACGACGATTCAATGATGGCAGCGATCTTGCCACGTATTGACAATTGGAAGATTTTAGAGGACTATACATTCGGGCCCACAAGCTATGGTTCTGTTTTCTTCCGCCCGTGGCTTTCGAGTTCAAGTATCCCGTCGTTTTAGTTTGAGTTCTTCGGCGATCTCCATGGCCAACAACTAGCAATCCTCCACCTACAACGTCGTTGCTTCAACCATCGTCATTCCTCCCATTCCCAAGTCCATTGTGGTAGCCATACCGGCTATAACGACGCCCAACACCTCTCCCAACACATCTTCTTGAGCAATCGCATTTGCCCCCCGACCTATAGGAAGCTTATCATCTTATCGCTCAAGTATGTCAACTATCTCGAGGCTTTACTCACTTAGTTTGTTCTTTTTTTTGAGCTACTTGAACGGCCGAGTTTTTGTTGTCACTCTCGGGACCTTAGACTTAATCCTCTTCCGATTTAGCAAACTGTATAATTTCGGTCATAATTTGTCGATCATTGAAGACGTAGAAGTAACTCCAAGCTTCTGAAAGTAGTGGTAATTCGGTTCTCCTTTTTTTTATTTTAATTCTGATAGGTAATCTGAGTCTTCCTTATGTTCGAGTCTAGTTAACCGAATATACTCTTCAAGATAAGAGGATTGAACATTTGGTACAAGTTTTCAACTTCCCAAACAGAACTGAAGTTGGCTTATGGGGCTCAAACGTAGATAGCTCTATCCTTGGGATGAGTTCGGATATGCCTTTACGACATTCTGGAAGATGTTTGAGGTCGGACTTTGATACCCCATAGATGCATTTATTTTGGGGGTGTTGGCCAATCTTGACCTCGCCCCAAATTAACTAGTCCCAAATGCTATAGGAGTTATCATAGCATTCCAAGTCTTGGCTATGGAAAAGGGCTATGTGCTGATAGTAGAGATGTTCTAAGATGCATTCCCAGTGGGGCAAAGCTCGAGCTCAGATCGATGGTGGTACCTTGTGCCGAGGAAAGCTATTTGGGACCAACCCTTCATCTATACATTTTTAAAAAGATCATCCAATAAGAGTCTTCTCTCGAGAGGACTCAAATTTTTTAAACAAGTGGGGCTAGCCTTTAGAGCATAGGAGACCTCCTGAGGTATCTCCAAAAGTTCGTCAACTCCTCTCCTCTTGGTCGTTCGAATGGCACAAGATCTTATTAGCTCCAAGGTGGACAAGCAAGAAGAAACTATGTGCCTTCAACTTTTTAGTTGCCTGGGACTCAGGTAGGTTACTAGTAACCCCGATTTAGGCATTTAGGCATATATGGCTACTATGTGCAAGATTACTCTAACTGTCACTTTGGTTTGTCTTACAAATTTGAGCTAGATTGCTTTTATGAACCAAGCTCTATAACAATGAGCCAGTGCTCCTTAGGTCGCACCACCTCACCCCCCTCGAAAGACTAGGAAAGCTGAGGACGAGGGGGAAGGTCCTTCCAAGGTGTCCACCCCAACTCGCAAGGAGAAGAAAAAGAAGCATGCTTTTACCTCGAGGGTCGATGGTGTTTCCGAGGGTGCTTCTAGCTCCACGGGGTCAGAGAAAAAGAAGAAAAAGAAAACTAAGGCCCCCAAGGGTGAAGGTGGCAGTTCTCAGGTAGAAGGCAGTGAGGAGGGGAGAATAAGGAAAGAGAAGAGAAAAAAGAGTCTGAATCTTCTTGCTTCGGGAACCACCCCTGCAGAAGGACTCGCCGAATCCCCTCCTGAACTTACTTCCATACTTGGAGAGGTTCAATGTGAGGTAGTGGACGTTCCCTCTATCTCCCCTTCTCTGCATCCAAAAGTTCAAATGATTGCTCTGAGCCCCCAAGTGGTAAGGAGAGCTGAGAAGGAACCCACTTGAAGGGAGGGCTCGGAGGACATGTTTGATCCGAACTCTCATATAGCTCGGATGCTGCCTATAGAGTTGTTTCTCAGTGGAGAAAATATTGCCTGTGATGTAAGACCATCTCAGTGACTTATCTTTAAATTTTAATGGCCTTCGTGTAATTTCTAACTTTTGGTTCGGATTGCAAATGGTTGAGCTCTTCCATCATGCTGAGAGATTTTATCTTGAGGCAAAGAACCAAGTAGTCTCATATCAAGAGAAACTAGCCACTATCAAGGCCTGCTCTGAGGCCTCACATCTTGAGATTGACTTCAGCTTGAGATCGCCTCTGAGCGTGAGGCCAAGATGAAGGCCCTCGAAGAGAACGAGAGGCTCCCGAAGTCCCGAGCTGCTGATATCCTGAAGGCCCAGGAAGATGCTTTGATTGCCTTTCGGGGGAGTCAAGAGTATGAACTCCTCCTTTAGAACACTTGAGTAAAAGCAATTCAAGAGTTTAAAGAATCTGATGAGTACCTGAGAGAGGTGGGTCATCTCAATGTCGAAGCCTTTGACGACGAGTATCTGACTTGCTGTGATATGGTAATTCGTAACTCGGCAAATGCAGACTTCAACCCAAGGGCATTGGGGACCGAACTGTATGACGTCGAGCATATTGAAAGGATCTGAAGGGAAATGAGTGCGTTGATGAACCCCCTACTTGATGATGACTATCAGCTTCCTTATGAAGACCCTTCAAGTGTGACTTCAGAGTTCTCTCTTCGCTCCTCTGAGGAAGAAGGTGGCTTGGCCGATGCTTCTATCCCCCCGAAGCAACCTTAGTGAAGTTCTCTTTGTAGCTCAAACTTGGGCGTTTTGGATGTAGCAGTCTTCTATTTTACTAAATTCCTTTTATAGCTCGAACTTGGGTATTTTGAATGTAATAGTCTTTCATTTAATGAAACTTATCTTTCTTTTCAAGTGTTAGTTCAGTGCATAATGAGATAAAATTTCCTTAATATTCCGAGTTTACATCCTTGGTTCTAAGATGTCCTTCTCTTCCTTTCATATTTGTGAGAAAATCAGCCAAGTCTTAGTTCGACAACTATCTTATATAGGCCAAACAGTTTGATACAGACGTCGACAAATGCTTCAATTTAATAGCGGATCTCTTTAGTTCAGGTGTTTTGATATCTTGACCTATGTCTTTGGGAAATTCATTACTCAATGTGATGATTACGTCTTACCCCTTCGATTCTCGTATTTGTATTTTTACAAGCCAAATTTCACTTCAATGTTCTTATGGTATCTGATTTTGAGGTCGATATATTTGCGCCCGACGCACTAAAGTTGTTGTACCTTGGAGCTTAACAGGCCAAGGACTTTGAGCCTTGGCAAACCAAAGACATCGTGTATCGAAAGTCATTCGTATTTTGGCCTATTATAGTCTCTGTGGCTCTAGGAACTGAGGCCTTCGTACTTTGGCAAACTATGGTCTTTGCATTTTGGCAAACTGAGGTTTTGTATATCTCAGTGGACTGAGGTCTTACCAAGATCTTTGTGCCTCAATAGATCAAGGTCTTTGTGCCTCAGAAAATCGAGGTCTTTATGCCTTGACAAATTGAAATCTTTGTGCTTTAATGTACTAAGGCCTTTGTCTCTAGATGGACCCAGGGATTTGTGCCTCCGATGGACCTAGGTTTTTATGCATCGGTAGCATGAGGTCTTGGTGTCTCAGTGAACCGAGGCCTTTATGCTTGGGTGGACTGGGGTCTTTGTGCCTATGCAGATCAAGGTCTTGGTGAGATCGAAACTAATACTATACTAGAACTTTTTTTAAAGATAAGAAGGATAAATTTTATTTTAAAAATAAGGCTTAAAAATAGAATCTTCTCAGGTTGTCAATATATCACATCCTTGGAAGGGCTTTACCATCCCCATATTCCAGCTTGTATGCTCCTAGTCTTACAGCTCGAGCGATTCCATACGAGTCTACCCATGTTAGTGATAGCTTGCCCGAATCTTAGTCGCCAAGTTTAGCTTAACGTAATACCCAATCCTTTGACCTAGCTCTCTACTATGAACTCGAGTATTGTAATATCGAGTCACTCGTCATTGGTATTCCACAATCCTTGTACAAGACTTTTTCCCAAGCTTTCAATACCAGGTCTTTTTTTGCTCTGAGACTTTTCTCATTTGCCTGAGGGCCATAGGTCATAAACCGAAGTGAGGTGAGGCTAACTTCTATAGGAATATTCGACTATTTCAATCCCGTAAGCAAATAAGAATGGTGATTTACCTATTGGGATTTGAGCGGTCGTACGATATGATCATAGAAGATAAGGTAGTTCTTCGACCCAACCCATTGGCCTTCTCTAGACATTTATCTATCCCTGTAAGAAAAGTTTGGTTGGTTACCTCGGCCAGCCTA
The DNA here is from genome assembly GCA_005019695.1 of Trichopus zeylanicus subsp. travancoricus. NCBI lineage: Eukaryota > Viridiplantae > Streptophyta > Magnoliopsida > Dioscoreales > Dioscoreaceae > Trichopus > Trichopus zeylanicus. The sequence goes on from RXID01014359.1 coordinate 540,494, forward strand.
TTTGACTGTGGGTGTGCAATTAAGGTAAATTTTTGCTTGATGTGTAGAGTATTGCAATAATCAGTGAATCTCGAGCTATCAAATTGTCTCCTATTATCTGTGACAATGGCATAAAGTAATCCAAATATACAAATTATTTTTCCACCAAATAAACTCTCGAACCTTTTTATTTGTGATAGTAGCAAGAGGCTCAACTTCCAGCTACTTAGTAAAATAGTCGATAGTAACTATTAAAAATTTTCTTTATCCCGAAACTGGGGGAAGTGGACCAAATATATCCATTTCTCATTAATCAAATGACCTAACTGCTTGGGTTTGCTGGAGTTTTTAGGAATGTCTTTACCTGCTTATTATTTATCCCAAGGTTAATTTGAGATAATGTCTACCATGAAGGTAAAATTGTAGTAAAAATAGTAATTTTTTTGTTAATTTTAAACGTCCAAACTTCATGGTTCAGATACCCAAATATAGCAGAAATAACTCTATAATTTCTGATAGCTTCGGACATTCAAACTCCAAGATCAGATATCCGAAGTTTGAAAGTTGTAACTTTTTAAAAAATTCATACCAGTGTTCTGTTGTCCAACGAGTTGGTTAGATGTCCAAAGTTGCACATTTTGGACATCTAAATACTATGATCAGGTACCCAAAGTTGTGACATTAGTTTCAACAGTTAGTAAAAATTTGACCGCTAGAAGGTTTTGAACTTCCGAAGAAATATAGTTTGAATGTTTGAACAAGGTAAAACATAGCTCAACGGTTATATCTCTTATCAACGATTATATAAAGGCTTGAGACTTCTTTGCTCAATAAGAGAACAAACTTTCAATATCTTTAGAGTAAGTATCCTCCTCCCAAAGTCTTCTAACCATAAGAATGCTCTTAATCTTCTAATTTCAAGTAAATTTTCGATTTTTCTTGTACTCATCTTGAAAGACTTTATAGTGAGCTTCAAATGTATCTTCTTTTTTTTTTCCTTTTTTCACTTGTAAATACTCCTACGTGTTAAGAGTGTGAGTGTATAATCACCCTAATGGAGCGATGGGTGTAACTTCAACCAAAGAAAGTGAGACTTATAATTTGTAAATAGATGTAAATGCGTGATTTCGTTTTAAGATGCGACATCACTAATGGAGTAATTGAAATCCTCAAAAGAGAGGCAGGGGTCGTGGAGTAGGAACAGTTGGTCTTCAAACCACGTAAAAAATCACTATGTATTCTTTTCCTTATTGTGTTATATTTTTATAGCACTTGTCATTGAGAAATATATATGAGATTGTTTGTAAAGGTGCTTACATGATCAATAATCTTTCGAACCATCATACACCTCGTATAGAGAAGGACAAAACTTCGGTTGTATTGGAAAATAGGTAATCTTAGAAATGAAGAGAGTATCATACCTCATAAAACTAGAATGAACGGGAGTGCTCGACACTCTCAACATCGCTTGCGAGCCATCTTCCTTTGTCTGAGGCTCGGCTTGCATAGGTATGGCATGTAGCCTTGTCAGCCGGATCATAATTGGGATCACATCACACATAACCCCTTGAAGCTTGGTGCTAATAAGAGGTTTCCACAGAAGGATTTCGATAGCCCTATTAATGATTCCGGCTATAGTTTAGTTGGCCGAATGCTTGTAGGTACGGTTCATCGTGTAAGCTTGGGGCTCATTTTAATGTGAAACTTGAGGTTGAGAGTGGAGATTATGCATCATCTAAGCCTGAGCTTCCAACATCTGCATCATTCACTGAATCGTCGCGGTCAACGCTTGAAACTCTTGCCGACTCACCAAGTCAGGAGGATGGTTGAAGAAGGGGGATGGTTGAAGCCGATAAGTAAGCCAAGTTGGGCTACTGGTTGAGTCACACAATTTTACTGGCATGGGAGCGGTTAGCCCCCTAGGCTAATTCCTAGATATCGACGCCCTTATTATCGGCGGCATAATTGAAAATTTTTTTAAGATATGATTAAGAGAAAATGACAAAATAGATCTCAATGAAAGCACTATTATTTATGAAGCTCAAATCTGAAATCGGCTTCAATCTGTGTACCCCTTGAGACCTTAATCCGCTAGACCATCTTCTTGCCGCCCTGCACAAAAGAGAACCGTGAACAGGACCGATAAGAGCTCTCCGGCGATGACTACTCCGATGCTCAAGTTAGGATAAAGGCCAACAATATAAGAGAACAATGGGTATTTGGGTAATCCATACCTCTCTAGAGATGGAGCTATTTATAGTATTGATCGCATCAAAATTTTGTGATTTACGGCACCGTGATTTTAGCCGAGCTTTCCATAATAAATGACCTCGAACCCCAAATCTTTCGGGATTTATTCTCAAATTCAAACTTAAGATATTTAAGTTTAGTAAAATCTTAATTTACATACACTACTGAGAGAATCAAGGTTCGGACAACTCGGCATAATGGCAAAACGAGTTCTATGGTTCTGAACCAAGACACACCTTTCCTTAAACAACGTAGTCTTTTATTCGTTTTTGTACTTGGTGATCATCATCCCTTAACCTCAATGCTAAGTTAGATCTAACTTTCTGAAATTCAATGTCCTAGAAAACCTTGCCTCAAGTCAGCTAGTCCATTCTCGAATCCCCACCTTAGTCGGTTCACGCTGATACCAGAATGATTTTTGAGAGAATGGAACATTGGGTTTGAGGTATAAAATGCAACACTATTAACAGAGGAAACACAAAGGAAATTAAGAAAGCTGAAATCATATTATGTCCAGTTCTAGTTCATTTTGTAATTGTTTTTTTTGTGAAAGAAAACTCGAAATACTGTTGGATAGAAATCAAATACAAACAGTTGACATCAACTACAACTGCACAGTTTGATCAACCTGTTCTGTTATCCTTAGTTTTCGCAAACTCCTGAAATTACCATCCCTCTTTCAACATCCTATTTATCTCAAGGATATATTTCCCTTCTTTGTATTTCTGGCTTTCTTCATAGGCTTTCTCCTGCACCAGAGAAAACAGTGGATGCTCATTTATCATTTTTCTTTCACATGTAAAACAGGCATACAACAATATTTTAATATCATGCCACACATGAATGACTTACAAAACTCCTCATCAAGACCATGAATTGGCTACAACCTAGAAGGCAAGTGTCATCCAGAATGATCACTATTTCACTTGATTCTTTCAAAGTTCTCCTGAGATTTTACACTTCAGATTCATTAATCAATACCCACCCATGAAATGTACTCAGGAAGATGGGAATTAATTATGGTTTTACGTAATTATTGTCACCAAAGCATAGTTCGAACCTCTAACACGAAATGTCGCTGGTTGGAAAGAACTGCTTCAATTTCCATAGGCTTTGCTAGGTAGACAGTTGGGACAGCATAGGATGATATTTACATCTATGCTTTAGAGAACATGTTTCTCAGACCAACTGTTTTTGAATGACAATGTCACACTAGCAGTATAACCAATTCCAACTAAATCTAGACAAAAGATAATAATAGTAAAACGGATGGCATAACTTGGAAAGATCTGAACTTTTAGGAAGGTTTTGCTCTTGAAAGTTGAAACAAAGTGCTTGATAACTAAATGTTCTGCCATATCCCCTAAAACCCTAGCTCTTCTAGTAAAGAGATGTCTGTCACGTCTGGGGCTGTAAAAGAACCAAACCGCCCAAATCTGACCAGATTCAGCTTCAGTTTGAAATTCTTGAGGCCTGGTTCCAATTTGGCTTGAGTTTGAATTGAACTTCAAGATCCTAGGTTGAATTTGTTTTGGTCCACAGTTCAAACTTCTTCAGGTTAGATTTGGAAATGTTTGAATTTAGATTACTTCAAATCCAAAAATCAGAAAAAATAAGCTAGACTACCTTGACAATACCAACTAACTAATATGCTCATACATAACATATACAATAATCATGGTGTATAATGTGAACATTGTAACATATCAACTCTTCACAAGGAAACAGTAGCTCATCCTAACTTACATATCTCCAACCAATTATTTGCTGGCAACTGGAACAGTAGATGTCATTGACAGTGTGCAATCCAGTCAGCAGTTGCCGTTCCTCATTGGGTCCTAGACAAATATTGACCCTGAGATTTCAACAATTAAATCAGAATAGAGGTTTATAAGCCAAACAAATCTAACATCTGAAAATATTGCATAAGAACCTCAACTTTTGCAATAAATAGAATATAGCCTGCCTTGCAGGATCTGTTAAATATATCTGCAGCACAAACTGCAGAAAGACATGAGCCTTTAGGACAAGTGAAGAGCTATGAAAACATGAGATAAAGCTCATATCCAATAGGCTAACCTAAGGAAAGAAACTTAGTCTTAAGGTTAAATATCAACATGGTCTGCTTAGCATATAATCTTCTTGGTGAGAAATATCGACATACATCACAACATTTGTTTGATGGGATACCAATCCAACCATACAAAAGCATGCATATACACAATCAGTATAAGAAAAAAGTATATCAACCAACCGTAGGCAAAAACACAATTAAATCAAATCATCGGAACCATGAAGGCTAGCCAAGCATCCAAGAATTCATTACAAAACATAAATCCTTTAGCATCAGCATGTAATATAAATCATACTCAATATGCAATAAATGGCAAGGATTGGTTCTTCACTGTTATCTATTTGTCGAAAAGTTTAAGTAGCTAACTTCTGTTTGATGTACCAAAAGGAAAAAAACTTCTGTTTGGCTATACGCCAGAATGAGAATATGTTACAGCGGCAAGATTAGAGTTAAAAAAGTGAAGATGATGATCTTACCGAAATATATCACATTTAACTATAATTAAGAGAAGAATCTCATTCCTAATTCCAACATAAACATAATTCGGCAAATAGAATCCTTTTTCCGAATAAATAAATGGCACAACAATGCAAATCGTCCGTATTCGATCATCAAACAAGCCAATTAGTCACAGTGGTCCAAATTAGTAAATTCTATGCACGGATTTCATTTCACCACAAGCAATCCCGCCTTCCATTAATCATCGATTTTCCGATTGAATTCCTTCTCACATATGTTAAATGAAAGGAAATGAAGAAGAATCCAAGGAGATGGGAGAAGAAACGAACACGGAGTCGAAGAGGTAGGCGGGGCCGAAGCTGCCGTGGAAATCCTTGGAGATGATCGCATCGTGGGAGGCGGAGTGGGCCTTGCAGCAGCTGCACTTGTAGATCTTCGGCCCCGGCAGCGACTCCAGGAACACCAGCCCCATCGAGATCGGTCACAGAGCTTTCTCCGTCGGTCTTCTCCTCCGTCGTTCTCGGAATCGAGACCCTTCTCTTACAAGAAATAACACCGAGCCTTGGTTTGCTGACCGAACCGACAAAGATGATATATAGATATTGCCATTAATTAATTATTTTTCTTAGGGGTTGATTTTAAGGGACTTCTGCAGATAAATATTCCCCATATTTTTTATGTCATTTCCCAGATAACCGCATGCATTAATGAAAATGTGCCAATAAACTCTTTTTTTTTCTGTATTTTCATTGCAAAAAACACCAAAACGAACATGGCAACCCTGCTGGAGTCTCCGCAGAACAAAAATAACTCGCATAGATTCCACAGTGATTCACATAGATTAACTGTTTCTCTTGGGACTTTCCAAATATGATTATGTCTATTTCACAGTTAAAAATAGCTTCTCTCCAAATGTGAACATAGTGTTTGCCAAATCAAAATAGGTTTGATATTGCATTAAGAAGTCAGGTTAACCGAGTCTAACAAGTGGAATCTGAATTACAAGATGTACTTATCCAAAGACACAATGAAAGGACTTCAAGGTGTACAGCGCCAATATCTACTGGTTCTACTATCAGTTGCGCATGTGTCTTCCTGCGACGTGCTTTTCTTCTTCTTGTGCTCTTCAGACAGAAACACTTTCTTTCCCAAAATATCATAGATCTCTTTCACAAGTCTGAGATGAAGCTTTTACGTTGGATGAATCCATAAAGTAGAGGCCTTGTGCCTGAGCCAGCGCTTTGCCCTCTGCAGTGCTAACCTCCATGGACTCCTTCAGCTCGCTCTTGTTGCCCACCAGAATGAATTGCCACCACGTTCATGTCAGAGTGAACTGCAACAATTTCCACACGGCTTTAAATCAAGTGTTTTCTGATCACCTCTAAACAAAATGTTCTTTTTACTGCAAATTTACGCACCTACTTGCTTGCAACTTGAAAGAGTAAAACATAGAGAACGCATCTAATTAAGGCAAATTAAGCCAACAGCCAATATTGTCAAAAGTCTGTCACCCACTAATGCCATATACCAACAATGCTCCAACAGCGCCCCCATAGTATGCAGATGTCATGGCTTTGGAATGCTCCTGACCTGCTGTATCCCACATCTGAGCTTTAATTTGTTTTCCGTCAATGTCTATTTTCTGAGTATGGGATTCTACTCCTATGGTGGACTTGGGAGTTTGGGTAGAACTCATCATGAGCAGATCTTGCGAGTAGATTAGATTTTCCAACTGCAGAGTTACCAATAAGCACGATTTTGAAAACATAATTCTGGCTTTTCTCCTCCTCACCATAGCAGGCCATTTTCCACTTCTCTTCTTACCAGAGTCAGCAGGTTGTTCTCACAGGAAAACCAGAGCTACAACTGCAGGACACAGTACAAATAATAGAGCAATAAAGTCTTATGTGTTTTTAGAAGATACAAAACAATAGAGGCAACAAGGATAATTTATAAATGAGTTGAATGGAAATATAGAATGTTAAAATGTAAACACAATTTTCAGTAATGTGTCTTCTACTAAATAGATATATTCAGCATAGAACCAGCAGTTATCAAGATCTCAAATGTGCAAATGAGCCCTGCACCATACAAGAAGTCAACCCAATAAGGTAGTCTTGTGAATATACAGCACAATGACACCACAATGCAGATCTTGTTTTGTATGTTGCAAGACAACTGAGATGTCCTCCTTTTGAGGTTTGACATATGGCAATGCTTGTACCATTTAGTTCCCTAGACATAGCTCAGAACAACACTAAACAAGACAACAAGACCTTCTCTATTCAAAAGATAGTACATATCATACTTTATCAGATTATTTCATTAACTCGGCACATTTCATGTAATTGACTAAGATCATGATGAGATAAATTGATTTTCGATAATCAAGAACTGGAGAACCATTTAGAAGTAATTGCCTGTTTTTACAAAGAACATGCTGATCAAGCATATATAATGTTGCATATCCCAAGAAATATCATGGGATTATACTAAATAAATGCTGAAGCAATCTTACCTTATTTGGCCAGAGGAGATCAGAAGAATTCCAGTCACCGTGATACCTCTATGTTCCATGTGAATTTCAGCCTGTCAGTTACAGATTAATGAGTCCAGAGTCACAATGGTTTGATAATCTAACCACACAGGATACTTCTATTCAAGTCATATAGCAGCACATGAGCAGAAACACAAGTTATATTATGTACCAATCAAATCTAAAACAAGTTTTATGTAAAAGACACTCAAAGGATGGGTGGCTTAAACAGCCATATTTCTGTCCAAGAGGATCACTACGCTCAATGTCCTTGCTTGAGGGACTGTTCATTCAAAATATGAAGATCTAATCTAATGAATTTTCGTAACAAGTTGACACACGAAAATGTTAGTCCTAACAAGAAAAGGTGATCCTTTATAGAGACATATACAAACAAACTTGCAAAACCTCTGAAATCAAGAATCTAAACAGAAACATAATAAGAATTCTGAAAATAAAAGTTGGAATTCAGGAAGAAAGAAATGACACCAAAAAACTCACAATGAGCAACCAAGCGACAGAATTTCAGTGGGACAGAGAGATATCAAACAGAGAAATCAATAGATGCGGGATATTGGACAGACAGGGAGCGGTAGAACAGGGGTTGCTATAACTGAAGAGAGGAGACACAAATAAATAGGCAAAAACTAATCCATGAATCATTAAATCATAACAGATCTAAAGAAAAAGAAGAATATGCCAAAAAGGAAACAAAAAGGAAATACGTATAACTCAGTTTCTTTCTACAATTTTCTCTGCTAACGGCTGGAACTTGCTTTTTTATGTTGCGGGTGCCTTGCTTGGCTTTCAACCCAAGATTTATCCCAATTTTCAACTCAATGACTCAGACCTGAAAAAAATTCTGGGCTCACTCACCATCACCTGGTCCAACTCAGTCGATTGCAATTTCTTTCTGCCACATGGATTTTGGGCAATCTATCAACTGAAAGGATGATATTCCATCTAGATTTACTTAAAAAATTATCATTGTAGCACGTTTGAGATTCCCAAGACTGGAGACTGTAACCCAAATTAATTCCCGGGGTTTTTTAAATCCACCTGTGAGATACACATGAAATACGTGAAGAATCATCATTAGAACCATCATACTTGCTGACCATTGATGAACTGATCGGATTAACCATCCAAAGTGGGCCTTAGTCATTATATATTGAACAGAGGAAAAGGCCTCCGTAACAGTTGGACGATAGTAAAAAGTCATAGCAAAACCCGTAACTATTTGTACTAAAAAGCAAGTAAGTGTGATCCCCCCTAGACAATAAAATATGTCAACATGGGGAGGAACATATTTACTAGTTATATCATATGCAATCACATGCAAGTTAATGAAACATCAGATCTGCCTATCCTAACTGAATGGACCACCCAACCCAACTGATCTTCAACCTGGCTGCAGTCAGATGTGAGAATTTTCTCTAGCACACACTTAAAAAGGAGAAAAAAAATGTGTATATGTATATATATATATATATATACAGTAAACATGATTTGCATTTGGCAAGGATCCTCATGTTTCACAGCAGATGAGTAGTTTTTTTTCATGGGAATAAATGATGGTTGAGTGTTTACTGTACATTCCATTCCTGGGTATGGAGTAAATTTCTGGATTTACAGAATGAAGCATACATGCAAACTGCAGATATGGTATAATCTGACATCTGCAGGGGAACAATAAGATGTTTTTCTGCTTGAGTTACAAAATTAACTGGTAAAGAACCTTTTCCATGATTGCCATGGAAGAAAGCCGCCTGAAAATTGGCCAACCAGATCTGATCAGTAAAATTTGTTAACTGTGTAGGAAGAGCAGGACTTGCATGAGAATTTTGGGACCCACCACAGCCAGGGCACCAGACATAGTAGTCCTCTTTTTGGGCATGCCCAGAGCCTCCAAAAATTTCACATTTTCTTTGTGCCACCTGCCACATTTTTAGAAGAAAATGACCAAAGCCAAAATTAACAGCTTAAAAATCCATTTGGAAGTAGTAAACAAAAACAGCACTACCAAAATTAGATGTATCCAACAGAAAGAATGAAAGTTCTGTATCATTTGTACCAGAAAGAAGAAGATTATTTCAGTAAAAATTATTACGAATCTGAAACAAACACCACACTAAGTTTCACAGTGCAGGTTGAAGGCTCAAGTGCTTTTCGCAGTCAAGAAGTTATGATGCAAGTATGTATAGGGATAAACATCTGGTTGATATTTACCAAAAAAAAAAAGGAAACTTCAGGCTGGGGGCTTACTCCAGAATCAAATCTCAAGTCACTTTTTGTAAAATTCATGCATGATGTGTCACAACTTGCACTGAAACAAGTAAAAAGCTCCCTTGCCAAAGCTATCAGTCTGTTTTACGCAAATTACTCTCCATTTCTCTCAATTCCTTATTTTCTTACTCTTCCCAGTAGCTCATAGCAGTACGAGATTAAAGTAATCTTTTCAGGTATAATAGATTTCTCAATACAAGTAAAGAAAGCAAATAACAATGGGCACCAATCCGATGGTGAATAACAGTAACAATTTACAGAAGGGCCCAGTAGGAGGTTCATGAGTTCTATGGAATCAGGTATTGCTGAAAATCTAATCTCACAAGCCTACTTAAACATGTCCCCAGTTCATGTTTTTCATGATCATCACATTAGAAGTAGCTTCAATCTCTGCTTCTATGCTTATTTTACATGACAACAAATAGAGAGAAGAATGCTGTTATGTTGTCTTTAACTCAGAAGAAAATGAGAGTGAACATATGCAATGCCTCTTTTTATTTCTTGCTGTTCATGAGAAATCAAAAGAATGGGCAAAAAGATAACACAAATACCAAAAAATTGGGATTGATTAGAGCATATTTAGCACAAAAAACCATCTAAGTTTTCTGATCTGCAATCATCTCTAATTCTCACATATACAAATTTTACTTTTACATCATCAAGATGGGATTTCTCTCTTGAAAACTAATTGCATGTTAAAATTGCAATCTGGTGTTTCATAACAATTTTCACATGTGGATAGCAAGAGCAAAAAGTCACACTCCAACCTGCAACTACAAAGATCAAATCAGCTTTCATTTGTTTCACAATTCTTGATCCATTGAATAAATCTTATGCTTAGTGATTAACATAAAGTTTTTTCCAGAACTTTCTTATCCTCAGGCTCCTGGTAGCGAAACTCCCCTTGTGGGTACCTATTGCATGCGTTAAGCATAGAGCACTCTCCTTGCTTGAACCGTACTAACTCCAGCTATATAACAAGCCGATGTTGTGTATACAGAAGATTGATCATATTGGTACTCTTCCTTTCTCTACAAGAATGAATTTCTATTCAGTCTTATTGCCGTAGTACGATAATGCACTCTCTTTTGACTTTTTGTAAGTATTTCTTTTTTCTAATCCATTTTTATAAGCAAGCCGATAGGGTGAATGAGCAATTTAGATTCTTTCTTTCTTCAAGGCCTCCTTGATAAGAAAAGGCTAGTAATCACTAGTCAGCCATGCAACCATCCACACATTATATGTGAAATATGTAGGAAACTTTTAATTCTTTTTAGTAAAAAGACTTTAAACTTTAATTCATTGTACATTGATTGCATACAAGAATATGTGCAATAGGGAAATGGCAGATGTTAACCACTTCAATTTTCTCACTGAACAAATCTTGATTTACAATACACAATTAAGAGCTGTTAAGTTGTCCCCAATATTCAACAGTAACTTTTGCAATCCATTTCAATATATATTCCTTTGCTTTCAGAATTTCTTCTTATTACCTTCATCTTGTTGTGAACCAAAGCCTAATAATCTCAGCGCAATGAAAAATTATAAATCCTGACATTCAGGAAAGAATATAAAACTAGTGAAGAAGGATAGGTCGATTCCTGCCACAATGAAACTATTGATTGGATAATATAAGGAGTCAAAGATCAGGAAATGGCTCACAATCCGCTTGTTGAACTCGATTCCTGCCACAACGAAAGGTGTAACTCCCGCTGAAAAATAAACAACAAAGCAACAAACCCAAATCGTTCACAACCACAGAACCATAAGCAGAACTATCACAATCCATTCGAAATAGAACTTGTTAATGCCCACAAAAAGCAAAAAAAATTTGAATCCAGAAACAAAAGGAAACGATCAATTTGGAGAGAAGAGCACCTCGAGCACCGACGGCAATCTGCCAGGTGATCTCAACTGGAGCGAGATCAGAACCTCCATCCACAAACAACTCCAATTTTTGTAGGACCTCGAGAATTCCTCGCGCTGCTGCTTCTCCTCCAGCGTAGGAGACCAAGACCATGGTCTGCCCGAATCCACCGCCCCAGCGGCGAAGGTCGCGCCGGATAGGGCAATGCCACGGGAATCATCGCCTCGGGCTCAGTTGGATTTTTGGCGCTTAACTCTAGCCACAAAGAATTGGGCCGGGCTCTGAAAAACGAGCCGCTTAGGCCCGGGCTCGAATCATGGAGATCAAACGACACGAATCTTAAAGACAGAAAGGCCGGGAAGAGAAGAGCAAGCAGATGATCCATCTTGTCCAAGCGGGCGATCTGTTCTCTGTTTTTTTTTTTCCGGATTTCGATTCGTTTTTCTAGAGATGTATCAATGGAGGAAATTCGAGTTCTTCGAGGAGAAATCCGGCGGTAAGAGCTCGATCCCCGGCGAGATCACAGGAAAAATTGAGTGCTGCTCCAGCGGGAGGGGGAGGATCGCCGTCGGCTGCGACGATGGCACCGTCGGGTTCATAGATCGAGGATTCAAGCTCCTTTATGGCTTCCAGGCCCACGCCTCCTCCGTCCTCTTCCTTCAGCAACTCAAGGTGCTTCCTTTGCTCATCTTTCGATCAACTTCTCGTCTTCGAATCGGCAATTTCTTCTTTTGTGAAGTTGGTCGTATATCTCTATATAGATAGTTCTGAGTTTGCGTGATCATTGAATCTTCCAATTTTACCGCTTTGGCATGATTTCCTCACCAGATTTCTACTTGCCGAAGTTGCTTTTTATGGGATATATAGAGAGAGTTTTATTGGCTCCACTCCCATTTCTTTCTTTTTTTCTCTCGAAATTGAACTCAGTGTCATAAATTTCGAGCCTTTATCACTTTTCAGCAGGGTTTAGGGCTGTTTTTTATTTACTCTTTAGGCTTATACGTCTCCATACACTTCTGGTGGGTTTATTTGCCTGAATAGTTATTGAAAAACCCATTATTATAGCTCAGTAGCTTATTCAACTAGTAAATGCCATCATCTGGTATGCTGGTACGCTGATGGTCATTCTTCGGTCTTCTCTTTTTAACATTACTCTTCAATATCGTATTCAATTTCTAGTTTATAGTGAGTTATGCTTTGAGAAAATTAAAAAAGCATATGCATTAAAGATGTGGACCTGAGTGGCTTTTCTCTTGTGTGACTTTGACATTCTTCTTTTGCTCAACCAGCAACGGAATTTCCTTGTAACTGTTGGTGAGGACGAGCAGACATCTCCCCAAATACTGCCTGTATGCCTAAAGATTTTTGATCTTGATAAGATGGAGCCTGAGGGTTCAAGTATGACTAGCCCTGTCTGTGTCCAGATTTTGCGGATATTTACCGACCAATTTCCAGCAGCAAAGGTATGACTCTTTACATTCCCCTGAATTGCCTTATGAACCTATACACCTTATGTAGTTTCTTTTGTCTTTTTATCTGTTTGCTTTCAGAGTTGTAAGCCATTAACCTTTCTGAGTGCTTGTGGGGCTATAATGTTTTGCAGATTACATCATTTTTAGTTCTTGAGGAAGCTCCTCCAATCTTGCTGATATCCATAGGCTTAGACAATGGTTCAATTTACTGCATCAAAGGTGATGTTGCACGACAGCGTATCAATCGTTTCAAGCTGCAAGTGGAGGCTATTGCAGACAAGTGCCTTTCTTCTATTACTGGTCTAGGTTTCCGAGTTGAAGGGAGAGCACTTCAGCTATTTGCTGTCACCCCCAGTTCTGTAAGCTTGTTTAGCTTGCATGATCAACCTCCCAAGAGGCAGACCCTTGATCAGATTGGATGTGACACCAATGCCGTCACTATGAGTGATTGCCAGGTGTATAAGATATTACAGCTTTGATATTTTCTGTTTTGTTTTACTTTTGGCAATGAAATACATTTGACCGTTTTCCATGAATTGATCAGGATCTAATAGTTGGCCGTCCTGAGGCTGTATACTTTTATGAAGTTGATGGACGAGGTCCTTGTTGGGCTTTTGAGGGTGACAAGAAATTCTTAGGTTGGTTTCGTGGGTATTTATTAAGTGTTTTTACTGACCAAAGAAGCAACAAGAATACCTTCAATCTTTATGATTTGAAGAATCGGTTGATTGGTCACACTATGGTAATTGAAGATGTCACCCATATGCTTTCCGAATGGGGATATGTTATCTTGATACTGAATGACAAGAGGGTACTGTGCATAGGGGAGAAGGATATGGAGAGTAAATTGGATATGCTATTTAAGAAGAATTTGTATACTGTTGCAATCAATCTTGTTCAAAGTCAACAAGCTGATGCTGCAGCCACTGCTGAAGTACTTCGGAAATATGGTGATCATTTGTATGGGAAACAAGATTTTGATGAAGCTATGTCCCAATATATTCAGACAATTGGCCATCTTGAACCTTCATATGTCATCCAGAAATTTTTGGATGCACAACGAATTCACAATCTTACCAATTACTTAGAAAAATTGCATGAAAGAGGACTGGCTTCTAAAGACCATACAACTCTTCTTTTGAACTGTTATACAAAGTTGAAAGATGTGGAAAAGCTCAACAAGTTTATCAAAGGTGACGATAGCATTGGTGAGCACAAGTTTGATGTTGAAACTGCCATAAGAGTTTGTCGTACAGCTGGTTATCATGAACATGCAATGTATGTTGCCAAGAAAGCTGAGAGGCACGAATGGTATTTGAAGATTTTACTTGAAGACCTAGGTAGATACCAGGAAGCACTACAATATATTTCTGGCCTTGGTCCCAGCCAAGCTGGTGTTACCATGAAAGAGTATGGTAACATTCTCGTGGAACATTGCCCAGTCAAAACCATTGACATACTTTTGAGGCTTTGCACTGGTACTGGAGAACAAGTAAAGAAGTCATCCAATGGCATGCATGTACCTCTACTGCCTTCACCCATGGATTTCATTAACATCTTTGTGCATAGTCTCCAATCTCTCATGGATTTTCTAGAAAAATATACCAGCAGGGTTAAAGACTCACCTGCTCAAGTAGAAATTCACAACACTCTGTTGGAGTTGTATCTTTCCACTAACCTGTCCTTCCCGTCAATTTCACAAGAAAATGGTGTCAATGACCGTGCTACTAAGATAAGAAGCTCAAGGCATTTGGTTAATGGTTCTTTATCGGAGGGCAACGGAAAATCAGTTGCTGAGTCCAAGGATGTTAGGAGGGATAGGGATTGCCTAGAACGATTCCAGAAAGGATTGGCTTTGCTAAAAGGTGGTTGGACATCTGAAATGGAGAACCCCTCATATGATGTTGACCTAGCTGTTATACTTTGTGAACTGAATGCATTTAAAGATGGATTGTTATTTTTATATGAGAAGCTGAAGCTTTACAAAGAAGTGATTGCTTGCTATATGCAGGCTCATGATCATGAAGGACTAATTGCTTGCTGCAAGAAGCTGGGGGACTCAACTCAAGGTGGGGACCCATCACTTTGGGGAGATCTATTAAATTACTTTGGTGAGCTTGGCGAAGATTGCTCCAAAGAAGTGAAAGAGGTTTTGACTTACATCGAAAGGGATGATATACTGCCTCCTATCATTGTCCTTCAGACACTATCTAAGAATTCTTGCTTAACGCTCTCTGTTGTGAAGGATTATGTTGCCCGGAAGCTTGAAGAGGAATCCAAGCTGATTGAAGATGACCGTAAATCTATTGCAAAGTACCAGGTCAGTATCTTGATGCAATTGCATGTTTTATAGATATTGTATCTTTTTAGTTCATAATCTTACAAAAGTAGAATTGACTCAGTGCAAGTACATTTCTTGAAGAGTTATACAAAATCTGCTAATTGTAATTTTGTTGAAACAATGTGCAACAGAAGCATGCATAACAAACCAATGTCTTCACAATACTCTTTGCTCCTGCTGCATTGGAATTTTCATTTCCTGATCTCAAATGTTGTCGTTGCAGGAAGAGACAGCTTCCATGAGGAAGGAAATTCAGGACCTTAGGACTAATGCAAGAGTTTTTCAGCTGAGCAAATGCACAGCTTGCACATTTACTCTTGATCTTCCTGCAGTTCACTTCATGTGCATGCACTCATTCCATCTACGTTGTTTAGGTGACAATGAGAAAGAATGCCCAGAATGTGCCCCTGAGTTCCGATCTGTCATAGAGACCAAGAGAAATTTGGAGCAAAACACAGAAGCTCAGCAGCAATTTTTCCAGCGAGTCAAGACCTCAAAGGATGGCTTCTCAGTTATAGCTGAATATTTTGGTAAGGGCATACTGAGCAAAACCACTATCAAACCACCGGAAGTTGCCAGTTCCAGCAGCACTTGAAGTTCATGAGGCTTGGATTTGTTTGTGAATAATCGGTGATGAAACCAAGGAACTTGCCTTGCAACACTTTTCTGGGCCATAGTTTATTCACTCAAGTTTCTCTTTGCAAAAAATAGATCTGCACTCTATACCTTGATGATGAGAAACATGCATTTGATTGCTGCCAATCACATATAGAGTTTTGATTGGATAGAGCTCAGTAATAACATTTTGGTTGAGGTAGTGATGGAGGAAAAAATGCAGATTTAACTGAAATAGTGGGCACTTCACTGCTGGCCAGAGCTAAAAAGCTATTAGGGATTGATTTGAAGCATTTCTGCTCTTTCTCAACTAGATGATGAAGCCTTTTTTTCTTCATATGAGAGTGATTTGATTGTTGTTTTGCTTGTAATTCATTGGAGTATATGAAACTTCTGTAGCAGCGAGTTTGCAGGCGAACCCCCTTTGTTGTTAGATGTAAGAATGGGCGATCAGATCTAAATATGAGTCGTTTTTTTTCTCTTTGTGAGTTTGTTTTTCTGAGAAGATGCACTATCATCTGCCAAAACTGATGCAACCTTGTTTTTGTAAAAACATGTAGCTTCGAAATATTTATTACAGGAAATAGGACTGCCTGCTGGTGCGTTACTGTCCTTGGCTTTGATAATCTAATTTCTGAAGTTAAGATTGTATTTATTTATTTTGATGTTGCTAGCCAAATTGAGAAACGACAAAATAGTTTATTCATTTCGCGATTATAACAAAAAGTAAAATTTAAAAGAACATTTGGTTGAAAGCTATCATTCTGGAAATTTGCCTCGGGATCGTGATAAACAGATGTCCATTAGTTTGACGTTGGGGATTCCCCGTGAACTCACCCATTGTTCCGTCGCGTTGAGTATTTTACTGCGTTCCCCGGCGATGCTTCCGGTATTTCAAATCTCCCTCGGCGTTGCTCTTAAACCGTAGAAAGTAGAAAGGAGAAAAGCCCTCGGGACCCAAATCGCCATCTATTCCGGCGATGTTTGCCCCCGCCGCAAAGCGATCCCGTCTCGTCTCCCACAAGGACCGGAATCTCGGCCGAGAATCGGAGAGCTGTTTCGGGGGAGTCTTCGATCCCCAACCAGCTGGCCACCAGCACGCCGGTCCCGTGGGCCTCTCGCTTGTCTGTTCTGGCGAGGTAATGTCGCCGATCTAGGACTTCAAATCTTTTTTCTATTTTCAAAATGTCACGAAACTTTTCTCCGCATTCAGCTCTGATTTCTATTAGCTTCGCGCTCCCGTTTCCGATAGATGAACAGTATTTCCATCCGATGTTCTCTTTGGATAGATCTATAGCATTTGATCTCTTGGAAGTTTTAGAATCTGTCAAAATAATGAAGACGCAGAAGTATTCATCGAAGAACAGAATCACACTCGCTTGGAAACCATAAAGGAACTTAATTTGTTGAAAGTTTAGGGCATTTGTTCAAAGACTTAAAATGAACATTTCAAAATGACAGCCTCTGTCAATTGTAAGGTGTATATAGTTGGTGCTATGTTGAGATAATGGTCAGAACTGGTTTGTTTTGCTCAGAATACCATAGGAAGAGAGCTGAGAGGAGCACAAATACTGATTAGATTCAAACGGTTTATGTGGGAGAGTTTCTCCAAGTTGTTCGCAATGCACAGTATAGTGTTATGTAGAAGAGCATTGCTGGTAATTGCAGTCTGCACCAAACTATGCTTTAGAGAGTGACTCTTTTACTGATGATTGTGTAGTAGTTGATCTGGTTAATGCCTGTTATCAGCAGGTAAAGCAATGGTTTCTGGTGGCATGGATAAGAGAACCTCCCTTTCCTGGATAATTTGTGGGAATAAACTCTTTATCAGGAGTTACTTATCTGCTGAAGTGTCCAAAAAATGTGTCATTCTCGAGATCCCTGCTTCTGTCCTGGACGATGCTAACACCATCTCAAAGAATAGTTATGTTAACCATTGGATGGTTTATGTTGTCCCATGGCACTGTGCATCCACGAATAGTGACAAGCTTTTAGGGCAATGCAACTCTGCTGGTATAGTTGTGTGATTGTAAAACCCAAGCTGTTGCATATTGGCCTGATATGTACTCTGAAAGTGACAGAAAGCTGATTGTTGGGTTACCAACCACCATAGCAGCTGAATCCAGAGATTCACCTGATGATAGAAGAAATGCTGCCAAATTGAGCCAAGAATGTCAGACTGGTACTGACTACATTCACTTGATGATAGAAGTGCCAGGTGCCTCATGTGAATGTATTGGAATAGCTTGTCAGTCCAATGGTGATTTGTGGCATTTTAATTTTACTCCAAGTGGAGTAGAACGGAAAAATTTTGTTGAAGCATATCCCATGGCAGTAGAAGTAGTCCTTCTCAGACAAATAAAGTATATGCAAGGTCACTCCTGTGGCGTTTTGAGCACATTTCCTTCAAGGAATCTAGTAGGGAGTTCCTTTTGCTGACTGATCATGAGATTCAGTGTTGGTCTGTCATATTTGCACCTGAGATAAATATTAGTAAAGCTGGGCTCCTCGGATTGCAGGTAGTGATGGTGACTAGGGTATTAAGAAAGATCTAGCTGGCCAGAAGAACATCTGGCTTTTGGATATGCAGGTGGATGATCATGGGAAGGAGTTTACAATCCTTGTTGCTATTTTATGGAAAGATCGAATAAGCAGCTCAAGCTACAACCAATATTCTTTTTTGACAATGCAATATAAACCTGGCTATAGTTACTCCCCAGAAAATAATGGTTCAAGCAATGATAGGGTTCTGGAAAAAAAAGCTCCATTACAGGTAGTAATTCCTAAAGAAAAACCAGAAGATGATGAATTTTTGTTATCTATGAGGCTACGTGTTGGGGGAAAGCCATCAGGTTCTGCAATTATACTTTCTGGAGATGGAATTGCAACTGTGACCAATTATTGGCATGGTTCAACACAACTTCATTAATTTGATTTGCCATGGGATGCAGGAAAAGTGTTAGATGCCTCTGTTTTCCCTTCTACTAATGAGACAGAGGAAGGATCCTGGGTTGTGCTGACTGAAAAAGCAGGAGTGTGGGCAAGTCCTGAGAAGGCAGTTTTGCTCGGTGGGGTTGAACCACCTGAGAGAAGTTTGTCATGCAAGGGAAGCTCAAATGAAGGTGCTACTGAAGAAGAGAAAAGAAGTCAAGCATTTGGAAGCAATATGGTTCCAAGACGGGCAAATTCTGATGCATGGGGTGCTAGAGATAGACAACGATCATCATTAACTGGCATTGCTTAGCTGAGTGCTCAAGATGAAGGAGCTGAAGCTTTGCTAGGTCGACTTTTTTCATGATTTTCTGTTGTCTGATGAAATTGATGACACTTTCAAAAAAGTTAAAAGAAAAGGAGCATTTGAAAAGGAAGGTGAAACTAATGTGTTTTCTTGCATGAGCAAATCTATTGTTGACACCCTAGCCAAACACTGGACAACAACTAGGGGAGCTGAATTTGTGGCTTCTGCAGTATTCTCATCCTTGCTTTTAGACAAGCAGCAGAAGCATCAAAAGTATCTTCGATTTCTTGCATTGTCGAAGCATCATGAAGAGCTCGCTTCAAGGCAAAGTAAGGTTGCCCATTCCGTTTCATCTAGTTGTAAATGATATGTTGGCACTTCCATTTTTTTGAAGTCTATTCTAGGCAAATTTTTCTCTTTTTTATTGTAAGTCTCTCCCTTTTCATATTTGTTGCTTCCCTTTAGGAGCAGATACTATGTTACTTTTACAATTGTGAGCTACAACTTTTGGCTGACAGGACATTGTTTGCTTATTATCATGGAACATGGTGAGAAGCTTGCTGGCATCATCCAAGTGAGGGAATTACAGAATCTGCTTAGCCAAAACCGGTCTAATGAGGCAGGTTCCCCAACATCTCAACCCCTGATCAAGTGGCAGGATCTCTCTGGACCCTTATTCAGCTAGTTGGTGAGAAGGCTTGGAGGAATACTGTTCTTCTGATGGATTGAGATAATGCTGAAGTGTTCTACAGTAAAGTTTCTGATATTGAAGAACTCTTCTACTGTTTATTGCATCATCCTCAGTATATAGTTGGTGGTGATCAATCATTTTTGGTTCAGAGCAGACAGGCTTGCGAAGTATCAAATGCTTTTATAACTTTGGTTTGGACTGCTATGCATTATAGAGATGAGCACTAGACCTGGTACCCCTCTCCAGAGGGTCTAACCCCATGGAATTGCCAGCCAGCCGTACGATCAGGCCTGCGGAGCTTAGCTTCGTATCTTGTGCAGATTTCGAAGGAAGTGACCACAGTTGATACATCATCTGTATTAGATTTATGTTCTCAGTTAGGAGAGCTGACAGATGTTTTACTGGATGCATTAACTGGTGCAATCACAGCTAAACTTGAGCGAGCAGAATAACAAAAAGGTTTAGTTGGGGAATACTGCAGGAGGAGAGATGAACTTCCTGGTGCCTTATATGAGCAAACCAAAAGAGTTTTGGATGCAAGATATAAGGTCAATTTTTTTGAGTTGCTCAATGTTTATGTTTTACTGGAAACTTGTTACAACTTGTAATTTAGGAAAAACATGATGGATTGATAATTTGATTCTTGCTTAGTACATTGTTTTCTAAACCATTCCTTTATAAGACGTTGATTGCTATTATCTTTTAGGACACATGCAAGGGCGTTGAAGATCTTGAGCTGAAAGAAGCTATACACAGAGAGGTTTCTTCACCATTACTTTCAATTGCTAAGCACCATGAAGGTTACCCGACTCTATGGCATATTTGCCATGACCTAAATGATACTGGGCTTCTTTGAACTCTTATGGTGCGTATAGCTCTTTTTTTCACTTTGAAATGTATCTGTTTTTTGCATGACGAGGATTCCAGGCGCATAAGGAATCATTCATAAAGCTTCAACCTGCTTGAATTCTACAATTTTGATTTATTCATCTATTTTCACTTTGGTCTTGCCATTTTTCTTGAATTTTTTTCATTTGATGCATGATGGAGCATGAGAGCATAGAACCCAAAGGAGGTTTCTGCAATTTTGTTTTCAAGCAGCTGATTGAAAATTGCCAGTATGGGAAGTTGTTGAGGCTTGGAGATGAATTCCAGGAAGAATGAGCTAGCTCTTTAAAGGAGCACAAAGATCTGTTGTGGCTTCATGAGATATTCTTAAACCAATTCTCATCTGCTTCAGAAACTCTTCATGCTGTAGCTCTTCTCCAGATTGTGGCCCTATGTTTCTGAGTGAAGATGAACCAGACCCTGCACAGAACAAGATGGTCTATTCCTTAAAAGATAGAAGGTGTCTACTTAATCTCTCAAAAATAGCTGCAGTAGCAGGTTTTCACTTGCTCAATTAGTTATTCTGATTAATGTTCTTTAAATATAAGCAAATATCTGATGACCCCGTTATTTAAATACTGGATGTTAATCTTCTACTTGATTTTCTTCAGTACTTATTGGAACATACATATGTCAAAAGTTTCTTTGTTGCAGTCCAGTGATTAACATTTAGTTCAATTGCATGAGAATGAATGCCTCTAGTTAGAACTAGATTATACCTAAAAGCCTGATATTTGCATTATGAAAGAAATATTGTTGATACTAAAACTAAAGCTAATTAGGTAGAACTAAACAATGAAGAAGAGGTGGTTGCCAAATTCTTTTGTGCAATTATGCCCCAATTGTTGCCATCCTTTATAATCAGAGAAGATTGGCCTAGTGTTTCTCATTTAACTCGGTCAACAGGACTACAATTAAGAAAGAGAGACCTCTCTTACTTGGTGTATCTTTCAGCGTCCCAATGAATCAATTGTTGAGTTATCGGAGCTCAATAAACTGCTGCTTATACTAGTTTTCATTTGTCTTGTCTCCTGGCTTTTTAATGCATGATATTGATCACATGTGGAGCTGCATCTACCAAATTATGAATAGGATATTGACTGTTGTGTAATTCATAGGAGTTAGTTCTCATGCCGATAATTTGTGTCCATAATTGCAATAGTAAAAAATTATTGTCTGCTGTACATCTTTCCTTTTTCATGTTGTATAGGATGTGATTTGTTGTCGGGTTAAATTGTCAATGTTTAATGAACTTCCCTGAATAGGTAAAGGTCCTGAGTTTGGGATGAAATTGAAGCGCATAGAGGCTGATTTGCAGATTCTTAAGCTTCAGGTGACTTGTATATTCACTTTGTCTGAAGTTTTTTCACATTGTTGATATGATCAAATTTAATTAGAGCATTATTCTAACTGCACAGTTTATTTATTTACCTTAATCATTTTTTCTTGAATTTTTTACATTAATATTTTGGTGCTTCTTTTAAAAGCTATGCCATGTGAATAGTTTTCATTTGTAGTTAATCTTCTGTGTCAGCAATAATTATTTTACTATTTGCAAATGCCTTCCAGTATTCTGCAGTAGGTATTAGCGAAGACATAATTTCTTCATGGTGAATTTTTCTTGGACTTTTCCAATGCTTAACTCATTTTTCTGTACCTCATATTAATTAGCATAGATGTTCTTGATGAGTATTTTATTGCACTAGAATTTGGGCTGAATCTGAGTGCTTGTCCCAAAAATGAGCTACAGATTGCTGAAAATAAGGTGTAAAGAGAAGTTTATCTAGTCTCAGTGGTTGCTCTTTTATCATGTTCTATGAGTATTGTAGTGTTTTTAAGCCACCTTAGCCTTCATTAAGGAAATAGAATCTGAAACAATAAACATGGTTGGATCTGCTCCAGAATAGTATATATGTGTCATCAGCTGTAAATTTTTCAATCCTTAATCTCTCTGGTTACCAATTAGTATAACTGACTTGTGGTTTTGCCCATTGTAATAATAATATTGTGAAGCAGTCTATATGCACAGTTGCCAAAATATAGCTTGCTCGTGAAATTCACCTTTGCAGGAAGAGATTTCAACATGCCTAAATGACAATGAGTGGCAAGAAACTAATGAGCAACTCCCCCTTGTAGAACTGATTGAGATGTGCTTGAAAGGAATAGCGAAGAGAGCACCCACCACTAGCTTTTAAAGTTTTTGCATGGCCCAGCTCTTCCTTTAAGACATCCAACAGGACCCTTCTTGAGGAATGCTGGAGAAATGCGGCCGACCAGGACAATTGGGCAGCTTTCTGCTAAGCATCAACATCAGAAGGGTGGAGCGATGAAGTGATCTCAGGGCATCTAAGAGAAACTTGGCTCTTCACGGTTGCAAACCGTTGTTATGGACCTGGGGCAGAGACCTATGATGGTGGTTTTGAGGAAGTTTTGCCTCTGCAAAAGGAGGATGGAGAACCAATTCTTAGGGATCCAGGTCCTTCAGTAGAAAGGAATCTTGATGCAGCACAAAGATTTTCCGGATGCCAGTAAACTAATGCTGACTGCAGTGATGATGGGCAAGACTGGAACCATCACAGTAGTTGAAGAGGACACAGTTATGGAGTCCTAGTGACAGTTTTTCTTCCCTGATTAGCTTACACTGGATTTTCTCTCTTGATATGTTACTATTTTCAAATTCCAATAGTGTACATGTACATGACGCGTTTTCTGCTTTAATCTGATTCTTCCTGATACAGTTTTCATGGATTTTGTTCACTAAATTAGAACTGCTGCCGCCTAACCTTTGTGGCTAGATTTGTTAGTGTGCTCTGTAATATTGTTCTCCAAAAAACGATGCAGGCACCTTGAAGAGAAAAGACCGGAGACCAGCACGACTCACTCAGCTCAAGACAATAAACCAATCGACTAGGTCATCAAACCCAAAGATGATTCATCCCTTTCGATACCTATGCCTTCCGCAACCATAAGTAATAAATATTACAAGGAACAAAGCTTTGAGATCATGACAAAATATATATGCAGAATCTGCCTCTCGCGTCGTTGTCTGGCTCATATTCTAACCATCTAATTCCAAACCACTAGACTACTAGTGTAGTATCACACACAGCGATGAGAACAGAGAGAAAACACCGAGAAAAGCAACATCTCCTGCAAGGCAAGGGAAGGGGCGACACCTAAACCAATCAACCAAACATGTTATTCCGTCTTCCCAGGCCCCTACAAACGCTACCGTCCAGAAACAATTTGTACTCTTTATCTCCGGCCCCTTCCTCCAACTCATAAGCCCATTTTGCCCCATGCCGATTCGTCTCTCTCTTTCTCTCTCTCACCCTCTCTCACTTTTACATCATCCTCCGGAATAAACCAAATAGCACGGAAACACACAAGTTCATATGCTACAGGACAACCGCACCCACTATATATTTGCATTCCAACCTCTAGCCACCACCGCCATATTTGTTGGTCTCATGAGTAGGCAAAATAATGCATCTGCAGCGCTGCACTCCTCGATTGCTCTCTTGCAAGAGAGGTTCAGGCAGCTGCAGCGAGTGAAACAGATGAGAGAAGAGCGACAACTCCTCAGAGTGTTCGCCGAAGCTGAAACTGCGGGTTTGGATGATTGCCACAGTCAACCAACTCCAACGTGTTTCTTCCACCCTGAGCTGATGCGCCCCTCCAGGCCTCTTCCTCAGGTTCATCCACTCCAGCAGCAAAAGCAACACGGCGACCGCGCCGTCGTGGAGTTGCCGGAGTTCGACACCTCGCTTTCTATTGGTTTATGGCCGAATCGTCCTGCAAAACTCGTCACCAGCAAGTCCAGTTGTTCTGACGTCGACACAACCCTTCATCTGTGAAAAAGGGATTAACTCTTTCTAATTTTCTCTTTGCTTCCCTGCAGTGCTGTAAGAGTTACGGAGAAAGATGCAAAATATGATTAACTGTTGTAATTATCAACATGATCACTTACTTTACTTCATCGTCATCATATCAGGAGTTGACGGACAGTTTGATTCAACTTACAAGTAATTATTATTAGCCTGCTAATTATGAAATAATATTTGAGATTTAATGACCAAACAGATAGTTTGGTTATAAATAGGCTCGGACGGCAATGAGCATGGCTGTTGAACCGTATAAAGCGGTGTTATGAAAAAACCAGACCGGCTCGGCTTAACCGGAGTGGGCTCAGCCGTTTCATCTCAGATAGAAGACAGCAACTAAGTGGCGCAATACTGTTGGTTGTAATTTATGCTGGGAAATATGCCGCCTCACAATGCTCACTAGTCAAAACATTTTTAAATAACGAAAAAATAGGCAATAAAAAACCCTTCGTCTTCTTCCTCGTTGATCAGGTGGGAGGCCGGTCTGCGACTCCGGCCGCAGCGTCGGACACGACTCCGGCCATGTGGGCTCCGCGGTGGAGGTCACTGTCACCCCTTCACTAAGCGCCGATTACCCTATCTCCAACAACCTCTTCATCTCCAACCCCTCCTGCATTCCCCTTGCCCTAACCACCTGCTCCCGTCGGATTCCGAGACCCATCGCTGCCCTCCTCCAAGGGCATATAGACCGGAGCCGCCGCCGACGCAATCAACCCTCTCTCCTCCTTGCTTTTCATCCCCAACCCCTCCTCTCCTTCCCCTTCCCCTTCCCTAACCCCCGTTCTCGCCTTATTCCGGGATCATCACTACCTTTGAGGGTTCTTGTGTAGATTCTTTTGGATTTTCCCGATCTATATTTCCATTTCTCGTCAGTTTGGAAAATTTTAAACCCTAGTTCCCCAGTCAGAGTTCCCCTTCCTCGTTTCTTTCTCTCTCGTTCGCTTGCTCGCGTCTGTCGAGAAGAGATTAGGGATCGTCTTTTGCGAGTATCAATAGGACGAGAAGGAGTTGGAGGAAGCTTTCAAGGTTTGGTTTCACTCTGCATTTTTGTTTTGACTTGTGCATGGTCAAACTTTTGTCGAGTTTTTAATGAAATTAGGGCATTTGATTGCCATCAGATATTTCCTTATGATGACGATGAAATGATGGTCGATTTCTTTTTTCTGCATTTGGATTAGGGTTTTAGGTTTGATACGATAGTTTCTAACTTCACAGAAATTCAAGAGAACTGAAAAGCATTGTTTTGTTTTGAGTTCTGCAAGAAAATTCTAACACCTACATGACTTCTGATTACTTGCCTCGCGAAAATATAAGACTTTTGAAGGTTTTATGGAAATCTAAGATAACAGGGAAAGAAAGGTCAGATTTTTGTCAGTAACATGAAATCTTTCGGAAAAAACTGAATCTTTTCACCAAATCCGCTTGTGGAAAATGAGTCCCTCTCAAAGCCAGAGGGAAAGGTGGGAGTTTTGGGGCATTTGATGGCTTAGTGGGATATAAGTAAAGGCGTGCTAATGATATTTTTATAGATTTTGGTTGGTAATGTTTCCAGAGGAATTTTTTCTATTTTTTTCTTTTTAACTAAATATATGTGGTTACTAAAGAAAAGTAGAAAGAATCTTCCGAACAGAAGTCTTCTTCACTTGAAAACAGGTTTTGATTTATTTGGAAGACTTGGCGTATGGATACTATGGATGCACAAACAACACATAGGATTTTAATGGTATCTGATTTTTTCTACCCCAACTTTGGTGGAGTGGAGAATCACATCTACTATCTATCACAATGCTTGCTCAATCTTGGTCACAAGGTCAGAACTTGTGCTTATGTTATTTTACTGATTCAAAGTTTTGATGTGTATGTTCTATACAATAATTTATCATTGATTTAGCTGGATGGTTTGTACATGAATATCTCAGGTGGTAGTTATGACACATTCATATGGAAAACGTTCTGGAGTGAGATATATGACTAATGGTCTGAAAGTTTATTATGTGCCTTGGAGGCCTTTTATCATGCAAAATACCTTGCCCACAGTTTACTTGACACTTCCCATTATAAGAACGATTCTTATTCGTGAGAGGATATCTGTAGTGCATGGGCATCAAGCATTTTCAACACTCTGTCATGAAGCTTTAATGCATGCCCGGACCATGGGTTTCAAAGTTGTCTTCACTGATCACTCGCTATACGGATTTGCTGATGCTGGTAGCATTCACATGAATAAGGTGCTGCAGTTTACCCTGGCAGATATAGATCTAGCAATATGTGTTTCTCACACAAGCAAAGAGAATACAGTATTGAGATCTGGTATACCTCCAGAGAAGGTCTTTGTGATACCAAATGCTGTAGACACTGCTATGTTTACCCCTGCCCCTAAGAAGATTGAATGTAATGAAATTGTGATTGTTGTGATAAGTAGATTGGTCTACCGGAAAGGTGCAGATCTCCTTGTTGAAGTAATTCCAGAAGTCTGCAGACTATTTGCAAATGTAAGGTTTTTTCACAGGATGCTTTCCCTTTTTTCTTTCAGCAAGAACTACACTTAGTTTTTAAGCATTGCTTGCTTCATTGTTTGTATTTTTCAAAAAGCCACCTGTTCTGTTTCAAACTACCTTTTCGTTCTAGACATCCAATCTCTCACGCACATGTTTATCAAGGTCCGTTTTATTGTTGGAGGTGATGGGCCAAAACGAGTGCGTCTGGAAGAAATGAGGGAAAAGCATGCTCTTCAGGACAGAGTGGAGATGTTAGGTGCTGTTCCTCATGCTCAAGTTCGTTCTGTCTTAATCGCTGGTCATATATTCTTAAACAGGTATCATTTTTTATACCTTCTATTGATCTTTGTGAGTCTGGTACACATTGTTGGTAAATGTATGTGCACAGAAATCTGCAATCAAATGTTTATGAAAACTTTATTATTCATTGATTTTACGGTATTGTAAACATTTCGCTTATTGCAGTTCCCTTACAGAAGCATTTTGCATAGCTATTCTGGAAGCTGCTAGCTGTGGATTGCTAACTGTAAGCACAAAAGTTGGAGGTGTCCCTGAGGTATAGATTTTTGGATTTTTGCCTTCTAAGTTCACTCTGATGGAGAGTCTGTCAGCTCCTGGTTTTTGAATTTGATGCTTAAGCTCTGTTTTACTGGAATATTGGACAGTTCCTTCCTTTTGTATCATTTGACAATTTTGTATTTTTATTCACAAGAAAGACAATTTCAAAATTTTTGTTCCTATCCTTCATGACAGGTTCTACCAGATGACATGATAGTTCTTGCAGAACCAGATCCCGATGACATGGTGCAAGCTATCAGAAAAGCCATTCACATGCTGCCATATATTGATCCCCATCTCATGCATCTCCGTGTATGTAGCCAGTTTTAGTTTATCACTGTTTCATTTTTATCTTGATTTTAATATATCCTCCGTCTTATGATTGTTAGTTTTCCATGTTTAACAATTTCTTGTGTAGTTTCATGGGAAATCTCTGGAAATGGCAGTTTGCAGTTCCACAATCTATTTCAACAGCCTAATTTCTTAATTTCTGTAAACTTCTCTTAGATGAAAAGCCTATATAGTTGGCATGATGTGGCAAAAAGAACAGAGGTTGTATATAATCGTGCAAAGCAATGTTCTGATAAGGATTTTGTGGTACGGCTTTCAAGGTGTGTCTCTTGCAAGTCACTTCATTTGATTCATCAGCCATGCTATTTTGCTATCTTTTTACTGAATCCTGTATGGGTTCATCAGATTCTTTTTGTTTGTTTTGCAAGTAATACATGGAGTAGTGAATCGTGGATTGGATCATGCTGTTAGATTTGTTTTGAGTATAACTGGAAAGAATGAAGTGATATGTACTATTATTCATTTTTTCTAATATTGCTTCCTATGTTGGTAGACATGATTGGATGTTTACTTACTATGGGATATTAATCAAAGCATAAAAAATCATGATGTCAATTGGAACTTCTTGGAAGAAGAAAATTTTTCCTTTTGAGTTCTATTAGCTGACAGAAGTCTATATAAGTTAACGCATTTTTTAAACATAATCAGTTGTTGACACCACAACCAAAAAACTCCCTTCTGAAACAAAATATTTTGCCATCAAATATCCATTTATTATTTTTCTAACCATTCTCTGATCACTAGATAAACTGATCTTCTTTCTTGTTAATTACCATTGCATCTGAATTACCAGATCATTAACTGTGTTTGCTGCCTTTTTACAAGAGTTGTCATTCACTAGTGTCCAAACCTGCCGTAGCATTTAGAGCTTCTTAACATCCGCCACTTTGCAGTGGCCTGGACATCTAGCTGCTATTTTGCAGGAATTTGAGTTTCGCTGACTTGATTTGTTGTAGCTGGATTGCATTGCTAAGAATAACCGGAGCAATCCATCTTTATTATGTGAGATTAGAGGGAAGACTCTCCTACTGAACAAGAGAAAATGATCTAAATTAAAGAAAACATGGTAGATTAGGGGGTTGTTTTATGGAGATTTGATGTGCACAGATAAGCAGCAGAGCAGTTTTCTGATCATGTACAGCACATATGCTTCAGTCTAGTTTCCATTAACTGAACATGCTTCATTGGCTGCATGGCTTGTTACCCATCCAAGTGGAACAGCAAATCTGTACTCTTTCAAGGTTGAAAATTGGTTTATTCAATCCTATGGTCAATTCAAAAGAATAGCCACTAATCCTTTTGTTTGCATCTTACATTCCTTTTCAGGTACCTAAGATGTGGTTCCTGGGCAGGGAAGATCTTTTTCATGGTCATGATAGCCAATTTCTTACTTTTGTGTCTATTGGAATTGTGGCAGGTTACTTCCATCATCTTATTGTTAGTATGTTTATCTTTCATCTTACTTGAAGATTTAATCCATCTTAATAACACAGCTATAGTACACCCATGAAAAGCTTCTGGCTACCATTGCTATATACTTACCATTTGTTTGTTTCTGTAATCAGCCTGCAGAGAGTATAGAGGAAGTCCCTGATATTGTGTTGGAGCAGCACCAACAAGAAGTCATGTTCCAGAATTCTTCTGAAGGTCACGATCTGCTCTGAGTTTTTTGTAAGTACTTTTTGGTACATGCATATTGGTTACTCTTTGGATTCATTTCCTAGATGTTGTAAAACCAACCATTCACAGATATTGACAGGTATGTTTTTTGGATGCATCATTTTAATTAGCCGATGAAATAGAGACGATTTAAGCTGACATTTAAGTAAGTTGCAAATTTGAGTGGCATATGGGATCTAGACCAGGAAATTATGCTATAGTGGTATAAATATGGAACTTAGTGGGCAAGCCACTGTCTTGAATTGCAAGGCAATGGTCCTCATACTGAAAATATCAAACTCAGGTTATGCTAAACCTAATATAAAGGTTACAAGTCTTGGTGATCTTATTAGAAGTGTACATCTCTCGACAAACCACAACCAGATCTCTTATTTATTTATTTATTTTCTATTTTTTAGTTCCTTTTTTTTTGTACATGTAGTTAATCTCTCTATGAGTATGGAATCTACCTGATTATTATTTTGCACAAAAACAATTTGCACCTTGATATAATAGTTGTTTTTTGTCATAAGAGAGTATGATGAGATTTGCACTGCTATTACTAGTTATAATTTCCTGCTATGGACGTTGGGTACCTGCAGTGCACCAAATAGTTTGCCTCATGCTAGAGTAGGGCAAGTAGTTTGTCAGAAAAGCTGTGCATAAATCACCATCTTGACACTTGTTATTCCGGTCTTAAGCATTTCTTGACTACATTTATAAAGGCATAAAGTTATGAGTCGGCCATGCACAATAATGATCAGCCATGCAGATACTTAGAAGAATGAACTGTGTACTTCTCTTTTCTTGAATCCTACTATTTTTCTTGAAATGTACCAAATTTAGACCCAAAAGAGCATGTTAAATTACTTGGCAGTAAACTATAATATTTGTTTTCTTTTATTGGTGAATTCTACTTTTTGGATCCTTTATTATTCTTCCAGAGTTAAATGTTGAGTAGTTGGAGAGTATTGCGAGGCTTGAGCTGGTTGAAGCTGAGATTTTCTAGCTTAAAGGAAATGATGCTATGCAGGAGACTGAGAGGCTTCCTGTTACGCCTTGCCGAGTCAGGTAAGGCTGAGCAGGATTGTGGCAATACATATCCGAAGCACCCGTTAGATGAAGCTGAAGCGGAGAAGATTGAGAAGATGAAGCTTCAGGAGAGCTAATGGGCTGCATGCTGTTAAAAATTCTTGTGAAAATATGGCTGTTGTGTCTTGTATGCATTTTCTTAGGCTAATGTTAGTGTTTTCGTTCAAGATTAGCATAAATGACTGATCAATTATCAGCTTATCTTGTGTGGTAATTGAATATGATTCTTTATGATGTTTAAAATGCTTAATTTTTCTTTCTTATGGAGAAAGAATTCTAGTCTGGCTAGCTTAATGATTGCAGAAATTTATTTCCACTAAAGATGGATTGGTCAAAATCTGTCGGTTTGACTGGAAGCAGATGTTAGGATGTGTCTGTTTGTTTGGATAATCTGTCTGTTTGTTTGTTTTGATGATAGTCATGCAAAATCTGTCTGTTTTTTATTTGTTTGGATGTGTTTTTTTTTTGGGACTACGATTTCTGTTTAAAAAAAATAAAATACTCAAGTTGTACAATAGAGGATAATTCAGCCAGACGATAATCAATCTGCTTTCAGATCTGTCACGGCTCATCAAACCAACTAGAAATGTAGATACAGTATTTCCAAAAAAAATTGTCTGAATGCAAGCTCATTTTGCATGCTTCAACAGATGCATCCAAAACTATATTAATCATGTTCGCGTCATTCTGAAAGTGGATGTCCTTTCTTCCTGTGCAATCTATGTCGCACAGGGAGAATGCACAGATCTATATCCAGTCAAGCATTTGACAGATTATTTGTTTTTGTTGCTCACTTTGTTTTGGCCTTCTGGCTTCTGAAATACCAGATCTGAGCCTGTTTTAGAAGTTAGAAGGGGTATAGGACTCTAGGCAAAAGTGCAAAAAAACAAAAGAAAGAACTCAAATTGATAATATGGAAATTGTGAATGGAATCCACCAAAAGAAAACAAATGACAGTAGTTGAGTAAGCATAATGATTTGTTTATTTAGCTTTCTTTTGTCATAAGCTCAGCTTTATTCCCCAAATAAGATAACGGTCAATCACTTTGCTTCCAAATCCATGCTTTTTAGGAACAACTAATCTAAGCTTAAACTCCCAGAGGATTCAGGGATTTTCTGTGACAACACGTTTGGTTGCTCTCAACATCAAGAAAGGAATCCCCAGTAATGGAATATCATAGCACCAACCTTTGAAAAAGCTAAATGTTTCTATAAATTGTGGTGCTGAAGGCTTCACTCACACCATATAATCTACTGGATCTCAAGAAGGCCAAGAAGGCAAGCAGGACAAAGAAGATGACTGTTCTTCCAGCAAAATTACCATGTTTTCTGCTGTTTTGTATGGTACTAACACCAAGATCAGGTGATGTTCTTGAATCCTAATTGAGCTCTTTCTTTTCACTATCTGGTTAAGCTGTCTTCCAGTTTTGTAGTTCTTCATGGTGCTTACATAGTTCATATCATCCTATAATTGTGCATTTTGCTTGTTTTCTATGGGAAACAGTCTTACTACATAGTGATCATGTTTTGCAGAACAAAAAGGGATCCATCCACTTCCTTTCCTGCCTTAAAACTACATTGAGCATACTTTTAAAGAAGATACCCACAAATAAAATAGCTTCCATTGTTGTTCGAATGCCTTTGTAGTTCATAAACAGCTTCCCTTATAACAATCATACATGTGTAAAGACGCAGTACTGATGGAGTTATCTTTGTGATCAATATGAAACTGAGTAGAATCTTAATTATAAAGATGAAAAGTAGATAATGGGAAAGGATGGAATATTGAGTTTACTATAATATCTATTCACTGGATTTCTTTTTTATAGATGCCACAAATCAAGAGAAGCACTGGTGCATAGCTGATGAACAAACACCAGATGATATCCTACAGAAGGCACTTGACTGGGCCTGCGGCTTCGGGGGTGCAGATTGCAGCATGATCCAGGTTAACAAGCCATGCTATCTTCCTAGCACTGTCCGGGACCATGCTTCCTATGCCTTCAACAGCTATTGGCAGAAATACAAGAACCAAGGAGGCTCATGCTACTTTCAAGCTGCTGCAATGGTCACTGATCTGGACCCAAGTATGACCCTATCTTCTTCTAAGACTTAAAAAAGCAACCGGGCTTTTTTGCCACCTCATGCCAAACCACGGTCTCCATGGTAATGAAGAAGAACATAAGAACCAACTTCAAACAGCCAATTGCAGGTTTCAAAATAACACAACAACAATAGTCAAACGTACATTGAAGACATCAAACGGATAAGCAGCAAAAAGCTCATGCCAAGTAGAGACATTCCCACAAGAGTGTGGGAACACAAAGTGAAGACCTAGTAACTACCAAATGAATTGCAGCTACTAGTTATTAGAAACCATACTCTTGCTTTGCTCAGTGTAGAACCTAGTATATTTGATCCTATACTTCTTTGTGAGCCATTATGATCTTTTCCCTACATTTGGTTACAGGTCATGGCGCATGCAAGTTTGAGATACACCCTTGAGAAAAAGGAGAACAATCTGCTAAGCTGGAGATTGAAAGGTTTTTAATTCATTCGGTTGAAATTATTGTCTATTGCTCTTGGTTTTGCCTCTATACCACTTTGGTAATATTTGATCCTTGAAATCCATGTCACCCCTTTCTTATATTTGGCCAGGTCTCATGTAAGCCTCTTTGATGTAGTAAAGGTACGGAGATAAACAGTAAATATTGGGTGTCCTATTACACATAATGTTTCTTTTCTCATGTTATATCTTTTTTTTTGGAAGGGGGGGGTGCTTTTTGGTTTTAAGTCTCACATAGGTCTTCTGTAATGTATTAAAAATAAATGGAAAAGCAATAAATATTGTGTGTCCATTTGCATACAGTACAATTCTTTTTCTTGCTGAGCTAATGAAAATAAGCTCTATTCGCCAATCTTTTAAGCAGGCTATCTAATTTCATTCAATGAAATTCAAACATCTGAAATTTTATTGGATAGAGTATTGTTTTTAAGAATAACCAAGATGCTTTCAGGAATGCAAACTTCTATATCTAGTTCTGATTATCCCCAAGTTACCTCTCAGACAATGTACTCCCCAACTAATTTCACTCAAACAACCTAACTGTAGGATAACTCTGAAATGGCTTAACATCTTCTGAACTACTCTGACTAATTTCACACATCATAAAAGTTTAATGATGGTTATTTTAAGACACTTCCTATCATCCAATTTGGCAGGTCTTCTCTCTCCACGTGGTATCCTCTTCATGAATAAGACGCAAAACACTAGCTAAGAAAAACATTCTACATCCCTTAAGCATATCATCCTACACACAAACTCCTGGCATGTCTTCCTACATGCTCTTCAAGAATCAAACAGAACACAAGATAAACAGCCTACATCCTCTGAACATATAATCTAGATACAAACACTTGACAAGGGCTGTCAACTCAGAAAAAAAAAAAACGGGATAGCTATCGGTATGCTTGGCGATTGTAAGTACAGATGACACTGTTCATAAAATACCCAATTAAGTCATGAAATTATGCTAGTTTTCCTCTTGTGATTTCTTATAACATAAGGTACTACTATTTTGCCTTGTCAGAGTGCTCCTTTGTGGCCCAAGCCAAATGCATGCCCAACAGCTACTGACTCGTTAAGATAGCGATAAAATGAAACATAACACCAGTACAAAATTGGTAAAGAAGTACAAAATCGAGACATAACACCAGTACATCAGAAATATTTTTTTAATCAATAAAATGAAAGCTTACGCATCCTATTTCTTCATCACTGCATATCTGTGCACACAACATCAGAACAACAGGCTTGCCCAGCCGCCAGTGAATGCAAAGCCTCGGAATGGTGCTAAAGAAGAAAACTTCCTGTCCTCAAAATATGCCACAGCATAGAACCTGAAAATAAAAAATAAAAGATAAAACATAAAAGAGTTTTTTTTTTCTTTTTTCGATAATGAATTTGATCCTTCAAACCCCACAAAACTGAACAAAATGCCCATTAGAACAAGCACTTACGTCCCCGAAAACGCCAGAATCCCAGTAGTTAAAAGCCCTCCAAAGATGTTCGGGTGTTTGGTGACCGGAGCAGCAACCAAGGCCGCGGTATGCACCAAATGATACAGCGATGCAGTATGCCAAACCTTCCAATTGATTCACATAAATATTCCAAAATGAAAAAAGACATCAAAGCATATAAAATAAACAGAAAAAAAATCTGCAAATTACATCTTTGTAAGCTGCGTTCTGGGGCTTGAACATATGGGCACCGTAAGTCCCCAGACCAAGAGCCGCGACCCCTTTCACGACCAGAACATGCCCGAAGTCCAGGAAAAGCAAGACCTCAAATCAACAACAAATTTGGAAATTTTCGAATTGATCGATGGGGTTTGAGAGAAGAAGAAGAGTCCCAGAGATGGCGGCGACCTTGTGCCACATCATGGGATTCATCTCCGGCGATGTCAGGCTTCTTCTGGCGGCTGTTCGACGACCAAAACAGCCCCAAGCCTCCAAGTTGAGACCTTTCGATCCTAACCGCTCATCATGTTTCGCAATGGAAATCAACGGTTCACACTAAATTCACCTCAAAGCGTGGCAGGCCGGGGCTCAGAGAAAAAGCAAGACGGCGAGAAAAGACTCAAGAGAGAACGAGAATTCCAAATCAAGGAAGGTTAGATTGTGTTGTTCTATTCCAAAGTTGACAATTTTCCAAGCAGCAATCTTTTTCCCCCACTTAATTTTTGCGTTGAACTTGGATTCATTCAAGTCCCGGACACGGCAGTATGGGGATCATGCTTCTCGCTGCCAGCCATGGCAGTGTTCTACTTCTTTGAAATGCTCTCTCAATGAAGAGTCAAAAGTGTTATCTCTTTCATTGATGCGATAGCAAAGCAAATTTAATGAGGTTGCCGCAGCCATAGATGTAGCTAGGAGGTTGGAACAAAAGGTACGCGATCAAAATGTGGATCAAGCTATGGATGCTATTTCTTGGGCGTAGAAATTGGAGCACGAGACTTTGAGAGTCCTCTCCTTTTTCGTGAATCAAGAAGATTTTCGGTAATATGGCATGCGCAAAAATTTGTTGTTCATGTACTTTTGCATTTACCATGCAAACTTCCTCAACCAAAATTATTTTGCTTCAAATGTTGCTGTTCAAAATTTAGTAAGTCTTAGTTTTGAGCTGTTTGTTCCCGTTCTGAGTACCATATCATATTGTAACTATTCGTTCTGTTTGATAATTACATCCAAAAAATTACTCTTCAGAAGCATATTTGTTTGATCATGATTTTGAAGTCGATGCAACTCGAAAACTGGTGTCACTTTCCAAGATTCGGATAGTAAGAGTTTTTAGTATGAGCTAATATTGCTTTCTGTATGACATCTCAGTTATGGTTATGTATCTTTTTTTGTTGGTATTTTACACACAACCAACGATGCAGAAAAGATGAAGATAACATCAGCTAGAATAGGGGTCTCGACTCTCTTGGAACTGAGGAATGAGTCATTCTTCGGTGCCATTTTATCTGTAGACAATCACTATCTTGTTGTAGCGTTCCTTCCTTGTAGAATACTGATTTATATCGTAATGGGCTCATGTTTTTTTACATGTTATTTACTGTGTTTGTTGCAAGCCCTTTCATGCAGCATTAAATTCTCGCCTCCTCTTCTTAAATGCGAACTTCAATCCCCACCCTTGCTCTCCTCATGCCATGTCCCAAGTGTCCACTTCGTTTCACTAGGAAAGTAGGCTGGGAACCTTTTTCGAATGCAAGCTATTAAATTCAAGACAGGTCTTTGGACAGAAGCCCTTCAATGCTTCGCTGGGTGAGGGGGTGATTCTCAGTTCTTCCACAACTTCAATTAAATCGAGGATTGCACATGGAAAGAAGATAGTGCCACCTAGTGAGAACTCTTCCTGGCGTCAGGTCTTAATTGTTTCTTCTTGAGAAGTGGGTGCAAGGGGAGGTGATTGGGTGAGAGACACTTGTGAGTCCTTGGCACCTTGTCTTTCCGGGGCTATAAATAGAGGTGACCTTGATTGCTTGATTCCATGCCTTGGGAACCACTGGAAATTGAGTGCTGAGAGGTTGTGGGTCTCCTTTTGGTCTTTGTTCTGAGAAAAATGTCCTCCGGAGTTGGAGTTAGCCCAGGAAATGTACCTGTGTACCATGGGGGTGGCAGCTTGAGGGCAATGGAGAGGAGGGTTAAGATTGCTGAAGTGATTCTAAGGTGTCTTGTAATTGGAGTGGGGGTGCTTGCTGCTTCTCTTGTGGGAACTGATACCGAGGTTAAGAAGATCTTCTCAATTGAAAAGAAGGCCAAGTTCACAGAAATGAAGGCTTTAGTGTAATAAACCACTTGAATCCTTCTTACTGCATTTTTTTTAAAAAAATTTCTTCTCCTTATTTGTTGTTCCCATTCGTGTTGTTCCTGTTGCAGGTTTCTGGTGATAGCCAATGGAATAGCTGCTGTGTATAGTTTCCTCCAGATGTTTCGATGTGCGGTGAGTGTAGTGAGAGGGAGTGTGCTGCTCAGCAAGCCCTTGGCTTGGGTTATCTTCTCTTGTGATCAGGTAATTTAACTAGATCTTTTTGGTATATGCCCCTCAAATATTCCCCTATAAACTTGATTGAAGTAGAGCATATGCTCCTGATTTTATTTTTCACTTACAGAATGTGATGTATCCACAAAATTATTTTACATGTTTCTTTCTGTGATTTGGCATAGATTTCCTCGTTGAAACTATTTTACAGAGTCATGCGTGCAAGTAGTCAATTTTTCAGGGGTATGAATTCAAGAGACATTATCAATTTTTGTTTGTTTTCTGATGTGATATGTTCTTCGAATTGCTAACCGCATAATGAACGTATCTGCTCTTATACTGTAGAATTCTTATTTTTTCAGATCTTTTTAACTTTTCTGAGTAGAAGCACTGCAGCATGAGATGAATGTATTGTGTTGAGCGCACGTTTTCTTCGTCAGGTAATTGCTTATGTCTCTCTGGCGGCAGTAGCAGCAGCAAGCCAGTCAGCGGTGCTGGGAGAGTTTGGACAAACACAGCTGCAGTGGATGAGCATATGCAATTTGTATGGCAAATTCTGCAACCAAGTAGGGGAGGGAATTTCCGGTGCATTAGTGGTCAGTCTTAGTTTGATCTCCCTCTCCGGTGTCTCTGCCTTTAACTTATTCCGTTTGTATGGGAAGCATAAGGGCAAGGGTGGCGGCGAAAACTAATATACTAACTTAATTTCGCATCTTTGAGATCCCATAATTCAGCTTCAGTATAAATGTATGTCTGAAGTTGTGTAAATGCTTACCAGGCATGCGTAATAATAAATGTAAGTAATGGTTTTGGATGGTTGCTGAGTCTCTCAATACTGATGAACATGTTTGAGCTATGAAATTGCTAAAGCCATATGGACGCATGAAATATTATAAATAAATAGTTATTTTCTGAGCATCCTTTTCAACTTATCTGATCAATCTACGGTCGTACTATCACAGTGTTGATTTAGGTTGATCATGTTTTAATTTTCAGTACAGTTTTGTTCTTCCTAATTTTCTAAAATATTCTCTGCTGTCATATTTTTCATAATGTACAAATAGTTTTTCACATTATAACTTAAGTATGAGATTGGACTATTAAGCTAAACAACAAGAGTATTTAAATGGTCGCACGTGAAATATAAATCAGTTATTAAGTACTTATGAGATGTTTGAATAGACAAAAAATAATCTGATTTTATGCCAACAACTTAACACAGGTGAAACATCGTCCAATGCGCGACATCTGACGTGGTACGCTCTCATTGCACGAATGGGTAACAGCAGCGGGACGACCCCTGTATAAGCCGGAGGACCCCAGTTTCTCGATTCTCTTCGAAGTCGACGGTGACAACTACGAGGCCCTCCGGTTCGTTGCGAACAAGATGGTGAGAGCTGTTCGTTCATCTTGATCTATGAACTTATCTCATGGAAGCCCTAATTGACTTACAGTTGCTTCTATTCGGATTACGATCTCTTGGGGTCCTTGAAAAGGAGGGTTTTCCACATCTTCTGGTGTAATTCAGCCAGATCTTGGTTAATTGGGGATGAATTCATATGGACAGCAACTTTCTTGTGTGGATTCGGGAATATCTTTTGGCTTGAAGTCGCATTACCCCCTTTTTCCAATGTTCGATTGGGAAAAATTCGTTTTTTGACTTGTACACTCTGCCTTTCGCTGATTTTCTCTGTTACTGGATCCTGTTGGCAGAAATTCCAGCTTTTTGTATTGAAATGATTCTTTTGCTGTAGAATCATTTTGTTTGATTGATTTTTTTTTTTTGTTTTGGAATTAGTTGAGGTTTGGTTAGCCTTCTCCGATTAGATAATTTCAGGCATGTTTATGTAAGTCAAAGTTGATAGAAGACGGTTTTCGTGATCGCCTTGCCAAAAAGTTTTGCTTTCTCGGATTCATTCTGTGTAGCCTTCTTTCGTTTGTTTTGCGGTCAATATTAGCTGGTTTCAAAATTATTTTTTTAATATATAAAATTAATATTTATTATTTTATATTTTTATTAAATTAAATTATTATAAAAAATTAAATAGTTTTTTGAGGTTTAAATTATTGAACCCTTAATTTTGATAAAAAGATATTAGTTTACAAAAGTAGTTCACTAGTTTTGATTTTAACCTTGACCCCCAACCACGGTTTTATGGTGCGGTTTCGGTTTCGGTTTCTGAACCCAGCGAAACCGATACATTTCGGCCGTTTCGGTTTTAGTTTCGGCCGTTTCGGTTTCGGCCGAAAGATTTTTTTAAATTATCAATTGGGTGTTGACCAGAGTTTGACTATATTTTAACTGTACTTTGACTTCAAATAAAAAATACGATAAAATATTGAAAAAAATTGGAAAAATTTGAAAAATTAGGAATGAATTTATACTTAATTTTACCATAATATTAAATATTATTTTAGTTACTTAATATTAATTTTGATAGTTAGTCACTGATATAGTCTATTTTTAATATATATTAGTGTATTAAAAAAATATGCAAAAAATAATATGAATATGATTAAAAGTTAAAAATTAACATAAGTACATTTAACTTTTCATTAAAATGTACTTCACACATACATAATTTATAAATTCTAAGATAATATAACAAATCATCATAATCATCATCAGTTGAGTTTGAAACATCTGGGTGTGGAATTACAAATTCAATACCTGAATGATCCGAACGAGCATTTGTAGACACATGAGCCAGAACAACTAGCTCTGCGCGATCTCGTGGCAGCGGTTCTGAAGTATAACTATACATCAAAGGTTCAAAATGAAAATTATATTTTGACTAAAATTTAACTTTATTTCAATTATTTTTTAACTTCAAATTAAAAAATTATAATATGTTTAAAAATTTTAAAAAATAATGAATAATTACGTGAATAATATTATGTACGTGAACAGTATCTGACAGAAACCGATAAGGACGTCGAAATCAAATTGGCGATAGCGCTAGCCCCAGTGTAAGACCGGCCTCATCTTGTGGGAGTATGGTCAGGTCGGTGAGGACGCGAGATAGACAAGGGAGCGGCGACAGACTAGCGAGTGCGCAGGGCCCTTGGGCTCTGACACGAAATCGGCGCGAGGCCCCCCGCCCCCCCCCTTCCCCCGCCCGCTCGCACGCTCGCCTACCCCTGCTCGAGCCCGACGAGCTCCCGCCCACGCGCTCGAGCCCAACAAGCTCCCGCTCCCGTGCGCTCGTCAACGCACGCTCCCATCCGCGCTCGTTGGTAAATATAAATAGTAATAAACAGTAAACTCCAACGAATACCTAAAATAGGATTTCGGTTTGAAACCGATCAAAATTGAGTCGTTTCGACTGAAACGTAAAACCATGCCCCCAACCAAAGGGCAAAATTTATTTCCCTAGTTAAGTTAGGTATCAGTTGTCCGTCAGTTGTATCGGTTTTACTCTCTTTAGTATACGTGTCTTTTGAATACACAGTAAGTCACCAGAATGCAGAGTAAAACCCATCTGCTTGTCGTGTTATTATTAATATGAATTTTGCTGTGATTATTTGTTATCGTACCTTGCAAAATATTCTTTTTAGTTTTTGGCAAGGAACTTGGCTTATTATGAATTTACTGTAAATCACTTACCTTATCAATATAAACAAAAAACCACATCTGATTTTTTTATTAAAATATTTAGAGAATATTTTATTTTAATTCGGTTTTACCGGTAAATTAATATAACAAAATTAAATTGCCTCTGTCATCTTTTTTTCTCTGGCTTTTTAAGCATAAGACTAGTGGTTTTTTAATGTAGTTTCTTAACAAAAACTATTCTTTTGCTTTCTTCGCTGAAGTGATCGGACTGTTTCTGTTCTTCCCTTGATCAATTTTTCATTCTATCCATTTTTCATTTAGAATGAAAAATTGCTCATATGCGATATAAATTCGCTGTTGTTGTTCAGACGACTTCAAGGCGCTTTGCTGACAGAAAAGTGGCCAGATTCCAGAGGAATATCACAAAGAGAGGCTCTGTTCCTGAGACCACAGTGAAGATAGGGACTGACTATCCAGTCGGTCCAATGGTGCTTGGGTTGTCATCTTTGTGGTCATTGGGTCATGTATGCTACTCTACAGATCCTCTTATCTTCATTGTTTTTTTTTCAGTGATCTTCAGCTCATTCCTGCGTTTAGTTTTCTTTTGACATTTGCACGGTTGCTCTGGGTTGGGTAAGAAAGAAAATGCTACAAAGTTTAAAATTTAAACTGCTTCAGATACTTATAAAAAAATCATCCCAATGCTATCCCTTGGCTTTCCCTTGACTGTACTTGATCTTGGACATATTAATACATACATAGAACAAGCTTCTTATGGATAACTGCTTCAATACGCCCTCAGATATAGTAACATGCTCATTGCTGAAGTAATGAACTGCATCTATCCTAAGCTTAACATCCTGCCATTTCAGGGATAAATGGTGCAGTTCTACTTTTCAGCTTTATGATTGACTTGTTAATATTGCACACCACTCTTCAAAATTTCTTTGTGAAGCATCCAATGTTGAGCGTTTTGTAGAAGAGGAACTTGGCAATATCTTCGACTTTCTTAACTCTAGGCTGGGGGATTGTTTTTCATGCCAGATATCCCACTTACTTATAGTTGTAGTCCACTTCCAAAATATCCCTATGCTTTTGTTGAAAACTAAACATTGTTATATAAAAAATTTTTCTTTGAGAGAGATATATGATCTTAAAGCTTTTGGTTCAAATACCAATTTCCGTTTTGACATTTTTCTTCCCTGGCTTTGCAGCTCTTTTCCAGATAATCAGGACAGCAACCACCGGTGGCATGGCATGAAGTTTGATGCCACCACTTCTGCTATGTTTGCTGCTCAAATTGTAGAAGTTTGACTCAATGTACACTTAACTATGTTAGAAGAGCTGATGATGAACATTTGTGCCTCGTCATGTTTTGTGACTAATAACTAAATAATAAAGCTGCATTGTTTCCTCTATTTTTATCAATTTTCATATTTATTTTACTGTCAGTTTTTATGATTTGGTAAATTGTAGAAACGTTCTGCAGTATAAATCATCTTTTTTTCAGGATTAATGCCTGTAAAACTTTTGTTTATCATCATTCCTTGTTAAGCACAGGGCCAGATGTAACTGCAGAGGAACTAGACCATAACATAATTTCTGGGCATCTCGCCGTTATCCCGAACTAGTTTACAGCGGGCACCTTGTTCCAGGGAATCTGAGATTATTCTGATGCTTGTTGTAAATTACTATTTTGAAAAATAGCTGTATATAGCACAAGATTAAGAAATTCAATCGCCCTAGATGAAGTTTATCATGGAAGTTGTCCATTATGCACTCCTGCTGTCCTTTCTGCTCTTCCTCCTATCCAAGCTATTGAGCAGTACTGGCCAGACCAAGCTTCCTCCAGGGCCGTGGAAGCTTCCAATCATCGGGAGCATGCGACACTTGCTCGGCCCCCTGCCGCACAGCTCTCTGTCCAAGAAACATGGGCCTCTCATGCACCTCAAGCTTGGCGAGGTCTCCACTATTGTAGTCTCCTCGGCGGAGGGGGAGCAAAGAGATTATGAAGACATATGACCTTGATTTTGCAACCAGACCCAAGTTGGTTGTCACCAAGCTCATGCTCTATGGAGACAACCATGTCATTGTCTTTCGTGCCCATGGCGACTGCTGGAGGCAATTGAAGAAGATTTGCATCGTAGAATTACTAAGACAGAAATGCGTCCAGTCTTTTCAATGTCAGGGAGCAAAAGATCTCTGACGTCATCCGTTCGGTTTCTTCGGCGAATGGGTTGCCTTTCAATCTTAGCAAGATGTTATATTCATTAATGACATAGTATCAAGAAGTGTGACGGAAAGCAGGTGCAAGGATCAAGAAGAATTTTATGAGGCGGTGGATGAGGCGGGGGAAGCAACTGAAGGGTTCAATTTTTCTGATATATATCCGTCGAGGTCAATGATGAGCTTGAGTAGTGGAGCAAGTCTCAAAATGAAAAGATGCCGCAAGAAGCCTGTGAGAAGTTTCAACCATGGTTATCAGTTTTTCCATCAAAATGTTTGAATTTTGATTATAATTATTTCGATTTAAATTTTGATTTCAAATAAAAATAATATAATATTTATATTTATATATTATATTTAAATTATAAATAATTATTAAGTTAAGTTTTTAATCCGACTCACAAGAGACTCGGATTTGAATTCCATTGTTGCCCATTTTTATTTTTTTACATATTTTATATTTTTTTATTAAAAAAATTTTATTTAATATTTTTAAATAAAAGTCAAAATTTAATTAAAAAATTTGAAAAATAATTTGATGGAAACTAAAACAAATTAAAATAACTGAAATAAGCGAAATGAATCAGTTTCAACGGATCCGGAAACTGAAACTTAAAACTTTGATTTCAACCTCATCGTCATGAACACAGAGAGAGGAGAGCAGTAAGGTTGCAGAGGACGAGGATTTAATAGATGTTCTTTTGAGACTTCAGGAGGAAGGTGGCCTTCAATCCCCTCTTACAGGGTATTGCATGAAAGCCGTCATCTTTGTGCGTTGTCAAACAACTCCCAAATTTTC
The DNA here is from genome assembly GCA_005019695.1 of Trichopus zeylanicus subsp. travancoricus. Lineage (NCBI taxonomy): Eukaryota > Viridiplantae > Streptophyta > Magnoliopsida > Dioscoreales > Dioscoreaceae > Trichopus > Trichopus zeylanicus. Next base: position 584,360 of record RXID01014359.1, read on the forward strand.
AAAGCAGAAAGCATCTTTTGTTTTCTTTTAACTGATTTAGGATGGATCTTTCTGTCATTCTCTAGTGGATAATAATACATCATGGATGTTCTTGTAGGACACGATTGGTGCTGGGAGCGAGACTTCAGCTAATGTGTTGGAATGGGCTATGACAGAGTTGTTGAGAAATCCTGCAGTCATGAAAGGGGCTCAATCCGAGGTAAGAGAAATTTTGGGCGCTGGAGAAAAGCCAGACATGTCAGAGGAGCGGATGAGTAGGTTACATTATTTGAGACTAGTTACCAAAGAGAATCTAAGGTTGCATCCCCGGGCACCATTGCTAATCCCTAAGTGTATAAAAAACATGTCAAGTGCTTGGTTTCACAATACCGGAGAAGACAAGAGTGTTGGTGGACGCATGGAAGATAGGAAGGGATCCGCAACTGTGGGATGACGCCGAAGACTTCAAGCCAGAGAGATTTGAGAACATGTCAATTGATCTCAAGGGGTTCCACTTTGAACTTGTACCTTTCGGTGCTCGTAGGAGGATATGTCCGGGCATGTCTTTGGTCTAGCAACTGTGGAGGAAGCGCTTGCGAGTCTTCTTTATTGCTTTGATTGGAAACTCCCTAAAGGTATGGAGCCTGTTGGGTTGGACATGACTGAAACTTTTGGGATAACAAATGGGAGAGAGTCACCTTCGATCCCATGTGCCACCCCTTTTGTTAGTCATCCTTCACATATGTGATGTTCTCGTACCATTTCTGAGGTCACGAGTACTAATATAATCTACTTGTGTCACTGTAGACCTTCACGCGAAAAACCAAATCGATAGAGCTGTTGTTTCTTACTTGATTCGCGTGGAGGTCTACTTCATGCCTTCGGACGGGCCATGACTAACTAATTGTTTTCAAACGATGACTTCCACATGCATCACATGGTCAAGCCGTTCATATGATAATTAACCCCAATCTCCAAGTTCTCAAAAGCAAAGGTAGACTCAGATCGCTACATTATTTTTAAGTTTCGATGAAAGAGATGGATATCCAACAGTATGCTCCCATTGATAATGGAGGGAGGCCTTCATATTCAATCAGTAAATTATGAATATCAAAGGAGAATACTTTGGAAAATGAATGGAATATGAGATATGGAAAGATTTGGACAGCTCTACATTTGTTTGTTTACTTGTAAAAAATTAATAGACTCATTGTTTGCCTTATCAAAACAAGTAATGTAGTTTGTTTTTTATTTGATTCACCTACACTATGCATTGTAATCAGTATTTCTGTTTTTTATTATAATTTGTTGGATATTTTTTTTAATTTAATTTGAAGGCATCTTTTTATTTGAGATTACGATTAGAATCAAAATCAATATTTTTCAAAAAAAAAAATTTATAAAATTAATATTACTTATTTTATACCACTATTAAATTAAATAATTATTAAAAGTAAATAATTTTTTGAACTTTAAATTATTATAAGGTTAGTTTTAATAATAAAATATTAGCTTATAAAAATAGTTTATTAATTTTGATTTTAATTCTGATTCTAATTTCGAACCAAATGTTATCTAATAGACTCATTGTTTGTATTGATCAAAACAAGCAATCCAATTTGTTTTTTATTTGATCCACCCAAACTATGTCTTATTTTTGTAGAGAAAATATCTAAACTTGTTTTATAAGAACGAGGAATGGGAAGGCCAATTGTCATATCCGGTTATCATTACTTACTAGGCATGTAACGGAAAGTAGCTAATATCACGCACAATTATAATATTATGATAGAAAAAAAATATAATCATATGAATTTTTATTACAATTTAACAAAAAAATCAATAAACACATAAAAGATAAGGAATATTGTGTTTCCTACGTTTATAATATGTATTACAACTCTCAACTAATATGAAGATAAATATACACTCAATAAACGCATTAATCTTGACTCCAACACAGTATGTTATCTTTCAACGTTATTTAGCTAGTACCACTGTCACATAAAAAAAATAAATAATAATTTTATAAGCATATCAATACTCGATAAATAATTTTTTCTATTTTTAAATACATTAAGTTTATAGAGTGAATTACATATACAGAATAGACACGTATAATATTTTTTAAGAAAAATATATAACACTGACTAAGAAAAAGAAGTCCACACAACAATAACAACTAAATAAGTATATACAAGGTGTAAGAACATTGACACAACCAAAACAATTAATACCAGAATAACCAACAATTAAGAAAGAGTATCAATCCAAGACCTCTTTCTGCCCTGCCAACGTTGTTTCTAACGTATGTGAAACATCAGTACGATATTTATCTCAACCACTCGATAAATCACCTAATAATCATGATATAAAAACAACTGCACAGACACTCAGTTCATCTCTCGTACTGACTGCTACAATGCAAGTTGTCTCCTACGCTCTCCTCTTCTCCTTTCTGTTCTTCCTTGGCAAGCTATTAAGCAGTAGTTTCCGCAAAGCAAAAAGCCCGAGTTCCAAGCTCCCGCCGGGGCCATGGAAGCTCCCAATCATTGGAAGCCTGCATCGCTTGCTTGGCTCCACGCCACATTGCTCTCTCAGAGACCTTGCCAAGAAACACGGGCCTCTGATGCACCTCAAGATCGGTGAGGTCTCCACTGTTGTGGTCTCCTCCGCCAAAGCGGCTGAAGAGATCATGAAGACACACGACCTCGACTTTGCAAGCAGGCCGGAGATTCTGGCCTCCAAGCTCCTGTTGTATGGCGACAATCATGTGGGACTTGCCCCTTACGGCGAATTCTGGCGGCAGGTAAAGAAGATCTTGATAATAGAATTGCTCAGCCAGAAGCGGGTCCAATCATTTCAGTCCATCAGAACAGAAGAAGTTGCAAACCTTATTCGATCGGTTTCGGATTTGAACGGGTCACCGTTCAACCTCAGCAAGAAGGTCTATAAAATAACCAATGATATTACAGCAAGAAGCGCCATTGGAAGCAGATGCAAGGATCAAGAAACTTTCTACATGGTATTAAACGAGGGGACCAAAGCAATCGCAGGGTTCAACTTGCCCGATTTATTTCCATCATGGCCGATTATGATCGTGCTCACCGGGGCAAAGATCAAGCTCAGAAGATTCCGCACGAAGATCGACAAGTATTTGGACAACATCATTAATGAACACAAAGAGAGGAGGATCAAAGCCAAAGAGACTGGCAATTCTGCTGTGGAAGAGGATTTTTTAAAAATGGACAATATTTTGATAGATCATTAATTATATCTCATATCGCATATGTCATACTCTATATCAAGGTTTAAAGTTTTGGTCGAAACGGTTAGATTTCGGTCGGTGCCGAAATGAAATTCTAAATATAGTTTCGGTTTAAGATCTACTATTTCATTTTCGTTGGCAGTGAGTAGAGCGAGCAGAGCGGGCAGAGCAAGTGGTGTGCGCGGGGCGAGCGGAGCGCGCCCACAGAGAGCTTACGGCGCGTGCTCGAGCGGGGAGCTCACCGGCGAGCACGCATGGGGAGCTCATGCGCGGAACTTATGCAGTGAGCTTGAGCCGGCTTCGTGTTCGAGCTCGTGCCCTCGTCGGATTGGCCCCGCATGCTCGCCAGCCTACCGCCGTTCACTCGCCCCCCTCGCGTCCTCGCCGACCTGGCCCGTACTCTCGCAAGCTAAGATCGATCTTGCACTGGAGCTAGCGGTATCGCCAGTTTGATTTTAACGCCCTTGTCGATTTTTATCAAATACTGTTCACGTACATAATATTATTTACGTAGTTGTTTATTATTTTTTTAAATTTTTAAATATATTATAATTTCAATTTTGGATATAATATAGTCGTTTGATGCATACGGTAAAATCTTTTTTTTTATAGGTGACCACTGATACCTAAATTAATGAGGATTACTTAACAGGATATCGGAGAGGTACAGCAAAATCAGAACATGATGGATGATGATGCATTACATATGGTTTGGACGACTGAAAGTGTGCCATCGATTTTCATTTTCAAAAATATATTATTTATATTTATTTATTATAATTATTATTACAATTCATATTTATGTAAATGATTAAGAATTTCATCTTGGATTTATGTCACCTGAAATCGAATTCCAACTATTGTTTTTTTTTTATTTTAAACTTTTTTATCCGAAAATTTTTTATTTAATAATTTAAAAAATATATTTTTCATATTAATTTGTTTAAAACTTTAATAAAAAAATATTTGATCGAAATCGTAACAAATAAAAATAATCGAAACAACTAAAATATATAATTTTAGCGAATGTCAAAATCAATATTAAAATCCATATTTAAAACTTTAGACACGACCAATCTTATAAGATTTAGGGTCCCATTTATTTTAAGATCAGGATCATGATCAGTTCGTATTAGAATTATTTTTTTTCTTATAAAATTAATATTTATTATTTTATAATATTATTAAATTAAATTATTATAAAAAATTAAATAATTTTTTAAAGTTTAAATTATTAAAGTCTTAATTTTAATAAAAAAAATATTAATTTATAAAAATGATTCACTAATTTTGATTTTAACATTGATATTAATTCAACGAAATAGCCCGTGAAGGTTTAATTTTGACATATAAAAATTCAGTTGTCCTGCTTAACCGTTGACACTCTTCTGAATTATAGTCGAAAATAGGAGATGCAATCGACGCACAAATTCTTTTTGAGTGTATCGGTTGACGTATACCACAAGAGACCTCTGTCGAATTTTATTTTATTTTTTTGAGCCAAAATAATTCGACTCATTAAAAAATTTATTTGACAACTAAATCGGAGCCGGAGAAGACAACCCAAGTTTTATTATTATTATTTTGTCAAATCAGAACTTAAATTCGGACTAAGATTAATTCGTGTTGTGCCACTTAGCCCCCAAAATTCGAGTTAAAGAAAAACGCCTGTCGTGCGTTTTAGACTAGTTTTTCAATCAAGAATTCTAATCGATCAATTTCAAGACTTGGGCAAGAAAATGAGCAAGGATGTTATGATTTCGGACCAGCTGGCCCGGTCCGGTCTATTTCAGACCAAATGTCTTCCGCCATCGATTGATCAGATCGAACGGCCCAGAAGGCGTCAATGTTCGGAGTAGCCGAACCCAGATATGAATGCCCGCATATCGTAACGGACTCGGATTCGTTCTTGCGGACCGCGTCTCATTCAAAACCCAACCCTATTGAGAGCACGTCGACTCCTGACGCAGATCACCATGTCCCGGAAATCTAGGGCTTCACGTTCAGCTCCTCTTCGTCCCCCAAAACCCCAACTTCCCAGCCCTAATCTCAATTAGGGTTTCTGAGATCCATCCCTTTTCCCTTTCTTCGCCGAAGACGTCGACCTCCCAGCCCCCATCTCAATTTTGGTTTCTCAGATTCTCCTCTTTCCGTGCTTTCGCCACCGCAAAGAATGGGGCGCTACCGCGGAGTGCCCAACTCGAACGACGATGACGCCAACCAAAGGTCGAGATTTCATCCTCTTCGTCTCGTGTTCCCCCTTTTTATTTGTAATTAGAGGGTCGACGGATTTTTGTCTCGAATTTCTTGCATAAAATAATTGTTTTTATTGGTTCTTCGCGTCATGTTGTCGGAATTTAAGCTTGTTGTGGTCGAATTGATTTTCAGGTCCTCCAAAGATTGTTATTTCTATTTTACGCATTTTTAGTCGTGTTGATGCTTGCAAGTTAATGTTTTTAGGTGTTGGAGTGACTAGAAGAAGTTAGTGTCTCCATGGTTTGATTCTAAATCGTAGGATTCGTAAATCAATGGTTATGTATGTTGTCCGCTTGCATTACGAGAAACTGAAGACAACTTTTTGCACAGGATAGATTATCAAGTAAATGAAAAGTCTTATGGTTGAACTTTTTTTTTTCATGCGTGTTAGTTTCAATTTCTTTGAATTTGGTTTGCATGGAGCCTCAAGCTTACTATCAGTGAGCTTAACTTCACATGAAGTTCTTGAGGTTGCAGATCCTAATACATTTTTATGGATTTCTTTCATGCATTAAAGAACCATTTTCTTCTCCTTTGCAGGTCAAAGAGAAGAAGGGCGAATTCAACTGGAGAAACAGCAGAACCTATGGTAACAGGTCTGTTGGATACTCTAACTATTTAAGTTTGAAAATTGAAATTTGCAGACAAAACTTAGATTAAACAAAAATATATATATACATAATGATAGAATATCTGTTAATTTTATTTGGCCTTTCTCTGTAAAATGATTGTAATTGGCAAACTTGATTTGTGTTCATGCTGAAGCATATAGCTGGAACATGCAAGGAAAAAATTGACCCCAAACAGCTTTTTTTTTAATTGACTTGTACCTTTTGTGAGATCATTCTAATGAAGCTTGTCATAATCTGGAAGCAGGTCATGGAACTAGTGATGGGAAAAAGGCTTTATATCATTGCAACTATTGCAACAAGGATATATCTGGAAAAATCCGTATAAAGTGCACAAAATGCTCTGATTTTGATCTCTGCGTGGAGTGTTTTTCAGTGGGTGCTGAAGTCACTCCACACAAAAGCAACCATCCTTATAGGGTTATGGTGGGTAAAATTAGGGCAAGTTGTGGTCTCTTATGTTAGCATTTGAGTTTGAATCCTTAAAATCTGTTATGCTAAATATATTGTGTACTTGGGCTCACTGCCTGATGTCTGTTTTTGTTTCTTCCAATTTTCTTGGCATCATGTTTTGTTACCTGTTTTGTATTAAATTCCTGTGTTCTTCCAACAGGACAATTTGTCATTTCCCCTCATTTGTCCAGATTGGAATGCAGACGAAGAAATTTTACTGTTAGAGGTGCAACCAACATTAGTTTTCATTATTCAGACCCTTGGATTTTGTATGCAGTTGCATTTAGCATGTGATATTGCCTTTTCACTTGGAACTCAAGTTAAGAGATTATTTCTGCTATGTTATATAGGGCATTGAAATGTATGGACTTGGTAACTGGGCAGAAGTTGCAGAGCATGTTGGTACCAAGAGCAAAGCGCAATGCATTGATCACTATACAACAGCATACATGAACTCTCCTTGCTATCCTCTTCCAGTACTATGTTCTCTATTTTCATTTTTTTCACAATTTAGTTTTTGTAATTAAGACACTGAGACACTGAGTTTTTGTTTTGATTTTCTATTCATAGGATATGTCTCGTGTAAATGGGAAAAACAGAAAGGAACTTCTTGCTATGGCTAAAGTGCAAGGTGAGGCCAGGAAAGGTTTGTGAATAAGGTTCTTTTCTCTAGTATCATTTGTATTTTGCTATTTCTTTGAATCTCTGTTTTATTCTCCATAAAAATTTTGTTGTGCTGATACTTTTGTTCATCTGTCACGTCTTAATTCAGCTTTTATAGTTTAAAACATACTCCCAATTATCTCTACAAGTTTTAGAGTGAATCAAATACAAAACCCAACTTTTGTTCCTTGATAATGTTGTAGCAATATGAACTAAATTGCTATTGTTTATGTAACGTCATGCTAACTATGTGCATTTCTTAACCACATTGAACTGAATGCGAAAGTTTGTCAATCTCATTTGTTATCTATAATGGAAATAGCATTTCATCCATTCCTTAATTAAACAGAATGATCCCTTGCTCACTAAAAGAGGTATGTTTTCAAACAGTTCTCTGTTATTGTGAGGTTACCCTCTTTATATATTCGGTTCTTGATAGACATTTAAGCATGAATTTTGCCTTATTGAATGTAATTTCTGGTTTTGGTGACAGGAATCTCCTTGTTGGGTGACAGCGCATCAAAAGAAGAATCCCCATTCTCACCTTCAAGGGTCAAGTGTGCTCGCTATCTACGAGCCTCTTTCTTTTTTTTGTCCTATTGTTCACATCCTGAGCATCATTTTCCCCCTCTCTTACGCTTAATAGATCCGAAGATTTGAGCGGAGAAGCATCAGCTGGACGATCCCCATCAAGCTTAGGTTCTGGTAATATAAGGACTTAATTAATCTGACCATAAACATATAGTGGCTTTGATTGTATTGTTTGTAACCATTGAGCTGTATCATCTGTAGGTGCAAGTAAAAAGGCGTCAAACTTGGGACAGTCCAAAGATGGTTCTGCTGAAACCAAAATAGAAGGTGCATTATCATGTGAAAGTACAGTAGAAGTGACAGCATGTCCATCAATTATGTTTACTGGTTTCTACTTTTTGGTAGGGGTGAGCAAAAGAACCGGAAAACCATATACCATACCGTACCAATTGAGACCATTCTCAAAGTAATTTGGTATGGTTCTGGTTCTCATTTCCTGTAGAACTGCAAAACCAGTTCTGGTTGTGGTTCTATGTTTTACAAAAAATTGGTGAACTGGATCTGTACTAATTATATATAGGTATATAGACATATAATCTATATATGTTTACATATAATATATATTACATATGTATTAAAACCTAGATTCTATATGTGCAAATTTTTGGTAATTCCTTTTTTGATCCTTTTAAAAATATGAAAACTTCAAGGTGTAGGTCATTAAAGTACAATATTTTTATCATCTGTATACTATTGTATTTAAAATTGAATCTTTAAAGGATTATAATATAAAGTACAAAATTTTAAAATTTTTGAGAAACCGGTATACCAGTTTTAGAATTGGTTCAGAACTGGAACCGGAAATATAGTTCTCAACCAAAACTAGTATTGTTCATCGATTTTGCTCACTCCTACTTTTTGGGGCCTTACAATTTTGATTTATTTGAGGTTTTGCTTTCAAAGAACAGAATGAATGATATTGAGATTTTGATTTACTTTGTTGATCTTTTATCAAAGAGTACATTTTTTATGATTAAAAATGAATTTTTTCTGATTATATATGTTTGTCTGTTTTTTTTTTGTTGGAAAAAAAAAACATTTTTCTGGAGTGTCCAATTATGCTGCTTGTTGGGATTAGAGATGTTTCTTCAGAAATTTTATTTTGTGAATTTAAAGGATTTTTTGGTTAAAAGTGGTGTAATTTATTGGCTAGATTTTGAGTAGGAAATGTTGATGTCCATATATTAACCCTCTTGGTGGGCAGATTCTCATGTTGATCGTAGTATTGGAGTAAAAAAGCCCAAGTATTCTGCTGATGAGGGTCCTTCGATGACGGAGTTGAGTGGGTATAATCCCAGGAGGCAGGAGTTTGATCCTGAATATGACAATGATGCAGAACAATCACTGGCTGAGATGGAGTTCAAAGAAACTGACACTGAAGCTGATCGTGAACTAAAGCTGCGAGTACTTCATATATATTTGTCAAGGTTTTTGTTCTACCTTTGTTATTTTGAAGAAGATATGCTAGTCTCAATACATAATTCGTCTTCACTGTCTGTTCTTACATTCCAATTTTTTGTCTGATGAAAGACCATCTCTTTGCAACTTTTTCAAACTTGTGTGCTATAATTATGCTGTTAGGCTGGATGAAAGGAAGCGCAGGAAGGATTTCATTCTGGAAAGGCACTTGCTATACCCAAATCCCTTGGAGAAAGGACTTTCACATGAAGATAGAGAAGTTTATCAGCGGTATAAAGTTTTTATGCGTTTCCAATCTCAAGAAGAGCACGAAGCTCTTATCAGAAGTGTCATTGAAGAACGCAAAATTCGAAGGAGAATTCAAGAGCTTCAGGTGGGAATCCTTTTTGCACATGATATATTTTTAATTCTATTTTGCTGCAGGTCTTCTTTTTATTGAAATCATCTGAAAAAAAAACCTCCTTTTTCATGATCTCTTTTTCTGTTTGGGCAACTTCCTTTTGAAGGTTGTTGACATGCTAATTGATGGATGCATCTAGGTCCTATGCGTTTGCCTTTTTTTTTTTTGTGTGTGTATGTGTGTGTCTTCTCATGTGCTATATAACATACTTACTGTACCAATTATCATCAGCTATTGGCCTTATCAATTTAATGGCAGGCTCCAAGCAGAGAAATTTTGCAGACTTCATGTTAAATAACAAATCTGTAAATGCAATTTGTGCATTTTGCTTTCATGATTCTTTGACAAGTTTGACCTCCATTTGATCAACTTACAAACTCCTAATTGATGACTAGCTTGAGCTCCAAACAATACCTTTAGTGGTTTTCCAGTACTTTAGAGAAGCAATTATCATTTGTCTATGTACTGCTTCAGTGGATTTAGGCATGAGTTGAATTGCATAACTACTGAGTCAATACTTTTTTTTTTTTAACTATGTCCATTTATGACTTCCAGGAATGCCGTGCTGCTGGATGCCGGACGCTTGCTGAAGCGAAAATATACACCGAGCAAAAGAGGAAACGGGAATCAGAATCTGTTGCACAGAAAGCAAAAGAAAGTCCACAAATTGTCACAGGCAGTAAAATGCCTCAGAAAGGAGGCAGGCCCTTGAACAGAGAGAAACTTGAATCTGATGCGAGCCCCAGAAATATTGTTGATAACCATAAGATAAGGAGTAGTGCAGGGTTAGAGTCCAGTGGCAAGGATTCACCTTCTGCAACTATTGGACAGACCATCACTAAGTTTGACGAGTGGGACATCACAGGACTTCCTGGGGCGAACTTATTAAGTGAAAATGTAAGAGATAACTCATTACTTTGTTTCATGTTACTGATTTATATCTGGGTTCTCGAATGGTGGCTTTGTGCTTCTATATGTAAGTTGTGCATTCCATTAGGCGATGATCCTGTTAGTAGTATATAGTTAACTATGTTTGCTCTAGTTGGACTGGGTTGTTGCTCTCCAGCAGTGCCAAACTTAGGCGGCTGTGGGGTCAGTATGTTGGTTGGAGGTCCATGGTCACAGTAGGTTAGTTGCACGGTTGCTTGTGATTACCAAGCATGGAAGATTTAACTTGAAAGAGTTGTTATCCAAAACTTGTAGGAGCCTGTAAATAATCCAAAACTTATGTTATAGATGTTGTATTGCCTCTGTGTGAATGGCTTTGTCTGTAATTAATTGTGAAATTTGCAGGTTATTGAATTTGTAGTGTTCTTTACTGGTTTCTGTGGCCTAAATAGAAAATTCTGGCATCAAAATTATTATATGGTTTATTGTTTTCGTTTCAGTGGTCAATTGATTTTGCTTGGATATGATTGAGAGACACACTTTGACTTGCGGGCTTTCATGGTTTTCAGGATCAACAATTTTGCTGTCAGAACAGACTACTTCCTAGTCATTTCCTCAAAATGCAGGAGGTCTTGCTGCAAGAAATTGTCAAGGGCACTATTGCAAAAAAATCTGATGCACATCACTTGTTCAAGGTCGATTCAGTGAAAGTAGATCGGATTTATGATATAGTGAAAAGAAAAATGGGCCTCTTCCAGGAATCTCAAGTTGTTTGATTTTACTTATTCTGGAAGCTCACATCTTGTTTATTTCTCCCTGTCCAGTTGTTGTAACTACAAGTTATTGTATCATTTTCTAGCCAAAACTTTCCAGGAATAAATTGATTGGCAATGTTTGTGATATCCATGACCACAACTATGATGAGTGCAATTATCCATGTGCTTTTTTAGAAATATTTGGTTCATGAGTATAACTCCATCTCTTTTCAAATGATTGGTATATATTATTATTATTATTATTTGAAATCATGTAGATATAAATTTGGATGGCAGTTTGTTTTGAAACCATGTTAATTGGATCAATATGGTGAGCTAAATATTAAATATTTCAAAAACTTAAATTCATAAAATATGTCTTTTTTATTATATATATTAAATTTTATTTATTTAATATTTAATATGGGATTAATTTATTATATTTAATATTATAATAATTTTTTAATTTTTGATTTTATACATTTTGACTTTCTTAATTAAATATGACTCGTTCTAATTTGCAATTTACTTTTGAAGAAAAAGTTGTACTTTGCTTACGACAAAGTGCGCCAGTAGCGACAATGGACCATATTTGATATTCGGCCGGTGGCGCCTCCTCCAGATCACGCCATATCCACATCACATGGCATGTAATTGCATAGAATGGACCCCTCGCACGAGGACAAAATGCCTGACGAACAACAAACAGTGACTCGAGCTCAAACCACGCGACTAATCGGACACAGCAACACAGAGAGATGGAAATGCTACTGTTCACCCGGTCTCAGACTCGCCCTCTGTCCTCTGACCTCTTCTTCCTCCTCACCTTTCTCCTTTCAAAAGTAATAATAATTAGTACTCTTTCAGCCTCGCTCATCCAACCACGAGTTGGCTAATCTCGAGTTCAAATCAACACCAAATAAACAGCGCCTCAAGTCAAAGTCAGGGACGGACCCCACCGCGGAAAAGGTATTCGAGACGTCCTTTTTCCTGCGTCAGAATGATACATCAACGTCTGCAGCAGCATTTTAACGAAACGTAGAGAGGGAGCGGGCTGGGCTGGCTGGCTCCGGCAGAGTGGCGGGAATTGAAGAGGCGCGCAACTTGCATTGCACTGGCGTAGACGAAACCAGTAAAACCAACAAACACTGTTGCTGCTCGCGTGATGCCCTGCAAACAGGCAGACGGACAAATGGAGGAAGAGCAACACGACTGCTTTGAGGTCAAACTACTCTCCGTTTCATCCGTGTATATGCCCCCGCTAAACAAAATTTGCAGTAGCAAACCGCTTGTTGCAGTTCTTAAACTCGGGCTCACAATCATCCCATCGTTCATGATGAAGGCAAAGGGGACAAGAGGGAGGAGAGCCATTCCAAACAAGAATGAAAGGAAGGAACTTGTGAGCATTCGTATTATCTCAATCCGCCATCCGGAATTAATTATGTTAATTACCAAGCATTATCAACACTTTTTATGTTAATTGTATTATTAGGAACAATCATTTTTGTTATTGACAAAGCAAATGATCAATCGTCCAAAAAATTAAGTTGGAAACTGTAAATAATAGAGTCACCAATATATAAACGAGGGCGCCTTGCCATACATATAAAAGCCGCCTTGTTTCTATTTTTCGGCCTCTTTCACCCTCCTCACTCTACACGGGGGAGAGAGAGAAACCGCGCACACTCTTCGCGAGCACGAATGCCGCCGCTGAGGGCTTCTATATATAAATAGAGTCTTCTGGCCTTCAGAATGTCTAGTTCCTCCTCGCCTTCCCGATCGTCACAAGGCGGAGGAGGACCTGAAGAAGAGGGCGGACGTGGCGGGGAGGACGAGCGCATCGCCCCCTCTGACCCCGTTCTCCTCCGCTCAGCCGATCCCTCCCCTTCTCGCCTCCGCTCCGCTGATGCCGTCTGGCCTGAGCACTTCGTCGAGTCTGTCGCCATCCGCGTCGCCCTCGACGCTTCCCACGCTGCCGGCCGCCTCGCAGCCGCCCCCGCCATCATCTCCTTCTTCCAGGTGCGTAACCCCCTCGAACCCATCGACGATTAGTCCATCGTTGATTTTTCTTTTTTGCTCAGAAAAATAGTTCTAGATCTGGATGTTGGCATTAGGGTTTCGTACGATGCGATACATATCTCTATCTCTAATCAAATCGAACTAGTACTTCTGAGAGAGACGGAGCACGAGATTTGATAGTTCGCGATGCTATGGTTTCCATTCATTTTGTTTGATTTTTTTCTCTTTTCTCTCTCACGGTGGTGGTGGGCCTGAGCTTCGAGGTTATCTTTATGGGGTCTTCGTTTTTGGCTTTAACTCGGCTGTCGATCGGTCCCTATCGGGACTTTACGTTAGAAGGTAGAAAGAAACAGAAAGAGAGCTCAGTGATTTTGGGGCTTTGCGACACTTTGAGACATAGGAAACTGACGACATTGCAGCGCCGCAGCAGCAGCAGCGCCACAGCTCTGCCCCCAACCATCCAAGGAGCCTCCATTCGTTTCCATTATCCTCTTTTGGCGTCTCATCTCTCTCTCCTCCGATCTCCCTTGACATGCAATCCAAGCCAGATCTTCCCCCAGAACCCCGGTTCCTCCTCTTTGACCCATTTCTCTCTCTCTCTCTCTCTCTCGCTATGTATATATATATGTGTGTGTGTGTATTTACATCGATCTATCTCTTTCTCGTTCATTTGATGGATGGGTTTCGTTTTTGGGTAGTGGAGAGTCTCGGAAATGAAAGTGCGGGAAAAAAGGAAACAAGGGGCAGCGCTTTTCGTTGCATGGGGAGCGGCCGACGAGTGCTCGCGCTTCTTCCAACGATTTGGTTTGGTTTTGTTCTTCCTTTGAGGAAGAGGTTGATAACTTGATACTAGAATTAGGAGTGCAACTGGAATTCCCCTTTTTTCGAATTTTTTGTTGGTGTAAGACTAGTCGCTTCATAGTTTAATCTCGGCTACCCTACATTAGGTTCCTCGTTTAATGCTCCAGTGTCAGTCTAATTGCGACCCACACGTTATTTTTCATCTTTTTTTCAACCTATTATCACAAAAATATGTATTCGTGGGACATAAAATCACGGAAGAAGCTCAAGCACCGCAATAAGCGATGCTTGTTTTGTGTGATTAAAAAGGAAGTGGGAGGGAGGAGATGAGAGGGAAATACAGTAGTAGTATATGCGAGCACTACTCGCTTCGCATCCTTCCTCCCTTGTTCTCTGATAAGTCGCATTGCACATGCCCATCAAGCCAAAGAGGGAGAAGACCAGCAACTAAATACTGTTGTCTTCTTTTTTTTTTTTTCCCCTCTGGTTTGTGGCTTTGAGGCTGTTTGGATTAACCGAATTGGTTGAATGGAGAAAAGTGGCGATTCAATTCTCCTAGTTTCAATATTTGGATAATTAATTATATTTAAAAATAGTTAGAATTGATAATTTCAGTAATTTTTAATTTCGGATTTGAATTGCCGGATGATATTGAGTGGAATTCACAATTTTAATTGAAATTACGTGGGACCCACTATTATCTCATAATAGTAATTTCCAATCGGAATTTTTCACCTAATTTTTTATCTAAAATTATATAACATTTTTTTCATCTGCTTATTATTTTTTTCACATTTTTGTAAAATTTTAATACTTATAAATTAATTACTTCTAATTTAAAATATATTTTATTGATTGAATATTTTTTAAAAAGTTATTTTATTTTTTTAACTTGTCAAATATTATAAATATGCAATCCTAACATTATTTGTATTTTTAACCATAAAACTATGTCTAATTAGTTTACTAATTTAATATTTATATTTATTTAAAAATTAAATATGAATAAAATTAAAATGAGAATAATCTCACTCATTTTTAGAACTGGGTGATTATGTTTCTAATTTCAAATTCAATCAAATACCAAAATTTCAAGAATTGACGAAATTTTTTAATTTTTATTTACATTCTAAATAACTGAATTTACGAAATTAGAAGAATTAATAAATTTTTTTATTTAAAAAATTTATTTAAATACCAAAATTTCCTAATTTGACTAATTCTCTTGATTCTTTGGAATTGGCCCATTTAATAATTCGACTAATCCTCCTTATGGCGACGAGTAACTTAGTTGCTCGAGTTCCGAGGCATCGTCCTTCGCAGATCTCCAAGTACCGGCTACTGATAGATATCGATCAAATCAGTTTATTTCAGGTGCTTTCCTTCACCACAACAACGAGCCTACCCTTCTTTCGCCTTTTCCTTTTCCGCAACGAGGAACCGGAGGGTCTTCGTTTGAGATATTCTCCAAGCTCATCTGCATGCAGCGCCGAGCAGAGACTCGTACGTTCTATTGATAG